>JAZDUA010000009.1:5977500-7177500 GCA_038098605.1 Gryllus longicercus
GATGAATCATGCATCCCTGAGCTCTATTAATGTGCAGCACAGTCTAGGATCAAGTGCGTCTTTACTGCATATAAAGTCTGCCCCTGCGATTGTGAAATGTCGGCTGGAATTATTACTTGAATCTCGAACAAGTAAATCAAATTTCTTCAAGATAAATCATGGCAAATGCATGCCCAAATTTGAGGGAGAAAGTTTTAACAATAGAATACTTGACCACCATGTCCATACCAGGACATAGGATGAACATATATTTGCGAGAAAGTCTTTCATCTACTCTAATTTTTGCACAGCGTAACATGAAACGTGATTAACAATCACATGACCAGTAGTGTGTGATACGTGATACATTGCAATAGCAAAGCATTGCTGGGTCCACTAGTTGTGAATAAAAAAGTTTATATATAATGTATATCATACCTGATCATTAAAAACAGTATTTATTGTGTTACTTAGTTACAGTAGTTAATGCTTTACTGAGGAAAAACTGGATCTAACACCTACCACTTTTGAATGGTTTAGTTAAATTATGTTTCTTCGCCTCAGCAAGGCAAGCAGGAAGAGCTATTTCCATACAAAAATTTATGAGTCATTACTAGGGCTCAGATTTTTAGAATTTTATAAATTCATTTCAGGTTTCTTGAAAAAAAGTATTTAGCCTGATTTACATTCTTCATACATTTCTTTAATAGTGTTAGTAATAAACTGAATAATATTTCCAATAAATAACAAATTTAAATTATAACTCATTTTATTCGAACCATATACTTCTGAACTTAAATGATCAAAGTATTCTTATACAGCATTTAAAATTAATAAATTTTGGAAACTTCTTAAATATTCCTTTGAAAATTAGAATACAAACAAAAAATACACTTTTTTAAGGACTCACTGTTGCAATGAAAAACTATGCACAATCCAAAAATAACTTACTTAAAGGACTTCATATTTTCTCAAAACTCACACTTGTAACACAAGGTTCGCTAAATGCAACATGAAGTCACTGGTGGATACTTGATAGTTACCACTGCTCTCAGTCCCGAAGGTAATCCTCCAGATTTTTTTATCTCCTACAAGAACTGCATTTATGTCTTTCATCTATTCATAACCAAGCATTAAATTTTCAAGAGCTTTGATCACACATCAACTACAGCCTCTGGTATCTCCTTCCTTGAAACCGCTTCAGTGATATTCATAGCATAGTTTAATAGAAGACACACACCTTTTAGGATCGTTAATCATTTTAGCTGTCTTATAATCTATAAGATTCGCGCATTTGTCTCAGAAATGATAGAAACATATATTTATATTAAAATAATGATGTTGCACACTGAAGAATAAAATAGGTTAAAACCTAAGAATCCAGACCCTTGTCATTGCACTGCTAATTTGCAGTTCTTTGAAGAAAAAAGATGTTAAGAAAATGGAAGCTGTAAAGTGAATGTTACAATTAAAAACAATTTATAGAAATATTTTGTTGTTAGAATAATTTTTTTATTCGATTTCTGTTGCGGCATAGCTCAGCTGCTGTTCACTGTTAGATGATACTGATGTAATATCTTAGAAGACTTTTGTCTCAGAAGAGAAATCACATGCCTGCAATTTGAATGATGATCAAAAATTTGGATAAATAAAGATTCCATTAAAGTTATGGAAGTAATAGTGTAGAAAGAGATAATTTGTTTCTAAAATTTCAAAAATACACTTTTACCAAGTCAATACATTTCCTAAAACAATGTAAAAAGAACCCTTAATACACCAGAAATCTGAATAATATGAATTGCCATTTTAAAAATTTCATGATGGAAGAGTAGAAATTGTCTACTACAATAATTTACATTTACAAAACATACCTGTGAGTTCTCTGTGCTCTTCAGGAACTTTACTAGGTGCTTGAATCATAGGAATGCTACCTACGAGTCCATTTGTCACTCCAAGAAGTAAAGAGAATAGCAATGGATATCCTTCCCCAGGAATTAAAGGGCTTCCTCTTGGTGTAGCACAAAGAAGAAGTAGGGGCACTAATATTGCCCGCATCCAAGCAAACACAATGAGTTGGGTGCGTGACCAATCATAGGGCACTGAAGCCAGTACCTGAATTTGATGAAATAAATTCAAAACATTTATATTTAACATGTTATGACTCACAAATAAATTTATGGAAAAAAAAAATTCATATTAACCTTTCCAACAAGGTCAGCAGCATTGAATACAGCCATCAGGATTACTGGCATCCAACTTCCAAACTTGCAACTTACTATTTCAGATATAATACCTGGGTACAAGCAGAGTGTGACAAAGTATGCCAATCCAATAGAAAGCATGTATGGCCAAATGATTTTTGCTACATCCCAACGAGCCAGAAGGCCACCTAGAAAAGATTTTATGAAATTATATAAGTAAAAAAAAAATCAATTAAAAAAGTCATGCATACACTATAAAATAAAAAGTTATAAAATTGTAAAATCAAAAAATAAAGCAATATCTATACTCACTCCATGAAAGGTATGCAAACAAGGTAGAATAAATTCAGTGTTCAGAACTGAAAATGAACGTAATAAAGAAAACATAAAAATAATAAAATTAAAAATAAATACAGGTCAGAAATGAAAACAAATAAAAATTCAAAATTATCTCAAATCCGAAACTGACAAATTAAATAACGTTCCTAATTCTAAACTTTTTCCAAACTAAGAAAGTAAATTTATTGAAATATAATTAGAAACAATATATTTTTAATAGAATGTCAAATCTGAAATGCAACTTGTTTCATAGCTATGCAACAAAGTCAAACTTGTTATTACTGATATTATTTCAGCCTTTTAATGTGAAACAGAATCAAAGTTAAAAAACAATACAATATCAACCCACGTTTGAGGCCACCCCATGCCTTGCTATTGCTTGAAGTGTAGACACTTCTCATTCGAATGACAACGTCCTCCACTTTGTACGTCGTGCCACCTGCAGCTGCTCCGACACCTGCTCCAGTTGCTGCCCCAGTAGCTGTGGGTGCAGCTGTGGCAGAGGGTTCGTAAACTGGGTTGGAAAAACTGAATGCTGAATATTGACCAGCACCAGCTGTGTTGTCTGAACTGCTAGTTGCAGAGTCTGTGGCCAATGGACTCTGTTGCAACTTAAGAACTCCATACTGATTTTTATTTGCACTATCTACCTGGTCCAAGGGATCCATCTGCAAGCATGGAGTAATCACAAACTACAGACAATTCATTCAGTCAATATACTCTATGAAACAACAATTTTTTACATTAGTTTTCCAATAAATTTTAATTTTCAGATACATTTTAAAGTTGTTTTTTAAATAAAAAGGTAACACAGAAGAGAGAACATAATAAACAAATTACACTGTTATTGTAGTTATATTTTGACTTGATGATAAATGCCAAAAGTATTTTACTGAAAAAGTATATTACTGTTTGAAGCATAATTGAATCAAATTTTTGGCATTGTTCCCTGGGTGTTTATGTTATTAGAGTCATTGCTTTGCTGTTTTAATTCAATCTTATATTTTGAGTAATAAAAAAAAATTCAGTTTCTCCAAGTGCTTTGAAGTACAGAACAGTTTGATTATTTATTTTGCTATGTAGATAAAAACATTGTACAACTGTGCTTTTGATAAAACAGTGTAACTGTTGGTAATAAAATATAATTCATTTAAATTATTATTTCTGTATGTTAGTATCACCAAAAAATAATAACGTTTAACAAATTTCTTACCAAGCCAACATCTTCAGTTGGTTCCAAAACAATTTTATGAGATTCTCTACAAAGTGTAATGTAGAACTGAACAAAATCAGTTCTACGTACAACTTGATGGAGAGCAAAACACAAAGCCACAATAGCAACTGACATGACAAAGAAGATAATAGTGTTTACTCGCTGATCATCAAGAAGCAACTTTGTAAGAATACGATTGCCAGAAACAAGGAATCCTGCTGCACCTATTAAAATAAACAATGTTTCAGACATCATTAAATGCAGATTAAGATATGACAGCAAAATCCTACACAATCATACATACTTTCACCTGCCATTACTGCTTGTGTGTAACGGCTGGGTAGCATACTTGTATAACCATAAAAACTGGACTGTTGAACTAAACATTTTAAAAATTACAATAAGGATCATAAATTGTATTGATGAGTTTACAATGTAATACTAAAAGAAAAAATACCTACCAGTGCAACCCAGGGCCACAACTGCTACTGCTATGAGATTAATGGTATATGATGCAGATGCTCCAAAAGCGTCCCACCAAATTTCACACAAAGCAACAAACAAGAGTGTAAAGAAAGACACAAGGTAACCTAAGAAACATCAAGATCCAATGTATTCAAGTTGAAACAATGATCTTACTGCATTAACGTTTCTTAAATAGAATTGAAGTCATTTTTTTTTCTTACCAAAAGTAATTCTAGTGTTTAAAGACAATGTTTCAACCAAAACATTATTGGCAAGCACTGCAAAGAATGCCATCACAATGTACACCAATGTCATGTCAAATACAACCGTAGTGTCAGGATACCGGTCACGAAAATAGTCAACTGCAATAATGAAACTAGAAAAAAAGATTTTTTTATAAAATTCACAGTTATTGCTAGTTTTCATTTTTTTAATTGCTGAAAAATTAATGGAGAAGTTAGGCAAACCTCAATTACCTATTATATGGAAGGAGAAATCCAACACCAGATAGAACCAATGCAAAATAAATGCAGTTGCACTTGTCAATTGGTGGTGACAAATGACTGAAACCATTAGTGAATCTAAAATCATTCGCAGTTCGTGATTTCCCGAGTTGAATATACCCTCTGCTTAAATTTTCATCCATCATGGATTAATTTCGACAACGATATTTATGAAACAATGGAAAATATTTAAATAGTGTTTTTATTTTAATCTACATGTTTCTTGTTCATACTGTTTATCCTCCTTTCTTCACTTCGGTAATGACACTTCGTAGTGACTTTATTTTCAAACTGACAGAACCCGCACATTACAACTACACCTGCAAAACCTCCAGAAATATTGAAAAATGCATCAACATGTGGAAATATATCGCCTCACTGTGTGATTCTCTTCAGAGACAATATTTACAACGAGCGTACGTATTTGTTGGAATATACGATGGCACCTTTTCTACGCATGTCATGGACGTAACAATGCATTGATTTCTGCGCCAAAAAACTGCGGCGCATACTCCGAGTTACGTCATAACATGGACGTCATGTGACGGACAAATGCCTATCGGAAGCGAACGAAACGTCGTGTGGCCGAGGAAGGCGATTCGAGGTGATTCCTCTAGTGGTAACTGAGTGTCATCTGACTGAACGTGTGTGTATTTGTCAAACGCGACTACGAAAATTGCGCAGTGTTGAAAAACAAAAGCATTTGTAAAAAACAATAAATATGTCGCTGAATACGGCTCACGCAAGCGGAGGAGTTCTTATTCACGCAGGGGAATGGTATGTCCAGCCTAAAGTGAATTTTTATATTGAGAAAGTTAGGAGAATTGAGTTTCGTTACATAAGTATTCCAGAAATTTCGTAAGATTTTATTGTGTTTGTTTAGAGAGTTATTATTGAAAAACTAACTGCTAGCTGTCAAGAGTTCACGCATATGCCTTTTCAGCGTCATGTATGTTCGCGAGCCATATTTCGAAAAGTTATTCGATGAAAAAAAATACATAATTTCTATATGTTTTGGTGACTTTATGGTTTGTCTTTTTTTGGCACGAAATTGATTGTATACTTTATTTTTTGTTTCAGTATATTATTATTTTGTGACAATGTGGTAATGGAATTTCATGGGCAAGAACAAGCCGAATTCAAAGGAAGCAAGTCGGGACGCCTGTACTTGACAACTCATAGAATTATTTTCAATGCAAAAGATGGAAGGGAGAAAATGCAGTCCTTTAGCTTTCCGTTTGTGACTTTGAGTGATGTAAGTGAATGCACAGCATCTTTTCTTTTGTAATTTTTGTTTGTGAAATATTCAGATCAATTTTTCGTTTGCAGGTTGAGCTAGAACAACCAGTTTTTGGTGCTAATTATATCAAAGGAAAAGTTCGTGCCCAGCCCAATGGGAATTGGGTTGGTGAAGTGAAGTTCAAGCTCATGTTCAAGTCCGGTGGTGCTATTGAATTTGGACAAGCAATGCTAAAAGCTGCTCAAATTGGTATGTATTTCTGTTAATGACATTATCATACACATTCATCATTTAAATGCAGGATATTTGTTAGAGTGAGCTTATAATTGCACTTCCATATTAAGTCAGATTAATATCAGTAAAATATTTTATTCTTAAAATTATTTTTTTTCGTTAATAATATTTGATTCGAATTAGTTATTTCAATGTTTTTCCAATTTGCAATGAATCATTTAAAAAATTTTGTATGGCTATAACGTAGTTTGGCAATTTTTTGATAGATTTGAAAGAAATGGCCCATTTTTTAATTATCTATGATCTAATGATACAGTTGTGATTAATGCTAGATAACAAAAGTTTCTCTTGGTATATTTTTTTTGATAAGCCTCTTCTGGTAAAATCTTAAAACAAACTATATTTCATTAGAACTTGTACTATTGCAGTAACTCCCACAAATGGCAAGTAATTAGTAATGTTTTCTTAATAAAAACGCACTGATGTACATGCATTTCATCAATTCATTCAAAATTTGAGTTTGCCAGAACAATTAGGATTGGAAAATGTAGCATTATAGAATGAGCCTCCCATTTGGTTTCTGAAGGATGTTTTGGCTACGAATGTTATGCTTGGTCTGTAATTGTTATTGTGTTTTAACAAAGTTTTAGTTGTGATTATGATGTGTAAACCTTAGGTATTGAATATTGCAAATGATTTTGCATTTGTATTTATTTAAATACGCTCAACCTTTTATTTGGTTTTAATCCTCTCTATAATTAGACATCTACACCTTATTACTCAAACCTGGGATATTAAAGTTTTTAAATATCAAAAAAGTTGCATTTGTCTGTTACAGTTGCGAAAATATATCTACTTTTAAAACTTGTCCATTCACTTTGTTAAATCTCATGAGTTGTTTTTATTATTCTGACATACTCTATCTAGAATTATGGTACGTTTATAAAACTGAAATTCAAAATATTCTTACTACCAGAGAAAACGGAATAAAGGTATCATTCACTTCATATTCATTAGTTGGCGTAGACTTATTCTACTTCATGCTAAGCTTGTTCAAAATAAAGAAATGCATATGTTTCAAGTGAATTAACTCCTTGAAAAATGAATTGTGAATGTGTTTGAACAGTTTCTTTGTGAAATACTTGCATGTTCATCAGTTTTTACATTTGACCTCTTATTAAGAGCATAACCACAAAGCTGATAGGTTGTTAAAGACAGTTGTATTTCCTCTAGGGATCATACATGTATTAATTAAAAGCTGTTCTTCTCTCCCTGTTTGGTAGTTGGATCCTAGTAATTCTATTTTCTTTGTAGAGGTGTTTCAGAACTGCAGATGGGTGTATAATTGCATTAAGGGAGTGTGTATGTTGTGAAGTGACCAGCAATATTTTAGAGTAGGAGTGTGATGACAGGCTTCCATATTTCTTTTATGTATCTAATGATTCTAGTTGATCTGAATGATTCTTGCAGTATCCAGAAACGGACCCCAACGTGATGGTCTGCCGGCATACACCCCACCCACTGGCCCATGGTATGCTGCACCTCCGCCTGCTTACACTCCAGCTCCCACTGGATATTACGGATGGATGCCACCCACCCATGTTTTTCCATCAGCTCCACCGCGTAAGTGTACTTGCGCTTAAATTTTTGTATTTTAATATATGATCATAAATATTTGCGAGTGCTTTCTCAAAGATGCTTTGAAAACGCCAATAAAAAATTGAATAGAGCTGACACACAATGCAGAGTTTATTTCTGGTGTGGTGAATATTACCATGAGTATGCCTTGGTCTAGCGAATATTAATCCTGCAAATGTGGCTGTGGATGTAGTGACATATTACTACCCATGAACCAAACCTAAGTAAATAAATAAAAAAAGGTGGAAAATTCACATTTAAAAGTACTGCTTCCTAATCAATCCTTCTTTTCTTAAATATGTTGCTTCTTCATTGGAATAATATGAAGCAACTATTACATGTATTTGGGGCATTGACCAGCACTCTGACACCCAAACACGGAATACTATACTTGTTTATTTGTTCCCTAATAACATATATTCTTTGATTTCAAGACTGCGTACAATAGTATTACACCCATTTGATGCCGTTTCTTTTTACTATTCAAATTAAACTGGGGGTTTCTCGCTTATCACAATACTGGTCATCAAAAAGCAAAAAAATAATATTTATTTTAACCAAACAATGATATATAATGCATTACTTTACATTTGTATTGTATAAAAAAAGAATTAATATGCCTGTAACAAGTAATGTACTTCAGCTTCCAGGTTTTTGTCCAGTTTTCCTGATCCATTGAGCAAGTGTTGAGATGGCCCTGTGTTTTGCTTCTGGTCATAAATGTAGTTTCACTATGCGCACATTTTGTTGAACTCTCTCTTGTAGTGGTAGGAGTAGAGCTGGGGGTTTCTATTTTGTTAGCAATGCAGAAAAATCAAATCTGTAGCTTGTTTACCGATGCAAATAGGTTTTTTATAACTTTGAAACGAAAATGTCTAGTTTCTACAGATGTTGCTAATCTCAATTTTTTTTTTAATATTATTGTTATTATTATTATTGTCATCGTTGTCTCCTGTATTATTTCGGTAGTATACATACCTTTTGTGGCTTTCGCACACAACCGATCTTTATAAATGAGGTCTCTAAAGAAATAGAATTTCACTGCAATGTGACGAATTGCACCCGCAGCATGCAGTCAGCTAAATCATTAAATAACTCCTGAACAAAACATTCTAAGGCCTTAAAAACGAAAATTTTGAGGTCAAAGGTCTCAAGGAAAAGTTCATCATATCAAAGGCTAAAGGATGAAATATTCTTGAACATTATATTAAATTTTTTCAGGTTCGACACTTTTCAATACTACCAATGCCATCTAGATTTCAATCCTTGGTGATGGTGGCCATCTTTGTGACATCGTCAGAAGGCTTAGATTCCTCTATTTTATATTTTTTATGCTTTCTGTGTATACAGACTGACAAATTTTATTTGCATAATTATTGATTCAAGATTTGCTTTTGCACCCAAGAACTAGAAGTACTATTAATAGTTGCTTGACACCAATGAAGATTGTTTCTTATGCGTGTGGTGAAAGCATTCATTTAACGTTTTTCTGAGGTCTACAAGTTCTGTTTACCTAATTGTGGAGGGATGTGGGTGTACAGTGAAGACATGTCTTGTTTGGTTTGTTTTGGTTTGAGTTTTGCCTATTCTGGTATTTTCGTTATCACCAGGGATTCAGTGAAGCTTTTAAGTCAGCGTGTTCAGTCATGTAGCTTTCTCACAGCAAAAAGCTAACTGTGAATAATTACTTCAAATATTTTTATGGGAGTGTTGTAAATCTCTTAATAATACTGAATAAATCTGATGTGAAAAGTTCTTTTACGCAATTCAATCATCAATTGCATTGTTTTTATTTTTATTTGATATTGTATTAGTACAATGGAAGTTGTTTTTTTTCTTCTTCTTCGTCTTCTTCTTCTTCTTTTTCTTCTTCTTCTTCTTTTTCTTCTTCTTCTTCTTCTTCTTCTTTTCCTTCTTCTTCTTCTTCTTCTTCTTCTTTTCCTTCTTCTTCTTCTTCTTCTTCTTCTTTTCCTTCTTCTTCTTCTTCTCCTTCTTCTTCTTCTTCTTTTCCTTCTTCTTCTTCTCCTTCTTCTTCTTCTTCTTTTCCTTCTTCTTCTTCTTTTTTTCCTTCTTCTTCTTCTTCTTCTTTTCCTTCTTCTTTTCCTTCTTCTTTTCCTTCTTCTTTTCCTTCTTCTTTTCCTTCTTCTTTTCCTCCTTCTTTTCCTTCTTCTTTTCCTCCTTCTTCTTCTTCTTTTCCTTCTTCTTTTCCTCCTTTTCCTTCTTCTTCTTTTCCTTCTTCTTTTCCTCCTTCTTTTCCTTCTTCTTTTCCTTCTTCTTCTTCTTCTTTTCCTTCTTCTTCTTCTTCTTTTCCTTCTTCTTCTTCTTCTTCTTCTTCTTTTCCTTCTTCTTCTTCTTCTTTTCCTTCTTCTTCTTCTTTTTCCTTCTTCTTCTTCTTTTCCTTCTTCTTCTTCTTCTTTTCCTTCTTCTTCTTCTTCTTTTCCTTCTTCTTCTTCTTCTTTTTCTTCTGCTTTTTCTTCTTTTAAAGGTATGTAAGAACGCAGAAAATATCCTCTTAACAAATCCATTAATGTTAAATAATATTGCAAAGAGTACGGTTGTAATTTCCCAATCCCGTATTTTCACATGGAAAACTATACTTGTGGAACAAAATTGTGGATATTTAGGAAAGCTCTCCAAAATTTTCAATAAAAATATTAATAAGTATTTCATCCAATGGTGATCGTTGTCGCCTTTTAGTGCATTCTGTTGGTTTTGTTATGCTCATACAGGGGCAATAAAAATATTTATGTACATACAGGCCTTTCTATTCTACAATATTCTTCTAGTCACATTTCAATTCTTCTATAGGGGGACCAAAAAATTGAGGAAAATGTGAAAAAATGTTGCCAATAGTTGGCTGCGGGTGGGGGAATACCAAAAAGCTACCGTGTACCACTTGTTTAACTTGGTGTTGTGTATTTTATGTGGCGAGACTTGGGCCATCAGGCCTGCTATTCCATCTGACCACGCATATTTTGTTATGCTCTTTTTACCATCTAGTGGAGAAACTGCGTAATACTCGGGTGACAAAACAGGCAATTTTGAATGCAATTCAGAGGCTTCTTTTATGCTTAAGGGTAAACTTGGGTACAACATTTTCCTGTGAAAAACGTTTCGTGCACAAATTCCTTCAAGAACAGTGGGTCAGGCGTTATAGTTGCAATTTGTTGACCCAGGTAATTTTTGTAAGATTTGTCTTCCAATCAAGCCATCTTCAGTTATAATAATAATAATAATAATAATAATAATAATAATAATAATAATAATAATAATAATAATAATAATAATAATAATAATAATAATAATAATAATAATAATAATAATAATAATAATAATAATAATAATAATAATAATAATAATAATAATAATAATAATAATAATAATAATAATAATAATAATAATAATAATAATAATAATAATAATAATAATAATAATAATAATAATAATAATAATAATAATAATAATAATAATAATAATAATAATAATAATAATAATAATAATAATAATAATAATAATAATAATAATAATAATAATAATAATAATAATAATAATAATAATAATAATAATAATAATAATAATAATAATAATAATAATAATAATAATAATAATAATAATAATAATAATAATAATAATAATAATAATAATAATAATAATAATAATAATAATAATAATAATAATAATAATAATAATAATAATAATAATAATAATAATAATAATAATAATAATAATAATAATAATAATAATAATAATAATAATAATAATAATAATAATAATAATAATAATAATAATAATAATAATAATAATAATAATAATAATAATAATAATAATAATAATAATAATAATAATAATAATAATAATAATAATAATAATAATAATAATAATAATAATAATAATAATAATAATAATAATAATAATAATAATAATAATAATAATAATAATAATAATAATAATAATAATAATAATAATAATAATAATAATAATAATAATAATAATAATAATAATAATAATAATAATAATAATAATAATAACAACCATCATCATCATCATCATCATCATCATCATCATCATCATCATTTGAGTGGAAGAACAGAACACACGTTCAAGACAGATACTGTTCTTCCACCTATCAAAGAGAAGGGGGCTGCCTGCTAGGAAGTCAAATGATCTTTTATTGTACTGTGTTCAGTCTCAACGTGCAATGTGCCTTCTGCCCTAATTCCCTTCCCTAAAAAAACAAAAATGTCTGACTGTGGCCTAATAGTGTTTTTTCATTCATCCATTCAATTATTGTCTTTCTGTTGCAGCAAACTCTGTATTTATGACAGATATGCCACCTCCATACCCAGGTGTGAATGGATACAATTGCTATGCTACTGCTCCTCCTGCTGGTGCTGGGGCAGTAGGCTTCACACAACCTGCTCCGTCAGCTGCAGGTAAGTTCTGTAAGCTGAATATCATGATACCTAGAATGCGATTATTGATTTTGTTTAGTGTCTGTAGACATTAAGGACGCTAGTGATAATCTAATAGGGTAGAAATAATATTAGCGGTGGCTCCAGGGAGGGCCATGGGGCCAACTTTTTTTGTAGAAGTTTTACAGGTCAACAACTGCCAAACTGGAAGTTTACTACAGAATTTTGAGATAATTTGAAAATAATCATAATGATATGCTTTCTTACCCTTTGCTTGCATTATCTAAAACATTCTCTAGAAAAAAAGTATTGTGGAAAATTAAAGGAATATTTAATTAAATAAATCTCTAGCATTCACTCTCTGAAATGTTTTGTTAGCAAATAGCGGTGGCACATATGTCACACTATAAAACAACATAACATTGAAGATTAAACCTCTGTTTTTAACCCGGGAGTGTCTGCAACATGTATACTCACGGCAGTGCCCACACTCTCAGGTACAGTGAGTCTGAATGATGAGAAGCTCTAATTGCTAATTTATATATTTGGTTTACTTTTTACATGTTTTCCATTGCAATTGACTGTGATTTCTTCACATAGGAAACCTTTGCTTACTGGAATATTTATTGTGAGAAAGGTGGAATTGAGAGAAACTACATTCAGTAATCATTTTAATTTTTTTTAATTATAATTTATAATGTTAAATGCAGTTTTGACAAATAGTATTGACAGGTTCTAAAAATAAATTCATTATATTTATTTTTTTTACATTGATATTTTTTTTCTTTGCCTTCTCTTTTTTTGCAAAACTTACATTGTGTATTTTCCATACAGATAGATCCTCCATTTCTTCTTTTAGTTTGGGAAGAAATTGGGACAATCACTTCTCAATAAAAAATGTTGGTCAAAGTAATGTAATGTGCCTGAAGTGCTATCGGAATACTGCACTTTTCACTGGATGTGATTTTTAAGCTATCCTGCAAAGTGTTTCTTCCATGAGGCTCTGTAGCAACACCTTCATTCTTTAATTTCCATGTATAATTTTATTTTTGTCTCCTAATTATATTATGTGTGGGATTTATTACAGAAATATTGAGGATAGGGTGAAATATGGCCAAAGACCATCTCTTTGTCCTTCTAGCTGTAAAGTTAAAATTCAATAATTTCATCTGATGTGAGCTCCACCCTTGTGCAAGTTGTAATGTTTATATGTATGAATATATATTATTATATCCATGATACAATGGCGCAGGTCAGCTGCTTTGGCACACCAATTTTTGTATGTTGGATAGCATCAGATAAGTCACAAACCACGTGGCCACAGCATGGACACTTTGTTTGAAAAGGCAGGCCAGACACTGGCCGCCATGCCATAGATTAACACACTTATTCATCCATGGCCATGCTGCATGGCAAGCAAGTGTTGAGAAACATTTCAAAAGAGGCATAAAGTGGCCATTTGCAATGCTGACCAACCAAAAATAACACGATGGAATGGTTGAAATTAACGATGCAATATTTTTTAAACAAATACTTTATATTATATCTGTTTCAAAGTCTTGTAACAAGATGAGTGGTATCTGGCTGCATTTAAAATTCCCGCTAATATTGTGACACTAGCGTATGAAGCTCATTGGCTGAAGCTGGATAAGTTGACTAGCGACCCACCCATGCCGTGCATCATGATAATATCTGGTTTCGTATCTATTCCTCTTGTCATAATTAGACTGCTCTCTAAAATAGGTTTTATAGCCATGTCTTGTGTGAACATGGATCGGGTAAGTTTCCGAAAGTTACATTCAAAGTAATAAAATCGGGCATTGTCTGTGCTCTATTGATCAGACACACTAGTGCGTGCAGTGTGGCAGCCATCGAGTTTCAACACGTCCATGAAAGAATAAGCGAAAGAAGCGTTTACTTGAAAAGAAGATTAGACAGCAAGGAGTTTTAAGATGAACGCATAGGATTTCAAACAAGAAACTGCATTCCAGATACCGAATAACAGACACATTCCATTTGAGAGATAGTGCGAGCACTCTCGGGTTAAATTCTAAGTGCAATTACTCGCGATTAAAAAATTACTTTGAACTCATTCAAATCAATTCTAATCATGACGTCCGCCAAATAAAACCGTACGTTAGGGGCTGTCCATAAATTATGTAAGACAATTTTCGGTGAAAATCAATACCCCTCTCCCCCCATATAAAATACCGTAAATTTCCTTTTGACCCCCCCCCCCCCCCCCCCCCGGTTTCTTACGTAAGATTCCAAATTTTTTAAATGAAAGTATATCATATATTGCAACATGTTAACAAGTTTAATTATTATAAAATTTGAATTACAGTTTAATCATAGTAACACAGTTAAATTTTAGATCACAGTTCACTCTTAATCACAGTTTAGTCAGAATATAACATTCAGACCCTAATCTGAACTCCAAGGATTTGTCAACCAATTTTCAATAGAATTTATAATTGGTACTGATGCAGTCTCCTCCTTATCCGCACTTAAATCTTCTGTATTTTCGTCAATTTCATCGCTTTCCAGCCACTCAACATCTTCTGAATTACAATCATTTTGAATTATTCAAAGAAATTCATTACTCCTTTTTTTTATTATCCTTTTTTTATTACTTCCTTTTTTTTGCCTAATATTGTGGGCCAAAGCTTTCGAATGTGACGCTGCTGCTTTTTTTGACGCAAAGTACAGATGACAAGTCGAACACACTCTTCCTTCTATCTGTGATTGCACCGACGGACAATAATAATCATACGGCATACATTGATACTTTTGTTGTGGTATTTGCATGTTTAAAGACATCCTTTGGAATAACGGCAAAAATTTGGCACCCTGTTCGTCACCAATTTTAGGAATTACCAGTTTGTTTGCTTCATATTTTACTGGAAAAGGAGACGGGAGAAATTGGTATGTTAAAACTTGATGCAAATTGCTTCTATATGGTTTGCAACATGTTGAATTTGTACATTTTGTCACCTGTAAATAAAATCATATTAACTTTGAATAATCGATATTTAATATTATACTAACAAGATAATGATAGTTATATAAGCATGGTCACACATTTTGTTAAAAAGAAAATATATTTCAAATAGTCTATATTCGTCACGTAAAAAGAGAAATTTTGACTGCAAGAATTCAAGAGCGATTTGTATTTTGCAGCGACAATGATTACTTTTATCACAGCGATTGTAAGAGGAAAGACCAGTCATTTTTATCTCAAAAACTATTTAATTATTACTTTTAAATAATTTTAGAAAAGATGAATTACCTGAAGCAAGTACTGAGCCTCTCGAACATGTTTTCTGTACCATTCGGGATCGGTGGTATGTTTTTTGTGTTCTTGACTGTTTGGTTGAATATATTCAGCGGTGACTTGATAACCATCTATGATTAATTCGCTCCACAAGTCACTCAATATTTGACCAGCTTTAGCGAAATTTTTTTTCTCAAGTTCAGGATCAACTGTCTCTCCTTTGCTATTTAGGTGAGAACCACATGAGTCATGAGGCAATATAACTCCAGATAATTGTGCACTTAATGGTGCCATTCTTCGCTCACCGCACTTCGACCTGGCGCACTTCGACCTTCGAACCTTCGAACTCCTGGTGACCTCCTCCGACCTTCGAACACCTGGCGACCTTCGAATGCACTTCGACCTTCGAACCTTCGAACTCCTGGCGACCTCCTCCGACCTTCGAACACCTGGCGACCTTCGAATGCACTTCGACCTGGCGCATTGGTAACAATGAAGAGTCCATCTAGATCATGATTCTTGAAATGTTGAATTGCATTTGATATAGTTTTAGGATACCTAAAAATAAAAAAAATATAAACAAAATTATTCATAAATTTACTTCTTGTATTACATTTTTGATCTAAAATCTAAAAAGAAAATTATATTATTTACCTAGGATTTTCATCCGGACCACCGTCAACACAACAAATCAAAACAGGCTTGACTTTTTCACCATCACGTAGAATTTCAGAAAAAGTATCGAGTTCTAATAATCGTTCAAAATCCGCAGCATGAGTTGATGCAGTCGATGATGAATGTTTCCCACTTCTTACGGCGATATAAGTGGGTCCAGAATACGATACTGACTCTGGTGATCCTAAACCTTCCGGTTTGATAACGATTCCAGCGTAAACAGATGGTATCAACTTATGCCTTTCAGCAATAACCCAATCGTGATCTGGAAGTTTTACTCGATATTGCATATGCATCAAAATTGGGGCTTGGTGGTGTGCTGCTGTGATACCAATAGGTATGTGAGCTTTATCATCTTGAGATATGAATCCTACTTGTCCAGGGCCTAAAAATGATGCTAAGATTTCTAAATCACGCACAGTTGAAGTACAAAACTTTCCATCTATGTGGCTTTTATGATGATCATTTTGCGCTCTGCACAGTTTAACAGGCACCGTTGAAACGTGCCTCTTTCCCTCAGTTGTAGAGTTTCTTTTAGGTAACAATCGCAAATAAAGGGAACTTCTTGAAAGGTGGAAATCTCTTTTCAACAGTTCTTCATGTAAATCTGAAAGAGTTTTACAACTCTTAATTTCCTCCATGCGTCGACGTTCATGCGCAGCACTACCAAAAATTGCAATTTGTACGATTGCATCAAGTAACTTTGGTTGCTCTTCCTCTAATCGTGGCCTACCACTTGTTCATTGTTTTTTAGATGGAGTACAATCTTGGGTTCCTGCTTCCATTTTTCTCTTAACGGATTGTCTATACTGCCTTTGATAATTTGCATCATATTCCTCTTTTTAGTTTTTTTTTTTTTTAGTTCCTCTAATTGATCTGTCAGTTTTTTAATTCTTGTTTTGCAATCATCATTTGCAAACCAGCATTTTTTCTTAATAATTCATGATTTAATTCAGATTCTACTAACTGTATTTGTGATTTTAACTGTTCTTGAGCAGGTGCATCATAAGATTGTACTTGATTACACTTTTGCGATTTATCTTCAACGGGAATTGGCAATGTACTCGATTGAGACTCTTTTTGTTCCTTATTCGAAGTTTTGGAAACAGCAGTTTCTTCTTTTCGAAGAATCATCTGAACTATTCTGTTTCTGAAAATTTAAATATAAAAATGATATAATATTTTATAAAATGAACGGAAACAAAATATAGTTATTAAACAATACATCTTAAAGAATAGGTCATTGTCAATTTAAAAATATTTCTAAAAATTCATTTGATTTAACATTTTCTGAGTCAAGTAATCTTTTAAACTGAATTAAATAATGTGTTCATATCACTCTTATATATAGTAAAAAATAAGTTTACCAATTAAATAAATTTGTTGCGCCTTAAAAAGAATATTGATCATATAAAGTCACTTTGAATGTGTGTTTACTAATTTATTAAAAATTTAATAATTTTATTTATTAGTGTATAGTCATATATTTTTTTTGTAATTGAAATTATCAATTAAAATAACCGTGAATTAACATTCAAATAGGTAACTGATTCTATTTTTAACAGAATATTCTATAGAAATAAAGATACACAATTTTTGTAATACTACTTTAAAAAATAATTAAATTTTTAAGTTTATAATAAAAAAGAGGCATTTTCTAAATACATTATTGTGTGATTTATATATAAAAAATAGTACATAAAATTAAATTGTTACCAACAAAACAATTTTAATAATGAAATTGCAATGAATTTAATATAATAACAAATACAATTAATGTAACTAATAATGCAACTACTATAATTCATATTTTATACGATAGATATGATATACATTACCGTTGCAAAGAAAGATGTAATTGTATGACATTTTCTAACTGTTGATTCAATTTTCCATGTTTTGATTTTTTCTTCAATTGCATTTTGAAATTCAATCCCCGTAAATTCTTTTTTCGTCGATCTCCAAACATCATTTGCCTCGCTTTGTTGGTTAGATTTGGTTTTGTACGGGAAACGTTTAATATATGCATCATAAAATCTTGCATAGAGCTCCGAATTATCCATTTTTGATAAACTAATTATAGTTTAATAACAATACTGTACTTAGCGTTAACAGTGTTGACATATTGTAAACAAGAAAATACCAAGAACTATACTCAACTGAAGTTGTGCATTTATACAAGATGTTTTGGTTACGTTCTAAAATAAACTTTTAGTACTATATTTATGAGATAGAAACATTAAAATTACAAGTTAGACAAGAATAGAAAAACTGAAAAAAACAAGTTTCTTCAAAATGGAGCGAAATTGAAACAGAATATATTTATTTTTATGAGAATAAATGAAAGAAATAATAAAATTAATTTCAATAATTTCTTACGTAAGATTACGTTTCCACCCGTACCCCCCCCCCCATCGTAAAAATCCGTAAGACATGGATGAACCCCTACCCCCCCCCCTAGCCGTCTTACGTAATTTATGGACTGCCCCTTACCCACTGAATTTGTAGGCTCGGCTGGCTGCACCTATCAACAAAGGCGGGAGATATTTTGAGGGAAGGAAAGGTGCATAGGATGCATTCAGAAAGCTTGGCAGACGTCGAGGGGGGAAGGGGTGTCCAGTATATATTTAACATGCTCAGTTTTGATTTATTTCTTTGTCGTAATGTAACAAATGCAGTTGATATACCATTGATGAATATTTGTTTACGTACAGAGGCGTAGCCACGTTCTCGTGGGCCGTGGTGCAGAACGTCCAAATGGAGTCCCTCCTTTCCATTGCCAAACGAGAAACGGAAGTTTTAAAGCTAAAGTAAATAGGTACGCATTCTATTTTAAACATCTAACCATACACAATCCTTTTTGCATACTTATTATTTGTTTTACAATTTTGAAGAATGACCTGAAATAATTAGGTATTAATGGTTGGATTTTGATTTGTATATGTCTAAAATGTTAGTCACCCAGTCATTGTTACAGTAAATGTACGGATGATTAATGCTCCTCTGCGTGAGATGTCTCATTGCCATTGGTACCTTCTTGACACTATCGTAAACTGAGCTAGCAACCCATCTAAAAACGCACTAATTTCGTAAACAGCGTGTCCACTGCTGACTTTAATAAACATTTGTGAAAATCTGTATCATGCAAACCTATCATCCAAACATTAAAGATAATGAAATAATATCTCATCCTCTCACATTCTCACAAGTTGACGAGAGAAGAAGAGATGGGAGAGCGTTCGCCCGTTGTATTCTCTTTCGAGAGAGGAAGTACAAAAGTTTATCTGCAATTGCTTCCTCTTCTGTGTCGCCCGATCTACTCAGCGAATGGCGAATGGCAAACCCTCCACTGGCGGTTGGGCGGTTTTTTCACGGCAAGGAGGAGAGGAATATCCTCTCACGTTATGTTTTGAACGTAATTATCGAATAAATATGTTTCTAGATACAAGGGGAATCGTGAAATCTTTTAGTTCATACTGGCCAGTAAATTGACTTTGATGTAGTTTAAACTTGCGCGCACTTTGTAAGCGATGGGTAAACTCAACACCCCCTCTTCGCCTGTAAGGCCCGCAACAGGCTACGCCGAGAAATGAGGATAGAGCCCGTTGACGCTGCGTCCACACACTAGAAGCAGGTTATTCGATGTCTCGAAAAGATGTGCCACAAGTCGAGAGTGGTAACGGCAGTTACCCGTGAAATTGTTATTTTGTTACCATAATCGTAAACTATCAGTTTAACGAGTTCGAATTGCCTAAAGAGAAATTCATTGCGGCATTGCTTACAAATCATTATTTAATGTAAAAAACTGGAACTTCTATGACGTATAGGGAAGATGTAAAATCTGTGCATATTTTCTTGAGCTCCTTAATCTATACTGTTTTACTATATTTGTTGGTTGAATTATGAATAAATGGCGAATGATCAATTAATTCATATAATAATGCATAATACAATTGTAAAATTCACCTTTACTAAATTCATTCATGAATAATGAATACGAATTAAGAAAAATAATCAATTAATACATTTTTTTCAAAATACCCCTTCATGCTTCTTGCTTCAAATTTTTATTTTTAAATTGCTCAATATGACCGGGTTTCATTCAAGTAAGAATATCTTTCACACAAGTTTTTTCTTCTTCATATCGGTTTAAAACGAAAACTCAAGTAAACATAAAAAACTGGTTATTTATCACATCTTTTAGTGTTAAATATTATAATCTCACTTAGTTCTATTCATTGTTAGGTAGCGAACGCCTGGATGTATAACAAAGAAGGAGTAGAAATGTGTCAGAGAAAAGTCGCTCGCTGACAGACTGGAAGGAGCAACTCTTTCCCTCTCCGCCGAGGCGAACGAGAAAACTCTTTAAAGGGTGTAGAGGTCGATTAGAGTCCTATGTTTCGATTTTCCACATTTCTCGCAACGCATTCCTCGGTGTAGTCTATTGCGGGCCTAAGGCTGCGGTGACGTGACACTGCGGACTCACCCGGAATGCGGAAAGCGAGTTCGAGTTAGAAATGTTGTGTTACGCTTTTCTATTCGAGCAAAAAGAAGGGAAGAAGCAATTACGTGAAGAAAAGAGAAACCCACGGAGAATTTGATGATGACAAATTTTAGATTAAATCGTGATCAGTACAGACCGGATTTTTATGTAATTACATATTTTTTGTCTTTCTACTTACCGTACTCAAAATTGTAATCTTGGAAAATCGTCGCAGTCTAAATACAACATCAAATTTTTCGTTACATATTTTACTATTTTTACAATTTTTTTCTTCTATCAATTTTCTCCAATTTTATTACTATTTGTTGTGAAAAGAAGAATTTCCAAAACAATCAGCATTTTCCCTTCATAATTACTGCGTACTGTCTACTTGAGGTATGCTACGTGAAGACGCGGTCGGATGTTATCAGTCTGGCGCGCCTGCTTCAGTATCTGAGTAGGAGAAAGTGCGCGTCAGCAACTGAGATAATTTTCTCTAAAAAGTATCACTGACACTCCGTTTCGTGGCCTTTATCCTTGTTTCCCGAAATACTTAGGCGATCGCAGACTTGCAAACTTCAATGAGAATGCTGCCTGTCACAGTGGTCGCACATATTGCCAGTTTGTACGATGGCTTCCAGTCTGGCAGCTAAACTACGGTCCTGGATAGCAATAGATGAAGCTTTTACTACTGATTGAATTATTTCTAAAACGTTTTTATTTTTTTAATGTAGGCACTTTTTTACAAATGTAATTTGTATTTTATAAATTTTTATAATCAGTGTATTTTAATATTACATATTATGTCCGATTTTACAAATTTATTACATATTCTTTTTGCTTACTTTACGTATTTATGGTCTACATATTTTGCCCGTTCATTGTACATATTTTTTTCAGTCTCTAATGATCCGTTCAAAAAAGTGCATGATCTGATCAAAAATGAAATTTGCAGAGAGGCCTTGATGCCTATTGGCTCTGCGGAAACCCTTGTAGTGTTTTAAAGAAAGTATTTATTTTATAATATTTTAGTTATTAATGGACGCAGAATTTGTATACAAATGCTTACTACATTTTTGCTAATGGTTTTGTACAAAATTATCACATTTCTTTACGAATTAGTCCATTTGGAGGTTTCCTGCCAAATTTTATTTTCCAGATTTTTGTATTTTTTTGCGTATCTGAAGGTTACTGCATGTTCGGAATTTTTGAAACAATAAGGGAATCTTGGTAATTTATTCAAATATTAGTGAATTATTAGCAAGTTTAAAAAAAGTCTTAAATCAAGCTTCTTGAAACTGGTGAGTTATAGTTACCACAGTTCATAAAATTTTTCATTATCTTTATTAAACGCTTCATCATAGTTTGTGTCATAAAGAACTTCATGAACACACACGACATTAATAAGTTTTTCTTCCATCTTCATGTCACGGCGAACCTGCGTGCAAGACCCTGCGCTCCGCAGGGCAGGCGCAACGCGCAGAAACGGGCGACCCGCCACCCTGCGCTCTAACGTGCGCGGGTCCGAAGTTGTGGCAAAGTGGTTCGCAGGCACTCGTCGTGAGAGTCACCCTGCGGCACGTCACGGACCTGCGTCTCTTTTTGCGACAAGCCTAATAGTAGCCATGTGTCGCGCTGCTACGGCCAGAAGTGGAAACGTTTCTAACCCAGCCTGAGGGGAGGAGTTACTCCTGTAAACTACAATCTCTTGTCTGCTATTTGAATTAGAGCAACTCTGAGCGCCCATAAGCATTTTCAGTCTTGTCCAGTCCAAAGCGTCAGGACGTAATAGGCAGAATAGCCAGAGACAAAACGTAATGCATTTCACACCGTTGCAGTGCCATGGGCTGGCTGAACCAGGAGGGGCAAATCAAACCGATACCTCTCTCGCACTTTTTTCCAAGCCTAAGGCGACGAACAGTGGGATTACTAATGATGATGAATCATTCTAATGTTCAGTCAGTGAAAAGGCGTTGTCTAAAGAAAATGTATTCTTAACGAAACGTATTCGTAACGAAAATGTATTCTTGTGCTCCCTTCGCAGCTTGGTTCGTGTGACGACATGCTCAGTTTTTCTGTACTGTTTTCAGCGTGCTTCCTAGAATTGTTAGTTTTATAATCGTTTAAAAATGTGGGTGAAGGGAACATTTTCCTTTCTCGTATACGTACGTATATACGCTTTAAAATAGTTTGGACAATTAGAACTCGGTTTACTAAATCAAATTGCTGTTGTATATGAATGTTGTCGAACTCCTGAATTATTATCGTAACTTGTTTGAAGCGTGCGCTCGGTGTGAGAAGGTGTTTCAAAACCCAATCCAAAAACGAATATTTTTAAGCGGCTATTTGGCCGGAATGTTTTTGAATGGCATTTAGATGTAGAAAAAATAAAAAGCATTTAAAATTGCACAAAACATGAGTTAAAGGATATTTAAGAAGGATAATGTTTATACTTGTAACAAAAATGGTTTTTTCATAGAATTATTTCTATTGAGAAGTAGGCAAATCTTTTTTAGTACTAAACTATCGTACCCGTGCTAGAACTCTCGCATGTTAAACCCAACCTTCGGAGAAAGTTTTTAACGTATTTTGATTTAAAAAAACGTGTAAAGGTAAATTTCAGTGCACTTACAGAACTTTCTTGTACTAGTTAGTGTTCTAATTTCTTTGCCTTGGCGTAGCTTTTCGGTTTTGCCCCATCCCCTTACCTGATGCCATCTGTCATTAATGAATGTTTTGACTAGCATTCTCCTCCAGTCAGCGGTTAAAAACTATCAAGCTCTGGAAGCAGTTTTTTTTTATTTATTTATTTATTTATTTATTGCGGAATCGTCATGCCTTTAAGCGACCTTCTAACAGCCTCCTTACATTCTTGAGTAAATTTGTACGCCATGCTCTTGAACAACGATATTAATGTGTATTTATGGATGCCTTTCGTAGCAAAAGACTCTCCATAACTTTTGTTTTATATTTGGTTACTTTAGTTAAACCTCTTTCGACCACGTTTTCTCTTCTCCGAGATGTGGACCGCTTGTCTTTCATCTTTGTCGCAAGGGTACCGACATTAACCTCTCTTAACTCCTACAAAGCCGATCCGGTGGCCGGGATCGCTAAGGCAGTAGTGCCGTAGCGATCTCGGACCGAAGGATCGCGGGTTCGAGACCCGCCTCGGGCATGGTTGTGTTCGTCCTTTCACCCCCTATTATCATCATCATTTCGGGGAAGGCAACGGGAAACCACCCTGAATAATTCATCATCCCAAGAAAACCCACTATGGGTCACCTAAGTGCCGTATATGGTAGATAGGGGGAAAAAAGAAAGAAAAAAACCCTCCTACAATACGACTAATTTCAGCCTTGGTATTATTACTGGATAGTAGTAACACTTCAACTCTGGCACCTCGTGGAGACAAGTTTGTTGCCTTGCCCATCTTCGAGCTTCCTTCGCTTTTATCGCGAGCTTTTATCCACTATTGTGTAGTTTCCTTGTCGTATGTCTAGCATAGACGGTGAAGAATAATTCTCCAATTTTACAAAATCACGACTCGTGGTCTGGAGTGGAGCGAATGTGTCATTCGTGTGAAAAAAATTCATTTATTCGTTGTGTAATGTTGCTAGATTGATTTGCGTAGTTTACGAACGAAAATTTAACAAATTCATGTTCAGAATATGGGCTCTGGCCGAACGAGTCACCCAGCAAACTGCTAAGTGTGTAAACACACAATGACGCAGTAGACCGGTGGGAATTAGGAGGGACGGCATGTATGTCCGGGCTATCACATACATTTTATCTCTTCGAAATATTTCGTGAACGAGGAAAACCATAACATGTATTTTCCGATTAGTATATCTGTGTACTTGACAACTGGGGTGGGGCAGTGCGATGTAAGCACTTATTTGGGCGACAGACACGTGGTTGTTCTTGCATCAGATTTTCAACGGTTACAGCAGTAGCAAGATACAAATCGCAATAAGAGCAACAGCAGACGACACAAAGAAGTAATGGTGCTAGTCAATTTTCAGTTGCTTTGCGCTGTATGATATTTTCTTTATTTCATTTAAGAATCAATACCTCTGGAGTGACATCAGAATTTAAAGCCTCTGATTGGATAACGGGACCCCCTTCTCCTCCACTGTCAGTCACTAGCTGACAAGTAGACAGAAATATTATTGGGACAATAGTGTACAAGCGAATTGCACATATCCGGATTTTAATCCTTGCCTAAGACAACTTTTACGTTGATAACGAAAGATACTTTAGTGCTCACGCGAAAATTAGAGATTTTTTTAAAAAGTGTGTTTCCAGAAAATAAAATAGTAATTTATGAAATCAGGTGAAAGAGTTGGAATTCTTAGCGTAGTTGATAGACATGGACTCTGCTGAACCAAACCCTAAGCACGCTGTCAGCAATTCCCGCCCCTCTTCAAGCTTCCATTGCCTTGCATGCACCAGTTCCGGACGGACTCGCTAAAGTCCATGATTGCGAATTTTTCTAAAAACATTTCTTTCGCTTAAGCGTACCCACAAAACTAAATTGATCCTCAAAAATTGGTATGCAGAAAACAAACGAGTCGATTAATTTCGAGTTTAATACTTTCTGCAACATTTCTCGAGGTTGTTTTTTCCGCGGAGGGCGCCGCCCTAGAGCCCGTAAAGAGCACCCGCCACTGCAGTAGACGCGCTCTGAAAATCTCATCTTTAAACCACTCACCTAATACCAGTAGGTTAAATTCTTTTATATATATATATTTATATATATATATATATATATAAATATATATATATAAAAGAATTTAACCTACTGGTATTAGGTGAGTGGTATATATATATATATATATAAATATATATATATATAAACTTTCATTCAATAGCACCAAGAAGAAAGAATAACCTTATATCCGGTTGACGTGTAATTTGTTACAGAAATGTTTACTCTTTCATTCTTTGAAAAAATTGTAAAGGATTCCTATTTTTAGTGGAGAGCGAGGGGGCTCCTCATTAGGTTCCATTCATACCTGTTGCACCAGCCCAGCTACGCATGGACTGCACCATTACTGCTTACATAACTAGAAAAAGGAAGTGAGTCTTTTGCGTTCAAATGAAATGATGCCATCCGTTTGATGCCGATGATACCATCCGTTTTTGAAATGACCACCAAATACCCTTTCGAACGAGTTGCATTATTTATTATTTAGTTCGCATTAATGAAACCTTACGACTACTGTTCGTTAGTCCAATTGCTTGACTACACTTCTTGAAGTCACGAAAGCTAAGCAACTTGAGGCATCACGGATTCCTAGACGGGTAACAGCCTGGGAATCCCGGTTATTTCCGGCGCCGATCCCCTGGCCGAAGAGATAAAAAGCACAGACCGACTGCGATCTGACGAGACAAAACTTCAAGGAGGATTACTCCAGGCACGCTTATTGCCCAAGGGCGCAGTCATCTTGCGAAGACGCAACAAATTTGAAACATACACTCGGAATCATTACCAACGTGCCTGGCGGTAGCCATATTGTTTCATTCCGCCTTCGTTTTTTGATTACTTTGCAGTACTGTTGTTTATAATATACGGCCAAGTGGTAGTTTGTGGTACGTGTAAGTAACACTTTCTAATTAATAATGATGATAATACCAGCTTCTGAGCATGAATGCCGAAAAAATATTTTAATTTATTATAACAATACCGTACTCTGATAGTAAGTGTTATCCGAGCTTCTTTATAATAATAATAATAATAATAATAATAATAATAATAATAATAATAATAATAATAATAATAATAATAAAGCCGATCAGATGGCCGAGATAGCTAAGGCAGTAGTGCCGGAGTGGTTTCGGACCAGAAGATCGCGGGTTCGAGTCCCGCCTCGGGCATGGATGTATTTATGTATGTCTGTATGTGTTGTCCTTTCACCCCCATTATCATCATATCATCATTTCATCTTCCATACCCCCAGGGCTAACAACCGTGGGGGATAAAAATCGGATCCAGCTAAAAATGCTGGTCCCCCCCAAAAATTGTCGCAAGCACCTGCCACCGTGATAATAAATAAAAACTGAGCCATGGTAAATGCAGGATGCTTGCATGCGTGGTCCTAGTCGGCCGATTAACGAAAAAAAAAATAAAAATAAAATAAAATATAAATAATAATAATAATAATAAAATAAACAGAAAGGATGTTGACCTGGATCTCAGGGATGCAAGGAGCAACTCATTATAGACTCTGTAATTATGGGGCAAGTGCTTGCAAAACAAAGGAACTTATACGCATACTACATAGATTACGCTAAAGCATTCGACACCGTGCCCCATTCTTGGCTCCTTCAATGTTTGGATGTATACAAGGTCCACCCGTTTATCCAAAACTTCCTGAAAACCGCAATGAGTCGATGGAATACAAAACTGTATCTCTCTAATGGAAAACAATACGTCCACACAGATACTATACACATCCGCCGAGGGATTTTCCAGGGTGACTCTTTAAGCCCTTTATTGTTCTGATTAGCCTTGAATCCCCTGTCTACTCTACTTAATTCAGCTAATTATGGAATCGCTCTTAAAAAGGGGAACTCAACTCTTCTCCGGGTCTCACATCTTCTTTACATGGATGACCTGAAGCTCTCTGCAGACACTGAGAGTCATATGCGGAGAAGTTCACTGACGACATCAAGATGAAATTCGGTTTGGATAAGTGCAGGAGAGTGAATATCATTCGGGGTCATATGCAAGTTATAAATTCGGAAACTGATAATGAACCAAAGATTACCTTCATGGAACCCCATGAAACTTACAAATACTTGGGATTCCAACAGTCACTCCGAATCAAACACACTGTTACTAAGAACGTACTAACAACTGAAGTGTGTAAACGATTGCATGGACTCTTAAAAACTCAACTCTCTGCTAGAAACCTTGTGCAGGCCATCAATTCATTTGTTATTCCAGTGCTCACATACTCCTTTGGCGTTATTAAATGGAGCAATACCGACCTCGACAACCTCCAGAGGAAAATTCGAACCGCTATGACTCAACACTGAAAACATCATCCCCATTCAAGTACTGAGCGTTTTACCCTTCTAAGGTCGCAAGGAGGGCGAGGTGTTGTAGATCTCTTAAATCTACACAGCACTCAAATTCCTTCACTCAGAAGATACTTCTTGGAACATTGTGGGAGAGTTCAGCAAGCAGTGAGCGCAGTTGATAATAACTATAGTCCTCTGAACTTGAAAAAGCTTGATCCGCCTGTTCAACCAATCATTGAAACGGAAGAGAAGATATCCTTATGTAAAGCGAAGGCACTGTATGGAAGGTACCCTCACGAGCTGAGTAAACCAGAAGTCGACATCTCTGCGTCGCACGCATGGCTCCAGCACGGGGATCTCTTTCCGGAGACAGAAGCCTTCATGATAGCTATCCAGGACCAAGTGGTACCAACATTGAACTACAGAAAACACATTCTGAGAGATTCTATCATTCATTCCGACTTGTGTAGAAGATGTGAGGCTGCAAGCGAAACTATTCAACACGTGACAAGTAGATGTAGCAGCCACGCACAGTTGGAATACAAAAAATAGGCATGATGAAGTGGCGAAGCAGGTCCACCAATTATTGGCATTGAGAACGGGCTTACTCGCCACTTCCATGCCGTACTATAAATATGTGCCTCAGAATGTGCTTGAAAGTAGTGAGCACACACTCTACTGGGATCGCTCCATTATCACTGACAGACATGTCGGCGGCAATAGACCCGATATAACGTACATTGATAGAAACCATCAGCAGGTTTTCCTTACTGATATATCAATACCCAATACCCACAACATATCGGGAAAATATCAAGAGAAGATCCAGAAGTATACCGATCTTGCCCATGAAGTCGCATCTCAGTGGAACTTCAGTAAAGTGACAACTGTGCCTATAATAATATCAGCTACAGGAGTGATCCCAAAAATGACACTTCGGGCACTGGAGTGTCTTCACTTGGATGCCAGGAATGTATATAATATGCAAAAGTGTGTAATTTTGAATACATGCCATATTGTCAGAAGCCATCTGAACCTTCAGTAAAGCAACCACACACCTGGTCATCATTCCTGTGTGTGGTTGACATATTGACCAGTAATACTGTGAATAATGTATAATAATAATAATAATAATAATAATAATAATAATAATAATAATAATAATAATAATAATAATTTCTCCCGCTCTGGGCATGCCAATCTATTAAGTTTGGTTGCTTTTATATAAAATATTTATGCACGATATGTTATGGCATGGGCCTTTTAAGTGAAAGTAGGTTTTAAAATATTATTAATTTCAGTATGTGCCAAATAACAATAACAATATTATTATTTTTTGCCAATAGACTTATACAGTGATAAGTTTCAAGTATCGTGGAAGGTAATTGTAAATTAAAATTAATTTTTAAAACTAATAATACATTTTCTATTCATTAGTTCTTTTAATTTATAGGGGCACATTCCAATTAAATACTTTTTCAACAAGTCATTAATTTCTTTTCTTCACATACATCTTTAATATTTTTTAGAAAGTTGATTATATAATAAGATGGCTCTGTGTTGGGGGCTTATATTTGTTAAAGTTCTAGACGTAAATATGTATCCTGTGATAATTATTTTTGCTTCTAGTACTATAATTTTAAATTCACTATTACGAATCAAGTGTGAACTGGATTTCTTTCTGAAGAGAGAAATGATTTTATAGGCATAAAGGAGTATTACAATCAGTATGTTGTGTGTGAGGGGTAGCAATTGTTACGTGACTGTGTAGGTTTTAGTTTGAAAATGCATCTAAGGGCTCTTTTTTTTTTGTAGAATCACAATTCTGATCATGTTTAAAATGGTTGTTCTACCCCAAATGTGAGGGAAAATCCCAAATACGAGAACACAATACAAGGAAACACTAATAATTAAAGAATTAATAGCCTAATTCATTGTGCAAATGAATACTTATTATCGGTTTTAGTAGTTAACTTGTTATGCAATTAGTTGTAAAATAATATTTTAGTTATCATATAAAAATTGAGAAAATAATGATGAACTCTAACTTTCTAATTTGAATAATAGTTTGATGTTTATAAAATTTCATTATTGTTCCCCTGCCCCTCCCAGATGAATTCCCATTTTCCATTTCAAGGTTGTAGGGTGTACTTAATGGATCTTCTGTTGCAACAATAACTTGGCTAGCAATGGAAAGGGCAGTAGAACATAAGATCATGTTTTCCTGGACAATAATTTTCTACATAGCTTCAGAGATATGGTTGTGTTGTTGGTACAAATAGTTACAATACAGTTGGTATAAAATACAAATTGGTTGTTGGTAAAAATATCAGTAATTAAAGTAAGAATACATTACTTTTATTTATGTCTTTGTTTATTTACCATAGCATCAATAGCTGCACTGTTCCCAGCCTCTACTAAAATAAGTTCTTGGATCATAGCACTTCCCTGAAACAGCATTGAACTCGCATATTGTCACTAGAAAAGAGCCTGTGAGTGAAAGAGAAAATCAGAGATTGCCAGGTTGGAATTGTATACAACAGTATTGAGAGGGTGGAGTGAGGGTGAAAGGAAATTTGTAGGTCAGGTCTGCTGAGATCTTCATTTTTTTCACTTTTATTCGTTCAGCATGAGCCTCATCAGCGTTCATGCATGAGCTAGCAACTGAACATATGTTTACACTAATGATCCTTCATTTGCTATAAATGTTTTCTAATTGACAAAAATGCTTTGAATTCCATTTTAAATATAAGTGTCTTTCATGGCTATCTTAATAATACCATTCTTATATCTACGTCTGAAGTGCATTTTCTATTTTTACAGATGCTAAAGCTGCAGAAGCTGCCCAAAGTGCTTATTATGATCCAAACCAGCCACAGTGCGCATATGTTCCACCACCTGCTTACTATGTAAGTCAATCTTTACAGAGATGACAATGATATTATGTCTTAATAAATTGTAATGAATGAATTTGGAGATGTATTTTGAAAAAAAAATATACTATTTTTTAAACTACTTTAAATGATTACTGTTTAACTTTTCACCACTTGTGTGCTAAATCCGTACACCACTTGTGTACGTTTCATTTGATTTCTAAAAAAGCAATCTTTTCCTGACACTTCATTCTCTATCAGTTTCAATTTCAAAACAAGTTTTTTTATTTATATATTTATTTACTTATTGTAAAAAAAGACAAAAAAGATCAAACCTGAATCTCAAGCATGAGGGAGAAGAATCTGCACATATTTCCGTGAGCTTCAGTATCTGTACTCCTTTTAGTTTACTACATGCAATTAAATATTGAATAAAGAACAATCATGGTTGGTAATGTTAGAAATTTTCACTCAAAGTAATAGAAAACATATTTGTATCTGCAAATGATCTATCTATTTGATTTTATAGTATGGCTGACAAAATAACCCCCCACTGACCCTGCTCTTTCTGCAACAATTAAAATGAGAGCTCAACAAAATGTTCACACATTAAAGTAACATTATTGTCCAGAAGCAAAGGAAGGGGCCACCTCAACACTTACTCAAAGGATTAAATGAAACAGGCAAAACGTGGTTAACAAGGGGATTTTGAACCAGACGTTGAAGTATAATATATACTACATGCGTCTATTGTATAATATGTGTGCAAGTAGTAACAAAGACCTGATATATGCAATTCCTTTTCACTAACTATTTTTGGTGTTTGAGTGGACATGTGCATGCACAGAGCAATTCTGCTGCCCGTAATGTTGCATTGTGTGTGCATTTGCTAATAGTCTGCAATTGTTCTTCAAAAGGAAGCATGTAAATCAGGTGTAACGCATTTAAATAATTATTAAATCTAAAATCTTTTTCTGATCTGAATTTTAATTTTTTATGAAAGTCTTTAATGTGTGGAAATACAAGTAAGCATATTACATGTGGACTTCTTGTTGTGAGCAGTTTATACTGACACTAGCTGATTGGCCAATAATTTTGAATTTCATTTTTATTGCCTCTTGAAATGAAGTTTGATTTTTGCTGTTTTGAAAAGTTCAGGAAATATTTCTGATTGTACATGAAAGCAGCATTGAAGAAGTGAGTTAGAAGATGTTTACTGACAGGAAAACAAGTCTTTAACAAACAATTCACTCATTCATCTAAACCAGATGAATATTAATTTTTAGTTTACCAACTATTTTGTGGATTTTATTTGATGAAGTTTTGAAAGATAACCCATTCAAAAAGTTTGGGGAAACAACTGATGTTGAATTGTGTACCTTTAGACCAGAGGGGAACAACCCTATCAAAGCCTGAGGACAGAGAATTTATTAAAATCTCATGGGGGGTCGCATCAACAATTTCTCACATTGCCAGAAACAAAAAGGAAATACTTAACAAATGGTACAGACACTTTGAAATTACTCTTTTGAAACATTGTGTGAATTTTGGAATAGCTGACTCCAAGATTTACAATCAGATTTGCAAGAAAAAGAAAGTTCCTAGCACTTCCCTTTTTGCATTATTTGTTATGCTTACAAATATATTGTAACATTACTTAAACCTGTAAAAGTGTTACTAACCTGCAAAGTAATTGACCATGCTGGTATTTGAACATGGGTTCTTAAGTTTAGCAAGCGGTGAACATAACCACTACTGCAATCGCCTGAGTAAGCATAACATTTCGAACACTAAATATAAAGATATACTGTTGAAATTTTCAAAAATTCAGAGGTTTTAATGAAAATCAGATGAATTTGATTACAAGAAAACAGAAAATTTTCCAGATGAGAAAACCTTGTTTATGTAATTTTTAAAAGATATCACTATTTTACTCAAAATTGAACAAAAATTAGTACTTGTATTTTCTAAAATCTTGACATGCCTTTATTTAAAGATCTACTTTAAAAGATGTTTTGTTGAGTAAAATATCTATCTTTATATTATAATTAAAAGAATGTGCTGAAGAAATTTTGAGCTTTTTTAATTTTTAAAAATTCAATTTCATCGATGAAAATCATACCCAAGCCATTTTTATAAGAGAACTTTACTCTGTAGGGGGAAAAGTTTAGAGGAAAAATTTGAAGTCATTTGTGGGAAAATCTTGTTTTTAAAATTCCCTTTATATCACATAAAATAACGCAAAAAATACTCAAATTGTGAAAGAAATAAGGGATACGTCCTAATTAAAAGATCTGTTAACTTTTGTAATTTTTGAAAATTCAGAGAATTCAACAGAAATCAGACCCAAGCCTTTTTTATTAGCCTGTTTTGCTCTGAGAAAAGAATTTGGAGCTATTTGTGAGAAAACTCTGAAAATGTCCTTGATGCTTTGTACAATGTCCCTCCCAAAATCAAAATATTAGTTTGATTAAAGGAGCTCTAAAGTCTGCCAGATTGATCAGGGGCTGTATTTTGGTGAAAATCGTGTCTATGGTTTACCCTTATTCAAATGGGCAGACAAACAATTTGCACTACACCAATTTTGTAGAATAAAGGACCCACAAAACTAAAATTCTGACTTCTTAGCATATAAGAGGAAGTAATTTACTGCACATTTTGAAACAAGAGTACCTCCCTTTTTCAGTATCAGGGACATAATAGACACATTTTTGTTGTGAACAATAAGTAATATTTCACTGCAGTATTACATTATTTTCTCTACACTATAATATGCAAGAAAATAAAAATAATACATTGAAAAGTGTAGGTTTTCTTTCTCCCAAGTGATAACATCAAATATTTCATTTTAGTTTATCAATCCTGTTTAATTCATAGGTGCAATTACAATTTATCCTGAGGTATATTTTAATAAGCAGTAGGCTGATTGTCTATTTATGGAGATTATGTATTATGTAGATTATTGATTATCTTTGCAGGAACCTCCACCTACTTACCAGTCTGCCACCGGAAAGAAGAACCAGTAATCACGCTTCTTGCTTATCCATCTGTACAAGACTTGATGGGTAATTGTTTCATCTGCTAACTTACTGGCTGTTTGTCTGCTGGTTTATTCTTGTGAGAATCTTGTGCATATGTATATTTGTAAACATTTTTTGTCCTAGAGCACTATAAAAATGTTTCAAGAATATTTCAAAGCAACTGATATATTAAAGGAAACAATTATTGTAATAATCAGAGGTCAAGATTAAGGGTTTTATGTTAATAGTGGGACCATGTTTTAGTGGTAAATTGTTATGGAGATAATATTTTATCAATGTTACATTCAATAAAAGCTTGTTGCAAGATCTTTGTCAATGCATAGGATCAGCTTGTCACTTGCTTTTGTTTTTTATAGCTTTCTGAGCTTAGTGTCAGATTTATGGTTCTTGGTTTCCCTGTTTTGCAGTTTAGCATTACTATCCAGACTTACCACCATGTTGACACACATTTTAGTGTTGGTTTCTCATTACAATATCATGAAGACAATATCCAATATTATATTAACAATTTTAAAACCATTTTGACAGTGAATGCAAATGACAGTTTGGTCTGCAGTGCATTTTCTTGCAACTAGTATTGCTTCTCGTTTAGATAATTTTATAATTGAAAGTAATTAAAAGAGAATTATTTTATATTTATATAATGCTTCTCAACATAACTGATGTACGTTCTTCAGTATTATTGTAATTGTGAATATCAAAGAATATTATTTTCTTTCTTGTAAAATTATATTAATTATATGCAACACGATCAATTCCTTTTCAAATTGCCATGTTGGTGCTAAAGCACAAATGGAAACTTGCATGCTATGTATAATTGAGTAGTTTAGTTGGAAAATTCTAAGAAGTCCATAAAACTTGTACATATAAGAAGAAGATAAAAATTGTAATTATATTAGTTAGCATTTTTATTCTTTATATTATTGTGATACCAAGACTGAGAATCATAGGGCCAAGACCTACTTTTAAAACATCGCTCTAGAAACAAGAAAAAACAAGGGGTGGAATGTTTTTCCAGAATGGTTTACAGATTAATTTGGATAATTTCTTTGGAAAAGAACCCTTCATAAATAAATAAAAAAAAGAAAAAAGAAAGATATTTACAGGAATATAGGAAATATGTTGTATGTAAACATTTTAAGTATTTGTATTCTTTTTCTTCTTTTCTTTCTTTCGTTGTGCTTCAAATATTTTGGATATCTTGTAATGACAGTTAAACAGATCACGACTGTGAAGATTTCTCTGCTAAAAGACTTGGCTTGTTCAGTGCTATAATGTATTTAATCATACGGAATTTAAGGTTACTGTAATAATTCTTCTAACGTTTTGGTTTCCCACATTTCAATCTACAATTTTCGTATTCTTTTATAATTACCCAGTCTTAATGCGTGATTGTGCAGATACTTGTAAACCACCAGTGAATACATAGAAATGTGAACTAACATTTGTTGTATTGAATAAGATTAATGCAGCGACTCCAATAGTGAACTGTTATCGAGTCAAATCTGTGAATTGGTCTTGTTCTCTCTCTATCACTCACTTGGTTTCACTCTTCTTTTTTCTCCTAAAAAACAGCAATATTTAATCAGTCCATAGTATATAATAGAAAAGAGTTCAAGCAAAAAATAAAAATGTAGTTTCTTCAAAATTTTAAATTACAAATATTTAGTATTAATGGCAAATGAAAGCCAGTAAAGGTTTTGTTGTGCTGATGTCCAGAGCCCAGTTTAGTGTTTCCTGCCTCCATTGATTAATGTCTTTCTGCTGCTTCATTTTTTTTTTAAATATATTTTTATTGTGATTTCACAATGGTAGTTGTTGAGTATAGATTTTATATTCTGATCTAATAAAATAAACACTAGATATCCCCTGGCTGGATGTTGCTTTTGATAGCTAGGTTGTAAAACTGAAGTACGATTTCAAGAATAACATAAGACTTCGTAGGAACTGCTGAAAAGATAATGAAATCTTATTTAGAAGCTTTGCCATACATATAATAACCTATTCTTCTTGATAGTATCTATTGTGGAATCATGGCTCTATGTTGAGGATTGCTATGATAACAAAAATGTTATTTTCACAGAAACTCATATATTGGTTGGCTCAGCGTTGGTTCATATGTTGTTCATATTACAAGTACGAATCAAACAATCAAAAGAAACAAATTGAAACACTCAGATCTATCAAGTGTACAAGGAAACAATGAATTGTGCATAAATACTATCACACAAAAACAATCTGTTACTGACAAAAAGGTTATAAACATTTTCATTACCATCATCATCTGATATGCATAAAAAAAATGGTTTCATTACCATTTCGTAAATTTGATTTCTCTCAAGAACACCTTGCTGCCAAGGAAGAGAGTTTGAGTTCTGAATTATTAATTACTATCCTGACAAATGAGGAATCCACGAATAATTATGAACATATTTTTTTAATACAAGTTCGATACAATTTCATTCACGTGATTAATAGATAGGAAGAACAAAATGTGTGTAATGTGCTATTGCACATAATTATGGTAAGTTTTTGTCATTGAACAGTTTTTGTAACAGTACAGTGCCAATTGTATTTCAGGCCTAATGAATCCGAACTTTCTTAGCATTTTGGAAGTTTTCAGTAAAAGAAAGAACTGGTGGTGCTCCAGAATTGCACGGATTTTCCCGTATTAATTTTCTATATCCTTTTGTCTCTGCTAGCTATTCGAACATGCCACATACTCTTACCTGCTGCCATCTATCGCTGCCCAAAGTACATTTTTTTCAAATTTTCTTATATTTTTGATTTCCTAATAGTAGAACAGAAACGTTATTTTAAGAATATTAAAGAACAGTAAAACCTCGTCCGAAATGGCAATTTTCTTCGAAAAATTTGGAGCTGTTTTTAAGAAAATGGCTCATAAGTGCTGCAGTAAATTCGAAATTTGAAGCACTTTCTCACAGAAATGTTTTAAGTTTTCAAATTATTTGTTGCACTTGAATTCACAAATACAATAGTGTTTACCAATTACTGGAAATGTGCATATTACTGGCAAGAGAAGATATTTAAAATTAAAAATAATATTTGTCATTTTTTAAGAAAAAAATTACACCAAAATTAAATTTGTCATCTTAAACAGTGCAATTAGCACTGTCCTTTCGAAAAGTTTGAAGAAAAAACTTGGAGGCACTTTTGAGAAAATGGTGTTTGAGTATTGCCGAAAATGCGAAATTTTGTGCTAGTATTGACAGAAAGCTGTTGAGTTTTAGAGTAGCTTTATGTGACATTATTTATAGCACATATACTCATAAATATAATAATGTGAATAAATTGCCGCTAATGTAAATATTGACGACGTGAAAGACAAGTCAAATTTTTTTTTCTAATTTTTGAAAAAACAAAAGAATAGACCATTGTGGCGTTTATCATCTTATAGAGTGCATTTAACACAAACTATACTCAAAGGTTAAAGAAAAAATAGGGAGCCGTATTTGAGAAAATCTTGTTTTCGTATTTTTTTTAAATTGCACGCAATGTTGCGCGAAAACTAAACTTTTCAAAAAAATGTACATGACCTTAATGAAGAAACAAATTATGGACAACAAATTTCATTTAATGGAAAATTTATGTATTTCACTTTCGAAAATTCAGAGTTAAGAGTGAAAATCGGACCTATACCACCTTTATAAGTGTATTTTACTTAAAAGAAATCTAACATTGGTTTTCTCCGTTTTTACCTGAACTTCAATAAGTTCCAAGGCAATTCTGTTCGTAGATTTGTGGCAAATACATTTGCGATCAAGCATTTGGATTCAAATTAAATGAAATGTGGCGTAGATGGCAGCGCTATAACGCCCAAAAACACTTTTTTGATATTTCGTAGAATCTTCTGGCCGGATCCGAAAACAAACTATCAGTTCACCTCCAGGAGACACATCGAGTGACACCTCATACGTTTCGATTGATGTACGGGAAGTTGTCTAAAGAAGTTGAGGGGGCAGTTGCCGCCCTCTGCATTCCGCCTCTGTACACAACTTATTGTAATGCCGATCGCTCAGTCGTGATATGTCGGGCGCCAGGTTCAGTTCCTGTAACGAATGGATGGAAGTGAAGGGAGGTCATAAATTAGTCCATTGAATCGTTTCTAACAAAATTGAATTTATTCCTGGCACCATGAGCTGCCAGGGAAGTTACAGGTCACTAGAGAGCGACACAGATTACTTGCTAACCTTACGTTACGAGCTCATAACCTTAACAGTTAATGAACAAATTTCTTAACGCTAACATTAATAACTTATTTCTAACAATTCATGCATATTTTAACTACAATACACAAGGCCTGAGCGCGGCCACTCTTAGTCTCTCGCCAAAATGTCCTGCGAGGGAGCCCCGCGTCATAACTACGGGAGATAGTTCGACTCCGGTTAAATATCATATTAATCACCACTGGCTGGCGGTGGCTCCGCAGACCGGCCGGATGGCGGTCCTCATTCGAAGACGGCGGGCGGTCTCAGGTCACCGACCTCCCACTGGGTGTTCCTCCTCAGCTGGCAGCGTGGCGTGGCGACGGAGTCGTCAAATCGTGCGGACTCAGTCAGTTGAGGACACACGGGTGCTGGCCGTGGTTTAGTGCGGGCTTGAATGGGCCCGATATGGCACTAGGCGGCGGAAGCAGATCAACTTATGCGAAAGTTACGCGGGATCTTGCCATCTTCCGCCCAAGTTTCCTCCGCGGTAATTCTAAGGTGAAGGATGTTCTGTCAGTAGTGACTTTAGGCGTAGTTTAGAGAGAATTAAAGTGCTTATTCGAGAGTCTGCGTGATACGTGAATGTTCGAGTATCTGAATTACAAGTGCTTATTTGTGCGTCTCACTTAAAAGAGTTTGTTCGAGCGTCTCACTTAAAAGTGCTTATTCGAGAATCTGCTTGGTAAGTGAAGTTTCTCTGCACATCTCGCGTTCAAGTTACCTCCGTTTCCCCCTCCCAAAACGTTTCCGAACCTGCAGATCTGTCCCTTCCCTCACGATGAGACGTCCTATAGGCCTAAACTAAATGCGTTTTAATTTTGAAGTTCTTCAATCGGGTTGCATCGTTTACAGAATTTTCCAGGGAGATCTCTCTTTCTACCTCGGGTCCCCTTTCTCTCTCTCTCTCCCTCTGTGAGTGATTCCTGAAGCTTCTCTCGCAGCGGTCCGAACACTTGTTCGAGCGGTTGCGTTTTTTTTCTGGGCCATAAATTTGTCAGCGGAGGCTGATCGGCAGCCGGCGACTGTTGAGTTGTAAATAACCCCTTTGGGAATTTGGATTCCTTACGCGGGCGTGTGGAAAATGGGCGCGCGGGCGCGTATTGTTTGTCTTGAGTGCCCGGTGCCTCCGCGAAGGGGGCAGCGCGAGGTGTATATGACGGGTCATAAATGTGTCCGCTACTAAGAGACACCCTCATGAGCGGTCGGTCGGGCAGCTGTCTTGTGCGGGCGCGGCCTGGCGGTCGTTAGGGTTCTTCGCAACAAAAGCCCCGTCCCGTGACCTACTTAACTGTGATGGGAGCTATTTCGATATGAAATTATTATAATATTATTTGGTGACGCCACATTATAAATGAAAGGTAGTGGAGGTTGAGGGAAAGATGTTAAAGAATATTGAAAAGCAGAGAATTAAGGACTATTGAAAGACAATGTAATAGACAAAAAAGTATCACATAATTCAAAATAACTTTTTTTACCAATTACCCACGTAAATTATTGTATTACCGAGTAACTTAGGGCAAAGAGTGCTGAAATTTTAGTTTTGTGTTTGCATCGCTAATATGATCATAAGTTATGATCCAAAATGACAAAAAGAAAGCTTGCATGATTGTTAATGCGGTCACAGAAATTCTTTCATTTGAATTACCAGCACTGATCGAACTGGTGGCGTGGAATCAGACAGAATATATTTGCCATACTCTTTTACAATAAGAGATTATTCTCGGAACGTGTTGCTTCTGTGAAATGCCTGTTGCATTCATACAAAATATGAGAAATGTGGGGTAAGGTGTACGGGATATTTCACATGCAAACATTGGAAACCGCAATATGGTCAAAATGGTTGGGGCTGCAAGAGGTCCCATTCCAACTCCATAATGCAGCTGCTCCATCCATAATGCCGACCTCTGACTTTCAGTTCATTATGGAGAGGTCGTGCAACTTTGCTGGCCTTATCTTTTTCAGTTACAGTTCAATGTTTGGGATTTCTTTCAGATCCATTTTAGAATCCAGGGTTTACACAGTTACATTAAGGTGACCACCCACCAAAATCTTGGATTTTGCAGCGCTGCCGGCCCGAGACGTGTTGGCAGAGAGTTAATAAGGTTCTGGATCTACGTGGATGTGTAGCAATGGCAACTCGAGTTCCGTGGCCAGGTGCATGAGGTTCCTTGGTTGCGGATCCATGGCGCGAAAAGCTCCATCGAGATGGTCGCACATATTCTCGATTGGGTTAAAGTGAGGTTAGTTTTGTGGTCAAGGGAGTGCTGTAAACTCATGCTGGTGCTCTTCCAACCACGCACGTAAAGTTTGGGGAAAAACGACTTGCATGTAAAAGGTGGTCATGGTCCCCAAGGATGGCTGCATACTATGTTGATCCATTGCGTTTCCCAGAATGACGAGGTCACCCAGGAATGTCAGGAAAACATCCCTCGTACCTTCACGCTCCGGCTTGAACCCGTCCGGCATTCGTTCGTCTTTGCAGGGTACCGGCGCGCGGTGGCCCAATCCAAACCTATTAATAGAAAAGAATATTAGAATACCTTCTAGTATAGAAGGCATCAGGGGCGTGTACTCCATAGACGCAAGGTAAGCATTGCTTACCCAAGTAATTCGAAGTAACGTTCTACGGTATTTGCAACAAACAGTATTTTACAAACTACGAAAAACCTTACAAGAGTGTTAGACATATTTCCGTTGTAGCTTCCACGTCAAGGGAGATAGTATTTTCTCTTTCTATCATACCCCTCCCATCCCCACCATCACTCCGCTTCTTGCTCCCCTCTTTGTATCTCGTTTGACCTTGAGGAATTAGTGTCCTGTCTCAAGTCCTAATATTCTTTGGCAAGAGCAAAGAGTATATAACAAGGGCAATGGTCCGCAATCCTGTAGGGACTGCAGACCTTTCCGTTCAGTTTGTGCATGATCGTTGAACATCGGCTGTGATTTTGAAACATTGAAAGTAAATTGAATACGTATCAACAATTTACGTGTTTAGTGTCTGCGTTTTCAAGTATATTATTGACAATTTGCACCCCTATGCGATGTTCTGAAAGTATCTTTATACTTACAAAAGTAAGCGTACAGTGATGGAAATGGATCTGTTAACTTGGAAATGTAACGGATACTGGATACAGTAATACATGTCACTGTTTTCAAGTGGAAGAAACAAATAATTTTGAACGGATTGCCCCACATCTGAATTAAAAATAAGGACACGAGTGAAGACCTGCCTGTAGATGTTTAACACTGGGTGTCACAATGATATGGAAATATACATAAATCTATAAAAACCACTTTTAAAGCAAACCACCTCCGCTATTTAATATTACAGACGACATTTTGGAAAGATAGAATTGATCACATGTTGGATGCACATGTACTCACCAATGTAATACTATACACCAATCGCTGGTAATGTAAATATTGACGACGTGGGATATGTAAAAACAAGTTCGATTGTGTAAAAGGAAGAGAAAAAGCAGAGTAGAAATAAATAGAGCAAAATTGCGTGTATGTCAATGTTACATTACGTTTAGCATTAACCCTACCAAACGTTGAAAGAAAACAATTTGGAGCCATGTTTGAGAATTTTTTGTTTTAAATATTTTTTAAAATATTGCTCATATTTTTCACAATACGGGTGAGTTGAATATATTTCAAATAAAATATCTCCTACATCTTACATACAGTTTATAGTATTTTATTTACTCTAGTTTTACATTTGGTGTAAAATATTGTTAGTGTAATACTTATCTAAAAGTTTATACTTATTTATACTTATCTAAAATGGTTATTTTTTGTTAGTTGGCAGATTCTATTTTGCTTACCAAGAAAAAAAGTTCATGTCACGTCACTGGAAGACATAATATAAATATGTATTACTTACGCTTCTATTTCTCATAGAAGGTATTGCTCAAGCCATAGACGTAGTAAGGCCCTAGCTTATTCGCGCCTCCCCTGCTGCCATGACAACGTCCCTCAAACAATAACAAAAGGGTAGTTTTGTTTGTCCAACTTTGGAGTGCACGTCTGACCTCCTGTAAAGACATGCGATCATGCACAGTAGGTAATCGTTGGTTGTGATGGATCTAAAGTGCGGCAGTGCAAGTATTTCAGGGGACACAATGACATCGTTATTGGAAAAGCCGTTTTTACAAAGAGATCCAAAGGGAAGAGAAGTATTAATCTAATTATTTTATTTGGAATGCTGCCAAAAACACGGTACCAGTAAACCAAAGATCACTCACTTTCAATTTCACAATATGATTTCATGCCTGAATTTGTCAGGGCCTCCCAAAGTTTTGAACCCACCACTGGGGTGCTCTCTACAGGGTCACTTGCAGTCTGAACACGTAACTGTTCGACTGTAAGTGCTACTGACTTTAGTAGTACATAGTAGTACATAGTACTTTAGTAGTACATAGTGACATAGTAGCTGAATGTGGCGTCCCCGACACTTTAAACTCTCTTCGATTGTTTGACTTTTCTTTTTACTTTCCCATGTACGTACGTGTATACGGAGAAATATACGTAGTATAGGGAAAGTTATGTAATGCGGAAAATCGTTTCGAGATTTCAGCGGAAGTACAATTTTCGGGGGCGTCTAATACCGAAAAATGTGTTGTTTCTTTTGAAAACGTCTGTCCGCGCGTCTGTGAACATCACTAGCGCCTAAACCACCCAGGATTATTTCCAAATTCAAGAAATCCCTGTCCATCTGGCTCGAATCGAAGCTTTGAGATTTTTTTAAAAAATCTTAAAAATTTGGGAGTACTTTACACTTACACTACTTATGTAATTTTTTTCTTTAATTTTTGTAAGAATAAAGTAACATACACTTATAAAAGTGACAATGGTCCGATTTTCAGGTTTAACTCAGAAGTTTTGAAAATTTCAAAAGTTTAACATTTTTCGGGCATATTTCTACAACTCCAAAATTAGAGATAGAGATGTTTCCTTCGAATAAAATTCGCTCTACATAGTGGGTTCTTTCATTAACGTCATATATATTTTTTTTGTTGAAAAAATAGTTGTTTTCGCGTAATATTACGAGCAAAATGTGCAATTTAAAAAAAATACAATAAAAAGATTTTATCAAAGCTGCTCCAAATTTTTACTGTAAACATTTGTTAGGGATAGTGCTAAATATACTCTATAAGTTAACATAAACGCCATATTGCTTTATTCATTTTGTTTTAAAAAAAATATAAAAAAGTAATTTTTTACATACCTCTCACGTCTTTATTATTTATATTAGCAGCAATTTGTTCACATTATTATATTTATGAGTACATGTGCTTAAATAATGTCGTATAAAGTTTCTCGAAAACTTTCTGTCAAATCTAGCCCAAAATTCCTCATTTTCAGAAACGCTCAAACACGATTTTCTCAAAAACAGCTCCAAATTTTTTCTTCTAACTTTTCAAGTGGATAGTGCTAATTGTACTCTTTAATATGACGTAAAGTTGATTTCTGAGATTTGTTTTTATTACACAAATGTAATTTTTTTAAAGGTATCTTACGCCGTTAATAAACACATTTCCAGCAATTTGTAAACACTGTTGTATTTGGGTGTATAAAGTGCTCTAAATGACTTCATGAAATTTTTCTCAAAACTCAAAAATTTCAGTGATAAAGAGCTTCAAATTTCGAATTTACAGTAGCGCTTAAGTGCCATATTCTTAAAAAGGCTGCAAATTGTTCAAAGAGAATTGCAATTTAGGAAGAGGTTTTACTGTTTTTTAATATTCATAAAATATTTCCGTTCTATTATTAGAAAACCGAAAATTAAGAAATTTTCAAAAAATGAAGTTTGGGCGGCGATAGATGGTAACTGGGAAGAGTATGTGGCAAGTTCGTATAGCTAGCCGAGACCAAAGGATATAGAAAACTAATACGGTAAAGACTGTGCCATTCTGTTGCCCCACTAGTTTTTTCTTTCTTCGGTTCAGAGTCCTCTCTGTTCAGTTTAGATGTTTTTTCAACGCTGCGCACTAACCAATTAAATTTTAGAATATTTTTTTTTATTGAGCACAGTTTATACCTTTGGCTTTCCTGAACGTATGTAATGTAATTGTTTCATAAAATTTACTTCGTCAAGAGTTATTTGGAAAAGGTTGTTGTTTTTTTTTGTTGTTTTTTTTTGTTTTGTTTTTTTGTTGTTGTTGTTTTCAGTTTGCCGTAATACATATTTTTAAAATCGATTTGAAAACCACATGAGTAATCGGCAAACACGCATCTATCTCTTGCATATTCTGGTTATTTGACTTCTCTAGATTTCTCACATAAAACTAGTGGTGCTACAATTTCACGACGGCCAAGAATTGGGTCAGTTGATAAAGATAGCCATCCACGAGCAATCGATTGTCAATCGGTCGCCGCAAATTTCGTGGGAGGTTGTGGAAGTAGGCGGAACAGCGTTGCCAGATACTGAGTGAGGGAATGAGGAATCGGGATTGCGCAAATGCCTTGGCCGAAGCTGCGTGCTATATAATTGTTTCATTCATTCTAAGTGAGAATATAAAAGGCGAAAAAATATTATATAAGTAGAAATTGAGATTATATAACCGTCTACTAAATATTGCTGAATTTGTGGCTATCGACCTCAATAAGGCGGAAGAAATTTCGGAAATTGCTGAATCTAGCAACAATAAGGAGGAGAGAAACAAATTTACAATCTGTTCCGTTGAACAACACGCCGATAGTCTAGCTGTACACGAAATATGTTTGTCGGTTCAAGTTAAGAGTTGTGAATGCGACTTGAAACGGCAAAATGATTCTCGACAACAACTCGGTGAAATAAGTAGAAGTCTTTTAGAGATTACTCTGGATTTATTCACAAGTAGCAAAGTAACCCTGTACAATTTTAGAAGTTACAATTTGGAATTGATGAAGCCGGAAAATGGTATGAACCCTCTGCCGTGGATGTGCCAGGTTTATATCAACTCGCCCCATTCTCCAAATCTCGACGTCACAACCAAAGTTCATCACTCTAGGGTGACTACAGCTAATATGCTTGTTACAATCGTGGTCTTGAGTCATAACAGACAAGGGTCACGGTGAATCAGGGCTACCCAGTCCAGTTATATTTTTCTGGGTGTTTCAATGAACTCTGAGTTGGCGTTAGTCATAGAGAATAACTAGCCAATCGGCAGTATGTACAGCATGTACCAGAGCGTGATTTCTAACGGAACGTCGTTCCGGTTCCTCGGGAAAAATTGAATGGGAAAAAACAAACAAAAAGGAGACGACAAACACTTGGTAACTTCGATTTTAGTTACACCAACTTTCGCAAACTCAGAATTAAATATTTTCCCACTGAACTGTATATTATTTGAACTGAATTTGATACCTTATTTTACGAGGCGAGATTCAGGCCATGAGGCCTGCACTTCTGTCTGACCACGCAAATTTCGCTACGCATCTTTCACCAACTAGCGGAGAAAGGAGGTAATTCTTGTGCGACGAAACAGGCGATTTGAATTTAGCTCAGAGGCGCCATTTAGACTTGAGGATCTATTGCATACTGTAAATCTACTAACATGGGACAGCCGGCTTTACTTACCCTCAAGAATGCGTGCAAAGGATTTTTTGCCTTTAAAAATCCACGGCTTCGATCGGGTTTGAATCCAAAAACGTGGATATAACAGTCCAAAAAAGCAAACCGTTACACTATCACCACTGCAAACATAAATTTTATGAACCTAATAAAATTATTAATAAAAAAGATATTATAATTTTATTATAATATCTTAACACTCAAACTTAACACCGACCGCCGGCCCTGCATGGAGCGAAGGCCGCGGAGTGGTATGTTAAGAGTGCCCCCTTCCGGAGCCTGTTACCCTGGGCACGGGGGTTAAAGGTATTCATTGACGAGCGAGCGGAGCTTGCAAGGCTTGTTTGGGCTTGTTAACTGGGACAAATTTACAGTCCACACAAACCATGCTTGAAATCCAGGTTTGGCCATGGATTCGTTCCTTAACCCGTTAACCGGAGACTTTATCCTAATAGTCGCTTCAGAAAAGGGAAATTTATTCTACAAGTACTTACAAACAGTCATCAAAAAACGAGGACGAATCCTCTCGTCCCATACTATAGAGAAATTCGTTGACGTCCTATCCTATCTCGTCCTTTCCTGCACTACTGTCATGGATGTATCATTCATTGCCATAAGAAATGTGTGGAAGGTTAGCCCAATAGATAAAAATTATAATACTCATTATAATACATTTTGTTTGAATAGTGATTTCGGGCGCGTCAACTGCTAAGGTTATTCGTTCTGTTAGTGTAGTGCATTGTTTTCCTCGGCTAGCGAGGTTTTCCTCAACCCGGTAACTCCCACCAGAAGGGCACTGACCCGCCGCGACAAACTCTTTGTTTCCGACTGGACTCCCGGCCCGTGTGCTAGTGTTGTGCATGTCAGTGTAAATGTAAGGGTGAGGATAGGAGAAGGAAGAGGAAGGAAAGATAGCGTGCGACCCATACCCTGTTGGTTTGGGTTTTGCTCTGGCATTTACCTGGTATTGACCGGAGAAACTACAGAAAACTACAGATCTACAGATTAGAGCAGCCGACTACTAGAATTCCCCTACAGGTAGCAATCTAGCTAGTGACGAAAACCCCACTATCGTCGGGAGTTGAACCTAAGACCTCCCGGTCAGAGGCACTGCAGTGGCAGTTAATGCCGTGAGCCACCTCTCCCAGTCTTATTCGCGGGAAGTTGATGAAAACGCCCAACCCGCACGCATTCCGCTACATGTCCACGCGGCCAAGCCAACACAGGCGGAGAGGAGTCGATCCCAAACCATCCCATCCGCCCACTGGTTCAGTCAGACGCTCCTGTTAGCCAAGAAAGTGGGCGCATTTCGTCCATCCACACCGCTCACAACCAGGGCACACAGATAGCATGGGGGGGGGGGGTGGAGGCCTGGGGGGAAGAGGGCGCAGGGAGGGTGGAAAACACACGGGGCTGGGAGCGCGAGGCCGGGTGGGCGAGCGACGTGGCAAGCGCTGGAGCGAGACTTGGCGTTCGTTGTTTCACTATCAGAAATGGCATTAAATTTAATGCTGATCAATGTATTAATGGACATTGAACTTAATGTACTTTGTACATGAAAAAGAGCTTAATGTATTTGTACATTTCTATATAGTAGTTAAATCTAATGTTTAAATTAAAATCAGTGCAGATTTAATGTGGACGTTTTCCCGTTTCCCCGACTCTCATTATACCTCATCATCATTCGTATTATATTTTCGTAATCACCAGTCTATCAATATCATTCAGTCATTACAGTTATGAGCAAAGTATTGACTCTTGCATACTCATGTATATGTGTACATTAAATTTAATGTGAGTTCATGCTAATTACTTTAATGTACCTTACTGAAATTTATGACATTGAAGGGATTGGTTTGGCAAGGAACCCCCGACAATACAAGTTCCCCGAATACAGCAGGATCTAGAGATAGTTTTTAATTATAAGTAGCTATGTTGCTGAATAGTTAATAAACCAACTTTCAGAAATAGTTAATAGCCTTCATGGGGTTATGAGCCCATCGATTATGTAATCTCTGGGTAAGCACGACCCGATTTTCTGGCAGCCAGCCAGGGAGAGAAGTTAAGGTGATTATATAATTTACAATACAATAATAAAAAAATTGAATTGAGGGACCTAGAGCCCAAAGGGATATGTGTCCTAAATATGGTATTGAGGAAATCGAGTTCAAAGTTGATTGAAAGTGCTATGGAAGTGATTTTCTTTGCACTGCTACGACGCAGCAAATGTTTGAGCAAATGCAATACTCTTAGTGCACGAAATAAAATGGAATTTTGACTTTACACTCCCGCTCTTAACTCAAAATTTGCGAAAAATGCACTTACACCCATTTTACTCTGGGCCCATCAATTAAAAGGTCCTACTGGATTAAATAAATGAGGAAATAGGAACTGTTACCCTAGTAAATAAAAACAGCGTATTGTCATGTAATGGCATTAGTTGATGTAATAATGAGAATATAAGAGCTATAATAACGTTTCGCAATAATAGACCTAACACTATTGTCAAATGGGCAACGTATTTTAGTCGCATATGCGAATTCCACTATTTTAAAGTGCGCTCCACCAGACTATTGAAAGGAGCTCTTGACATTTAAGGAGTGTATTTAGTGTTACAACCTGGTGGACATACAGCGATACACAACGGACTTCCCCATTGTTGGCCTCGATCGTTCACCCGACTGCTCTGAAACGGGGGGGGGGACAGAATCATGCGTGATATCAAGCCTTATCATTATGCACGAAAAAATCTCAAATCTAAACTTAACATAGTTTTATATTGAGGGGGTGCGCTAGGTGCGCCCGACATGGAATGCAAGGAACTTTCACTTTTGTCTAATAATTTTTCGCGGGCAACAATAAAAGGCACTGCGGGCCGCCCTGGTTTAAAGATCACATACGCTCGGGAAATGCAACATTTACCCGTGTTATATCTCAACGTACAGACGGTGCGTAGTACACCATATACCCCGGAACAAACGAGGGCTTACGTCTTTAATTAAAATAAATGACACGGCGTCCTCCCGATAATGTTGTATTTTGCAATCGGAGGAAGAGGCGCCTTCTGTGACCCCAATTAACTGCCGGATAGGGCTTGGAATATTCCGTCGAAACTGAAGCCTGCCCCTTTGACCTACACATAATTCTAAGGGTCACTACCACATTTCACCCGCAGTGCTATCTCGAGTTCCCTCGCCTGAGGCGCTCATCCCCTTCCCTGATAAGAACTACCCGGAGCACGCTTGCTCCAAGTGGCAATGCCAAGTGTCACCCCCTCTCCAACCTTTATCTGGAAACAGAAGTGGGGGTAAAGCGTATATAGTTGTAAGAAAACATTGTATGCGGTTTACTACCGTTTTGACTATACATTAGAAATTTGTATTACTCTGTATATTTCGCTTCTGTAATAAACTTAGTGTGTAGTTACTCTCTGAGTTTCATTTCACCAAGACTGTAGAATCTGTCGACAGTATTTGACTCCCGTTCGTAGACGGGCGTCTTCATAGGCGCCCGTATTCTACAACCGGGTTCCGCCGCGTCTCGTCCTTGTGTCTCGGCGGCCACGTCAAAGAAAGTGCTCCACTCAAACCCCCTCCTCCGCGGTAGCCTAGCTGTCGGTCGCTCTCGCCTGGGCGAACTCAAAAGGTTTGCTTGCAAGGCTGGGTCGTTGCTTGAGACAAGTCACCTGTGGGTGTTAGTCACTCCAGCAGAAACTTCGCTCCCAAATGCCAGAAGATCTCTTCAAGAAGCAATATTAATAATAAGGCGCTGCAAAACAAATGAAGGCTTGCTGTTGTGACCAGCAGGAGAATACGTTCGTCCTTCAAATAACCAGAGTCATGTCTAGAAATAACTTCTTGTTAAAGTGGAATAGGCTCTCAAGTTTCTCCAAAGTTGGAAACGTCTGTTTCAGAACGACATCCCGTTCTTCCGACGTAAAGTCTCTCTGTCTGTGGAATAAGAGAGAACTGAATACTTCCTATAAACTTCACTGTTCACGGGTGGCTCCGTTACTGTGGCCTACGTGACCTCTGTCGCGTGTAACAACGTTCTGTCTGAGAGAAAGCGGCGTTGTACCTCCGCTGACCAGGCTGTCCCGGTACCAGCCTGTCGGGCTGCATCGCCCTGGTTTCGGGCAAATATGCAGTGGTGTGGCTGCCCGGCGTTCCATCCGGCTTCGTCTGAGGGACGACTGGGGAGACTAAAGTAGCTGCCGCCGGAATACGAAGCCACGTGATGTCCGCCGCAGTTGCAGCTTTCAAGCGGGAAGTTGAAGGTTCCCCGTTTGGGGCAGTGCGCCGCGCCTATAAACTCCGGCTCGTTCGGCTCCGTAGGGTCGCCATTTCCCTTACAGAACTTACTCCGGTATAGAACGATATTCTTAAGAATGGGATAAAGTGACAGTTCGCAAAACAAGTGAACATCACGTGTACTTCAGAGAAGTAAACACGTGCACCGTCACGAGTACGCATCTCACATTCAAGACTCGATTTTAAAACAAACATAATACTTGTCACATAAAAACTAAATTCAATGTAATTTTTTTTAAAAAGAAATAATTTTTACAGAAGAGCACAAAGCTCTGCACTTCCTAAATTCAATTATTTCTTGTGGCGCACTATATTTTCGTCGGACGAGGACATCACAGCCAGAGAGCGTCGTAACTATTTACAAGTTAGCCAACTGCAAACGAACGAATGGAGGAAGGAGAGTCTAATAAGTTCAAGGACACAACGACCACAGACTCGTCAGTTGTGTTGTCAGCACTAGCTGTCAAATCATCCCATTCTAAAGAAAATCGGACAATAGTCATAGGCGCAATTTGGGGTTGTGTCGAGCGGGGGTGGCTGTTTCGAGGCAGCGCCCGCCGTGGAAGGGGGTGGGGTCTGCCGACCCTCCGGCGACGACGAACAAAGGGACCGCAGCAGGTAAAACGCAGCGACCGGCGGCACAGTGGGAAGGCTACCATTTAAAACTGTGTTCTGCTAGCGGCGGCACGTACGCCCTCCTCCGCTTCGCATAGCGAGAGTTCTTCGCCGCTTGCCGCAGCAGCGCACGCCCGCTGCGCGTGGAAAGGGGCCCTCAGCTATGCCGCCACACTTCTCTGCTATGAAGCCATTCCTATCCTTTCGGACACCTATGGCCGATCTGTAAAATAGAAAAAAATGGCCCGGAAAGACCACAGCCGTTCGGCGCGCTTTTGGCGTTGTTTACCGCAATTTTGGCAAGTTTTGGCGTTTCGCCTACTGTAGCATCTCTCTCCGGCGCTTATACGTGACCGTAGGATCTGGCTCATACAAAGATAAATTTTTTAAAATGTCATTATTTAACACGTTTATTTTGGAAAAGAAATTAGTAGCTAAATTTTTAAAGTGCTCTTTGAAGAGCGGTACATTTACTTTTGAGTGTTATTCTGAGACTCTGATATAAAGTGGCGCGCACAGTATGCTATGAAGGCACTTTGTACTATACTTTGTATGAAGGCATTTTGTACCATTTGCAAGTTATTCAAGTGCGCGTGCGCCGCTATTCCCCAACTTGGGCAGGCGTAGTCCATAATGAGCATAATTATGGCTTTATAGATCATGCCGATTGCGGTCCTCCCCCTGGAGGTGGTGGTGGGGGTGGTGCCGCCGCCCGCTGCGGCGGGCTGCGGGGGGGGGGGGTCGGTTTCGCCTGCCGCGCTGCTCGCTTGCGTGGAGGAGGGGGTGGAGGTAACGGGTCCCGGCGGTGCTGGCGAGCGTCGCGCTCTCCTCTAGGGATGTGCAGCTAAACTGTTATTTCTTGACAGTTGACGTTTCATAACTGTTAAGCGAATTAACAGTTATTTCGTTTATCCTGTTATTAGCTGTTATCGGTTGAAATGCATAGCAATGCAATCTATTGGGCCAAATCCAAATCACGACAAGCTTTCGCGACAATAATTTTGTTCGAGAACAATGTCATTGCAGCTTATCAATCGTGATTAGCAAGTGTTCACATTATAGTTTAATTAATTAATAATTCATTAATATCACAAACTATGCGCCACAATACTTTTATATTTTTATTGTAAACACTACAATAAGAAGTTTGTCCTTTAAATTAAATCCGACCAATATGTTTGTTAACATTTTTTTCCCATTGCTGCTTAGGTGAGATCCACTTATATTTTTATAAGCCCGATAAAATAAAGTGAGCTACGGCCAAATAATTGTCATTATAATATTTTATATTGAACAGGCATTACTACTTAAGCTGTAGGTAAGCAAAAACAGTTTCTCCTCATTATTTTTGGCACTGTCACTTCACTATGCACAAGTTGCATATTCGAAAAAATATTTGCAATCTGAACCCGAATCACGAATCACTGTTATTTTAGTAATATTCTATACACATTTGCTAGTTATCGCATAAATTACTATTCTTCCTTGGCCCTTCATTCAGGCTCGTTCCTATCAGCTGTTTCTCTGTACAAACATGTTTGGGGAAGTAGTGCAAACAAGCTCCGCGAGGTAGCTGCACGAGCTTCTCGGTGCTATCGTTATTCATTTTGCCTTGTTGCCTTTAGGGCCCCTTCCCACGCCGCCACGGCAGCGCGCGTACGTCAATCGGCAGGGCACTTCGCCTACCCTCCGTCGACGTCGGACAAAGGGACCGCAGCAGGTATAAACAGCAGCTCTGCGCTGCGGCCGTGGCGCAGTGGGAAGCCTACCATTTAAAGCAATGTTCTGCTAGCGGTGGTACATTAGCCCTCCTCCGCAGCGCGTAGCGAGAGTTCTCCGCCGCTTGCCGCAGCAATGCACGCCCGCTGCACGTGGGAAGGTCTCCATTCTAACCAATGCTCTGCTACGTGCCGCGCTGCTCGGAAGCGCACCGCCGTCGCGACGTGGGAAGGGGCCGTTTCTCCGATAACAGTTACTGAAGAAAAGCCCATCTCTGCGTTCCTCCGCTCGGTTGCCGCAGGTCCCGGAGGCCAGCGGGGTTGCGGGGGTCGGATAGTGCGCTTTGAATGCGCGAGTTAAATAAGGTCGATGACTAGTCGACAGATTCTCCAAACAGACTTGGTGAAATGAAACTCAGAGTGTAACAACAGACAAAGTTTATTACAGAAGCAGAAATATACAGAGTAATACAAATTTCTAATGTGAAGTCAAAACGGTAGTGAACCGCATACAATGTTTTCTTATAACTATATACGCTCTACCCCCACTTCTGTTTCCAGATAAAGGTTGGAGAGGGGGTGACACTTGGCATTGCCAGTTGGAGCAAGCGCGCTCCGGGTGGCCCTTATCAGGGAAGGGGATGAGCGCCTCAGGCGAGGGAACTCGAGATATCACGGCGGGTGATAGGTGGAAGTGACCCTTAGAATTATGTGTAGGTCAAAGGGGCAGGCTTCAGTTTCGACGGAATATTCCAAGCCCTATCCGGCAGTTAATTGGGGTCACAGAAGGCGCCTCTTCCTCCGATTGCAAAATACAACATTATCGGGAGGACGCCGTGTCATTTATTTTAATTGAAGGCGTAAGCCCTCTCTTGTTCTGAGGCACATGGTGTACTACGCACCGTCTGTACGATGAGATATAACACACGAGTTATGTAAGTTTGGCTGGCAGGATCTTCGAGGAACTAAGACCCTACTTTGGCCAAGAAGTAAATTTATTTTCAAGTTCAGTACATATGCCTGTTAGAACTTACAACTAAGATATGAAGCCACTTGCAGGGCTCCCCCTGTATTTATGTGTTCCGAGGGCGCTTGTCATAACCAAGGAGAAGGGGAATGGATCGGGAGTATGGCGATGAATCTGCAAGATCTATTTTTATACATTTCAAAATTTGGTAAGGACGGTCTTCAGAGCTCCCTGGTTCATAGTCAATGTGAGTCAGTCTCTTCATTTCCTTGTTTTCGGGCGTCCGCGACGTCGTTGTGAAATATTGCCGTAGAACTAAGGTGGTGTAGGGATGGCCGCTGCTGTTGTAATAGCGGGCGCACCGAGGGAGCGAGGCCGGTAGGAGCCCGAGCGGTTGGCCCGCCCAATCCCTTCAGTAGCTCCACGGCTCCGATTCGGGTGCCCGTGCGAAGGCGTGTATCCCCCCTTTCAGTCCCTCCCGTTGTTTCCCTCCATTTTGGAGGCAGCGCAGGTTGTGGAGGTGCTCCACGTGTCTCCACATACCCTCTGCAAGCGCAGGTTAGGCCTCATTCACAATGCAAACTTCAACGTAGCATAATGACGTGAACTTAGCGGTAAAATTTACAGCTAAAAACAAGCGGGAACGTAAGTTTTGCCCGAGCCAATCAGATTTCAGAGTATTGAAGCTTGATCGATTGTCGATTCGTTTCTAGCATTGTGAAAAGGTTTCTACCACCATGGTTTCTAGCTTTCTCTTCGATTTTCGTATCGATTTGTCTTCATATATAAATGCGAGTAGCTGTTGTATGAGTGCTAGCATTTCCTGCACTTTTTAAACAAGGATTCTCTTGTACCAATTTCACAAGTGTTTCTTCGGACGTAATTATTTTATTCGCCATTCAAGTTAAAGTCTCAAGAAAATTCTTACTTTGAATTCACTACTCGCGTCAAAACAGTTCGCAAACTAGTTCAGTACATAACAGTAATGAAATGACACATGTAACGTCGTGCCAATGTGACCGCTGGACCCCACATGTCGGAAGTCCGGCGAGGGGGCGGGGGCAGTCCTTTGGCGGCAGGCGTAAGGTTACCAAAGCTGGTGCCTCCCTGAGGGGCCGGGGTGGGCGTGTCTCGGAACGCGGGTGGCAACTGGCGCAGAGAGAGATGGGTGAGAACAGCCGCTGGGCAGCTGGGGTCCAACCAGGCCCAGGGTTCGGTAATGAGATGACGCCGCCGGCATGGGAAGTCTGTCACGTGATCCCTCGCGAGGCGGCGGGAGAGTACACAGCCGGGGCACTCGAGTTTGAACCGAATCGCGGTGCGGAAGGCACTTGTGACCCGCCAGGGGTTATCGCTATCGGCTGCGAGGTGTGGAAGTTCGCCACGGGACGAGAGGCGAGGAGCGGCGCTAAGGCTAGCCGCTGGGGTCTGTGTCAGGCTGGAGAGGAGATGCCTCAGGGATGTGCAGTGCTGGGAGCGCAGCGCTAGGTCCTCAGGAGTGTAATTATTGTAAAGAAGAAATTATTGAACCGAATCGCGGTGCGGAAGGCACTTGTGACCCGCCAGGGGTTATCGCTATCGGCTGCGAGGTGTGGAAGTTCGCCACGGGACGAGAGGCGAGGAGCGGCGCTAAGGCTAGCCGCTGGGGTCTGTGTCAGGCTGGAGAGGAGATGCCTCAGGGATGTGCAGTGCTGGGAGCGCAGCGCTAGGTCCTCAGGAGTGTAATTATTGTAAAGAAGAAATTATTGAACCGAATCGCGGTGCGGAAGGCACTTGTGACCCGCCAGGGGTTATCGCTATCGGCTGCGAGGTGTGGAAGTTCGCCACGGGACGAGAGGCGAGGAGCGGCGCTAAGGCTAGCCGCTGGGGTCTGTGTCAGGCTGGAGAGGAGATGCCTCAGGGATGTGCAGTGCTGGGAGCGCAGCGCTAGGTCCTCAGGAGTGTAATTATTGTAAAGAAGAAATTGTAAACTAATCTGTACATAACAACTTCGTGCCTGCGTTTCACTCGCACCTGACGAGGTCACACATAACTATAAACTACCTGACCACAATCCATGTTTGTTTCTTTCATGATGCTCTTTGATTGGTCGTCGGTAGAATTCCCACGTAAACTTAACGTAAAAGCTTGGAACTTGTGAACTCTTGTGAATTCTTAAGTTTTCAGCTTTACGTCTACGGTTACGTCAAGGCATTGTGAATGGTCTCACGTAATAACTCATTTTTTATGTTTTGCGGCTACGTTATGTTTCGTTTAAGACTGCAATGTGAATGAAGCCATAGGGACTCGTCGTGGGGTCGAGTCCGTTCTTGTGGTGGCGGCGGCGGCTGCCGCGTCGGCTTCATTGACTTAAACCGGCGGACCCTAATTAATTCAAACAAATTATTATTATTAACTCAATGGGTGTCTAGTGTAGGACTTCGTGATGTTATTTCTGAATTTCGCCGGTTTGTTCTTTTTCTATGATTTTGTTTTTTTTTTTTTTGTTTTATACATAATACTTTGATAATCTCAGTGAAGATTTAGGCCTTTTTATAAACAATTGCAAGCAGTAATTAATTATGGAGCAATTTAATTAATAAATATTAATATAAATGTTAATTATAAGATTTTTGAAAATTTCTACGTTGAAATGTGACTTTGGTGCCTTTTGTAAACAATTGCGGGTCAGTCTTAATTCTGGTGCCGTAGGGTAAAAATATATACTAAATTTGCGCCTTTTTTTTCTTTCTTTTTTTTCCTCTCTACAGTTGCCCTGGAGAGGCGGGAATTTATTTCTCTTTCGGGATACATTTTTACCCAAAACTAACTTTGGGTTTTGCTAGTTATTGCTAACTAAACAACTTTGGGGTTTGCTAGTTATATAATCTTCTTGTTATATTTACTTGATTGGACGTTTTTTTTTATCATTCTCACACGCATTCACGCTTAGACTATATTTACAAACACATTCATTCATTCGTTCAATCACACACTATACACTCACTATGTTCATTTAATTTGATTCGCAACGGCGCCGACTTTGCTCAAGCGTCCGTGGCGCGAGTGAGCTCCCAGCGTTTCACCGCGTTACAACTCCCTGGTGCCTGGTCCCTACACGCATAATATACTCCCTGGTGCGCCGCGTTGAGCGATGACGCTGCCGTGAGGCGCTGCATGCCAGGGGGAGGGAGGTAGTGATGGCGAATTTTACCCAACATGGATATTTCGATACCTCACCAAAAAGTTTTCGATGTCGATGAAAATATCGACAAAAAACATCGATGTTTAAAGTATCCATATTTCAATTACAATAAAACAGGTGGTATTTTCCCATCCTATTTCCATTTTTACTATAGTACCTACTTAAATGAGTTATATTTTATTGTTTGGTCACGTATAAATTATATGTTACTAAATAATATGTATCAAATTTAAAGAAAGAAAGAAAGAAAAAATAAAAGACTTCGTGATTTGGTATTTTTCCATTTATTCAATTTCATTCATGAATCATCGAAGTAAAACGTCCTGCATCTAATGTTATACATAATAAGTAAATATTAGTTTTAAGTATATTCTGCGTCAAAACACTCGGTCATATCAATATTCTATATAGATAAGGTTCAAAATGCAGTTTAACGATACCACTACGTACAAAATCAACGAAAAAGATAACATAAACATAATTATTAAAAATATGCGAAACAATAAAGGGTTGGTAGTTTTTTTAAAATATTTTTTATTATTATTTAAGGTTTAAAATAGTGATTAATGGTAACGGTCAGAGCATGATTTAACTACAGCTAGGCTTCAGCCTAGGGCCTCAAAATCAAGAGGGGGCTACATTCAAATTGTTAGCAAAATTAAAATTGCACTGTAGAAAAAACAGTGAACACCAAAACACTGAACCGAAAATGAGAAATTCTACGCAACGACTAATGAACATAAAAATGTGTTGGTTAAGATCAACGCCTTCGGCCCATTGGGTCTGTTTGTATTTACTAGTTTTGCAACAAAGTATAATTCATAGGTTCATCGATTGCTATGGCAAATATTGACGTACTTAAGTACTCTGGTTTGTTCTTGCATAAATAAAGTGTAGATTGAAATAGACAAACGAACAGACCTATTGATATCCCGGCGTTCGGTTATATTGTTAATTCGATAATTTGAAACACGTGTTAATGTTAGTAGTAGGGAAAGAACTTTAAGGTGCAAAAGGGGGGGGGGGAGATTCTGAAAATTCATACAAAAAGGTGCTGCTAAAACAACTGTATTAAGGTTTAAACCAGTTCCATGAACTCAGTTTCTACCAATATACTCTATTATTTTGCACCATTTTCTTCTTCTTTATAAAGTCCGTAAGATAGTACTTTATCCAACACTAGATAGAAAACTGTTAAACAATTGCTAGTACTGTCTGAGCTGTACTTTCTGGGAAACCTTGCTCTTGCACAGGACGTGCTCTCGTCTTGCACAATTATCCAGGACGTCTACTTTGATAGTTCCGATGTTTACTTCGAAAATTAGATCCAGGACGTTTTACTTCAATAATTTATGCATGAAAGTGGGTAAATGGAAAAATAGCAAAAGACGATGCTGTTTATTTTTAGTTCCTTCTTGACATTCGATAAAAATTGTTTTTTAACATATTACTTATACATGACCTAACAAAATATAACTCATTGATGTACTATAGTTAAAACGGAAATAAGATGGGAAAATGCCACTTGTTTCATCATATTTAAAGCATCGATGTTTTATTCGACATTGAAAACCTTTTGGCGATGTATCAAAATATCGATAAATCGATGTTTGAGTACACTTTGCCATCATTATTCGCATGGCTAATTGCAGCCACTCCAGCCCGCTTTACCGCGCCGGTAACTAACGCTGAGTGCAGCTCACTGGCGGTTCCCCGTTTCGCTTACCAGGGCGAGGGTCTTCACGCACGCAGAAAGTGTACTTTGCCTTCTATGCGAGTCGCATTTCTGCAGTTTTGTTGACTCGAGGAAAGAATGCAAGTTTACGCCAATGCGATGCGACCATCCCTACCCTTTTCGCGCAGCCGGGGGCCAATCCCGCAATATAATATAATATAAAGAGAAATACTGGTGCTGCAACAGCACGTACTTTCTCGCGTTATTGGAAACAGCTACGTAATATTCAAGTATTGCTTTTCTGCTCTACTAACACCTCAGCTATTATTTGAAAACGTCCCATTTCAACCAAGAAGAGAGAAACGCACTACTGCCAGCGCAGCGTTGACAAAACTATGTGCATTCAATTGGCTAATAATAGTCGCCCACTTGAGATCCGTTGGTGACAAAGGGGTTGAATTTCTCCTGGCACTTTTCAATGCCTGCCTAGCACAAGGATATATCCCGCGCTTCCTGCCGAGTAGTTATAGGCCCATTAGTCTACTCTCGCTCATAGGAAAGACTCTAGAACGCCTCATATTGGTGCGCTTGCAGCAGGAAATACGGCGTCTAGGTCTCCTCCGAGACGAACAATTCGGGTTCAGAACGGGTCATAGCTCCGCGCAGCAGCTGACGCGCCTCTGCACCGAGATCGGCCCCTCTCTCGAGAGGCGGCAGAATCTGCCTACCGTCTTCCTGGACATGCGGTCGGCCTTCGACACGGTGTGGCATGAGGGGGCACTCTTATGTCTCATCGAGTCAGGGATAAGCGACTGCTACACCAGACTGATCGGTAGTTTTCTCACAGAGAGAACGTTCAGAGTGCGAGTTAACGGCGTACAATCGTCCCTAAGACGCGCCGAGGCTGGAGTTCCACAGGGGAGCGTTCTCTCCCCCACCCTCTTCGGCTTGTACGTCAATGATGCGCCTCTGCTAGCAGAAAGGAGAACGGGAATTCAGCGTTGCGGGCTCCTGATGTTCGCGGATGACTTTGCGTATTACGCGAAATCGGCGAACAGCAGGCAAGCAGTGAGATACCTGAACGAATGACTCGCCGCCTTTCCCACCTGGCTACGCCAGAAACGCCTGACCCTAAACCTTGAAAAATGCGTGGCCGTTAACTTCACCCGTCAGAGGGCAGACCCCGAGGAAACGGTGTTGCTTGCGGGCGCGCATCTTCCTTGGTCCCCATGCGCGAGGTACCTTGGGGTGACTCTAGATCGTGGCCTCTATTGGCACGAGCACGCCAAGGACCTTCGCCACAAAATTCTTGCGAGGACCTCCCTCTTGCGTCCCCTTCTTAGCTCCCCGGACCTATCTCTCTCGCAGAAGCGTCTCCTTTTCACCGCCTGCATACAAAGTCTATGGACCTATGCTTGCGAAACCTTTGCGGCAGCGCCGGTCTCGACCCTACGCCCGATTTGGGCGGCCGAGAACATAGCGGTGCGGACCGCCATGCGGCCGCATCTCCCTCCTCCTCCCCCTAACCGCCACCATAGGAACAGTGCAACCTACGGGGCCTTGGGCGTGAGTCGTCAGCTGCCAGAGGAAATCCGCCGGAGGGCACACACGGCGCTCACGCGGGCGCTGGGCCCGAAAGCTCCGCGGCTATTGCGCGAAAGCGGCCGGGCAGTGAACTGTGAGGTCCACCGGACGTATTTTGCGCCGAGAGGGCCCAAGCAAGTGGCCTCCACGTTCCGGGCGCTACCACCGCAGCTTCTCGCAGAACTCTGCGAGCAGCGGCGTGAGGCTCCCAGCGGGACGAGTGAGGCTCCGCCCGTTACAATTGCCAGGGCACATTGTGCTTAGCCGCCACGGACGCTTGGAGCAAAGTCGGCGCCGTGGCGCACTAGTGTAAATAGTGTAAATAGTGTTTAGGATGTATATAGTGTCGTGTGAAAGTGCGTGTGTCAAGTGATCTAGTGTGAATGTGCGTGTGAATGAGAAAAACAAAACAAAACAAGAAAACTAATACTATAAAGCACGAAGAAGAACACAGACTTGTGTTAATCTTAGGTTGCCGGCCAAAGTGCCGGCTTCATCCATAGATTAAGTTAGAAATAAGTTAGTAAGTAAGTTCTGCCCCCTTCTTTGCCGCATAAGCCATAGAGCTGCGGGGTATGTTGTACCCCAAAAGTAAATAAACTCCCGCCTCGCCAGGGCTACTGGCGGGGGGAAAGTTGAAAAGGCTAATAATATCAATACAATAATTAACATATATACGCAATTTACATAAAAAGAATTACGAAAATTCTGGCTGCTGGCTCGTAAGTTGCCTTTCGTTGTAAGTTACAAGCGTTGCATCGTTTTTCATTTATTCAATATGCAGTTAATATTTTTAGGGATCAGATATTAAACATACGTATGTATACCTCACCGGGCATTCTGAGGAGTAATTTATAAAAAATCCGTTGCTAAATTCATCGCAAACGAAAGTACTGATTTGGCCTAGGAGTTACACCACCAGCTGTACTGTATCTTATCACCGCCAACATCTCGACGTTCGACAACAATTAGTTTCTCAAATCGATGCGGCATTGTTGCGAAATTTCTATTATGCCTTTCGGATTGCTTAGAAAGAAATACATAAATTCATTCAGGATACAAATCGAGTAAAAAGTAAAAAAGCAGAAGAGTAAAAATTATAATAATATTGTCCGTTTCAATAGTAAATTATAGTTAAAATTAAATTTATTATTTTTCATATCATTCATTAATTTTTTCTCGTGGCCCATAGCTTGTGTGAAACTTTATATTTCATTGATTTCAAACGGAAATTACGCAAAAACTACTCATTTTTTCAAAAAAAAAAAATTACATGACGTTTTTTAAATGCTAATTTTGTATAACAGACATTGACTGAGGCAAACATTTCTATCATAAAATGTTTGTAGTTTTCAAGCTTTTTTTGCAATTTTCGAAAAAACGAGCAGTTTTTTAGAAAAAGCTTTCGTAAATTTCAATCGCATTTTATGCAAAACCTCATCGTGGTTTTCAAAAAATTGTACATGACCTTTTTCATCATCATCATCTCCTCTTAAAGGAGTAGGAGAGTCTCCTGTTCCGTCTTCAGCATGCCATCTTAATCTTGGATGGCCGACATCCCTTTTACCATCAGATCTGTAGTGATATATTTGTTCTGGGATGCGGTCAGTACTCATTCTGGATAGATGTTGGGACCAGAACAGCTGGGACCGGGTTCTGTATTCTTAAACTTTATTTATTAATGGGAGCATTTCTAAATCTTATCTGATTATCTTTTCTTCTTCTTCTTCTTCTTCTTCTTCTTCTTCTTCTTCTTCTTCTTCTTCTTCTTCTTCTTCTTCTTCTTCTTCTTCTTCTTCTTCTTCTTCTTCTAATATAGGGCAGCCTTTGACTTGTTTCAAGAACCTCATCTCAGACTGAATTCTGGTAAAATCTTTCTTTTTCAGGGTCCACGTCTGACACTCATAAAGAAGAATGGGTATAGCCATTGTTTTATAAAATTTAAGTTCTCTTTTTAATTTAAGTTCTAAGTCTTGTTTTCTTTCTCTTTTTATTATTGTTCCACATGTTTTGGAACCTTTGAGTTTTTATTGAAATATCTTTATTGAATTCAAAAGTAATATCACATCCCAAATATCGAAAATGACTAACTTGCTCTATAATTTTATTATTTATTATTATTATTACTTCGTATAGGATGTTTGCTTCTAATCGCCATTACTTTGGTTTTCTAAGTTGAGATTCTCAAGTTATATTGTTTACATGTTATTTAGTTTATAGAGAGCCCTCTGTAATCGATTCTCACTTTCGTGGATAATTATCTGAACGTCTGCAAATAGTAAAGTTTTTAGAATGGTTTCGGAGTTTATATTGATGCCATCTGTAATACATCGTTTCCATTCTCTCAGAACGTCGTCTATATAAATATTAAATAAACTAGGTGATAGGTTACAACCTTGCCTAACACCTCGATTAATTTTAAATTCCTAGGATCCAAATTCCATTTAAATCCAATACATTTATAGTTCCAGATATCCTCTCCAGCCACTCTTTCTCTTTGGTTCTGTTTAGCTCAGCAGAACCAATTGTGTCCCCATTTAAATGCCTCATTACTTTGTAAGCTAAAGTTTGTCGTCCGTGCACATAGTCGTCAATATTACTAACAAATCGTCCCCATGATTCTTGGTGGGCTTTTCTTATAAGCGCCTTGGGTAGTTCCTTATTTGTTTATATGCCCCTCTGGTTTCTTCTGTATTATTTTGTAACAATTTATTGTAAGCATTGCATTGTTATCATTAATGGCTTGAGCGAGTTTGGGTGTCCATATTTTCAATTCTTTTCGTCTTTTATTTTTGCAGCTTGTACCTAAGCCATCATCAGCTGCTTTCTTTATTTTACTTTTTACATTATTCCATTCTTTATTTACATTAACTTGTGTTGGGATCTGACTTTTAATCGTTCATGGTATACATTCTTTACACTGTCTTCGTTTAATAAGTGAATTTTATATATTTCTTTCTTTTCAGAAGGTGTTTTATTTATTTGTTTTTTTCCTCCATTTAACTAATATGGATGTTGTTGATATTACTTCCTCGGAAGACTCTCAAATCAGATATTTGGGACGCTATTTTTCTATTCACTATAACATAATCAATCATTGATCTGCTACCTCTTGCGCTCCAGGTGTACTATGTATCTCTTTTTCCCTAAAGAACGTGTTGGTAATTTTAAGATTGTTATAGGTGGCAAATTGTTGCAGTTCTTCTCCATTTCTGTAGATACATTCTTCCCCACAACGTCCTACAATGTCTGGAATTGGTTATTTACCTACCGTAGTATTCAGATCCTCTGCTATAACTAAGTGATCGTCTTTATACTTCAGTAACTGTTTTTGTAGTATTTCATAAAATACTTCCGTATAGTCTGTTTTGCCTTCTTCTGGAGCATAAACTTCGATTATGGTTAAATAGCATCTTTCTATTTTAAATCTTATCACGATTCGGTTACTTATGTCGATATAACTGGTAATTTGGTTTTCCTCTTTTTATCAATTAAAATGTCTATTCCAGTACTGGCTCTTTCGTTTTGAGGTTTTCCATTGTATATCTTGTAACCCCTCACACCTGCCGAATGTGTGTGTGTGGCGTCTGGAGCGGGAATGGGTTTTTTCAATAATAATCATGACACTTTGGTAAACAAACATTCAATGTCTAAATGATGATGATGACGATGGGTGATTTACAAATTATCTACAATTATGACAAGTGCGACCATTTTATAGTTAAATTTACTCATTAGTTTGGCTCGATATAATTGCAATTCAGTTAATAGGCTGTCATTAATAATTTGCTGATGGCACCTTCTTTCCAGCTTTGCTCAAAGAAATGTTCATCCGCACTCTAGTGGGAGCAAAGCGAATGATTACCCTTTCGTTGTTGTCGGGCATCACAGCACGCACAGTGGTGGGGTTGTTGACCGGCGTCACGGGCGGGCCGCCCCCAGACAGCTGCGGAGGACCACGGCTGCACCTCAGCGTGGCCGTTTAGCGTTGCCGCCCTCTCAGGCCGGACCCGTGGATGACGTCGCCAACCTCCAGGCAGCTACGGCTTGCATCGGCTATGACGGATCGGAAATCATCCGTCTTCCGTATCGAGCAATTGCGGACGACAATCGTTGGCGGGACAAATCGATCTATGGCACGTGACCGCGTGCTACTGATCACTGATACTTGGTCAGTGGCGTTGACGACCAGCGAGAACACTTCCCATTCCGGGAATTGTGTCTCCTTTCGCAAGAATATTCGAGTAAGTCAGCGTGAGAGCTCGACTTCCCTCCGCAAGAATGTTAGAGTAAGTCAGAGTGTGAGAGCTCGACTTCTCTCCGCAAGAATGCTCGAATAAGTGTTTTTCAGAGCTGCTCTCCCGAATCATGAAGTCTCGGTACCCCCCTCTCCTCCAGTGAGAATCCTCCCGATACGCGCGATTGAATTTCGCGGAGCACGGTGGGGCGGGTCTTCGACCAATGACGCGGGAACCCTTTTAACAGCTAAAATGTTCGGGCGATGTTTTTAATTATTTTTTTTTCGTGGCCGGCGAAAAAATCGGAATGGCCCACTTCGGACCCGCACATGCGCCGCGGTTCGTTGGGGTCGTAAATCTGTCTCCCCCAAGTGGGCGCAATTAACGCCGGGTCTCTGTGACGAGCGGTCGCGTGGGTGGGGAAAGCACCCTTTCGAGGATTCGGCGGGTCCCGGCTGCAGACAAAGGGTTCCCTTTCCCCCAAACTGCTCCGGGGTGTCCTGCCATAAAACGTCATAAATACCCCTCGCTTCAATAGCCGAAGGGACGCGGGTCAGGTACCTCCCTCTGCATCGGTGGCATCGCTGCAAAATTTATCCATGGAAATTCTACATCAACATCATATTGTAGATCTTTGGCTCTTTACACTTCATCTTTGTTTCTGAAATTACGGCTATATTATTTTTTTTAAATGTAGTGCATTTTCAAGATCCATTTCTTAATTTTTTATTCCCCTGACATTCCATACACCCATCTTTAGTCTATCTCAGTCGTTTGTCTTTTTTCTTTCTATGGTCGTCATCATTGTGTTTATCCGGCTTGGCTTGTTGAAGAGTGTCAGTAACTTTAAATTCCCCATAACAGGTTACGAGCCTATTGATGGGTAAGTCTAGTGATGGGGCTGCCATCTTAATGCCTCTAGACATGCATCCTCATTTGTTGTCCTCAAATGGGAAAGGTGCCTCTTCCGCCAGTTATGTCGCTTCAGAGGCGTCCTATTTCGCCCTAGCTGCTGTTGGGGTTTGGGGTTTTCATGGTTACCCTGGCAAGGGGCCCTCTCAAGCTACTACCAGCGGGTCAGCTGGACCAAGGTTTTTTAAAGAGGTGTTACTCCTCTATCACTCCCCTCTTTATCCTTACAGGAAGAGCCTGGTTTCCGGTACTTAGGGCCCAGGTTGGCGGGGTTGACTTTTTTTAAAAAGCTAATTTTGTACAACAGACTTTGTCTGGGGTAAAAACTCGATCTTCAATTTTGTGGTTTTAAATTTTTGTTGTTGAAATTTAAAAAAAAAGAGCGATACCCGAAAATGGGACTAGCACCATATTTTATATTCTCATTACATAAGTGAAGAAATTTTAAAGAAAAAAATTGAAGCGGTATTTGAGAAAAATAGAACATTTCAAGCGAAAATTACGCAAAAACTACTGGTTTTTCAAAAAAATGTGCATGACAATTTTAACGAGCTAATTTTGTACAACAGACTTTGAGACAAAAATCTCTATCTTCAATTTTGAAGTTTTAATTTTGTTTCCAATTTTCGAAATATCAGGAATGTCAACGAAAATGAGACTGCATCATTCTCTTAAACGTCCTTGCACTATTCAACAACAAAATTTAATCAAACAATTTGAAGCCATTTTTTAAAAAATTTGCTTCTTGTAAAGTACCCCCTAAACAAATATCGGTTTTAAATCCAAGGGGCTGCGACATCAGCAAGAACGTTGGGGGAATATCAATTTTAAACGGTTGAAGGTTTTAAACGGTCAATTTTAAACGGTTGAAGCTAGCTTAGTGCTCAGATGGACAGATGGTACGAGAGACGGGCGGACAGAGAAACGTTTGGCCGTCAAAGGATTTTTCAGAACGAAGGATGCACAAAAATGAATTCTGGTTGGAGGATTTTCTCTCTCTAAATTTAGCAACGGGATTTATCCCCTTTTTCGTTACCAAGGCCCTTCAATAGAAGTTTTTGGGTTGAAAATTCGCCGTTTTCCGGCGCACGATTGCAATTATTTCTTATCTTACGTTAGTAAGTGCGAGAAAGTAAAAACAGAGTGTCGTTTTGACATTAGCCAGCTGGCACACAATTTGCATGTGCAGAAATAGAATGTTTATGTTTCAGGTCTCCTTGCGCTGTTTCGGTTTCTTTACTCCAGCAAGTTCTTAGGTCGTTTATACTTCGCCCGGTTGGTTGGGATGATATGAAGCGATTTCGGAAATGAAAGTGTTTTCCGAGTCAGCTGCTTAAAAAAAAAAAAAAAAAAAAAAAAAAAAAAAAAAAAAAAAAAAAAAAAAAAAAAAATTGCAATATTTTTTATGTGATCAGTGAACAGTGGCATTGCTCATACGCGATGCACCCCCGTTACAGGAATTGCCTACGGGCGCGAAGTGGGGCCTAAGGCATTCGTTTTGAACTATTTGCAGTTTTTTCATATCAGAATTCGCTGCAATTGACCAACTGGCGCATGCGTAGGCATATTGTTTTATAGAGCGTGAGGCACTTTGCGGTTGACAGTTTGCTCGGCTTGTGAAACAAGCCTTTGGTCTGCAGGTTTTCTAGGCGGCGGTTTAAAAGTAAGTGGACTATCTACAGTGACACCCAGTTGTTTGACATTTTTGGTTCGTTTAATTTCGTCGCCGCATAGCGCGAGCGGCTTCGGCTGTGAGAATCGCTCCTTCCTTCTCGTACTCTGGGCTAGAATATATAGCGCCGAACACTTGATCATTCCGACCTCTGTGAGGGGGCGACCATCTCCCCTTCACGTGGTCGCCGCTTGCCTCTGCTTGCACCCTAGTCCCCGCAGCTGGCTATTTTTAGCCGCACCTTTCTAATCCTCTCTTGTCACCTGCATTCCGACGTACCTGTCGGCCTACCTTCGGGAGGTTGGCCACCGGAGTGACGACAATACGTTAATTTTCCTACTCCAAAGATAAACAAGCCAGCCACAAGCATGCCGCTTAAAAATTATTATTATGATCTTGCATAGTAAAATAATTCTTGTCATTTAGTATGAGAATAAGCTCCAAAATCACGTTAATGACGAACGTCGGTGAAATATGGACTTCTGTAACTGACGACTTATTTTAGGCAATGACTTATGGCTGCAGGTTTCCCTTATTCGTTATGTAACGACCCCTATTATAACGCTTTGTAGTCCGCAGGTGATCGGAATACGTGAGAGGTTTCCAGAGCACTGCGGATAAAACTGTCAGGGGTAAAAACTGTCGTATTCTGATTATCTCCATAACATTTATTCGAGGTTGTCTCTGTAAATGCCTCTTTCTACCGGTGAGTATTTCTATTGGCAACTCTTAATAGAGGCGATTCTTCTCCTTCCAATATAGGATGCAAAAATATTGGATTCGCAGAGGAGCCAAATCTCGTGGAGGAGCGTGATCGCGGTGAGCTCGGACCATGAACAGATCAAGTACGATTAAGTATGGATATAACTTTAAAGAATAAAAGTCCATGTGGGTTGCTTGGATTACAGCTATATATCAGAACGGGCTCTTCGTCCCAAAGTAACTTTCAAAGAGAACGGGAAACATTTTGAGGCTGAAATGGCACCCTTGTCCCAAATATTTCAGTCTAGAATGTGATAAATATACGTAAATGTCCGAGATACTTGTGCAGCCGATTTCACCTCTACATTTTCGGATACAACAGTTACAACTTGCCTCTATTCCTATCCTATCTGTCCTCGATTCTATCCATACGTTTCTGCTTCCGAGTTAGCGTCGATCATAGTTCAGGTCCCTCATCGACACCTTCCATGATAAAAACATGCACTACACTTACGGGTCTAATGACTATTCCAGTTGAAGTGCCCGGAAAATCAATCAACAAATCCAGACCGTCCTGTGTAAAGTCTTGTTAAACTTTCCCAATAGTAGAGTTAATAGTTGTTGACATGTATGGAGATGTAATGTCATTACTATTTATTCAGAATGGTTCGAATCGTGGGTGCATGTTGACTTGAGAAAAGAGGGACTGCCCGTAGAGCTTAAAAGTAATTTATTGCTTCTTTACACAAGTACTTGATTTGGGACGTGATTTCGTCAGTACAAAAACATAATGAGATGTGAACAATGCAGAACAAGTCATGTATATATATATATATATATATATATATATATATATATATATATATATATATATATATATAACAGGATGTTATTCTGAAATATAGACATTTCCAGCTCTGTAGTGCTAGAGAACGTGTTCAAATAGTACATAACAGGAAGTTGTACCTAGTCTAATGACTCCGTTTGTTTGGAGGGCGAACGAATTCTATTGCTCCTGTTGGTCACAACTTGTTTTTCAGCGCCTTAATATTAATATTGCTTCTAGAAGCGTTGTCTTGTGGCGTTTGGGAGATGTTCAAATAGTACATAACACGAAGTTGTACCGAAGTCTAATGACTCCGTTGTACCGAAGTCTAATGACTCCGTTTGTTTGGAGGGCGAACGTATTGTATTGCTCCTGTTGATGACAACAGGAAGCGTCCATTTGTTTTTCAGCGCCTTAATATTAAGATTGCTTCTAGAAGCGTTGTCTTGTGGCGTTTGGGAGCGACATTTCTGCTGGAGTGACTAACACCCACAGGTGACTTGTCTCAAGCAACGACCCAGCCTTGCAAGCAAACCTTTTAAGTTCGCCCAGGCAAAAGCGACCGACAGCTAGGTTACCGCGGAGGAGGGGGTTGAGTGGAGCATGTTCTTTGAAGTGGCCGCCGAGACACAAGGACGAGACGCGGCGGAACTCGGTGGTGGAATACGGGCGCCTATGAAGACGCGACGCGCGAATACGAGGGGGTAAATATTGCATTTCCCGCTATGAGCAGCAGCCACTTGCCTTGCGCCGAAAACCCGTGCATTCCACATTCTAGCCCGCGTTAAGAACCTAATCTGGTAAGACGAAATGACTTGTCATGAGAATTTTCTTTCTGAATTTTTTCCAACTTTCCCCCCGCCAGTAGCCCTGGCGAGGCGGGAGTTTATTTTCGTGTTGGGTTACATGCGCCGCAGCTCTACGGCTTATGCGGCAAAGAAGGGGGCATTGCTTACTTACTAACTTTTTTCTAACTTAACCTATGGATGAAGCCGGCACTTTGGCCGGCAACTAAGATTTGCACTAAACCGTATTCGTATTTTATTTGATTTAGTTGTATTTTTTTCTTCTTTTTTTTCACACGCACATTCACACTAGGTTATATTTACACTTGACCCACGCACTTTCACACGACACTATATACATCCTAAACACTATTTACACTATGTGCGCCACGGCGCCGACTTTGCTCCAAGCGTCCGTTTCTGAATTTCGTGTCACCGAACTTCTCCCCCCTCCAAGACCTCTTTGTGCACGCTAAGGCGTCGCGCGGTCCCTATGGTTCGGGTCATGTGCTGGCGGCTATGCTATGGGCGGCCGGAATTCCAATGCTGGTGAAATATTATTGTGCACCCCCGCCAAATTCCAATGTAGGCGACCGTCCCATTACAATGTACAGCACACATAATTATAATTCAAAGATTTGCTCATGCATTAGTTGAAGGTAACAATTCAAGATATTAAACTCCTTGAAAGTTTCTGGATTTTTAATAATTGGAGTAGCTTCGGCTTCTCTGTAACTGAGTTTCTAATCTTTATTGTTGCGCAATGGTTACAAAATGATGAGCGTGTTTTAAGAACTGGCCGTAAAATTTCAGTAGTGCTTGTTGTGGAGAATACTATCTTGTGCGATAAAGTGATGTTGCGAATATGTAGTACTCATAATTACGAATTTGTCCTAATTATTACTAGCTGTTTTGAAGAAAACAATTAATCAGAAAACAAATCAATGTCATTAATACTGCACTGTAATTAATAGGATCTTGATTATTGAGGTCCTTTGCTAGTTCGTATTCATCTATTGATTCCCCGTCGGTTCTTTAATCTTCATTATTTACCTTTACATTTTTGTACATCTTTATACTTTCATCGCCCTCCATGGGGTCGGTACGACCTCGTTGGAAACCGCTGTTCTAATCTGTTCCGGATACAGGTACCATGCCCTTGCTGCAGCGTGGAAGGGAAAGAAAGTTATGTTCCCATGATAAATACGGCCACCCCACTGATCTCTCTCTACATCACTGAATAAGAAATGGCAGGTGCGATCATGGTCCGTTCTTGGGGCTATAAAATTTTGAGGCACCAGCAGCAGACGGATCAATTTCAACGCCGATCATTGATAGAATTTCATTTTTATTGTAAATCTTACTAGCAACGCTACACATGGCACATACTTCTTTTATTTGAAACCCTGATGTAAATTACAATTATAAAGCTATTTAGGAATGCTTGCTATCAATATTCAGATATCGTGTGCAAATCTTTCTTTATCAATCTGCTTGGAACTCAGCACACTGAAATGTAATATCAACTAAAACGCGCCAAGAAAACTTGGATTCATTGTTACATCATGGCTACATCAATAACGTGTTTGGCAACGCTGCTTTTATCTGACTACGAACTATAACTAAAGATCAGTTATACGTCGTCAAAAATCTCGAGCAGCATTACTTCATTCTGTACTTCCGACTTAATTATAAGATTAATATTGTAAACTATGATTGTAAACCATGATTGTAAGCCATGATTGTAAACCATGATTGTTTGGTGCAAATTGTGGAATTCTTTCGCGACAAAATCTTTAAGATCTGTTGTTACAAGAGTGCATCAGAGAGTATATGGAGAGCAATGGATCATTCAAAGATTGAATAAACGTCTTCGTTCTCACCATTAAATGTCATTGTCAATCTTTCTACAGTGGGTATATTGTTAATAGAACCCTACTTTGTCCGTTGACTACTTTGTTAACTTCATGTAGTCTCCAAATTTCGAAACAAAAAAGAGTTTTTGTTGATTAACTTGTTTCTCAGAGCAATTTGTTGGGAAAAATTGAAAGAAAGGAACTATTAAAATGAAGGGAAAACAATTGGCACTTCATTTTGTTTTTAAGACATTTAAATATTATATTTTTTATTCATGATTAATACGGGACTTTAATTTCGTCCCAGCAATTTTTATGGGTTACCTTTAAATTTTACGAGTCTTGTGAAACAACTCACATTGGTGGCAACTGACCTCTATCGTAGTAGACACTTTGGGGCAGCCCTCCGGATGACGGACAACTATATTTCCGTTGTTTCTTCAAACGCACAACAACCAATGTACATATCCGCTACTAAAAATAAATTAAGAAAACGTCAAATTCTAAGTCGCGGGCGAACAATATTAATAGGATAAACGCTGAGAATCTAGTGCTTCGTAGAGAGCTTACGTAACTCTTGACCAGGTGACATAACTCTTGTGCATAGACGGTAGTGAACAATTTCCTATAATATGAGATGAATCAGAATGTACTGTGTGTAATGGTAAATGCACCTACGTACATATGAAGTACGTATTGCGTAAGAGAAGCAGTGAATATTTCTTTCAAACGTGTAAGTGAGAAATATTACCCTTCAAACATCTAAATTAGGGTCGCGTCTGGAGCATGCGCCCTGCTTATCTTAAGATTTATCTTAAGGTCATGGGTGATTGGGCTCCCCAAACCGCCGTCAACGCTAACACGATCCAGACGTGGAATATGGTATGATCCAGACGTGGTGGTATGTTTGGGAACTTATGAGACAGAGTTTTCAAAAGGGCAAAAGTCCTCTGACAGTTATGTCAGTTTATTGCGTCCAGGGCATGCTGAGTTCTGGCGGAGGTGGCGTAATGGCCTCGTAAATCTCCCTGTTTCCCATATAAGGATCCTCTAGCATTGATATCGGACAGACAGCCCAGAGACTTTGCTGTGTCAACTTCACGCTGCTCTGCAGCTCTACTTTTCAATTAAACTTCATACTTCATCGGACTTGGTCTCTGTACTTGAAACCTCGCTCCTACAGGGAACGTAGCTTCCCTGCGAACTCAATATTTTTGCATCCTGTACTGGAAGCATTTGTAATTGCCTGCAATCGCTGCTAGTAGCACGACCCGCAATGCGGGCGTTCAAGGTCAGAGAGGGCCTACTTTTGAGCTGAAGGTTTTGCGATTCTAATAAATATTAATTACTTGATAGTGTGTGATAGTCGATACAATAAAATAAGCAATACAATAATCGATACAATAATAAAAGCAGCACGATTTTTTTCCGATTCGGTAGCTAGTGTAATACAATTTCTAATAAATCATCAAAGATAAGCAATTCATTTATAAGTCTTAATTTGATAAAATTAAATAATAATGGCAGATTTTTTCGCAATTGGTTATTAATCTCAGACTGATGAATTCAAATTTGTTAAAATGTATTTTTTATTATTTAAGTTACCAACACTACTTGTCGTCACGACACAATTATTCTAATTTAATTTTATTTCACATCACTCTATGTAGAGATATGAAGTTTCTCATGAATTTGTTTTCAATTTTATTTTGATTTTTTATTAGCAATTTTTCACAGTTTATATTTGTTGAAAAATTTCACTTCTGTAGATGCTCGCTATTTGGTCAAGAAGTTCTTAAGCTAAAAAAACAAATATACCACACAGCGCTAATCCCTTCCAATCGCTGTTCAAACTGTGTATTTCCGCGTGGATTTCACTCTCGTCGTCCTTGTGTGTGCCTATAAACCCGTCTTTACCACAATACAAGAATGAACGTGGTGGATACACCACCGCGGAACTTGGTATAAATTTCTCAGGATCGTACAACAATCTCTTACTCAAATGCAGGTCCATTGCAGGTCGTTGGGCGTTCCCTTTGCGCAGTGCTGACCAACCACGGAGTCAGCCCGTCCCCCCACCCCTAGGCGCTAACTCCTCCCCTCTCTCTTCCCAACGTGGCAAGACGAAAAAGCTTCACTGTGCTTGGGAGCTCGTGCTGGTGCGCACGCCTGCGTCCTGTCCGCATTGTGACTGAATTTGAGCGCGTAACATGTTTTGTGTAAATAGTTTGAAGTTTATATTGGATGATTTGAGAGAGAGATAAGAAAATATGAAGAAGCAATTGTAGTGACTGTGTAGTGTTCTTCCCATATCAACTTTGATTTCCTTGAAAAATTAAATATTTGTGTGGTGTAATTGATGGCGACAAGTCTTATTACTTCTTTAGTTTCGTGTGTAGTGGGAGTGAGCTGTGAATCTTTGTGAGTTAGTGTGTTCGAGAAGCTCTGCGATCATGGCGCAACTGAACTTCAGTGAAAGTTCTGCATTTGACCACTCGGATAACGAATATGTAAGTAATTCATTTTAATACTCTATTGCTGTGTTTTCCAATCTTCTTTTAAACTAAAAGCTAATTTCATTTTGGTGCTACACCAGCAGGCCGCCACAAACTAACACTATACTTCACACGAATAGTAAAAAAAATACAATTTTAAATTTTGGTTTGGTAGATTTTGTTTGTAGTCCAGCAAAACAAGCAACAGCCCGCACTGTGGTTATGAGTGTTCGCGAGACGACAAAAATTATAACACAGACCGCGGGTTAAAGACTATTGCTGTACTGCTTTACGTTTGCATTGTTGCAGAGGACTAGAATGTGTTTCAATAATTTAAACGTTCAGGCACAACAATTGTAATACAACAGTAGGGCAACTCTAATACTTCGCGCAATGATTTTTTAAAATTTGATAAAGATGCAATAGTATGCGGGGGGATGTTGGAATTACCTCAACAATACGATGTTGAATTTTCGATTGTAAAATCTGTGCTTAAGTTTCTTTTGAGCTGCAACTGCACACACACATCAATATTAAGGTGTGTTAGTGCCATTCCAAAGGTGGTTAAGATTGATACAGTGGCGAGGGGATATAGCAACTTTCTTCCCGAAAATCCGGATGTCAGTTTGGTGATGGTTGCCGGATGTGTCACGCAGAATGTCAGAGAAGCTTTTGAGAAGAAACTTGATAAACACATCAGGATTAAGATCTAATTGTGCCGTGACGGAGACCAATGGGATATTTACATTTTGAGAGATACTTTTCATGAAGCCCTTCTGACACTTTCAAAATTTTCTGAAAAATGAAATTGTTTTTGCTCGAATAGAGGAATGTTTATGAAGAAATAGACGAAGGCCAGATGTGTATTTCTGAATGCAATTTATCCATCAATTTTAGACCATTAAATTATGTTGTGCACATAAAAAATGTAGTTATTGAGAATAACTTTATTCGGTATTCCCAGCAAGTCTAGCAGTTGGTAGCTGCCTTAAATTAGTTGATTGATATGTATTTTGCTAGTTATAGAAACTAATGTTCAAGTGAAATTCTACCCGTCAGAAAATATTAATTGAATTAAACTTGTAATAAAAAAATTAAGTAATACTAAGAACAAGCTGAATGCAAAATAATATAGATGATACTATCAGGGTAATATTTAATAATACTAGATTGCGAATAATCTTACCATAAACAAGAACATTGTTTATGGTAAGACAAATCCCTTCAGAGTATGATCAATTCAAGTGCCATTTGAGGCGTCTGATAAACACACATTTACCTTTATCTTCAGTTGTTATTGACGCATTGAGTTCGGCGCGTAAATGCAAATTTAACTGAAATCATTTCTAACCCTCGATTCAATTCCTGTTTGCGATCCACTGAAAAATGGAATGGCCAACAATGTCTGTAATAATAGCAATGTCGAAGAATTCATCTTTTTGGCAAAGAATCATCCTTTTTGTGAGAGTACCTTTACACCGGGAATCCCAAACAATACCTTGGCGTGTTTGTGGGTCATCCCGTCCCTGAAGCTACATGCATCTCGTGTGTAGGTTACGTTCTATTTGAGAGGGCACCCACTGCTGGCGTCACCTGCTAAGGTCATTGGTGCCGTAAGTGCCATGCATGTCTTTATCGCGGGAGGCGCCGGTGATCGCCCGCTCGATGGCGAAATCCGGCGCCGACCTACATCGGCTTACGTTTTTTCTCCGACAAGGTAGATCCCAGCAGCGTGACACCGCCCGGGCGCGCCCCCGTAGTCCTCCAACTAGCCAGCTTTAGGCTCCTCTCGCGTCTCCCGGCAAGTGTGGTGGTGTAGTTCATGCAAGTGTGTATGTAAGGGGTGGGTAAATGACTAGGAAAGGGAAGGAAAGATCGCGCGCGATCCGTGGCCCGTTTGTTTGAGCAGCTGCCCGCTAGAATTCTCCCGGCTGAACTCGTCATAGCTGAAAAACTATGTCGAGTCGGGAGTGGAGCCGAACTTAGCCAATCACGCTCGTCCATATTTTGGTCTCAACCAAACTAACCATACACTGCCGTGGGCCTTGCCGCCTGGGAGGATGTGTCCCCTAGTACTTTTATTAGGGTTCTTGGAGGGTCTCCCCACTGATATATACCTCACCTATTGATTCACCTCCTTACTTGATGCTGGTGACGCTTGTCCTCTCTGACGTCTAAAGTCACATTTTAGTGCAAGTGAAAATTGCGAATATTAGTCTTCGAATGCCGGTTTTTCGTGTTATTTTTGTTACTCTACTCCAGTTTTATAATTTCCCCGCAGTATCATTCCTTTATCATAAGTCATTTCCGGTTTCGTGGGTACTCTAATTCCGGATGTTAAACCAGGGGAAAAATCACAGGCTCTACTCACAATCTTCTGTGGTCACAGAATAACATCACCTACTATGCCTGATTTCATACAGTAGCAAAATAGAACAGTAGCCCAGAACTCAAGTCAGTTATTCATCTGCGAAAAATGGGGGTTAAAAGGAGAACTTGGTTTGAAAATGGGGGTGCCAAATGGGCCTATGATAATAAAATATCGGAATGTTTTTGGTGACGGTAGACTTGAGCACGGCTCGTGACTGCCTTGTTTCGTCAAATTATGTTTGTACTGCGCGTAACAGCCGATGCCAATATGTTAATATCACACGTAAAAAATCCCTTTTTGTATTACGCCGACCATGCAACCACGAGACAATTATCCAGGATCTCTGAGGTTTGGCGGATAGGAAAGACCGCTCACAGCACTTTTGCTTCGTCTCCTCTTGCAGGGTAGGTTTCGATCTAGCTATATACATAGTCGGTGTCAAAACTCTTACTTTTGTCGGGACTCGAACCGAGGACGAAGATTCAGATGTGGATTAGGAACTGATACATCCGCTGTTGCAGCCGGTATTGGATCTAAGGCAGGCTGCAACAACAATTAATAATGTGCCTGCGCACCTTCTGTCATCTCGCTGTTGTGCCTTGCCGACGCCTGGTAACATTTGATTAGTTTGGGGGATGGCGGAAAAAGCAAGGTCAGAAAGAAACTTACCGAAACAGGAATTGTACTATTCCAATGAAAAAAACAAATAATACTGTATTAAGAATGTGAGACTAGACATATCGTTTTCTTTAGGAGTGATGCTACATCTGTTTTCAGACCTTCAGGAACACGAAAATTGTAAACCCCTTTCTCGTCCGACCCTTGCCCAGAAGTCAAAGCGGCGCCTCACACGTCGCTTGTGGCGAGTCCCGAGTTATAGCTGAGGAGTGTAACGTTTCAGTCGTCAGATCAAGTTTCCATTTATTTTCCGTCGATCCCTTCTTCTTTGAGAAATAATGGACTTCCTCAACAACAAAATACACATTATAATTACAATTTAATTTCAAGACTTGTCCTACAGTTCTCTAGTTACAATTTCGGAAACTCGTAGAAGTTATTACTGCTACAATTCCTGGCATAACAAGCAGACATGCCAATATTTCTGAGTATCATTCCCACTTGTCTCCATGACATTGCAAAACATTCTTGTGAATATAGTGGCTTCTATCATAATACCCCGTTGCTTTGAGAAGATAACTGACAACGGTAACCCGCTTCAGGGGCTCGACAAATATTCAGTTTCTTTGACGGGACGTAAAACATCGACGCGCCACGGGTAGAACGAGAGTCGAAAGCATAAAGTCGTCCAGACTTCGCGCCCGAAAGCTAGGCAAAGAGCAATTAACACACCACCACCACTCGGGAGACGGCGACAAGTCGGTGCATGCTGTGTTGTTGACCGCTGAGATACTCCCTCCCCTCCCTTTCCTTCCCCCATCCCCTCTTCTCCCCCCTCCCCCATTCCTCAGCCAGCAGCGCCAGGGCAGCGCGCATGACCGCATGCGATGCAGGCCGACTGACGCCATCGTTTAGGCAACAGAGGACTCCCATGTCTTGGAACAGTAGGTGTCGGTTTCAGAGTGTTCTTAGGATTAGCTCTCTATCACACGCCGGTGCAATGACATGCGTTGAAGCCACTCACGCCCGTAAAATCCAAAATATAGCCAATAAAACTGTAACTAGTAATTTGGGACTTGTGTTGTTCCATATCCCCTCCCCCCAATTCTTCTATATACCGCATATTCGTCAGAGACAGTGGTAGGACGCTGTAAACAAGTTTAAACAATTACTCATTTAATTGATTTGAAAAGACCTGAAACTTCGTTACAATTTATTTTTGCTGATAGAATGGTGCCTAGAAAAGTCGTATCGTAAGTTATCCACGAGGTCATTGTAGCGTAAGTTATGACGGGGTCTTGAAAGTGACAATTTTAGTTTGTGTACTGTTTGAGGGTGGCAGATAAAGGGTGAATTCAAAAACTTCATTAGTCTGCCACTATTTTGGTGGGACAGAAATACACGAACTCCAACGAAATAAGTGCTAATTCATGCAGCAGGAAATAGGTAGATCCAATAAAATGGAAATGGAAAATGCACGGTTATAAGTTTGCAGGCCAGCGGTTAATTAAAATGTGATAGGCTATGGAAGTGGGAATTCTCGACCTCAACTCTTGTTTGCTTTTACTTTCTCGCTACTGCTTACGCAATGTAAATAAATTATTATAATGCTGCTTAAAAAAGAAAAGAAAAAGAGGTGAATTTTCGACAGAAAAATTGTTGTCGGGCAATAGTAACACAAAACTAGATAAATCTAGTCTAAATTACTTCTTCAAACACGTGAACAATCCATTTTTTGAGGGTCCTAACTACCGAAAAATCGATTGACGGCAAAACGTCTGCCCGACTAGGAACAACGCTAATAGCTAAACCGTTAGGATTTTCACCGAATTTCAAATTCCCCAATCGATCTAGCTGATGTCGCTGCCCCTTGAATTTGAAAACTATATTTTAATTGTTGAATGTAGGCCCCTTCTTAAAATGAAGTTCCAGTTATATTTTCGAAATTAAAAATAAGCCACAAATTTTTTATTAAATTTTGTCGGATAGGGTAAAGGATGCTTAAGAGAATGGTGCAGGTCTCGTTTTCGTTGAAATGCCTAATTTTTAGAAAATTGCAAGCTTTCTAATTTCTTGCTAATTTGCAAATTCGAATTTCCCGGGCTCCATTTGCTCGTGTCGGATGAATGTGAATACGACAACGCCGCACGTCGCGCCGTGAATTCCTTCTGATTGTTAGGAGACTCTGAGAATTCCTTTGAGAATTGTTGGGAAACATTACAGCTCTATGAAACGCATTTTAATTGTCGAATTTGTGTTGATATGCAAGCTCCATAAGAAATATTTATTGCACCTTATGTTTTATTTGTAGCGAGTTTTAGAAGTGATGTCTGAGATGTGTGAATAGATGTGTGAGAAGTGATGTCTGAGAAATTGATTTACAATAAAATAAGTTAACCATTACTAAGGGCGAGAAAGTACGTGCTGATCTGGAAGTTTGAGTTTCATGGAATATATAACTTCCATGAACCTCAAGTTAGAAATTTGTATCTTTTCAAATGTCATTCTGTTTACCCCAATCTGAAACATTACCTGTAACCAACCTTTTAAAACTCAGAAAACATCAGTCTCTGCTGATCACTTCTGGTAGTGTTTGAGACTTCGTCCGGCGTACAAGTTGCCGAATATCAAACGTTCTCTGCGTCGCTCCCTCGAAAATGTATTCGTTATGAATACTTAATATGGCGTACTTGCGAGCAGGCCTGTGCGTGCTCCAGACCGCACTCGGAGCCTGCTGATAAGTACGCACTGTTAAGTCAGCGGCAGCGGACCGGATGTTGTCTCGCTGCTGATCTAAGAACTTCCTAACACCCCGCCCTCTCCCTCTCTTGTACGTGTGTTGGCACTACGCGGCGAATCTTCCCCCCTGAAGAGTTAGTGGAGGGGAAGGGGGTAGGTGGCACTTCACCCCTCCCGGAAGAAAGTATTTCCACTAGAGCCCATATGAAATGTGGACTCCCATTTTGTTTAGATCAAACATTTTATAATCGTTTTCCACAACAGTCATAAACAGTTCTCTTGTTGAGATAATATAAATACCCTTTCTCTGAGCGCTGATAACTCGAAGTGAACTCTGTGGTGCAACGTGGTATGCGGGGGCTGGAAAATTGGGAAACTAGTGACGGAACCCATCCGCTTTGGTGTCAGCAAACGTTACTCTAAGGGCATGGTAGAGAAAGACTTGTATTGGATTATAGGAATATAATTGGAGAAATTAAAATTGAAGACGGCCAATACCTTTTCTGTTTGTTGCTATAATATTATAACTTTTTTCAAAGTCCAAGAAAATCGAATTTAAAAGGTCGTCTTAATTGGGACTCGGCTAATCCACCGACAAACCAATGAAAACTACTTCGTGTTTTCTGACCCACGAGTAAAAGTGGAACCTATGTGGAGTGAGTGCCGGATACTTAAGGTTTCACACCACATGTGCCATTGTCACGGGCAGTGGAAATGTGTTGGCGAGTGTAGGAAGTCGGATTGAAAGGCGATCCAATTGCTGCGTCGCGTTGACCAAACGTTTCCTTCACTGCCAGCTCGGCTGGAATTGCTGCGAGGCATCGCCAAGAAATACGTGCCTTCAGCAGCTGACGCAGTGGACTTCACCGGAAGCCCTTTCTGGCGACTGTGCTTCGACGAGTACTTTCGCAATGTCCTTTCGCACAGGATCTCAGTCGGAAAACGTATATAAAATTGTACAGATTATTTTGTTTCATCTTTAAATAAATATGTAATAATATTTTATCATGTTTATAAAAAAAGTTACATTTTGCACGGTCTTTGCCGAACGAATTGATCCATAGATCCAATAGAAGCTCTGGAGCTATGTCGTTGGGTCTGGATGTGTCTGAGCGGAATTTTGTTACTTGCAAATCGAATTAAGTGATTATTTGTTTTATTAATAAATAATACTCTTAATAGAATACAACAAATGTTATGGTGTCTACTACTAATGTGTGATCCTAAAGATTGCGTGTATATTTTTTTAAATAAAATTATAATTGTAAACAAACCGGTAATTGACAGGAAGTTTTCTGTGTAGAAAGAAACAAAACTTGTGTTACGGTTTACCTCCAGAAACAGTATAGACTGAACGCTTCCCTGTGCGGGCGAACAGAACGGAGACTGATGTGTAATGCTGCTTTGACAAACAGCTTAGTAAGAGAAAGGGAGTCGCTCTGTTCCGCCTTCGGAGTGTAATGTCGAAATTTTAGAGTCGGAGCATAAATGCTTTCGCTTGTTCAAAATGATAGCATTCGACATTGCAACACTGTGGGCAGTATTGTAGGACACTAGGAAACTTTTTTATTTAGATAAAACTTTTCTTAAGTCAATAATACGTGGCACAAAGATAATGAAATTATAACTTTAAAGATGCAATTAATAAATATAATTGAGTTTTGTGTTGCACGGTTGCCATATGATTAGGAGAGTCACTGTCCCATGTCGTGTGTTATTCCCCAAAGTTGACAGCTTAAAAGAAAGAGGTCAGTAGGGAAAAGCTCATAGTAAATAAAATGTTCCATTACGTTGGGGGTACTAGGCCCTTTTGAAATTTCCCGCGTGGCCACGCCTCCACTGGCCCTGTCGGTGTGCACACCTATGTCCTTCCATGATCTGGGCTGTCCGGGTGACGCCGCGTCGATGGCTGAGGTACCTCAGGCCGCGGAAGCCTACGACATCATTTATGTTCTTCCATGTTTACCCGTTTCATGAATCAGGAAATGGGCAGAGTGAATCGGTGTTCGGGGGAAGAAAAGACCGGCATGGGTGTCTCAGGGCATCAACTAATGTCACTGCAGTGCCTCTGACTGGGAGGTCCTAGGGTTCGAGTCCCGACGGTGGCAGGATTTTCGAAATTAGCTACGTTGCTAGGTCTAATTCAGCCGCTATGTGGAGGAGAATTCTCGTGTCCGGCTGCTCTGATCGGAAGCTTTCCGTGAGTTTTCCGATCAACACGAGGCGAATGCCGGGGCAGTACCTAACAAACCGATCACGGATCGCGCGCGATCTTTCCTTCCTCTTCCTTGTCCTATCCCCGCCCCTTCCTTACAAACTCTACACCATCACGGTCGGGAAGATGTAGCTTGACCGGGCTGGGGCGGTACCCGGCTGGGAGGTACCTGGTTGGGAGAAAACCCTTCTCGTTTATAAACTACCGAAACGAGTTTGTTTACATTAACGTTCAGTGACTCATTCCGGCCGAAAATGAAAGTTCTGTTGAGTGACTCATTCCGGTCGAATAATGAAAGTTCCGCTGAGTGACTCATTCCGGTCGAATAATGATTCATTCAGTTCTGCCGACTTGCAACTTGGATATTTTTCGCCACGCGCCTGCGCTGTAGGTAGTATTTGGGTTGGGGAATATATTGTTTGAATTCGGCCGAACGCTGATTCACTCTTGACTGTAGGCAACCGGTACCCCTTTGATGCCGCCCGTAGGCGAACTGTTTTGTCTGGCAGGTCGGTGGCCGGTTGTCTGTGTAACGGCCCCTTCCCACGCCGCCACGGCAGCGCGCGTCCGTCAAGCGGCAGGGCTCTTCGCCGACCCTCCGTCGACGTCGGACAAAGGGACCGCAGCAGGTATAAACAGCAGCTCTGCGCTGCGGCCGTGGCGCAGTGGGAAGGCTACCATTTAAAGCTGTGTTCTGCTAGCGGTGGCGCGTACCATCTCCTCCACTTCGCGTGGCGAGAGTCTTGACGGACGCGCGCTGCTGTGGCGGCGTGGGAAGGCGCCCTAACCTCCCCCGGCCCCTGCGATTCGAGTCTTTGACGCAGCGAGAGGGTATCCTTTGTTCTAGGGCAGGAGTGTCCAACTTGCAAAGTCTCGTGCGCTACAACTATGACCCTTTATATGGTTTGGGGCTACATTTTCATTACCGGAGCGATCCATACATGACTTTTCCGTTCTGTTGATTTCGTCACTTCGCCCGGCTGCTCTGAAGTGGGGGATGGGGAATGGAACCATGCGTGATATCAGGCGTTGCATGTATAACACAGAGCATAACATTGATGTGATTTTGAATTTCTGAATTTACTAGAAAAAATCTTTAAATCTAAAATTCAACCTATTTTTTGCATGAAAGAGGGAATAGCTTCCGGCAGGTCTCATGCGCTTCTAGTCCAACATATGTAGATGAAAGGCACTTTCACTTTTGACCAAAAACCTTTCGCGTGCCACAATAAGTGACACCGCGGGCCGACAGTTAGACAACCCTGTGCTAGGGCGACCAAAAGCCTGCCTTGCCTACCTGCCTTGTTGGGGGCGAAGTTAGGCGCACGTACCTTCACTCGACAGGCAACCATCAATCCATCCACTGACGAAAATCGCCGGGGAGTTTCGTTCCTGGCCGCCGCCCCTCGCTTTGCAGCACAGTTCCGTGTGGCCGCTAAAGTGCAATGCTGCCACACTTCCCTGCTGTGGAGCCATCCCTATCCTTTCGGACATCTATGGCTGATCTGTAAAATGAAAAGAAAACATAGGTCAGAAATGACAATAGCCTTTCGGCGCGCTTTTGGCGTTGTTTACCGCAATTTTCATGCAAGTATTGGCGTCTCGCCTATTGCAGCATATCTCTCGGGCGCTTGTACGAAGCCGTGGGATCCGGCTCGTACAGATTTAAATTTAATATTATGTCATTATTTGACGTATTTATTTTGGAAAAGAAATTTTTAGCTAAATTTTTAAAGTGCTCTTCGAGGAGCGGTAACTTTACTGCAGCGTGTAAGTCTGCGATTCTAATAAACATTGGCGCGCACAGTATTCTACGGAGGCACGCATTTTGAACTATTTGCAACTTATTTAAGTGGCAATGCGCCGCTATTCCCCAACTTGGGCAGGCGTAGTCCATAATGGGCCTAATCATGGCTTTATATAAAAGTAGAGCATTCGCTGTGGACAGCTTGCTTCGCTTATGTAATAAGCTTCGCAACATGCCCAGGCGTTGCCAGGCTTTGCTAGCGACCGCGTCCGCGTGCTCGCGGAAAGTTAAAGCGCGATCCAGCGTGATGCCGAGGTACTTTGTACTGGCGCGCCATTCAATGTTCGAATTACATAGCGCGAGCGGCCGCGGCTGGTCGTATTTGTATCTGCGTGTGAAGAGCACTGCCGTGCTCTTTTCCACGTTGACTTTGATACGCCAGCGCTGCAGCCACTCCTGGATCTGTAACAAATGTAAATCCAAATATTTAACGAGCAAATCGATTCTTTTGGACGTGGCAATTACTGCCGTGTCGTCTGCATACATGGCGAGTTCTGTTTGGATCGAGGTAGGTATATCGCGCACGTACAGGCAGTAGAGCACAGGGGAGATAATGCTCCCCTGGGGCACGCCCGCCCGTATGCGGCGGATAGTAGATTTCGCGTGCAGAACCGTCACTTGAAACGATCTGTTCGCGAGGAAGGAGTGCACTAGGCGTACAATATAGGAAGGGAAGTTGGCTTCTATGAGCTTGGCGAGGAGGCCGTCGTGCCAAACCTTATCAAAAGCGCTGGCGACGTCCAGGAAAACTCCGCCAGTGAATCGCCGCTCGTTAAAGTTGCTCCGAATTCTGTCAACTATGCGCACTAGCTGATGAGTGGTGCTGTGGTGCGCCCTAAAACCAAATTGTTCATTATTAACAAGGCCGTGCTTTTCGGTAAATTTTAAAATTCTCTTAAGGAGAATTTTCTCAAAGAGCTTGCCGAGCGTGTTAAGAAGACTAATTGGTCTGTACGACTGCGGCAAACTCTTATTCTTTCCGGGTTTAGGAAAGTTTAGCACGTGCGCGTGTTTCCATTGCGCCGGAAATAGCTGGAAGATGAAAATTGCGTTAAACAAATGCACGATATAGTTTATGGCACTTTGCGGGAGCCTTTTCAGAACTTCGTTTCTGATCCCGTCCGGTCCCGGAGCTTTTCCGCTCCGGAGTGCTGCGATGGCGTCGGTCACTTCTGCGACGTCCGTTAGCTCCGGCTCGTCGGCGGGAGCGTGCAGGGCCGCTGCGACGGTGCAATGCACGCTCTCGGCGTGCTCCGCAGGCGGCTGCTCCTCTACCGGCTGGAATTGCGATTCGAGGGAGTCAGCGAAAAGCTCCGCTTTCTCGTCGTTCGCCTCCACTTTGTCGCCGTTCGCGTTCTGCAGCGGCGGGACTGAAACAGAAGATTTTGTCAAAGTTCGCGTTAGCTGCCATAATGAACTATCTTCCGGCTTTAGCTTTCTCAGTAGGTTTCCCCACTTCGAGTTTCTGTGTTCAGTTAAGGCGTCGTCTACACGCCGCCTTAACTGATTCAGAGCAAGCTTGTCTGCCGGGTGCCGCGTGCACTGCCATTCCCGTCGCGCCACGTTTTTGCGCTGGATCAGCGCGATTATACGGGGGGGTAGCTCCGCTGCTCGCTGCTCGTTTCGCCCGGCGAAGGCGGCCGCATTCAGGCTATCTGTGATAGCCTCCGCAAGCTGTTTTGCCCCCGGCTCGATCTGCTGCGGGTCTGAGATGGGCTCCGGTTCCGGGAGGCGTTTCTCCAGTTCTTTCTGAAACAAAGGCCAATTAGTGCGTTTGCGGGCGGGTGGAAGCGCTAATGAAGTTTGCAAATCGCTGCGTCCTATTTCGGCTATGACTGGGAGGTGATCGGAGGAGAGCTCGCAGGCTGTGGTGAGGTGAATTGGGGCGCCAAGATCGCGGATGACGGCGATGTCCAAGACGTCCGGCCGTCTTGCGTTGGCGGGGAAGTGCGTGGGTTGCATCGGGCCTATCACCTCGTAGCCGTGCGTTTCCGCAAAGTTTTTCAGCTGTCGGCCACGAGGCGAGGTGATGCAGGAATTCCAAGACGGGTGTTTTGCATTGAAATCACCCGCCAGGAGGGTAGGGATGCGGGCGAGCGGCTCCAGGAGAGCGTCGAAATCGCTCTGCTCTAGGGACGCATTTCGCGCCGGCGGAATGTAGGCCGAAATGATACGCAGCGGGCCCTTCTTCATCCGGACCGCAACCGCCGTGGCCTCGATGTACTGGAGCTGCGGCAGAGCTAATTCGTGATGCGCGATGTCGCGCCGCACTAAGACTGCTGTTCCGCCGCCCGGGTTTCCGTTCGGGAGCCGTGCTGATCTGTCTGACCTGTAACAAACGTAGCCAGGGAGAGAGAAGCGATGCTTAGGCTGAAGATGAGTTTCGCCTAGCATCAGAATTGTTAAATGATGCTTTGCGGCGAATGCGGCTAGCTCCGCCTGTTTGTTCCTGCTTACGATACCGTTGCAGTTCCAAAAGGCGAGCGAGAGGCGAGCTGGAGCTGCTGGAAGAGAATTAGTTTGCAAATTATTTTCGATGGCCGTGTCAGCCATCACGGGGGGGAGGAGGCGGGGGCGGGAGCGGCCGCTCCCTCGATCGCTGCGCCGGACCGACCCGCGTGATCATGTGCGTGCTGAAGCAGCAGCTCCATGACCACCTGCAGCATCAGCCTCGGCCAGTCGCTCGGGTCGCGTCCGGTGATGGTGCGGGTGATGTAGCGGATCGTCATGAAGGGATCCACGTTGTTGAGGGCCAGATCCTCGGAGATGTCGTGAAGAAACTGCTTCTGGTCTTCCCAGGAATAGGAAGACGGGAAGTTCAGCTCCTTGTCTCTTCTGCACCCGCGTCGTCTCGCGGCCGGGGGTGGCGATGGAGGCCCTTGTTGCGTGGGTTGGGAGGGGCGGGAGGGGGCGGCGAGTGGAGGGGCGGGGGCGTCGTCGGCCACTGCGCGCGCGTACGTGCGCAGCTGGCGGCGTGGGCCGCGGCGGCGGCGCGCGCGGCGCGGCGTGCGCTGCGGGAGCGGCTGCGGCGGCGGCGATGGGCTGCGGCGGCGCGGCGCCGCTCTCTCCCGTGAGGGCGAGCGGGTCGACGCCGTCTCGGCGCTTGAGGCGCGGCGGCGCTCGATGTAGGCCCGGCGGGCCCGATCCTGCTGGCGGCGCTGCTCTCGGCGTCTCTGCGCCTCGTCGCCCCTGAAACAGCGGCGCTGGTACTCGGGGCAGCCCTTGTACCGAGCGCCGTGGTGGTCCGCGCTACAGTTAGCGCAGCGTCGCGACTCCACGGGCGGATTGTCCCCGAGGGGGCAGGCCGCCGTGTCGTGCGCAGCGCCGCACTTCCCACAGCGCGGGTGGCGTGCGCAGTGCCGCTGCACATGACCGAAGTCAAGGCAGTTGCGGCACTGTACGGGTCCTCTCGGCGGCCGATACCGCTCCACCGAGATCTTGAGTCCTCTTAATTCTCGTAGCGCGAGGATCCTGCGCTGGTCCGGCTCGTCGGGCAGCGTGACGAGGACGAGCGGAATCGGTCGTCCTCTCCGCCCGTGTTTGCGGCTCGTCAGCCGCTCCGCCTTCTCCGCCTGAAAATTCAAACGCCCGAGGGCGGCGATTAACGATGGCGCGTCCGTAGTTAGCGGAACGCCGCGGATGATCACCCGCAGCTTCCGCGCATTGCCCGTGGAATACGTGTGGTATTCCAAGGTGCGCTCACGCAGTACGGAGACGGAGGCCGTATAGTCCTCCATCGAGGCCGTGCGGAGGCGTACGGCTTCTCCGGTCGCTTCTGCAACGACCGGTTCGCCGCAAACCCCTCGCAGGGCCTCCAGAAGGGCGAATACGTCCCCGCATCCGAACACGTGGATCGGGGGTGGGCGTCGCTGGCGGCGGACGAGCGTGAACTCGCCGTTGTCGTCCTCTTGCTGCTCTGCTGTGGCGGCGTCCGGCGCCGAGGCCGGTGAGCCGCTCCTTGCGGCGGTGGCTGGCGGCGGCGGCGATGCGGTCGCCGTTCGTTGGGGAGCGGAAGGGCCGCTCCCATCGTTGGACCTGCGGGCAGAAGCAACGCGCAGGTTACTGCATATCCGCTCTGTGGACGGGGTGGCCATGCGCAAGCGCTTTGGCGACCCCGCGTGGCGTCGTGCTCCGCGTCCGCGGCTGCCGCTTTCGCCCTCCGGAGGAGTTAGAACCGCGGCGCCCGGCGACGCAGCGCTCGACATTACTTAACGGCCCGAGGGCCTCGCTCGGCTAAATGCTCTTTTACGGCCCGAAGGCCTGGCTAGGCTGTGCTCTTAATTAGTCCTAAAAAGGACTGTTGTTCCCTCGCTGCTCTCCTGAAGAACGTCCGTCTTCTTCGGCGGTCAGCTTCGGAGTCCCTCGTTCCTGGCTGGTTTAGCGGACTGCTAGTAGCTAGAGACCGGAGAGGTCAAATGAAACTGGGGAAATTGTCGGTAATCAGGGCTTGTAGGTTTCCCTTACACCTCACGAACCTAGAACATTAATGGACTCGGAATTATTTTGGATGGGATTCGACCCTTCAGCTTGGCGATTCCCTTTTGACCTTCGGGTTGGCAACATTGTGGCTCGACACCTCCGAACGTCCTTTTTGCCCTTCACTGAGAACGATTGACAAGGATGATTCACTTTAGAACTCGACATTGAGCAACGATGTTGGGGTGAAGGTTGCGTTCACAGAATGCCAATTTTCGTTCGTATACAATATAGCGTAAGCTTTTCCGGCGATTTCCTTGTGAAGAAGGTGCACAGAAGCCCCCGTCTACCACAGTAGTCAGGAATCTTGAGCGTACAGACGCACGTTTTCTTGGGGGCAGATAATGTGCGCCTTTCAAAGCAAATAAAGTGTGTTTCGATCTGCTCAGACTACCGATCTGTGTACTGCAATGAGTCTGAAAGACCCATCGCAAGCGCGACCCTTGTGTCACGCTCTATCAACACATTTCGAGGCGAAGAGCGCCGTTCACACAATTCGACATGCGCAGCTGCGTGTGCGCCGCTAACCCTGTATTCTCCAGCGAGCGTTCCCCCCGAAACGCACCCTTCCATCTTTGTGTGTGACTGTAGGTGACTGACTACCGGAACTGTCACATTAAGAGGCGAGAGTATCCCACCAGAAATTCCTACGTGACAATAAATCACGAAGCTCCGTAGACGACTAACCTATAGAAAGCTCCGCGCTAAGCACGTGATAGATCGGGCACTTTTGCGAGAGGTGTGGGGATGGGAATCGGGTGAGCGAAGGGCGCTGGAAAATATAGAGAATTGGAGAAAGACTGTTGGAGCGAGCGGTCGACTATTAAAGAGAGTTCTTCGTATTCAACAGCGACTACAGCCACACGAAAACGATCGCCAGTCGATGGTCAATAACCAGAGTAAAGCACTATAAGGAACAGTAATATAAAAGAGACAATTTTTTATAGCAATAAACGCGTCACCCTCATTTTGGTCGGGTGGTCATACAAAAAAAAAGTAAATTATTTATAAACAGTAAGCAAATGCAATCCTTCGACCCAGGGAGCCCACCCCTGATGTGTCAACGTCGGTGCCCAGATCACAGGTAAGGCATACGCTTGGCGCCCTCCTAAATAAATTCAGCGCATGCATCCTGGTGTCTGGAAACGACCATCGCACCTTAAGTGTGATGGCAATCTCCCCTCTATGATAGTGTGACTCACAGTGGCGCATTATACGAATAATTGCGCTTGTGTGGTCCAGTACAATACAATACTTCGAAACTGTGTTTTCTGATGAATTATTTAGTTTGACGTTGAAGTCTTACGTGCCAGTCGTAACTCGTGACAGGTCTCTCAGCGACACCTTTTTCTCATCTTTTTAGACCGGTCGGAACCCGCGGCCCGCATGCCATCTCACGCGCCCCGAAGGGCTTCTGTTGCATAGGTATACTGAAAATAATCATGCAGTTTTTGTAGATTTACGTAGTTTCCAACAAACAGATTTTTAAAAAACAGTTGAATTCACGAACGAATCGTATTTATTGTCCTTGTCTGTTGAATTCGTATTTGTTGTCTTCGTTTATAAAATTGTGTTATATAGAACACGTAAAGCGTTTTTTCTCTATATTCTAGCTGGATCACGAGCTCGTTTTGACAGAGTAGTAGTAAACTTATTACAGGGAGAGGTGGCTCAGGTCATCATATGTTGCCACTGCGGTGCCTTTGACCGAGAGGTCCTAGGTTCGAGTTCCGGCGATGTCAGGATTTAATAGCTACGTCGAATGCAGTCGCTATCTGGAGAAAAATTCTAGTGGACTCGTGATTCTAGTGTTCTGATCGGTAGTTTTCAGTGTTTTTTTTTTCGATCAATACCGGGCGAATGTCGAAGCAATATTCTAAGAAACGGGCCACGAACCGCGTGCGATCTTTCCTTCCTTTTTGCTTGTCCTATCCTCACAACTTCCTTACACACTTACGTGCGCTACACTATCATACATCCCGAGAGACCGGTCGGGCGCTAAGAGCTTGTCCCGGCTGGGGCCAGCGGATGGTGCACCACTTGTGGGCAATACCTGGTTAGGGGAAAACTCCGCGGTAGGTCGGCGCCGAATCTCGCCATCCGGCAGGGGAAGATCACCCCCATCTCCCGCAATGAAAAAGTGCAATATACTTACGAGACTAATGACCTTAGCAGTTGACGCGCCCGGAATCACTAAACAATTAATAATAATAATAATAATAATAATAATAATAAATAATATTTTAAATTTGTTGAATAAGTAGTTCGTTGGAAATAAACTGGGCCCGAGAGGATATGTGAATGTGGCACGCAGTACAAAAAGGTTGCCAAACTGTTTTAAACTGTTTCTGCTGGTTCTACCCTGACTTCCGTGTACCAGAACCTGCAATTCTCACTCATAGTTTTTATGTTATTTACAATTACCATTCGGAAAGAAACGATAAGCGATCAGGCTCGTGTGTTCGGGGTCGCGAAGGTCGCGGGGCAGCGTCTTTCGAAGAAGCGTACTAAAGTGTAAGGCTGTGGAAGCGTAGAAGTGTGAGGCTGGCGTCCTGGAAATACGGCAATAATATTAAGGGCACGGCAAAAGAAATCTATGTCTCGAGGTCATCTTAGTTTGGCAATTTAGTATTACTGGTATGAATGATTGTAGGGTAAATAGATCACATTTCCTTTTAGAATTATCCCGTATATCTCGTTATAATCCGATTTAAACATAGTAACACCTCAAGACCATGAGCTGGACGGAGTGGGGACACTTATCCAATCGGGAGCTTCGGTTGCGTAGGCTTCCGCGGCCGGAGTTTATGTTGGCTGGGCTATCCGGGACGAGCCGCGTCAATGTCATGGTGGCTGACGTTTCGGCCAGCGTGTTGTGGCCTTCTTCAGAGCGTACTGAACATTTTGCGTTCTATTTTCTTTCATTAATTCAGAATACTACTTTCAGTTCAGAAATTTGCATGGGATTTAGAAGGTTTACATACAATACTAGCGTAATTTCATGTTGAAAGGTAATTTTTCTGTAATTGGCATTTTCGAAACGTTGAAACAATACTTTTTCGAAGATTGCTTGTTTGAATATAGACTTCAGTTTTTATTACAACAGAATGTGACAAAGTTAACAAACCTGGAAAATTGTAAGTTCCAATCCGGTGATGGTCCTAGTGCTAATGACCAAATTTTAGAAAAAAGTTGAGATTGCTGGGTTTCAAACTAGCTCCCTCATGTACAAAAATTTAATCACATGCATTTTTAATAAAACGCCATAATTTTGGAAAACGTTTCTTGTTGTTTGGTATTGTTACGAAGTGTTAGTATTAACATCGCAATCAACGTTATTTTCTTCAGTAATTAGCACAAATTGCCAGTACAACTTTAAAAACAATACTTATAATATATTTATTATAACATAAATTATTTGCTATATAGATGCTATAGTAACTTACTTTTTTTTCGTTTATTACCATGTAATCAAGCTTTCTTATAATTAACTTTTATTTCGATTAATTTAATAAAACGTAATATTAACAAAATTAATTAGTACCAATTTTACTGTATTTTCAGGATGTTTCAGTTGATGAATTTATATTACTAATTTCCAGTGAGCGCAGAAACTGAAAGAAAAATAATGCGGTCTCAGGAAAACTCCATGACTGCGACAGAACGTGACCTGTAGAGCGCCTGTGCATAAGGCGTTGCCTAAAACGTAGAACCAGATGCCACATGTATCGCTTTGCAAAATGTAATTTTGCTGCATGTTCGTTGGGAAAACGTGATCATTTTCAACTCATGCCTTGGAAGTCCATAACATTTATTCTGAAACTCTCAGTATAACTGGACTCAAAGAGTGAACATTAATGAGAATATAAGTTGAAGTGAAGTTTGGTTATAACAGTGAACTAGGAGATCAAGAGCGACTTTAATCAAACATTTAGAAACTTAAATAAGTGAATGGTAAAAAAAAAATTAGAAAGTATTAGGTTGAAAAGTGACGAACTGGAATCGTAAATAAAAAGCGATCACGAGTCCGTCGCCGAAGAACTGCGAAGTGCCGTGTTTATGTATGATTATTCTATGCGGCAGTCTGAAATCGCAGCCCAAGATATCAGTTGATTTACCAGTCAGTATAAATGAACGCTCCTACCGTACACCATCCTTTTGCGTGTCCGGAAGTCCTTCGGCTTTCGAAAGAGCGCACTCTTACAATTATTTCCGAAGTGGCCCGCAGATACTTTAATTTCTTGTCCACTCATTCTAACTTAGAAGAAAGTAACTTGCAATAATAACACAGTGCGACGCTGAACAAAAATATGTGATTTTGTTGTTCAGTGTTGTGATGACAGTGGTGAAAACCGTTCTTCGTTATCACCTAAACATTCTTCTGGAAACGCAATTGTATCTGCGCTTAGTGGTCTGCTCTTTATGTTGCTCCGCTTATCACATTCTTTTATTTTAGGAATATTACTGTCTAATGGTCGGAGTAGAGAGAGGAGAGGGTCACTTGGGATATGTATAGTAAAGTTTCAGTTGCGTCTGTCAATCGATAGCGAGATCACACAGTATGTATAATTGAAGTGTCTATATCCGTTTACGTGAAAAATAGTGTTTGTGGGCGGTCGCGTGTCTCTTATACTCAGCGATGTTTAGGAAGCGTGTTAAGTCACGAAATCTTTTTGTTATGTGTGCGGCGAATTTATTTCTTCGAACGTCAAAAAGGCTTACATTTTGGCATAAGGCTTATATTTTGTTTCAGAAGTAGATGAGGGTGAGCGTTGGGTACTAGAACCGTCGCTCAAGTTGCTCTCGCTATTTAAGAGTCCGCTTGCATAGAACCACCCATCTATTCTATTTGCCATACCACAGTTGTAGAGGGAACCTAGACACCATATCAAGAGTGCTCATTTTGTTTAACGAAAGAAAGAGAAATCTCAAGTAAATGAAAACACGCGGTGTCTTATTCAAATTTGCAATCTGCAATGCGCTCAGTTCCGCATTCTGATTCTCTGTCTGTTCCAAAACCATCAACGGAATGGACACTGGAAAGATGAAACAGACGATGGTAGTGACAAACCAACAGATCACGAAGATCTTGAGTTCACGCCGTCTACAGGACGGCCTCAGCCATTATCGCATGCAGAATTGAACGATCTTGTAAGAGATCTAAATCTTCAAACAGACTAGCATAATTACTTGGGTCTCGTGTTCAAGAAAATAACCAGTTACAACCAAACACTATGTATTGTTTTGACATATTGTAATGTATTGTAATAACATAAATGGTCTGCTTACAAAATTTGGGATAATTCACATTCCGGAAAAATGGCGCCTATTTTCTTCTAGGAATGCAGTCTGGTTACACAAAATATTGCTGTTTTCACAAAAAATTGCTGTTTTTGTGTTACTGGGATAGTAGGGGAAGGAAAGGCCATTGTTCAGTCAGTGACTTTTGAGGCATTATGAAGAATTTTGTGAAAGCAAGGGACAAAGATTGCCAGCGTTTTTAGTTTTTACTATTCAAATTTCCTTTGATTTGTTCTGCAAGCATTAAAGAAGGAATTTTCATTGGGCCTCGCACCCATGACCTGATGAAAGATATTACCTTTGAACTGTTGCTGACGAATACTGAGGTGGCACCCTTCGCTTGCATTGAAAGATAAATGTATCAATTTCTTTGGAAACGTAATGTCTGAGAATTACAAGGAACTAACGGGTCACATGCTCTACTGTTACAAGGCTATGGGGTGCAATATGTCCCTGAAATTATATTTCCTTCCTTACCATTTGGATTTCTTCCCAACTAATATTGTGGACGTGAGTGACGAACATGGTGTGCGAGTTCATCAAGATATCAATGCCGTGGAAAGTCGATGTAAGAGATGATCACCAAATCTTTACATGTGGACACTTCTATTAGAAGTTTCACTATCCATCACTTTACAGGAAAAAGATCCAACTTGTAATTTTTAATCAGTGTTCTCGTACCGTTTTCATTTTGTTTTGTAATATAAACAATTAAATTATACAACAAATTTCATACAAACAATTTTTGTAACATGATCTGTATATTTATCAACTACAGATTTCTCCTGGATATTGAGATATTTCAAAGTTTCTCGTAAGTATATGTGGAGTAGCTTTTCCAGAAAAACCTGTACGTGATGAAACATTTCTTATTTCATTTTCACAATCAGCGTATGTGATTTAGTACAGAACACGTATTTTCATCTCGCGGAAAAATACAAAGTTCAAATTAGTTGCACACTGTAATTGAAATATTTGCCGCTATCAACTTGTTATAAACTTGAGTATTCAGGTTCTGTTATAAACTTGAGTATTCATCTCATATTAATGAAGAGATGGTTTTGAGGAATTAAAAAATATGCGAGTATAAGGAAGAAGAAATAATATTTGTCAACTTAAATTTTTTAAGTGAACTTTCAACCGCTTTTCCATCATAATTAGTCTCCATGTACAAAATGAACATAAAATATTAAAACATAATAAAAAGAACGTAATACAAAAATTGAAATTAAAATTTGTACTTCATTTTTAAACTATATCACATTAAAATCAGTTGTTTCCGGGGCCTTCAAGCCCGGAAACAACTGATTTTGATGTGGAAACCGGCCGTGAAAGCCTACATTGTATGTTATATCACATTAAATGTCAAAAAGCAAAACGGAATGAGATAAGTCGCAGACATAGCTATGTGTAGCGAAGGTCTGGAGGTAGAGCGCAGAGGGAAGTTTGAAACGGAGCTAATGTTTATGGGTCTGCGGGTGAAAGGTCGGAGGGGGTCTGGACAGTGTTTCTTGGAAATGTCACAGGAGTTGGGGGAGTCAGATGGTGAGGGAGGGGTGTGTAAAATGGTTTCCAGAGGGGGACACAGGAAAATTGTTAGTTTGTTTATTCAGGATACTTTCAGATTTTTATGTAGATCGAAAAATGTGAAATTGTTTTTTCTAAAGCACCCTTTTCAGAATGCATGTTTTATTTGAAGAATTTTAATCTCTGCATCGAGATGGAAAGTGTGGGTTGTGTTTTCTATAGCAAAATGCGATCTGTCTGTATTGTTTCCATGCATGTAAACGTTCTTAAATTCTGGCATTGAAGCTTCTGTCTGTCTGGCCTGTAATTCAGTCTAAAGATAGGTACTAAACAGGTAATCTTTCGACTGACGATGACGGCAAAGCTAGATGGCTCTATTAATAAATTTACGTTCACAAAGATGACTTCCATGATTTCATTCTTGAATAATGTCAAAACACATCGTCATTCACTCCAAAATACACAAGTTTTAGTTGCTAATTGTACACAATCTCTCCCTTTTAATCTCCATTCGGAAAATCTTGGGTGGCCGGTGCCTCACCCAAGGAAAGCGCATCACAACTAAAAGAGGAAGTGAGATATTGGGGGAAATATGCCAAACGCTCAAAATTTATCCCGATGTAACCGCAATCGCTAACTTACTATGTAAACGTTATGTCAGTGTCACAGAATGTTTCAGGTACAATCGCGAAAGAAAAAAAGTTTTTTTTTTTGATATGTAAATGATTTTCTTGAGTAATATTTAGATTAACAATCTTTTATTTTGCAGGACAATGCGGACACAATTCTTATGGAGTTTATTAAGGTGGAGCATATTTACGATGTAAGTATTAAAAAGTATTGTTTTATAATTATGATCTGAATTAAATCTCTCCTACATGTGTTTACTGAAAACAAACTAATCGTGGTAATTGCATGTATTTGTTCATGTAAACGTACTTATTTGTGTTTTACTACAAAACAATAATTACATTACATAAGTCTTCAATGTGCTTAAAATGTCCTCTGCATTGGGAATTTGAAAATATACTTAGTTGCAACTTTCAAAATACGGTCTTCATTTGCATTTAATTCTAATATCTGCGATTCGATGTTTATGATGGTCTCTTCGGAATACTAGCAAAGAAATCAGATACTCACTGTTTAGACGACTTGCCTTATTAAATCTTACTTTGGTACTTGCAATTCTAATCACTATTTTAAGGCATTACGATACTACCAGACAAATCGAAGGCATTGATCCCATAAGCGTCCTTGTGTGACGTCGTGGGTAAATATGGACTATCATACGTGAGCAACGTTCTGTATAGTTTTTTTAGGGTAACTTTCATACAAAATGTATACCACGAAAAACCTTCCACCCAGGATCCTAGACATTGTGCATTATCATATAGGTCCTCACGTTACTGTAGTTTAATATGTCGATGGCTAGTCGACAAAGTATTCAAACAGAATTGGTGAAATGACACTCGAGAGTGTAGAAATACTGTCTAGCAGAAGTGAACATATACAAATTTCGAATGTGAAGTCTAAACTGGTGGTGAACGCTTTTCAGAATTCATGAAAACTATACTCTTACCCCCACTTCTGTTTCCAGATAAATGGTAGAGGGAAGGCCCTTGCTGGCGAGAGGCACATCGATGTTAAAAAAAAACACATCGATGTTAAAAAAAACACATCGATGTTAAAAAAAACACATCGATGTTAAAAAAAACACATCGATGTTAAAAAAACACATCGATGTTAAAAAAAAACACATCGATGTTAAAAAAAACACATCGATGTTAAAAGAAACACATCGATGTTAAAAGAAACACATCGATGTTAAAAGAAACACATCGATGTTAAAAAAAACACATCGATGTTAAAAAAACACATCGATGTTTAAAAAAACACATCGATGTTTAAAAAAACACATCGATGTTAGAAAGACACATCGATGTTAGAAAGACACATCGATGTTAGAAAGGCACATCGATGTTAGAAAGGCACATCGATGTTAGAAAGGCACATCGATGTTAGAAAGGCACATCGATGTTAGAAAGGCACATCGATGTTAGAAAGGCACATCGATGTTAGAAAGGCACATCGATGTTAGAAAGGCACATCGATGTTAGAAAGGCACATCGATGTTAGAAAGGCACATCGATGTTAGAAAGGCACATCGATGTTAGAAAGGCACATCGATGTTAGAAAGGCACATCGATGTTAGAAAGGCACATCGATGTTAGAAAAACTCGCCGCTTCCCTATGGGATGAAAGTGCGCTCTCTTGACCAATGGTCATAACTCGGTAATTTGAAGAGCAAATAACCTGAAATTTGGTACACATATAGACTTGCCGGAGGTAATAAATGAATCATATTACATGTTGCAAAATTTCAAAATGACAGCTGACATACGTACTGTCTTGAGATGGGAAGAGATAGAAATTAACAATTAGCAGGAAAACTTTTCTTACGAAGTTATTCATATGTATTTCCATTTAACACGATTTCATATTGCTGTGAAATAAATAGACATCATTCGTATTACTAATATTAAGTAATGTTCACTGGAAAGTATCTATTCCATAACATCCTCATCAGATACTTCAACAAGATCAGATATTTCCTCAATTGCTGTATGTGAATTTGATTCTGATGCAGGGCAAATGAGCATTTTGATTACTTAAAGCATAAGTTCCTTTTTCTTATTATTTTGAACTTTTTCTGAAAGTCGACAGTCAAAATGATGGGATGGGACGGGATGGGATACATAGAATTTCTCTTGCTTCACTGTGTATTGTTTGGCCTTTACTACGAACAGAAGCCACACCATTTCACCAAAAGTAACACGCAAAATTAAAATTAATACGCTATTCACTTGTGTAACGAACAAGAAGCTAGCTCTCACAACAGAAAACGCGTTGTGTAGAACTGTGTACAGAGCCTGGCCTGTGATTCACAAAGCGAGCGTGTCGAATCCTGGCCGACGTCAGCAATACGAATAGTTGCTCCGTTGTCATAGTAATGGTGACGTACGCACTAGATAAGGCGGCAGACACCCCGCTCCCAGCGCTTAAACAAAGTCAGCTCTCGACTGTATACATCACCGCGTGCACGGCCAATGCACCATTCGCTTACAAGCGTGGGCGCCGCGCCCAGTCTCTGGCCCATATGAACCAATAACCCTGATTGTAAACGAAGAATAGGCTTTCCTTTCAAGCATTTCTTTTCAAGCAGGAAACTCATTCAACCATCCAGCTTTGCGAGAGCTCGGTTCATACTCCTCAGTAATATGCATATGAACGCTCATAAGGATTAGTCATGGACACTGTATTTGAAAGGTGTTTCCCGAGTAGTAAAAGAGCCGAAATATTTTCGTTCAAGTAAATTTGTGCACTCTCTCTTCTATTGTTTAAGTTAAGAGTTTACCTCCAAGTGATTGTCTCGGGGAAAAAAAAAGTTGAAGATGCCGAAAGAAGCTATAAATAAAAAATAAATTAAATTAAAGAAGTTGCTATAAATGAGGGTCCGATGGGACACAATATTGAAGATTTTATAGTTTCACTACAGGATTACAGTGATAATAACAGTGTCAGTGAAGATAGTTCTGTTGAATTCAGTGATTGTGGGGTCTTTTCAATGTGTAGTTGAATTGTTCGTACCTAATAACCTAAGATAAACAAGGAGAGTTTACATTTAAAACATCAACTGTACCCCGATTTTCTACCATAACGTAGCGTTTTTTTATTCTAGATTCCTTTTCTCCTGCATGTTAAACTGTATATAGACACATTGCAATGTGTAAATTAGAGATATGCATATTTACAATGAATGAGGTCGCAGTGTCGCGTCGTTGTTGAAATGCTGTAGCGAATGCATGGGCAACTCGCGCCATGTGCTCGGTACCTGTCGATCCCAAAGTTCCACCTCCTGCAGTAGTACTTCATTATGGAACAAGACTATGCAGCCTTGCGAAGGGCGTGTGGTCTTTCGCTCGTCGAGCGGAATCAAACAAAGCTATGAAACAGCCGTGCGGTGATTTAATTTCTTTTGCAGATGTCGAGCGAACATAAAAACATAGGAAAGACTATAAACGATGTCGTGGAACCTCGGAACACAGGATATTTAGAACTGCTGTGGCTCCTGAGAGAGACCGATGCGGGCGGGACAGCGAAGATACGACAGTGGCTCTCCTCTGTCGTAGATTCTGGGTGTAGGTGAAATGCCACAGGTTCATTACCAGTGGCTGGATGCAGCTCGTAGAAAAGAAACTTCAACTTTGAAAATGTTGTTTCACAATGCAGATGTATTTATAATACAAGTTTACAAAGATTCCAATCGATGTGGCCGAAATTAGGGCAGGAGTTGGTATCGAGAGTCGGTAAAATCTCGAGAACGAATGCTATATGTGGCAGGCGCTTCCACACCTTTATAACCCTCTTATTTATCAGATTTCTGACGTCAGTCATGACTGGGAAGAAATGTCTCTTTGAAAAGTACAATGTCATAAGAACCAAAATTTCTGTTTTCCGGGCATGGTCAAAAAACGTCTCTGAAACTCACCATGTCATCGAAATAAAATATTCTGTTGTCTTTTCAGTGTCATCGGAATTAACTATTCCGTAGTCTGTACCGGGAATCAAAGATGAAATCTTAGAACGACATGACGAATCCAGTGTTTTACCTATTGTAACTTCTGGCAGAAAAGGAGGGGTTGCGTTTCCGGTATCTTACACAGTGGCATCTCAATCCAGTTGCTCAATCCTAGGTTGCATTCAAACGTTCCTACTACTTTCCAACGCGGCAAACTTTGGTGTTTGTCGGCCGAGGCGCAAGCGGGGCGGGCCGAGCCCGTGAGATGGGCCATCTTCTTCGAGCCAGCACCCCACCGTTCATTAAAATTAAAATAAAGTATACTAAAATTAGGTGTATATTAGGTGTAAAGTTTAAAAATTAGGTGTAAGAAAAATAAGGGAGATAAATAAAAAGCTAAAACGGGGGGCTGTCTCCAAATGGAGCTGGCAACTCACAGGCAATTGTTGTTATAGCTAATTAAAATGAATCACATGACAATTAAGTGTAATTTAAGTGTAATTGTCGGGCATAATTAAGAATTACAAATATCAACCCAATATATTAAAATTGAACATTTGTAAATTATCGAAAAAATATTGAAACACTAAAAATTAAAAAATAGAACTAATTAAACAATTTTATTAACAATATTTTGGTGTAAATTAAGTGTAACAAATTAGTTACAATTAATTTCTAATACATATAATCAAAGTAAAGAAATCGGTCCTTACAAATATAAGGGGGTGCTCGCTCGAAGGAGGTGCCGCCGACAGCTTGCTGCCCCACCTGGTGGTGCGTGGGAGGCGCGGGAAGCTCCCGCGGTGGGCGCCGCTCGGTTCAAGCGAAGGCGCTGCCGGCGGGGCGCGGCGACACGAACGCGCTGCCACCGGGAGAGGTGGCTCAGGGCTGCAACTAATGCCCGTCGCTGCAGTGCTTCTGTCGTACGTTCGAGTCCCGACGGTGGCAGGATTTTTGACACTAGCTTGATAGCTAGGGCGAATTCAATTGCTGTCTGGAGAATTCTAGCGGTCGGCTCCTCTCATCAGTACTTTTTCGTGGTTTGTCCGATCAATTCTAGGCGAATGCCGGAGCAGTACCCTAAAAAACGGGTCACGGGCCGCAATCTTTCACTTCTCTATCAGATCTTCACTCCTTACTTACACATACACTTACATTCAGTACACTACCACATATGTTACATCGCGCACCACCGGCCACCCTAGTCTTAGGAACAGTGGGCGGCGTTACATTTATTTATTTTTGTGTGGGCTCCCGAAAAGCTAAGTTCTCAGCTACTCAAAGGCAAAGATGCTAGAGTATGTACAATGGAATTAGTAAGAAGCACTCGACTCCTTTCTAGAGAAAGTCTTTAATCAGATAGAAATTATAATGAAGTGCGAAGTGAAAGAACGAGTACCTAACAGCTCATGATGGAAAGTGACCCGGGGAGAGCTCTCATAGGACACATTTATACAGCCAGAGTGGGTGTGCTTGGTGGGACGCACGCGCGAACACGTCGAGGGAGGGGGTAGCACGGAATATTATCAAAGGGGCGCGCGCTCCATGCTAGTGTTGCCAGATAGTTGAAAAGTGAATATCGTGCTGCGCCATATATTATTATCGCACAACTATCGTACGACGGTAATATCAAATTATCGTAGATTAATAAAAATAGTGTAAAAATTATTGTAGTTTTTAATGATTGTTTTAAACATATTACTATTTTCTTTAACGACATATTTCTAATAGAGAATGAATGCAGCGGGGATACAATTAATAAAATATAGAGATTCTTATAACTTAATATGTATGCATACATTTAATATATAACAAAACAAAATAATTATTATTTTTTTATTTACTCGATCATATAGAGTGGAACTGATTATACCGCACAACTTTTACTTCATTGAAAACTCCACTAATAAATTTACCGAAATCTTAGTAGTAAATATATAGTGCTGTTTCAATTGAACAGGTTTTTTAGTATTTTAGAATCGATTCAATTGATCACATTATCGTACTTTTATCTCTCACCAAAAGAGTCGCCAAAAAAAGTCTCGTAGTACATTTTATTTTAAATTACATTAGCGTGAGTGACATTTTATAAATTCTAAGAAAAACGTTTATATTGGGCTATGTTTTAGTGGCAACGTAATTTTGTGGTTTAATAAACAATTTAAATGCCATGGTTTTAATGATTGCACAAAGCATCACGACTTTACAGTTATTAATTCAATATTAAACAGATTTCTCAGAATTTGCAAAATGTCATTTATACCTTTCTGGTTTTCACCCATTCTATTTATTGATGAACAGGCATTGCTCAGTATTCTTGTTGTGCTTTCAGATCATGTCAGATGATTTTTCGGAGCCCGAAGGGGTTTACGACGAAGACACCATCCACGACATTCCCCAAGCTGACTTTACGGTGAGTAGAGCAGCGTTCGCTGCCCTGCGCGCTGTGCGGCAACAGGACCGTCGTCGCACGGTGGTCGGAATCTTGGAAAAGCTGGCTAAAATTCGAAAAATCATTGGAATTGTATACAAATATCGATATATTAGTGTCACTGAATCTGAATATGTCATTAATATTACAACATATATCTTGTATCTTGCAACATATATCTAAAAATGCAGGATCCATAATGGCTGACATCTTTAGAAATAAGTAGTTTAATTGTATGAGAATTTGATTACAATTATTGATTATTATTATTTATAGAATCCGAATTTATGATTAAAATTACTAGGGTCGGAATCTTGGAAAAGCTGACCAAAAATCGAAAAATGAAACATTGTTTTGAAGTTAGTACTGTGGAATACCGTAAAGAGGGCGCCACTAAATACTATTGCATGTGAGAAAAGATTATATATATATTGAAACGCGGAAGCGTTTCCATACGCAATTAAAGACAAGAAGTACAGGAGTATAATTACTACTCATTTTGAACTGCGCGGCATAGCGGCAGGTGCGAGGACAAACGGTGGGGGGAAGAGTGGACGTTGCCTCCGCCGTGGCCTAGCGAGAGAGGGGGGGATTTCGGCCGTTACGAGTCGAGCGCGACGGTTGAAAGCAGTCGCCGGGAGACGGCCGTTGAGGACAGTTGCTGAGAGCGAGTGGAAGAAAGTGGCCGGAAAAAGACGGTTAGCTGTGAGGAGAGCAGGACATTACCAAAGACGAAGAACGTGAAACAGTGTTAGGTTTATAGAATCGCTGATTAGAAGCCGGTAACGTGGAAGTCGGGAGAAATTAGCCCGTAGATACTCTAAATCGCATTCGTGATAAGGAATGCAGTGGAAAGAACAATAGAATAGTGGGTAGTGTAATGAATGCCGGCACGGAGTGTAACCACGTGCTCGGTTGCAAGAGGGGAGCAGAAATGAACTGAGAAAGAGTGCTGCGACGTCATCCAAGTATATGATAGAACGAAATGGACATCCAGGAGATGCTGTGAGTGTGTGTGTGTGTGGAACTGAAAGCGGAAACATCCCGGATTGCGGCCGAGGAATTCTCGTCGCCGCCACTGCAGACCGGCGAGGCACGTGTCTGCGCCACCAACCGCCTGGGGACGCCGAGCTGCGGTGAAGGTCAACAGTCGCCGTCGCCGAGGGCGAGCAGCTGCGACAATCGAATTACTTAATGGGGCCCCAGGTATGATAAGATTATATGGTAACTAGAATCTTGGTACCAAGACATCGAGGTCTTATGTATTTAATCAGGTGTATTAGACGTTGATTTATGAATAAATTGTATTTGTGTTTATACTAATTTATTACTTTGATTTACCAATGTATTATCAATTCCCTCTGAAGACCCATTCACGAGTAAGACACCCGTCCTTTATAACCTTGATATTTGCAGTGGAAAGTACCGACAATCAGGTACGTCACAGCATATATATATATATATATATATATATATATATATATATATATATATATATATATATATATATAAAATCTTGTACGTGTTAAACACGTACGTTTTGACGTTCTACGTACGAAGAAACAAACCGAATTTTTAATACGTTTATTAAGAACACTGTGTGATAAACATAAAAAGTTAATATGGGCAATACTTCTGTAGGTATGTAAAATTCTTTTTCGTACTACAAAGAATGTTTTTCATAAATATGTTTCATAACAATACATGCAAACAATTTATATAAATGTTGTTAATTTTTTAAACAATTTCATTTTCAAACCGTAATGACCACAATTTCATAACCGTCCAGAGCGTAATTTTTCCTGTTACAACTGAAGCTTTTTGTTTTAAAATAAGAAACATTTCAATTTTGTTTAATTGTAAAATGCCATTAGAATTGCACAACTATTTGTTTTTTGCCGGTTTATTGAATCCTGTGGCGTCGTCGGGTGCGAGTAACACAGACACGGAGTTGTTTATACAGTTTTATTTACAAGTTTTATTACACTATATACACACTCCTCGGAAACGCGCTGCACTCCCAGCACTGCACATCTCTGAGGCATCCCCGCCCCAGCCTGACGCAGACCCCAGCGGCTTGGTGCCGCTTCTGGTCTTTTTTCCCGTGGCAACCGCCTCACCTCGCAGCCGAAGCTCGCAATAACCCCTGGCGGGTGACAAGTGCCTTCCGCACCGCGATTCGGTTCAAACTCGAATGACCACGGCTGGTTACTCTCCAGCCGCCTCGCGAGGGGTCACGTGACAGACCTCACATGCCGGCGGCGTCCTCTCATCCCGAAACGTGGGCCTGTTTGCAATTTTGGAGTCCAGCTGCACCGCGGCTGGACTCACCCATCAATTCCCTCTGCGCCAGTTGACACCCGCGTTCCGAGACACGCCCACCCGGACCCTTGAGGAGGGGCCCACCTCTGGTGGCCTTCCGCTTGCCGCCAAAGGACTGCCCCCGCCCCCTCGCTGGCCTTCCGACATGTGTTGTCCATCTGGCCCCTTGGCATGACGTTACAATCCGAATGTGACATCAAAATTATAAAAGTGAACTTATATCGAAAAAAAAAATAAATTAATCGGCCATTTTGGATCCGGCATTTTGAATTTTGAAATTTTAATGTTAACCTTCATATCCACATTTGAACACAGTTCAGATGATTTTTTCGAATTTGGGCCAGCTTTTGCAAGATTCCGGCCACCGTCAGGCGTAATGTTTGACTACTAAACCTAAGTGGATAAATAACTATTACGTGAGCACTTTTGAACTCTAATGAGCGCTTAAGAGGGACATTTTACGAGTAGGGATGCATCAATTTCAATTTCAAATGGGTGATTTCAAATGCGTAATCATCTTGGACATTTATGTATGTTTATTACGTCCGAACCGTGGATAATTCGGGAGGAGGGTGGCGTATCAGCCTAAAAAATTTCCTACTTTCGGCCTCCTCGAATTGATGAGTCACAGACCGTCCAGAAGTATTTCTGTAATCACTTCATGCTGGTCTGCTGCGCTTTTATTCTACATTGCATTTATTTTCATCGGACTTTGTCACTGTACTTGGACCTGGCTCACCACCACTCTCCTCCAGGAGACGTTAGCTCCTCTGCGAATCCGACATTTTGTGTTTTATAATGGAAGCAGTTGTAATTGTTGCTGCTAAACATTGCTGTGCAGTGCTGAGCATTGTCTCTTTCGCAACGCGTCTCTCAGTCCGCCATGGGCATTGAGCGTATAATCACTGGAGTAATCCGTTTAAATTTTGTCTCATCACGTCGCAGTCAATGCCTTCTATTCACTTGACCAAGGGCTCGGCACCGTTAGTAATCGTTCACTCGGTGGCTCAGAGCAAAGTCGCTTGAGCTTACGCGGAGATGCTACCTGGCGGTCCTCTTGAGAAGCGACTGCGACGTGGCATTAAATGACAGATGATAATGTTTTTGGAGGATTACTCCTAAGAGCGAATATTAATGGAGGATTACTCCTATAAATAGCGCGATTATTAATGTAGGATTACTCCCAAGCGCAAAGCGCCCAACGCCTCCGAGGCTTAGAGACGCAATTCAGAGAGTTTGCCATACGAGGGATTGTGTTCCGGGGCTTCATGGATAGTATGTGCAATTTAATTTGCCAGAGAAGTGGCGAACCCTGAAGCAAGGTGAAGCCGCCTGCTTACTTGTCGCAGTCCCTGTTACATGACCACAAGCTCATAGTCCAAAGTTTAACGTTGAATATTTACATAACTAAACTACTAATAGTATCCAATTTTGGCAAAATCAGTCCGTACATTACATATGAGATAAGGTCCCGGCGTATTAGCAACGAGGACTGAATCACCTGTATTAACTAAATGAGCTCATGGACGTATCTTGGTCATGTTGCCAGCAATAGCCAAGCAATAGCTGTCAAAACGGTCCATTCTTACACGTTATTAGAGCAACCTCTCTACAGCCATAGCCGCCGTACAGAGACAGATCTACCGCTGGGCTGAGACTGTCAGCTATTTCCCGAGGGCGGGATTGGAACTGCGGCCTCGGGAAATAGAGAAATCCGCCGGGCAATAGAACTATGCCAGGGAGCCCCGATTTCCGCCACAAGGGCCAACGTGAGCGCAGGGAGAAGTCTGTGTTAAGTTCAGAGTCGCTCAGATTTCCCAACCCGCACACCTCCTAGGTTGGACCTGTAATCTGTCAACCCGTACGGACGTTTCGAGGGTTGTCGATTAGGACGCAGCTCCACTTAAAGAATGGACATCCCCCGCTTGGTTACCTTGACTCCCCCCCCCCCCCAGACACCAACGTCGTAGGTGCTCAGGTGAGCGAAGTGAGGAAAAGGCTTCGGGGCTCCGCGACGTCCGGCCCGGAGCGAGTTAAATGCCTCACGGTATGAAACTAAAGTGTAGGCGGTCGTCTGACCGTCTGCGGGCACAGAACATACGAATATGATCTATAAGCGACCAGCGCGCTCCACAGGACGGTGACCTTCTCGCCTGCACGTGTTATGCGCCGATCTGCCGGCTGCCGCCACAGCCATCGCCGCCTCCCCCACCTTTTTTTCCATCGTCAACGGGCGCCGCTAGCGGGTGGCGGGGCATGCCCAGAAGGAGAAGGAGAGGTCCAGAGTCCGGTGCAGCTGGCCCGGGAGTGGGGTGGGGGCCGGCGACCGGCGACCGGCGACCGGCGACGGGAGACCCGACCCGCACACTTGCGCTGGCGTGTGGCCTTGGGAAAGGGCGCGGACTGGCGCGGAAAGGCCCAGACGAGTGAGGGCGGGCGGCGCACGTTTGCGAGTTCCGACGCTTCGGGACGCTTCGGGCGGCAGGTCGCGTGCATCTAACGAAGGGGAGGCTGTCACTTCGGCAGGACTTCTCGCCATGTAGGTTTTGCGAGGCGCAGTCTCGCGGTATTCCTCTTTGAATAGCAGTCCCGCGCACATGCAGTATATCGCGGAGCTCTAGCTTGGACCAAACTGTACACAAAAGTTCGACATAAACTGTAAATCTTAAGATGTCTGATTGTCCATTAAACCTTAAGATTTTCAAGTACAACTTTTTACTCATTTCATTTTTACAATAAAAATGCATGAAAACATAATGATTCTGTTGAGGTTAATGGTGCATAAAAATGCAATAACATTTAAAACTTAAAACGGCAACAAGAGATAAACAAAAAAAATGCTTTGTCATCTTTCACTAGTGAACAAGTAAAAAGCATGTTAAAAGAATTTTATTGAGATTCTCTCGAAATGGCGTGTTTGTATATGGACTATTCGCGATCCTGCCCTTTCGTATCTAACGAAGAGGACGCAATCCGGCGATGTTAGCCAAAGTGTTCAACTACGCTCTGTGAAGTCACGGAAGTTAAGCAACTCTTGACACCACGGATTCGTGGCGGGGTGACAGTCTGGGAACACACACATTCTCATTATAAGATGCAGCAACGTGTTCTGGAACGGCTTTCTTTCTTCACAAACTTCAATATATTTTATGATCTACACTACATTATATCAATTATTTACACTAATTTATATGGCGATGAGTAATACACCGCTCATGTCGAAGTCGCTATGTCTGTGGGACTACCACTCGAGCTATTTGAACACTCTAAATTGATGAGATCTTAAAGGCCTTTTTCTATCACGACTTCCCAAGAGTCTGTTATCCTCCCAAGAATCTGTTATCCTCCCAAGAATCTGTTATATTATTGCTATGTTCAAAGACATTTCTCCAATTTTGCTACTCATATATTGGTTACTGCCTTATTTAGAAGCATTCCCACCTCAGTTAAAGTAAAACGCAGGACAGAAATAGAGCGCAGCAAAGGCAGAAACGCTGGTGGCGGGAGGGCACTGCTATTTTCCAGTTCGTCAGAAGCAACTGGGCGACCTTGACTCGCCACTTTTTCACTCTGATTGGCAGTTTCTATGGTAACAAGAGACGCGTCCTTACGTTACCAACTTATTCCTTACAATCACCAGCTTACCTTAGCTCCCATTATGCTACCCCGTTATTTTCTGTACAGTGACCGTAGGTGGCTCTACTACTCATGCGCAGTGCCTTCTCTGGTGCATACCGTTAACGGTTGTCGAGTGTACAGAACCAAGTTTCGTAAGAGAACTCTAGAAGGAAACTCGAGGCTCAGAGCGAAGTCGCTCGCTTTCACCAAGGAGGTCCGGTTTCGATTCCCGGAAAGTCCCATGTGAAATTTGTTTCGATCAAACGAATTTGCATGCTTCACATCGGCTTGTCCAACCCCTTGTGCAGTTCCCTAAACATTACCCCTAAATCCTTCCTAATTCTGGTCGCTGGGTAATCACACAGGAGCGCGTGTGGGAGGCGCCTACGCGGAAATGCTACCTGGCGGTCCTCTGGACAACGACGTACTAACAAGGACTAAGACATTAATAGTAACGTAGGATTACTCCATTAACATGTTAGCGGAGGATCAACGCCAAGGGGAAAGAGGGGCTTTGTGTCTTGATGAAGACGAAACAAATGTAATTTTTAAAACGTGCAAAGACACACTGAACTTCACAAGCTATTAAGCCGCGTGTTCGCGTTACGTCTTAAGCATTGCAATGCAAAAACCCTCCATCGTGGTGAAAAGACATGGGTGAGCTATTGTGCAGCCTGTCCGGCTTTACTCAGCGAGCTTCATGCACCACTTTGCGCCACAATATTAGCGGGGATTTTAAATGCATCCAGATACCAAAATTATTGTCGTCTTAGAAATCATTGAAAAATATTTATGAAGCTTTTAAAAAAATAATTGCATCCTTTATTTCAATTACACCATCGTTTTATTTTGTTTTGTCACTGCTAAAAATTCACTTTATGCCAGTATCAAAAGATTTCTCAACACTTGTAGCTTGCCTTGCAGCATGGCGGCCAGTGGCTGGCTTTGCTTTTCAAACGAAGCGCAAGACCATCCAGAAACATCCGTATAGGTACATGTAAAAAATTCAAATAATGCATCAGAATGTGCAATCTCTCTCAAATAAAATATAATTTATCGATGCAGCATGTGATCTAGGTCAAATAGATGCTTTTTGCTTTACAGAACCTTGGTTATCTCTTAATCATCTAAACATACTCCAAAGTCGTAGTTTTCACCTTACAGGATCATATTGTAAAGCGAGGGAATCGAATAAAGGACCTGCTTGATCCTCTTGTCAGAAGTCAATTTATATGCAGTTGAAAAAGTTTTTGAAATAAGTCCTACATCTTACCATCTTACTTTGCATCTACAGACCTCCAACAATGCGAACTTTAGATAATTTTATTTTCTTAGAAAATCTAGAGATAAATGAATAAAATTAGTAATCTATCTTTTAAATCCATTGTTATATGTGCAGATTTCAATATTGATTTACTGAGCGAATTCCTCAAAAAAGAACAGTTCCTCAATTTACTGCATTCTTTAAATTTAGATATTACATTAAATGTACCTACGGAATACATTTAAATCACAAAAAGCAATAGATCATATTATAATTTAAAAACCCACTACTAGATATGAAATAATTACTACCAATCTAGGTTTCAGTGACCACGAAGCACAAATTCTTACAATTACTAATAACATGAACACTGACACAATAAAATAATACATGCGTGAGTAGAGCATTCACTAAAGAGACACAGTTTATAACGCTGTTGACACAAATGAAAAATATAATTTATTTTTCTCAAAGCTTTAATTTCACTTTAACGCGTGCTTTCCCCTTGAAAAGTGAAAATTAACATTTCACGAAAAAATACTTGGATCAGACAAGGAATTAACACATCGTGGAAAAACAAACATGTGTTTTACTTTTTTCTAAACATCATAACGTATCATCCGGTTTCCATATCTACTTCTGAGAATACAAAAGAATTTCAAGGAAAATAATAGTTCAGGCAAAAATAATGAATAATAATCAGGATGTTTTGAACGCTAGTAACAAAACTAAAGCTGTGAGGAATATCGTAAAAAATACGACCACATCATCTCGGCACTTGATAGAGAATGTTTGTTTAAAGGATAATAAAAGAGAAGAAAGTAATCCGGAAAAAGTGGCAAATCTCTTCAACCAATGTAGAATTGCGGCTGAACTCGCGCAGGGACTAAAACCACAAAATTCAACATCATTCCCTTCCCAAAAACTTTTCGACACTATGTTTATTTCCGAAATTTCTTCTAACAAAATCTGAGAATTGTCGAAGTAAAAAATTATTATTCATCTGGTTTAGATGAATTTCCGGATTGTTTTTTTAAAACTTGTGTACCTGCCTTTATACACCCCTTAGGTCACATTTTCAATGCTGCTTTATGTACAGGAATATTTCAAGATATATTCAAAACCGCAAAAATTAAGCCAATTTTTAAAAAAGGGAGCAAAAACGAAATTCAAACTTACCGATCAATTTTTCTTTTGTCAGGTTTCTCAAAAATATTAGAGGCTTTTCTATACGCAAATGGAAACTTTTCGCAGGAAAAATGAAGCGTTTTTAGATTCGCAACCCGTTTCTAGAAAATCAAAATCTACGGAAACTGCCATTTTTTCATTTCTTAAAGATGAGGCTTCATCAATAGACCAAAATGAAGCACCCATTGGAATGTTTTGAGATCTTTCGAAAGCTTTTCACGTTATTGATCATAACATATTGCTATCAAAATTACTTTCTTGTGGAATTCGTGGTAATGCCCTAGACTGGAAAACGTCGTACCTTAAGCGTCGATCTCAGAGTAGAAATACCGATCTGGCACGAAAGGACATTATTTACTTATTTAACAATGCTGTAATACCTCTTTTGTATTACTGCATTATAAAAGAACCTTTTCTTTAGCAAGAAGTCGTTCATAATCGGGCATTTTACAGCACAAATGATGACGTATTAGATTTTATGTCACGAATGATTGCGTCATCACACATTCAGCCAATCGTAGCGAGAGAATCGGGGGGGAGGTAAAGCTAAACGGAGCAGCCGACCACCGTTTACTCGCACAAATGTCAAATACCCGAGTTCTCACAGGGAAGTGTTTTCGCAAAATTAAGTTTGATTCTCTTATAAATGTATAATGCTGTCATACAAAAAAATATGGTATGCAACTCGTTTATGTTGCTTTATTACATTCCTACAAATTTGAAAACTCGGTCGTTTTCAAAACATGTACTCATGCAGTAAAGCTTAACATATTATACTTATAAACTAATAGAATAAACTACTATTATCAGGAAAGTGTAATTGTCGTTTACTGCGTATGAAGGACCACGACGCACCTATGACGTCACAAAGATGTTCAAGTTCCCTATTGGATGAAACCGTTCGCAGCTGATTTCCTGCCTGGGGCAGTTGGAAAAACCGCATTATACACTCCCCTCAAGAGAACAATTTGATTCGTGAGGGAGCAGTTAAATAATATGTTATTATACCGTGAACATTTTGTTTGTTTGGCAGCGGAGTTTGGTGGGGTAGCCGCTACGGAAGCGTGAAATTATGTGTGCGTAATCCGCGACGAGATTCATGACCGAAACCGGTGATAAAAATATATGTTAACGATAAACAGCTTGTACACTTCATCCGACGTGTAATATTATGAACTTTTCTCGTTTACCACTACACATCTCGGTTTTCGATGATCTGTTTTCAACCTAGCGACGTTTGTGACCAAATGACGGACCTTTCCCTTCCTGTTGAAATGCCTATTAGACAGTTACCACTGCTTATTTAATATACTATGACAAATATTTTGCAGTGTATATCGAAAGGAGTACTTGCATTTCTTCCAAGTTCTGAGAATTTTAAAATGTTCAGTGGAAAATAACCTCTGTTCAGTCTGATTATAAGAAAATCCTTTTTTGATACAGAATATAGATTATTTTTAATGTTAGCATGGTTTATGCAAACATCTTAATACAAGATCCTACCAGGCTAGACAAGTCTAATTATGCGTTAAGGCATGGAAAAACCGGAAAGATTCTGCATGAACTTGTCCAAAATATCAGCGATACATGCATTTTTGAAAGTGCAAATGTCATTATTCAGGTATTTACAAACGTTTGAACTGTAGTAAGTTTACATGAAAACGTATTTGCATAGAAATCCGGTTTCCCATCTCTCACGTGACTAAAACGGCGGCTATTGTTGGTTAAAATTTCTGACTTGACAGCTGGGGTGGGGAGAGCGATGTTGTCACTTTCTCGGCGATAGACACGTGGTCACCTGTGCATCAGAACAACTATCGAGACATTCTGTTTACTGTAATAATAAAAATTGTAAGTGACACTTGTTCATTTCACTAATGACTATTACACAAATTTACTGCATTTCATGCAGTATTTCCTTATTTATACTAATCCTGTCGATGAAAGGAATAACGGAATATTTTTACACAAAGCGGACAAGGTAGATGAAAAATATGAACAGTGAGACGCATTTCTGAAAGGAAAATCCATAGTGTGATGAAAGATTTATAAGAGTTACCGTATAGCATTATTCTACAAAATAACTTTTACTGATTGTACAAATGCGGTTCTTTCTATTTTGAAAGACCATTGTATGGAATTTTATTTAAGAGAGGTTTTGTTTTTAACATTTTAAATTAAATAGTTACCTACATAATTTAGAAATTTGAAACAAAACACTTTTCCTAACTATTTTATATTACACTTCTGAATGTTTAAAAAATATTCGGATATTGAATGTTAAAATGAATTCCAGCAAACCATACCTAATTGATAAGCGATTCCTTTTAAAAAGTTTCGGTACATGTTGAATTACCGTATTTGAATATTTAATTCCTCATTGAAAAAGTACATACACCTCGTAATGTTAACGGTGCTCTTGCCCACATCGCGCTCGGCGGACATTAACTTTCAGTTCAGTCGCGGTGTTTTTTGTGTGCAGATTTAATTTTTAAACATCGGCCCCTCTCCACCGACGTTTGAAGCCTCTGATGAGAACTAAATTCCCTCTCCTTGTCAGTCGGTAAATGTCGAAATGACAGGAATTTTATACTCAGATGTAAATACAGTGGCACTTTAAGGTCACGAGATGGACTGAGGGGTACGTTGGGACTTAATGTTTTGGTATTGGAGCTCCCTTAAATCGAAGTATAGTCGGGCAATATGAATATCATTGTTTCGAGAAGAAAACATTTGGGGGTATCCTGCTACTTTTGTGAACCATCCTAAGCCAGGGCGTGTGAGAGGCTAACGTATGTTTCAAACTCCAGTGACTGTCTAGCAACTGGCTTCACACTCATTTTTTAATACGTTTCCAGGAGAAAGATCCCTTGGCACCAGACCTTCAGGCAGATGTTGCAAGTGTGGAAGTGATGCCGATCAAATTGCCTGAAATAAAAAAGGAGCCTCCCGATGTTCCTGAACAGGTTTGTCATGATACTTTTTATTATTTTCTCTCTTTTTGTACTCTAGTTCGTACTTCGGTCTGATTTTGGCTGACTTCGTAACATAGAACTGACACTTTTTACCGGATGGTTCTGGAAAGATGGGGTTGTTGGTCTTCGGCTTCCAAGACAGTTGAAAACACGTGTCTTCAGCGGAATTCGAACCCACAATCCACAAACATCCGCGAAGCAGATTCCGCCGAGCCATCAGCGTCATTTATTTAATCCTAAATTCACAACCAGGAGTCCTTTTGACTCTCGTCGTAATTGAAATGCGTAATCGTCAAGTGGTGACGAACCTGCATTCCTGCAGTCCTTCCATTAGTTACCCATGCGTCTTTGTAAAGAATAGTCGCGATTTTCAATGTTTCCATTCTTTTTATTACACTGCGTAAAACTCTGGGAGTAATTTTGACTCCCTGTTGGTTAAATCCTAATATTTTTGAAGGCAGTGCAAACATGTCTAGATTATGTAATGAAGACGATATTTCCAAGTTATTGGAAGATGAATTTTCTGATGATGTTAAGAAGACATTTTGTCAGACTCGGATGATACTGTTTTAGATCCGAATTTGTTTTCAACGAGAGCTTTCGAATGCTAGGTCAGCAATGTTTTTGTCCCTTTGTTTATTTTCTAAGTTTTTGTTTTGTTAAATGTATTAATAAGTAGTTCATATTATACTGTTGTATACTGTTGTTTTGTTTTATTTGTTAAATATTCATATTTCTAGTCACGTTTGATGTGGGAGTCAAAATGACTGCGCGTTTTGAATATGCACAAATAACCATAGGTCGTTAATCTAGGGTTTAGGCCGATTTTATAACGGACCCTTTTAGTTACGAATTGTTATTAACAGGGAAGTAACTTGCCCCCCTTAAATGGTCTTTTAGTAGCGAATTGTGGGCTATTTTCTTCCGTTAACTGAAAATCCTTTGTGAAGTTAAATCTTATCACCTATCTTTTAGGAATTGTGAGGTTTGGGGAGTATAATATAAATTCTGTGAACCCTGTTTGCATACTAAATGCCTATTTAATGAAAGTGCCCATATGTTGCGTGTATTCATTCCATTCTTTTATAAATTTCATAAGACGTTTCATTTAATATAACATGAATATTCTAAGTCATAGACTTCCGCAGAATAAAACAGAGAGCAGTGACCAACTACATTTCTGAGCTTCCTTTTTCATTAAACTTCTTGTATTTACATACGACACATTCTGTAGTAAAGAAATAAAACATACTACAAGGAGAAAACAATTATAAATTTAATGATATGCCATGATTAATAAATACAAATGATTTATGTTGTACAATTTACGGGGTTGCCAGGTGGTTTGGAAAGTTTCTTTTCGTTTATTAATAATTCGTTTATCAATAAAATGCTATATATTGTAGCGCTACGAGGCGCCATTCCGAAATTTTTAGGGGCTTCACCCTTCTGTATACGCCGTATACTATACGGTCTAAGTCGTTTCAGATTTTTATCCAGCAGAGTGCAAGTTGAACTTCTATCAATATTATTTTGTTGCATTTTACCATCAGGGCGAGGATATCTCTGTATAGTCGTGTAAAATCTATATGTGTGTATGTGGGGGGAGGGGGGATTGAAGCGTTGTAAGTGTTTAGCGTGGCCAGGAATTTAATTCAGCTAAAGGGCAGTATTTTTAGAAGCGCGTATGAGACCCTTTTCTGCCCGAAAAGCCAGGAAGAGCTGCGGCGCGCGCGTAGTTTTGAGAGATATTGACTCGTTTTTTTTCTGCCCATGTAGAAAGTGATTTACTGCCCAGCGAGAGACTCTGGGCTGGGAAGAAAATAAAGAGAGAGAAAAAAGACTCGCAATGGCAAAGCTTATCTCGTAGGTCAAGCGTCTCCTAATGGGAAGCGGAGTCGACAGTAAATGCATACGAAGTATGTAGTAGTAGAGTATAATTGTATTCAAATAAGATACGTTGCGTAAGATGTTAATTGTTTATTTTCGTCATATTTACCGAGTGGTTGTCGAACCAAGATCGGACGAAAAGGAAGATTAAGAACATTTACAAATGTTTATTTCCTCTAGGGTGGCTGTACGTTGAACAGTTCATTTTTTAAATGTTTCAGTCCCTTTTTTAAATTCAGGAGAGCCACAATAAATAATTCTCAATATTTTATCACTTAATTGTATTGTTACATCCGCCTTTTCGGGGACTGTTCTGCTTCCCTCATCAGGTACAATTGAAAATTTATTTATAAAATTAGTTCAGAATGACGAAGACAAAAAGTGATTTTCACTATATTCTTAAAGGAAGGAAGAACAAAAATTTAAAAAGTAAATAAGAAAACCTACACCCAATTCAATGAAAGCTCACCTGTTATTACATAATTGAAAACCAAATAGCATATATACAAAATATATTTTAGACTTTTATCTTATATAGAGCAATTTTTAGTAGAATGAAACGTTTTGGTAAAATGAATTTTTAGTAGAATGAAAAGGTTCTGTGGTCGTTGCCATGGAACCTAATAGACTTTCCTTCCTCCATTCCTTCGTTTGCAGTTGGCTAACTTGTAAATGGCTTCGACTCTTTTTGAGATGTCCTCGTCCTACGAAAATATAGTGCGCCAGGAGAAATAATTGAAATTAGGAAGTTCAGAACTATGTGCTCTTCTGTAAAAATTCCTATTTTTTTATAAACATTACATTGAATTTGTTTTTTATGTGATAAGTATTATGTTTGTTTTAAAATCGAGTTTTGAATGTGAAATGCGTACTTTTGACGATACACGTTTTTGAGACTTTTGCGTTGTAAAGTGGCGAGCTATGTTCGCGAGCGTTTCGTGGCCACGTGCTTTGCTTTTTAGATTTAATTTTTATATAATTATGACACGATTGTGAAAATTAAACGAAAGTCCAGTGATGTCTTCGCGAGAGCCATAAATACACACTACGAAGAGTTGTTGCTAAACTGCTGCCGCGGCGGAGGGATACTTCTCTGAATTACACGTGATGGTGGCCTGTTTAGCGAACTGTCACTTTGGCCCATTCTTATTAAAATCGCTCTATCAATTGTATATTCGTGGAGCTTGGCAGTTGGGCCTCGTCAGAGGCTGCGTTGCCGTGCGTCTCTCCCCTTGGCTCGTGCGCGCTGCATGTTCGTTTGCGGGCAGTTTTAACCGAATACCAGATTTCTGTCATAAACGTTTGACATTTTTTCAGTCCGATACTTATTCAGTCTAATACTTTTAATGCGGTGAAATGTTGATGTTGGCGCATCATAAATGCATGGCAGAAGCGCTCCGTGGTCACTCTCCTCCATTTATTCATTCCGAGGGAGTGGCATTAAGGGAAGATTAGGTATTTGGAAAGGCCGCTATTTTTCACTAGGAAACCACTATCGGTGTCACGAGTGTCTTTTAAGGTGGTTGGAGCGAGATATTCCCTAGTAGATAGAGAGTCCATATTACGTTCAAAATTAGTTATTTTCGAGATCCGTATTGTGAGACCTACATAAACCAAATAGGGACTTTTATGCTAAGTTTTATTCAATTATTCGAATTAATTTAGTTTAATAGATGTAAAATAAAAATATTTTAATGTCTCATAAAGAGCTACCGTCAGGGCCGGATTTAACTTGGTGGGTGCCCATGTGCTGATTTTTGGTGGAGGCCCCCCCCCCCCCCATATATATTATATGCAGTTGGTGGCTGACAAAATAAAATCTATGTGTCAAATATGTTTAATTAAAAAAATAGTAATATTATAGTAATTTTATATGAAACAGTTCATGAACTTACAAAATTGGCTTTAATTTATGAAATTTTCAAGGGATAAAAAAACTAAATTGTATCACCAAATATACATAATATAATTAGTATTTCTATAATTATTTATTTTTCATATATAGTTAAAAAATATTGTAAAATTCAATGTGTTTTTCATGCATTTTTCTATACAAATTATACATATTATGTATAATACATACCTTTTCCTTAAATTGCACACTAGTTACAACTATTTTGCACACACTATGTAACTATTCACCTTTATTAAAATATAGTTAACTCATTTCCATATGCGATCGACAATCAAATACGACTGTCGACTATGAAATAATTTTTAAAGGAACAAAGGGTATTTGTTTATGAAATAGGAGACATGCATTTCACAGTTATCAATCATTTATTTATGGTGAAGTCTTGAAACACAGTCATATTCGATTATATATTACTTCGGACTATAAATAATCGGCACATATTAGTAAATGAAGTCAGATAAAATACGATCTCAGTAAAAGTAAAGTTTCAATAAATTTATTGCATTTATAAACTTTCAAATTCAAATATATCTAATCAAAATAAAAGTTACGTTATTCATAGTATAAAATCAGATCGGCTTAGCCAAAAGAGCAAGTCGAAACCGGTGATCATGTTTGAAACACGATATTCGGTTAGATTATGTGCGTTTAATACTGAATAAATCATAAATAACTTTGAATACATACTAAATAAGTAGATATTCTTGAGACTAAAAATGCATCATGAAATCTAAATTTAAAAAAAATACAAATGACTACATAACAATGAAATTAAAAATTTTTTGTAGAAAAATAGACCAAAATAAAAAAAAAAATAATTTTTTATTTGATGGAGTGCCCTGTGCTGCAGCACTGTCAGCACATGCATAAATCCGGCCCTGGCTACCGTTGACTAGTTTCTTAACTAGTACCAACAGATGGCGGCGATGGTGTAACGGTCAGCGTATCGGACTGTTATACCCAGTTCAAACCCGATCAAAGCCGGGCGAAAAAATCCTTCGTACGCCTTCCTTCAGAGGGGAAGTAAAGCCGGCTCTCCCATGTTAGTAGATTTACTTGCATGTAAAAGATCCTCAAGCCTAAATGACCGGAACTAAATTCAAATCGTCTGTTTCTCGCCCAAGAAATACCTTCTTTCTCTGCTAGTTGGTGAAAGGAGCGTAGCGACATTTCTGTGGTCAGACGGAAGAGCGGGCCTGATGGCCCGAGTCTCGCCACGTAAAATAAGGTATCAATTCAATTCAATTCAATTCAACAGATCGCGTGGCTAAGAATGAAAAATTGAAGAATAAGATCGAACATAAAAAAGCACTATTACACAATTAGTGAGAGCAAAATCATAAAAAGTAACATTATAAACACACATCTATATATTTTTGTACAGTGATTGCTAATAATGGCAAAATTTTCCATGTTTGAGTGAGGCGAAAAGTCTAGTAAATTGGGCAAAGCCGTAATGTCCTTGAGATTGGCATGACTGCTCAGGGCTCATGCTGCTTCAAGTTTCGTTGTTTTGAATCACTTTGAATACTGTTCGTTGCCTGGTCGACGCGCGGTAAATATCATAATCTGAGCGAATTGGCGGAAGATTTATTTCCAAAGCGGAATTTGAGAGATAACGAAATAATTCCCCCAATATCACGATTCATATATATATATATATATATATATATATATATATATATATATATATATATATATATTTCTGTTATTCCCCTACTTTATTTTTGCTTAGTTAATTAAACTTAATGATCAATTTTTAATATTTAATTGTTTTGATTGAAATTTTAAAACTATTTTTGCAATACAATGTGCCATATTATTTCCAGCGGTGCGGTTATATAATTCATAGAAACTATTTGCAGGTTTTCAGTATAATTGTATATCATGTTATGATATTGATTTAGGTTATTGTGTAAAGAACATATCAAGCTAAAGCTGATAAAATGAAAATACTGCATCAGATAATTCTGAAAGCTGTATTATTGAGATATTCAATAATAAAATTATAACATTGTTGGAGATAAAATCTTGAAAAGAGATTTCCAAGTGGCATAGTCTTTTATAATCATTTGTCTTGATGTTGCACTCAAAATGCATTACTACTGTTGAGGAAATGCAAACATTTAGTTAAAATACAGTGCTTAAAAGAAAAGGAGTTTTTATTAAAATACTAAAACTACCAAACGATGAATATATCATTCCTCTTACAATTTCAATAATACGTAATTATTAATCACAAATGTAATTATTAAATTTGTCCACGTGAATTTAAAAATTGTAGACCTTCAAGCACAAAACTATACTGGGCACTCCTTCAGAAAAATCTTTAAATCTAAAAAAAACAATTATGATAGAATAAATCTCTGTTCCAATACAGATGTAAATTAACAAATTACAACTGCTTTCAAAGTAGAAATTGCTTTTTAAATTTCTCATTTAAAAATACATACTCGGTTTCTTATTGTTCCATTCAATTTATTTTTAAAATCAAACATTGTTGTTCAGTGAACTATTTGATTAATGCTTATTCAGATAAAAATATTTTATGAAGTTTTTAATATTCATTTTAAAATATCCAGGCCATGGGAATTCCAAGCCTAATTTTGCTGGGAGGAAATCCAGCTCTGCATTCACCTATACTTTGAGTGGTTATTAACACCAGCAAAACAATATTTTATCATTGCAACACATTTGAAGGCACTACAATATTTCTACTGAATTGAATGCCCTCTCAATAGCCCTACAGATTGAGGTGCTGATCTATGCTAAAGATTTTTGCTTTGAGTTCTGTGTAAGCATCTGTGGTGCAAAAGACAATGACAATCCACTGTGTATCTCTATAATAAAGAGAATATTCAATTATTCGAAAATTATTCATAAATAATCATTGTTCAGAAGCAAAAAAACTGGCGTAGGGCATAATACAAAATAATAATACAGTATTGAATGTTTAAAAAATTCTATGAACTCTCAAGATCACCCATTTTCTCATAGGGTGTAGTATAAAAGTGAGTCATTGAGAATATTAATTGAATTAAGAATTTCATTCAGATCGCACTAATCATTATATCCATCAAATTCCAGTTTTCTGAATATCTGGGTTACTATCAAACGCCATGTTTGCCAAGAGTTAGGATATTTTAATTGCTCCCAGAAGATCCAGAGGAATGTACGAACTCTTGCAAGGTCTTGTCACTCGATTTGAATGAAGCGCGTTGAGCGCGCGGTGTTGCCGAGATGCGCGTCACTGTCCCGACCCTCTAGAAAGCGCGCGAACGTCTCCCTTTGAACTGATTTAGGCTTATAATTATGCAAAATTCTCCAATTTGAAAGGTAGATTTCCTTCAACTTGCGCATGTTGATTGTTCGAGATGCTAGCTATCAGCAGAATGGTGTTTAAAAACATGTTCAACAGTTTATTTTCTCACAATTTTAAAATTTCTGGTCAGATCTGTCAAGTCACCATAAGAGCCCATGTTAAAACAGCAAACTTAACGGTCTCGTTACGCAAAAACGTGACCGTAAAACCGATTCAAACTCTGTCAGAACATTGAAGAATCCCTCATCTTTCGATTAATACAATAAAAAAGGCATGTTAAACATAACACTTAACTCTAACCACCTTAAATGTCAAGCACAAAAAAGTTTGGTACGACTTTTAATGAGGACTTTTTTCCACATTACGTTCTCTATTTTTTGTCATAAAATAGTGTACACTTATTCAAAAGATTTATGATGAAACGGTACGTAATCTAAAGCTATACTGTCTAAGAAGATAGGAAAATTTTAAGAAAATGTATAATTTAATTGTAATTCTTTTTCTCCCCTCCCTGCTTGTCCTCTGTTTTTTGGAAGCAGACCTGCCAATCCTACCCAAACTCTGGTAGGGGTATATATGAAAAAGCCGGGCTGCTAATTTGCCTAACTGATCTTCAGCGACATCACGCGGTCAATGGGAGAACCTTGGTGGCCAATGGCTCGTTTCAACACCATCTACGCTTCCGTTCACACACTGAAGTGCAGCTGCCGTTCAAGTGCATCTACGCGCGTCGTTATTGGCCCAAAAGAAGCAGAGATACGTTCCTTCATTCAACTCTTGATGTCGGTGAATATGTGTGCCTGATTAGCTGCCGACCCCCACCATGCCTACAACTAAATCGGGACGTGCTAACAAAAACTAAATTGATTAAATTTAGTAGTAAATTAAGTTTAGCTTAAATTTTACGATACGCTCTTCTGTGTCTCTAATGGAAAATCAACAAGACCTTTATAATGAAAGTTGCTATCGTGGCTCAGTGGCAAAGTCGCTTGCCTTTCACCACTAAGGTTCCGGTTTCGATTCCCGTAGAATCCCCGTAGAACCTTATGTAAAATGCAAGATTTATGAGAAATGTTAAGACGAAACGAGTTTGCATGTTTCACAGGGGCTAGCCCAACCTCTGCGAAGCGTCCTAAACCTTGCCCCACTCCTTATTCCTTCCCAATTCAATTCTGGCGGATAGGGAGCCTGAGAGATGCGAGCGCGAATACGCTATCTATCGGCGATTCCTTGACTTGACTGCGACTACCCAGCGGCTCCTAGAGGGTGAAACGGATTACTCCAATTAAAAACCCCAAGATTCGTCCAACACTCCTTAAGGAGATAGGAGATGCGTTGCGTCTATATGGACGTAACAAAAAAATAGTATTAAAGGGGGGAAATATTCAGTTTAGTTACACCAGAGCACGTACATTTTAAATGTACAATTAGAGTTAGTTATTAAGAAAACCCCCCACTGCTTAATGTAATGGTAAATGCACCTACGTACATATGAAGTAAGCATTGCTTAAGAAGAGCAATGAATATTTCTTTCAAACTGTACGTGAGAGAAATATCACCCTTCAAACATGTTTAAATTAGGGTCGCGTGTGGAGCAGGCGCCCTGCTTAAGGTCATGGGTGATTGGGCTCCCCGAACCGCCGTCAACGCTAACACGATCCAGACGTGGAAACAGGAATGTTTGGGAACTTGTGAGTTTTCAAAAGGGCAAAAGTCCTCTGACAGTTATGTCAGTTTATTGCGTCCAAGGCATGCCGAGTTCTGGCGGGGGTGGCGTAATGGCCTCGTAAATCTCCCTGTTTCCCATATAAGGATCCTCTAGCGTTGATATCGGACAGACAGCCCAGAGACTTTGCTGTGTCAACGTCACGCTGCTCTGCAGCTCTACTTTTCAATTAAACTTCATACTTCATCGGACTTGGTCTCTGTACTTGAAACCTCGCTCACCACCACGCTCCTCCAGGGAACTTAGCTTCCCTGCGAACTCAACTTTTTTTGCATCCTGTACTGGAAGCATTTGTAATTGCCTGCAATCGCTGCTAGTAGCACGACACCTGCAGCGAAAGGCATTACATTAAGCCTTAAGTCAGTAGCTCAATGTATTCAATGTATAAAAAGTAAAATCCGGCCAGCAAAGAGGTACTGTGGAATGGCAAGTGCACGGAGAAGCAGCGCTGTTCCAAACGCTCCTGGAGACCCTGAAGGTGGTCGGGGCGAGCGGACGGGGGTGGGGGTGGGGGGCGGATCGGCTGGGCATCTGGCGCACAGACGCCTCCGCCGCCTCCTCGCGTGGGCCTCCCGGGCGGCCAGCGGCCGCACAGTGGGATCAACCCGTAAACAACTCGGAACAATGATGCACTGAAGGAGCTCAGGACATCGACTGATGTTACCGTAGGGAGGAACCGTCGGGGCCAAGGATTTCTTTCTTTCTTTACTTATTTATTATTATTATTATTATTATTATTATTATTATTATTATTATTTATATTTATATTTAGTCTAAAACAGTAAAAACTATGTGACGTTTGGAAGAGAAAATTAACTGCGAACGTTTTCTTGAGTTCCAGAACCCCTTCCCAACATTTGAACTATAAACACTTAAAATATTAATAAAGTTAATAATAATAGTAAAATTCGTATTTGCATCTGCAAACCTACTCTAGATTCGATTCCTCTGTATTGGCAACAAAATAGCAACTCATCCCCCAGCTCTACTCTTACCACTACCACCATTACAAACAAAAGGAGAGTTCAACAAAACGTGTGCATAGTGAAGCTACATTTATGTCCAGAGCAAAACAAGGGACCAATCCAGTATTTGCTCAATGGATCAGGGAAACTGGACAATCACCTGATCGAGATGGCCGTCATTGATCCTGAAGCTGAAGTACATTATTTGTTACAGACAAGTTGTATTTTTTAATTATACACTACAATTGTAAATTAATACATTTTATATCATAGTTTTGTTGGATTTTTTAATTTTTTTTATGTTCAGTATAGGCTCTAATTGTATAAAAGCAGTTTTGCAGCAGAAAAGATTTTACTTTTAACTTAATTTGTGAACAGACTTCAATTGTTCAATGTCGTCTGGGTATGCATTGTAAAGTAACGTACATGTATTGTATGTGGAATTCTAGTAGTGAGCTGTTGATACAGATACTTGCTGAACGTGATTTCTGCGACGTATGTTGTAATTATAAATATCAGTATTGCATGAAAATATGATCCCACCGTTAAGTAAGTCAGTTTTGACAAATACTACAGATTCGTAAATAGACAAGGCAACGGTAAGATTTCCAGTTCAACTAAGAGAGGCTTGGAGGGATCATGTGGATGGCATTTTTTCACTGTGCAAATAATTTTCATTTGCGACGTAAAGGTCCGGTTACTATAGGATTATCCTGCTTCCCCAGCATATTATGCCGCATCTCAGGCGGGAATGTACATTTGGAAGAGAAGAAAAAAGAAAAAAAAACAAACGCGCAACAAGCTGCATGAAGGCTGACAGAATTTGAAAGAATCATGAATGCGTAACATAATGGTCTTAATTTAGTATTTTATTCTATTATATAGATTCCATTTGAGATTTGACTGAATCGAGAGACCTAGAAATTTTGTTACCTTAACATCAGCTAAGTGCTTATTGTTTATTTTCAATAGAGCGTGCGATTTAAAATGCAAAAATGCACTGAAACAGTTTTTCTTTCGTTAACTATTAATTTGTTATTATGAAATCAATTTGAAACTTGAAAGAGAACTATTCTTCCATTTTTAATAGATGAAGGCATATCGTTTACGTATAACAGAAAGATAATAGAACCTAAGATCGAACATTGCAGGACTCGTGCTCAGTTAGCAGAGAATTAGAAGTAAAAGTAAATAATGTCCTTTCGTGCCAGTAAGGTATTTCTACTATCGATCGTAGATCGATGCTTAGGGTACGGGGTTATCCAGTCTAGGGCAATACAACGAATTCCATATGAAGTTTATTTTGAGAGCAGGATGTTATGGTCAATAACGTCAAAACTTTTCGAAAGATCTCAAAATATTCCAATGGGTGCTTCATTTTGAATGAATTGATGAAGCAACATCTTTAAGAAAAGAAAAAATGGCAGTTTCCTTAGATTTTAATTTTCAGAAACTGGTTGCGAGTCTGAAAACTCATCGTTTTTTCCGAGAAAAGTTTCCATTTGCATGTAGGAAAGCCTCTCTAATGTTTTTGAGAAAACTGGCAAAAGAGAAATTGTAATTTTGAATGTTATGTTTGTTCCCTTTTTTAAAAGTGTATACATTTTTGCTGTTTTGTAAATATCTATGAATTCATGTGAAAACGCGTTGGTAAATCGCGAAAGGCCGTAATGTCCATGAAATTGGAATTATTGTGTGACACTTTTATCCTTTTGAATAATGTTTGTGTGGAAAATGCAGAAATAATTAATGCTTCTGGTAAAATTCAGTTTATGCACCATATAATTAGTAAATAATACAATTATTTAGGCTCTCATTCATAAAATTGACATAGAGAGAAAATCTTAAAAGTGTGTGTGGAAGTGTGATTTTCAAAGGACCACGTCTTTTGTAATACACTGTGCTCGGGAAAATTATACTTGCACTAAAAATGAAGAGGTTTAAATGTTTTGAAAATAAGAACTTCGTTCACTTTTAGACGCATCTAAAAAACATGACGGGTCACTTTTAAATACTATCTCATGCTAAAAAAAAAAAAATTAAAAAACGGAATTGATTATTCGTCTTGCGATTTCAGTTCCAACCCATGATAGAATTTAAATTATGTTATCTCGAAGAACAAAATTCTATTGGAGAACCCCCTCAGAAAAAAATCTTTATCATTTACTACTTTCTTGCTAGCGGTATCAAATCTACTAATTGGCAAAATGTGTATCCCATACGAATTAGCGGTCATTGTTTTAACCCATTGTTGTAATGCTGCAACTAAATAATAGAATGCGATAATGACTGCTGTGTTTTCTTTGACGTTAATATAATTTGACGAATGCCCCTGCTACTAATTACCAAAATCGCCTGTTGGGGAATCTCGCTGATATCGTTCTCTTGCGAGCTTGTAATACCTCAGGGCAGCGGGATCTTTTGGGCTTTTGAGAGCAAATCCAAAACAAGAACATACAGATCAGTTAAACAGGGTTTATTAATCTTAAACCTCTTTTCGCTGCTTATAAAATCGCATCAAAATCAAAATTAAACACAATAGCACTAAAATTGAAATCCTTTCAATGAAGCAAGAATTAATCGTTAAACTATTCGCACAAATGATCACTGGAAATTCTCTTTGTTACTCTTACTAATTAAATTTGCTAAACTTCCTATTTACATTAACCAATGACATAGTATACAATTTAACACTCCATTCAAGTAACTTCACTACAAAAAAAAAGTCTGGATATGCACCACTCTCTCTACAACAATTTCGCTGTGGCCGCGAACAACATAAATTAATATTAATCTATTTACAGTTTCGTAGGCAATAGTGGTTTTAAATGGCAAGAATCTCAGAATGATACTCAGATGCCTCCTGAATCCTTATTTCCCTGCTTACATCGCGCGCAACAGTATTGTAAGGCTGCGGGCGCGCCCTTTTCAAACTTGCGCGCCGCGCTCCACAGGCGTTTTCTTGATGTGTGGGCATGTGGGACGACCATGGCCCCTAACGTTCGTCACAATAAACTAATAATTTTATTTACGACTAAAATACATATCGTGCGTCGTTGGTACTTTTATGTAGAACGCGAATGCATTGAATTCAATGTCAAAAAGTTGTTTTTCTTCAAGTTTTTGAATTTTAAATAATATATGTATTTTTCAAGCTTTGTTTAAGAGTTTTTCAAATGGTTGTTGAAGTGTAAGACAGAAATTGGCATATTATAAGATTACATAGCCGTTAACAATACGGCGAGAAAGTATGTTGTGTTGGAGCACCACTAATGTTTTTGGATTCAAGTTAGGCATCCCAAAGGGCCTATTTATTAAATACACAATTAGATTAAGCTGAAAGTAGTTAGTTTTAGTTAGATGTTAAGAACCCCCTTCTTTTTTGCTTCTTAAGCCGTTAGGCAGCAGCGTGTTGTACACCTAAGTAGACAAATAAATCCCTGCCTTCTCGGGTAGGACGGAGGGGAAATCTAGAAAAGATACAATTCTAGTTACGGGATGTCGAATTTTTGACATTTCACTTCGCAGCTGAGTGGAATTTAACGAATGTGTGGAGGGGATTTCTAGCGGTCGAGTTGTCTGAGCGGAACGCACTTTTTGTTTCGATTTTCCGCATGTCTCGTAGCACTTCGTCGGCGGAAGCTCGTGTCTGTACTCGTAATATCGGGGACCGCGACGCTGGAACGCCCCCCCCCCCCCCTCCTCCCGACGGGCCTGCGCGCCGACGACACTGAGCAAGCCATCGCCAGTGGCAAACAGAAGACGCAATTAAACTTCACCCATTAAAACGATAATAAACAGTCACAGTTCACTACAATACGATACTGCCATAGCACTGTAGAAAACTATAATAAGACCCTCGGGTACTTAAGCCTGTCCCGTATGAGCTTTAGCCGCCAATACAAATATTTCCTAACCCCAAATGATACAAAACCAATTCCTGAGATCCATAATTAACGTCCCATGGTTCATTTCCAATCAGCTTTATAAGGAATTCAACGTTGCATTATTAGATCACATCGCAATCCTTGCTACAAACTTTTATCATATCATACATCAAATCCCAGCACTCACAGAATTAAGACACAAAAAATTCAATCTATATGTTAATTAATTCAAAATGAATATCCTTTCCATGTATGTCAAATCAAATGCTCCAATCCTGCTTAGAGGACCTATAATGAGAGGCCTCCCCAAAACATACTATGAAATTTTAGATTCTTTTCTTTTCTTTTGTCCCCTTCACAGTAACCCTCTGGAGAAGAGGAATTTATTTACTTTACATTTTTATATTGAACTGCTGCCTTGCGGCTTAAGCAGCTAGAGGAGCGGCTTTTTCTTATAGCGAAGTTTTACATTCTAATCCTAAAGTTAACTTACTTGCACTTTGGCATTACTAACTTGCACAAAGATCAGTTTTGTTAATACTATAATACTACAGAATTTGTTACTTTACGGGTAAGATATTTTATTTTTATCTACATTCACACATCATTCATACTTGTTTCATTTTATACATAACCATTCATTCTTCCCATTCACTCGCACTTCACTATACTCCACTACAAAACACTGTTCGCCACGGCACTGACTTGGCTCAAAGTGTCCGTGGCGCTCGGGCCCATTGGGAGGCGTGGCAGGTGGGGCGCGGCGTCCCGTTCCCCGCGCGTCCCTCGGCCGATGGCGAGTCTTCCCCCTCGCGTTCGGCTGCCTCCGCTCGCTCGGACAAGGCAGCCAATGTGACGTGAGGCAGCGCGCGGAAGGAGAAGGCGACGCGCTTCGGACCTTTCCGGAGATGGGACCGATGCGCGTCGCTGTTCGCCTCGCGGCCGGTGTCGCGCAGGATGCGCGGCGCCTTCGGACCCAGAGCCTCTGTAAGCGCCGTTGTTGACCGCCTTTGGAGCTCCGGTGTAATGTTAAATGCACCTACGTACATATGAAGTATTGCGTAAGAGAAGCAATGAATATTTCTTTTATACATGTACGTGAGAGAAATATCACCCTTCAAACATATCTAAATTAGGGTCGCGTCTGGAGCAGGCGCCCTGCTTATCTTAAGGTTTATCTTAAGGTAATGAGTGATACGGCTCCCCAAACCGCTGTCAACGCTAAAACGATCCAGACAGTGGAAACGGGGGTGTTTGGGAACTTATGAGACAGTGTTTTCAAAAGGGCAAATGTCCTCTGGCAGTAATGTCAGTTTATTGCGTCCAGGGCATGCCGAGTTCTGGCGGGGGTGGCGTAATGGCCTCTTAAATCTTCCTTAGTTTTCCCACATAAGGATCCTCTAGCGTTGATAACGGGCAGACAGCCCAGAAACTTTGCTATGTCAACTACACGCTGCTCTGCAGCTCTACTTTTTCAATTAAACTTTTCATACTTCATCGAACTTGGTCTCCGTACTTGAAACCTCGCTCACCACCACGCTCCTCCAGGGAACTTAGCGTCCCTGCCAACTCAACATTTTTGCATCCTGTACTGGAAGCATTTGTAATTGCCTGCAATCGCTGCTAGTAGTACAACACTGCAGCGAAAGGCATTACACTGGCAAGAATTGTTTTTTTACACCCAGAGCTCGGAACACGTCGGTGTTTCTAGGGTATCTATCTATTGGGTGGGGGAGGAGGGAGGTGGGGGTACGCCGCGAGCCGTGAAGCACGGTTTTCCGACCAGCGAATCGGACAAAGGGTGGAGGGAGGTGCCGCCGCGAATACCTCGCAGGCATATGTCCAAATGGACCGCACGCAGGCGGTGAATAGGCGGCGTTTGAGGCCAGGATGGAGTTCGGGGGCTCGAATGAGTGGGCGTAGGAGGGTGGTTCGGGCAGTTTTTTTGACGTGGCGTGGGCGTGCCAGCTGACACCGCTGTCAAGCTTCACAGCAAGATACTTCGCCGTCTTCTGCCAGGGTAGATGCGTGCCTACCAAGCTCACGACTTCAGGGTCGGCTCTGTGTCGAGTGAAGTTGACGGCTACGCCAGGTTGAGGGCGAGCTTTTTATGGCTCAGCCATTTGGGAAGCTCGGCGAGACAATCATTCAGATATCTCACCGATTTCCCTTTGTCCGCCGACTTCGCATAGTAAGCGAAATCATCCGCGAACATTAGGAGCCAGCAATGTTGAATGTCAGTATTTTTTTCTACCGAAAGCGGCGCGTTGTTGACGCAGAGGCCGTATAGGGTCGGGGAGAGCACGCTTCCCTGTGGCACGCCGGTTACGGCTCGTCTTAGGGACGAATGTACGCCATTGACGCAAACATTGAATCGTCTATCTGTCAAGAAGCTAGCGATTAGTCTGACGTAGCAGTCGCTGATTCCAATGTCCGCAAGACACGCGAGCGCCCCCTCGTACCATACAGAATCGAATGCCGACCGCATGACTAGAAAATACAACCGGCAAGTTCTGCCGTCTTTCGAGAGAGAGAGACCGATCTCGGTACGTAGCCACGTCAGTTGCTGCGCGGAACTTAGACCAATTCGAAATCCGAATTGCTCATCTCTAAGAAGCTTTTTTTTTGTCCCCTCCACAGTAACCCTGTGAAGGAGGGGAATTTATTATCTATAAATATTTTTACATTACGCTGCTGCCTTGCGGCTTAAGCAGCTACAGGCAGGGCTTTTTCTTACAACTAACTTACAATCTAGACTTAAAGTTATCTTAATTGCACTTTGGTATTACTAACTTACACTAAAATCATTATTGTAATTCTATTTATTTATTCTACGTAAATTGTTTGTATGTATTAGTACATTATTATTATTATTATTATTATTATTATTATTATTATTATTATTATTATTTCTACATTCACACATCATTCATACTAGTTTCATTATATACATAACCATTCATTCTTCCCATTCATTCACACTAAACTTCATTACACTCACTGTTCGCCACGGCACTGACTTGACTCAAAGTGTCCGTGGCGCTCGGGCCCATTGGGAGGCGTGGCAGGTGGGGCGCGGCGTCGCGTTCCCCGCGCGTCCCTCGGCCGATGGCAAGTCTTCCCCCTCACGCTCGGTTGCCTCCGCTTGCTCGCACAAGGCAGCAAGCGTGTCGTGAGGCAGCGCGCGGAAGGAGAAGGCGACGCGCTTCGGACCTTTCCGGAGGTGGGACCGATGCGCGTCACTGTTCGCCTCACGGCCGGTGTCGCGCAGGATGCGCGGCGCCTTCGGACCCAGAGCCCTTTTAAGCGCCGTCACTGACCCCCTTTGGAGCTCCGGCAAAAATTGTTTTTTTACAACCAGAACTCCGAACACGTTGGTGTTTCTAGGGTATCTATTGGGAAGGGATGGAAGGAGGTGGGGGTACGCCGCGAGACGCGCAGCGCGGTTTTCCGCCGTGCGAATCGGGCGGAGGGTCTCTAAGAAGCTTAAGACGCCGTATTTCCCGTTGCAAGCGCTCCAGGATCAGGCGCTCGAAAGCTTTCGCAAGAAGCGAGAGGAGACTAATTGGTCTGTAACCGCTCGGCAGAAGTTGGTCCTTGCTAGGCTTTGGTATCATGGATACTGTCGCGATTTTCGACTCTCTGGGGAAGTACCCTAGCGCTAGGCACGCGTTTAGGAGTTTCCGCAGGAACTCCACCCCGTCGGCGCCGAGCGCGCGGAGCTGGGCGGTTGTTATTCCGTCCGGCCCGCATGCCTTGCGCGTGTTGAGTTGTCGCAGCGCCTCGCGGAGTTCCCTTCCCCTTACATGTCGCGCAGAGGTGCTCCGCGTGGCGGTCAGGTAGTCGCGTAAGCGTGTAACAGTGTAACAGTGCTCTGGTCCCGAAGTCGCCTGACTCGAATGGGCTGCACTGCCGTTTAAGCTTATCCACGAAGAGTTCGCTTTTAGCGGCGTCCTCTCACAAGTATTCCGGCTGCATAACGGTGTCACCAGGCGGTGGTGGTGTCGGAGTGGTGCGGAGCGGGCGGTTTACTCCCGCCTGGCGGCCCAGAGCCTTAGATAATCCCCAAAGGTTTCTTTCACGAAGATTGCAATCTTCGATCGTGCGCGACCATTTTGCGGTTCTCTCGTCTGGTAGAGATTTACGGAATTCTCTGCTGAGAGCTCGCGCCCGCGCTCCGACCGCGGGATCGCCGTAGCGGCTGTGTAGCTTGGAATATCTGCGCAGCTCCCGCAGCGTCCTTCTCTGCTCATCTGAAAGCTCAGGACGTGACTCCGGTTCGCGAGTAATTTTAGTATTTGATTTGTAGGACGCTCGAATCGCGGAAGTGATGTGAGTCACCGCGCTTACGATTTCGTCCCGTGAATTTAGCGGTTTTCGCTCAAGCACGGTGCTTATATGAGCTGTGAAACCGGCCCAGTCGGTGTTGTGTGATATTTTGAATTTGTTTCGGCGTGCTGCGGCGAAAGACGAAACCACGAATGTTACCGGCCTGTGATCGGAAACCAGATAGGAGATCGAAAGCGGGGCCTTTTTTCAACTTTCCCCCCGCCAGTAGCCTTGGCGAGGCGGGAGTTTATTGTCATGTTGGGGTACATGCGCCGCAGCTCTTTGGCTTATGCGGCATAGAAGGGGGGGGGGCAGTGCTTACTTACTAACTTATTTCTAACTTAACCTATGGATGCAGCCGGCACTTTGGCCGGCAACCTAAGATTAGCACAAGACTATTTGTATTTTACTGCAATACATGTTTATTAGTTTAGTTTTCTTGGATTCTTTTTTCATTCACTCGCACATTCACACTGGGTTCTATTTACACTTGACACACGCACTTTCATACGACACTATATACACCCTAAAACACTATTTACATTGCACTGTGCGCCACAGCGCCGACTTTGCTCCTAGCACAATGTGTCCTGGCAATTGTAATGGTCGGAGCCTCAGTATTCCCGCTGGGAGCCTCACGCCGCTGCTCGCAGAGTTCTGCGAGAAGCTGCGGCGGTAGCGCCCGGAACGTGGAGGCTACTGGCTTGGGCCCTCTTGGAGCAAAGTACGTCCGATGGACCTCACAGTTCACCGCCCGGCCGGTTTCGCGCAAGAGTCGCAGAGCTTTCGGGCCCAGCATTCTTTCGGTTGCAGCATTCAGGTGGGAGGTTGAAGTTACCCCGTTTTGGGTAGTGTACCGTGCCCATGTACTCCGGCTTGTTCTGCTCCGTAGGGTGGCCATTTCCCTTGCAGAGCTTGCAGCAGTAGTCATAGGCGCAATTGGCCGAGTGGTGACCCCATCTGCAGCAGCGAGCGCAAAAGAGGTGTCGTGCCCTCTTTTCGCGCTCTATAATCACGTCGAAGCTATCCAACTGACGGACCGAATATATTTTGCGCGAGGCAGGTGTGTCACGTAGGGTGACCATGAATGTCCCCGTGAGCAGTTTACTGCGCTGCCATTCATTTATGGGAGGCTCACCTTCACCTGCGGGTCCGGCGACCGCAGATTCTTTTAGACGCTAGTGTTGCCTGACGCCCAGGGGGTCGTAGCCGAGCTCTCTCAGCTCTTGCGCCACTTCTCCCTCGGTGAACCCTCTCGGGAGTCCCATGATTGCCACTCGGAGGGTCTTTTCATTCCTTCACGCGGTGGCGGGTGCGAGAATAGAAATGTTATGCAATTTAGCATATTTCTCCGCCTCTAAGTAGGCCACCTTGTCGGTGGTGTCGGATTGCGTAGACAATACGCTTCCCCCGCGTTTTGACTCGGTCAGTTGTGGCCTGTTGCTAAGCCCAGCGCACGACCGTGGGCTAGCACAGCATCGGGGGAGATCCTGAGCCTTATATAGTATGGCTTTTTCGACGGCCGTGAGGCGGCCGACGCTTTTGGCTCCCGTGTTTCGAGCGGGGCGTGCCCGGGCGCATCCATCGGGGAATTAGCGTTGCGGGGCCGGCCGCGCTGGTTGACAGGGACGGTTTTCCAGCCGCCATCTGTGCCCTCGCCGTCGTGGGTTTGGGAGGGATGGGACTGGGCGGTGGAGTCGTTACCTGCCAGGGACTTCCGTCGGGCGGCAGGGGTGGTTCCGCTCTGGCACGCGTACGGAGGTGCCGACGCTTCTTCTTGGGCGTGGGGGAGGTCGCCGCCCTCGCTGCGGAGATCCTGGGACCCTCCCGGGACGTGTCCGTCTGGAGTGAGGCCAGGTCCTACAACTACGGCTGTAGCAGCGACCTTCGGCTTTCGCCGACGGTTGCGGTTCCTCCCTCTGGAGGTGATGGTCGCGGGGCCGGCGCCCGCTTCGGTGGACGGCGATCGACCGGTTTCGCCTTCCGCGCTGCTCCTTTGCAAGGAAGAGAAGGTTGCGGGTGGCCTGCTGAAGATTGTAGGGCCCGCTGGACCGCTGTCATCTGGGTCTGCGGGTGCCGGCAGCACGCGCTGCGCTGCGGGAGGGGAGCGTTGCACCCTCCTCCGCTGGGTTGCCGCTAGTTCCGCCGTAGGTCCCGGAGGCCAGCGGCGTTGCGGACGGGTCGTCCGTGGTTTGTTGTGGGGCTGGGGAGTGAGTTTCGAATGCGCGCACCATTTCCAGCACTGAGGGCGAAGGCCGCGGCTCCGGCGAGGGGCTGGAAGTAGCCTGTGTAACGTCGTGCCAAGGGGCCAGATGGACAACACATGTCGGAAGGCCAGCGAGGGGGCGGGGGCAGTCCTTTGGCGGCAAGCGGAAGGCCACCACAGGAGGGCCCCTCCTCAAGGGCCCGGGTGGGCGTGTCTCGGAACGCGGGTGTCAACTGGCGCAGAGGGAATTGATGGGTGAGTCCAGCCGCGGTGCAGCTGGACTCCAAAATTGCAAACAGGCCCACGTTTCGGGATGAGAGGACGCCGCCGGCATGTGAGGTCTGTCACGTGACCCCTCGCGAGGCGGCTGGAGAGTAACCAGCCGTGTTCATTCGAGTTTGAACCGAATCGCGGTGCGGAAGGCACTGGTCACCCGCCAGGGGTTATCGCGAGCTTCGGCTGCGAGGTGTGGCGGTTGCCACGGGACAAAGACCAGGAGCGGCGCCAAGCCGCTGGGGTTTGCGTCAGGCTGGGGCGGGGATGCCTCAGAGGTGTGCAGTGCTGGGAGTGCAGCGCGTTTCCGAGGAGTGTGTATATAGTGTAATAAAACTTCTAAATAAAACTGTATAAACAACTCCGTGTCTGTGTGTTACTCGCACCCGACGACGCCACACCTAAGCGGTTGGCCCGCCGCATTCCTTCCAGAAGCTCTCAGCTCCGCTTCGCGACCCCGTGCGAAGGCGAGTATCACCTCCCAGGGGACCCTTTTCGGTTCCTCCCATTCATTACCCTCTATGATGCAGGCTGCGGGGGTGGAGGAGGAGGAGGAGGAGCTACATGTGTCTCCACACACCCTCTGCAAGCGCAGATTAGAGACTCGCCGTGGTGTCGAGCCCGTATCGATGACGGAAGGAGCAGTCGCTGCGACTTTCACCGTGTTGTTTTCGGCCGATGGCCGAGGCAGCAGCAGCGGCGGCGGCGGTGGTGATTGAGCTGCGGCGGCAATGGTGGCGGCGGGCACTACCGCGTCGTCCGCAGGGCCGACGTCGGTGAAGGGCAGCGGCAGAAGCGTAGGCGGCGGCGGCTCTGATATTTCCGCCAAGGCTTTGTGGCCAAGGTACCTGCCCGCCCCCTCGCTCAGGCTGCGGGCGAAAGGCGCAGGCCCGGGTTTATGCGCACTGGCGTTCGAGACGGCCAGAGGAGCGGAGCGGCAGGGGCACATCCGCACCCTTCGACCGCTCGTCTCGAAGTTGAGAGCGGGGCTCCGCAGTCGATTCCTTTCGAGATCGCAAGGTCGATAATTCCCGGATTTCCAGTCGACGGGTAGATCGAATTTTAGAATAAGTCAGTAAGTAATAAAAATTACATACGAAAAATTGAAATAAATATAATTAAATAAATTTTTTAAGAAATACCCAATTGAAGTGCAGTACAGTGGGAGTGAATGTACTGAATGGCAAATGAAGTGCAAATGAATGCTGAATGTAAATGAACAATGAATCTTGCGTGAATGGGAGGCCAATGAAATGATCAAAATTCATATTTTCATCAATCGATAGTATTGAGAGAAAAAAAAGTTATCGTAATTATTGAGGCCAAAGAGTCTCTGGTTTTAGTTTGTCATTTGATGTGAGATTAAATTAAATGAGCTTTAGTATGTTTAACTAGTGGTGCTAAAACAGCCGTACTTTCTTGCCCGTATTTTGAAGCAAAATTACGCGAAATTCTCAAATTTTCGAAAAATGATACATGACCTTATTTCAAAATCAATTTTAAGGAACAGAATTAAGGGAAATAATTGCTATTTTAGTATTTTAGTTGTTGGAAGACTGAACGTTTGAACTTTTGCAGTTTTCGAAAAATCAGGGATTCAACGAACATGAAACCTGCACCATTCTTTTAAACGCCATTCACACTATCCAAAAACAAATTTGAATAAAAAACAATGGAGACATTTTATTTAATTTTGAAGATGTGTCCAGGGGCTTCGTGTAAAGTACCCCCAAATTAAAATGTCTGTTTCAAATTCAAGGGGGCCGCGACATCAGCCAGATCGTTTGGGGTATACCAATTTTGGAGAATATCGGGTGAACGGTTTAGGCCCGCTTCACACGGCGCCGCAGAAGCGCTCGAACCCGCCGCAGAACACCCTCCGGCGACGACGGACAAAGGGGCCGCAGCAGGTACCTGCTTCGGTCCCTTTCTTCGTCGTCGCCCGAGGGTCTTCTGCGGCGGGTTCGAGCGCTTCTGCGGCGCCGTGTGAAGCGGGCCTTAGCCGCTAGCGTTGTTCACTGACGGACGTTTTGCCGTCATTCGATTTTTCGGCAACAATGACCAACAAAACATAGATTCTGAAAGAGATCCCTTCCACCTAAATTAGCAAGTTGATTTTTCTACTTCTTATTTACTAAAGCACTGTATTAGGAGTTTTTGTGTCGAAAATGCGCCGTTTATTCGCCCAGCATTACATAACATTTCCTCTACTCTAGAGCGTAAGGGTGCCTTCCCACGCGGCCACGGCACCTCGCGTCCGTCAAGCGGCAGGGCTCTTCGCCGACCCTCCGTCGACGTCGGACAAAGGGACCGCAGCAGGAATAAACAGCAGCTCTGTGCTGCGGCCGTGGCGCAGTGGGAAGGCTACCATTTAAAGCTGCGTTCTGCTAGCAGTGGCGCGTACGCCCTCCTCCGCTTCGCGTAGCGAGAGCCCGCCACCGCTTGCCGCAGCAGCGGACGCCCGCTGCACGTGGGAAGGGGCCCTTACTTGTACTTTGGCATAACTAACTTACACTAAGATCGGTTTTGTGAATACTATAGTTCTACTGAGTTTGTTAATTTACGGTCGATATATTTTTTTCTATATATTCACGGCAGGGCGCGTCCGTCAAGCGGCAGGGCTCTTCGCCGACCCTCCGTCGACGTCGGACAAAGGGACCGCAGCAGGTATAAACAGCAGCTCTGTGCTGCGGCCGTGGCGCAGTGGGAAGGCTACCATTTAAAGCTGCGTTCTGCTAGCAGTGGCGCGTACGCCCTCCGCTTCGCGTAGCGAGAACCCGCCACCGCTTGCCGCAGCAGCGGACGCCCGCTGCACGTGGGAAGGGGCCCTTACTTGTACTTTGGCATAACTAACTTACACTAAGATCGGTTTTGTGAATACTATAGTTCTACTGAGTTTGTTAATTTACGGTCGATATATTTTTTTCTATATATTCACGGCAGGGCGCGTCCGTCAAGCGGCAGGGCTCTTCGCCGACCCTCCGGCGACGTCGGACAAAGGGACCGCAGCAGGTATAAACAGCAGCTCTGTGCTGCGGCCGTGGCGCAGTGGGAAGGCTACCATTTAAAGCTGTGTTGTGCTAGCGGTGGCGCGTACGCTCTCCTCCGCTTCGCGTAGCGAGAGCCCGCTGCCGCTTGCCGCAGCAGCGCAAACCAGCCCCCGTGGAGGTTCTGTGAAGGAGAATCCGTATTTCTGCGTGTAGTCTGTTGGCGGCTGGAAAGGTTCAATCTCCAGCGCGCGGCGCGTCGCCCTGCAGGGGCGGGCCCGTCCTTTCATGCTAGCGCCCCGCCCCCGCCCCCCGTTCCGACCCACGCCCACGCCCATGCCCGCGCCCGGTTCGGCACTTGCCCCTCCCCCCCCTGCACCCAAGCCATCGCGCAACCCCTAGAGGGGTGAGGAATGCTGTAAAAGCCGCGGCGCGGTTAACACAGTGGGCGCTGTGAATGGCTAAATAATGTACAAAAGAATACGTTTGATGTAAATACTTAAAAATATTTGAACTATTAGCTATAAGGAAATATGATAATAAAAATATATTTTTACTTCAGATTAGGTGGGGTAAAGAGCCTATAGAAATTTGTTCTTTTAGGTTTAAGCTAGAATTCGCTTAGTTTAAGCTAGATTAGAATTGCTAGTAGTTTTAGCTTGTATATTTCAGAAAAAAATCCGCCGCTAAGTATTAACGCCGCAAGGCAGAAATAATTGTTCCTTTGGATGAATAAACTCCAGCGTCCACAGGGCTGCTTTGAAAGGGAAATATTAAATGGGAAAAATGGGCGCTACACAGTGTCATATAGGGATTTGCCGCAGAAATACGTTAGCCAGAAAATAACTGCCCGAACCACTCTCCTACGCGATCCCAAGTTCCATCCTGCTCTCCAAGCGCCGTCTATTCACCGCGTACGTACGTGCGTGCGTGCGTGCGTGCATTTGGACGTACGCTTACGAAGTATTCGCGGCGGCGCCTGCCTCCGACCGACTCGCTTGGCGGGAAACCGTGCGGCGCTCCCGCCCCTCCCACCTAGAAACGGACGTGTTCCAAGTTGTGGGCGTGAAAAACCAATTCTTGCCGGAGCTCCCGCGGCGCTTGCAAGGGCACTGTAGCCGAAGGCGCCGCGCATCCTGCCTGACACCGGCCAAGAGTTTCTTTTGTCCCCTTCACAGTAACCCTGTGAAGGAGGGGAATTTATTCTCTATAAATATTTTTACATTACGCTGCTGCCTTGCGGCTTAAGCAGCTACAGGCGGGGCTTTTTCTTACAACTAACTTACAATCTAGACTTAAAGTTATCTTAATTGCACTTTGGCATTACTAACTTACACCAAAATCATTATTGTAATTCTATTTATTTATTCTACGTAAATTGTTTGTATGTATTGGTGAATTATTATTATTATTATTATTATTTTATTTTTTTCTACATTCACACATCATTCATACTAGTTTCATTATATACATAACCATTCATTCTTCCCATTCATTCACACTAAACTTCATTACACTCACTGTTCGTCACGGCACTGACTTGACTCAAAGTGTCCGTGGCGCTCGGGCCCATTGGGAGGCGTGGCAGGTGGGGCGCGGCGTCGCGTTCCCCGCGCGTCCCTCGGCCGATGGCGAGTCTTCCCCCTCGCGCTCGGCTGCCTCCGCTCGCTCGCACAAGGCAGCAAGCGTGTCATGAGGCAGCGCGCGGAAGGAGAAAGCGACGCGCTTCGGACCCTTCCGGAGGTGGGACCGATGCGCGTCGCTGTTCGCCTCACGGCCGGTGTCGCGCAGGATGCGCGGCGCCTTCGGAGCCAGAGCCCTTTTAAGCGCCGTCACTGACTGCCTTTGGAGCTCCGGCAGGAATTGGTTTTTTATACCCAGAACTCCGAACACGTCGGTGTTTCTAGGGTATCTATTGGGAAGGGGTGGAAGGAGGTGGGGGTACGCCGCGAGACGCGCAGCGCGCTTTTCCGCCGTGCGAATCGGGCGGAGGGTGGAGGGAGGTGCCGCCGCGAATACCTCGCAGGCATACGTCCAAATGGACCGCACGCAGGCGGTGAATAGGCGGCGTTTGAGGGCAGGATGAAGTTCGGGGGCTCGAAGGAGTGGGCGTAGGAGAGTGGTTCGGGCAGTTATTTTTTGGCTAAAGTACTTGGCGTGGGCGTGCCAGCGGAGGTCGCTGTCAAGCTTCACACCAAGATACTTCGCCGTCTTTTGCCACGGTAGATGCGTGCCTAACAAGCTCACGACTTCATCGGGGTCGGCCCTCTGTCGAGTGAAGTTGACGGCTACGCACTTGTCAGGGTTGAGGGCAAGCTTTTTATGGCTTAGCCATTGGGGAAGCTCGGCGAGACAATCATTCAGATATCTCACCGATTTCCTTTTGTCCGCCGATTTCGCATAGTAAGCGAAATCATCCGCGAACATAGCCCGCAATGTTGAATGCCGGTATTTTTTTCAACAGGAAGCGGCGCGTCGTTGACGTACAGGCCGAATAGTGTCGATGAGAGCACGCTTCCCTGAGGCACGCCGGCTGCGGCTCGCCTTGGGGACGAATGTACGCAATTGACGCGAACCTTGAATCGTCTATCTGTCAAGAAGCTGGCGATTAGTCTGACGTAGCAGTCGCTGATTCCAAGACACGCGAGACACGCAAGACACGCGAGCGCCCCCTCGTGCCATACAGAATCGAATGCCGACCGCATGTCTAGAAAAACCACTGGCAAGTTCTGCCGTCTTTCGAGAGAGAGACCGATCTCGGTACTTAGCCGCGTCAGTTGTTGCGCGGAACTTAGACCAATTCGAAATCCGAATTGCTCATCTCTAAGAAGCTTAAGACGCCGTATTTCCTGTTGCAAGCGCTCCAGGATCAGGCGCTTGAAAGCTTTCGCAAGAAGCGAGAGGAGACTAATTGGTCTGTAACCGCTCGCCAGGAGTTGGTCCTTGTTAGGCTTTGGTATCATGGATACTGTCGCGATTTTCCACGCTCTGTGGAAGTATCCTAGCGCTAGGCACGCATTTAGGAGCTCCCGCAGGAACTCCACCCCGTTGCCGCCGAGCGCGCGGAGCTGGGCGGCTGTTATTCCGTCCGGCCCGCATGCCTTGCGCGTATTGAAATGTCGCAGCGTTTCGCGGAGCTCCCTTCCCGTCACACGTCGTGCAGAGGTGCTCGGCGTAGCGGTCAGGTAGTCGCGTAAGCGTGCAACAGTGCTCTGGTCCCCGAAGTCGCCGGACTCGAATGGGCGGAACTGCCGTTCAAGCGTCTCCGCGAAGAGTTCGCTTTTCGCGGCGTCCTCCCACACGTATTCCGGCTGCATAGCGGTGTGACCGGGCGGCTGTGGTGTCGGAGTGGTGCGGAGCGGGCGGTTTACTCCCGCCTTCCGGCCCAGCGCCTTAGATAATCCCCAAAGGTTTCTTTCACGAAGATTGTAATCTTCGATCGTGCGCGACCATTTTGCGGTTCTCTCGTCTTGTAGAGATATACGGAATTCTCTGCTGAGAGCTCGCGCCCGCGCTCCGTCCGCGGGATCGCCGTAGCGGCTGTGTAGCTTAGAATATCTGCGCAGCTCCCGCAGCGTCCTTCTCTGCTCGTCTGTAAGCTCAGGACGTGACTCCGGTTCGCGAGTAATTTTAGTATTTGATTTGTAGAACGTTCGAATCGCGGAAGTGATGTGAGTCACCGCGCTATTGATTTCGTCCCGTGAATTTAGCGGTTTTCGCTCAAGCACGGTGCTTATATGAGCTGTGAAACCGGCCCAGTTGGTGTTGTGTGATATTTTGAATTTGTTTCGGCGTGCTGCGGCGAAAGACGAAACCACGAATGTTACCGGCCTGTGATCGGAAACCAGATAGGAGATCGAAAGCGGGGCTCCGCAGTCAATTCCTTTCGCGATCGCAAGGTCGATAATTCCCGGATTTCCAGTCGACGGGTATATCGTGGGTTCTTTCGGGGCGCATACGTATACGCCACGTCTCGTCGCTATGTAGTTGGCTAAACGGGTGCCGTTTCGGTTTGCACCGATGCAGCCCCACTGTCTGTTCCTTGCATTCCACCGGCCGAGAGGCGAACAGCGACGCGCATCGGTCCCGTCCACGGAATATACTCTCTGGTCCCATCTACGGAAAGGTCCGAAGCGTGTCGCCTTCTCCTTCCGCGCGCTGCCCCGCGACACGTTTGCTGCCTTGTGCGAGCGGGCGGAGGTAGCCGAATGCGAAGATAATGATAATGATGATGATAATGATAATGATAATAATAATAATAATAATAATAATAATAATAATAATAATAATAATAATAATAATAAATAATTGCAAACGATAAAAACTGAAAAATCGAAGGGATTCATTTGATTCAATTCCGGCCTTTTGAAATAGATTTTTATGAAATAGATATATGAATAGATTATGAAATAGATGGCAAGGATCGGAAGCAAAGCAATCGAATTCCTTAGAAATCGAAAAGAAAGAATCGATTCCGGAATGGAATCGGTGGAATCGGAACGTCCCTAGCTGCAGGTTGTCGGCTCCGTTATTCACCTCCAGCCGTCATCAGCTGCTTCCCAGATCTTTCGCACAGATGTTTTATTTTCGCAGCGTAGGTTCAGTTCACACGTGATGTCACGATCTACTTCACTAGCCAAAACCATGCCTCCGAACCTGTGCCAGGCATTGAGTAATTCGCCAGTGCACCGTAGGCTTAGTGCATTATTTTCATTGTAGTTCACGCGGACATTTAACATGCATTATAAGCGAGGCGGCGTAATGTTCAAAAAGCCAATGTCCAAATTTCACTTTACGACTCGAGAAATTGTACAAACGAGCTCAGGCGAACATCCCGAGTCTCTAAAATCTGGAATCTCGGATTGTAATGGTAAATGCACCTACGTACATATGAAGTATTGCATAAGAGAAGCAATGGATATTTCTTTCAAACATGTACGCGAGAGAAATATCACCTTTCAAAGATATCTAAATTAGGGTCGCGTCTGGAGCAGGCGCCCTGCTTATCTTAAGGTTTATCTTAAGGTCATGGGCTCCCCAAATCGCCGTCAACGCTGACACGATCCAGACAGTGGAAACGGGATGTTTGGGAACTTATGAGTCAGTGTTTTCAAAAGGGGCAAATGTCCTCTGACAGTAATGTCAGTTTATTGCGTTCAAGACCTGTCGAGTTCTGGCGGGGGTGGCGTAATGGCCACATAAATCTCTCTGTTTTCCCTTATATGGGGTCCTCTAGCGTTGATGACGGGCAGACAGCCCAGAGACTTTGCTATGGCAACTTCACGCTGCTCTGCAGATCTACTTTTTCAATTAAACTTTTCATACTTCATCGGACTTGGTCTCTGTACTTGAAACCTCGCTCACCACCACGCTCCTCCAGGGAACTTAGCTTCCCTGCCAACTCAACATTTTTGCATCCTGTACTGGAAGCATTTGTAATTGCCTGCAATCGCTGCTAGTAGCACAACACCGGCAGCGAATGGCAATACAGGAGTGCCCAATCTACAATGCCACTCCTCACTCGATCCTTTTGAAACGAAACCTCTGTACCCACTGATTGCGACTTTCACATTGCAACGGTAATACGCCTTTATATACGAATATGAGTATTGATTAAACGCAAGTATAAAGCATTGCGTAAGAGAAGCAGTGGTAACTTTCTTAAATAGGTACACGAAAGAAATATTGTTTCTTGACATTATCTAATTTGTGGTTACGTCCTTTGCGGGCGCTTTATTTACTTATCTGCACGTTTTAAGTGTATTTACGAGGGGGCTCCGGAAACCGTTGCCATCGCTAACGAGGAGACAGATTATAGAAACTCACGCGAGAGTGATGTCGAAGGGCTAAACAAGTCGGCAGTAATGTTTGTTTATAAGATCCGACGCGCGTAGGGTTGAAGCAAGAGGTGCTTCTTTTCCCCCTTTTTATAAGCTGCCTCTTGCATTGATAAGGGAAGAGACGGCCCAGAGTCACTGCTATATTCACCTCACGCTGCTCCGCAACACTTTTTATTAAACTTATTTTTCATGCTTCATTGGAGTTGGTTTCTGTACTTGGACCTTGCTCTTTCAGAAGTCTTGCGCTTCCTTGCGAACTCAGTAGATTTGCACGCTGTTCTGGAAGCATTCTTAATTGTCCGCCTGTAAGCACTGCTGGTAGCACAACACGCCTGCAGCAAAAGACATTCCACCACCCCTTCCAGTGGACAGTAGTTGGCGAAGTTCTAGCAAGATAACATCACCCTCTCATGCTAACTGTAGTTCTGGCGACGTTCTAACGAGCTAACACCAGCGTATCATGTATTGGTTGTTTTTTAAAGTACCGATGTCGGCGCCCGTGTGTTCAATCCACTGTCACGCGAACCCTATTTTTGTTTTCATTAAGTGCGTCATCGCCTGCACGGATTCCGGGCGCGTCAACCCGTAGTCCCGCAAGTGTAGTATATGTTGTTGCTCAGGAGGTAGCGGCGATCTTCCGGCGCCGACCTGTCGGCCAATGAGATTTCCCCCAACCTGGTACCTCCCATCAGAGGAGGTATCCCCCCAGCCGGGACAAGCTCTATGCTTCCGGCCGGTCTCCTGGCATGTGTCAGTGTGGTGCGTGTAAGTAAAGGGAAGGATGCGACAACGAATGGGAAGAAAAGATCGCACGCGGTCCGTTTGGTACGGTAATGACCCGGCATTCGCCTGGTGTTGATCAGGGAAACCACGGAAAACTACCGATAAAAGCAGCCGGTCGGTATAATTCCTTTCCACATATCGTCAGGACTCGACCTAGCGATCCGGCTAGTGTCGAAAATACTGCCACCGTCTTGACTCGAACCTAGTCCCTCCTGGTCAGTGGCACTACAATGACAGGTGATGCCCTGAGCCACCTCCCGGTCAGCCGTTAAGGATATATAAGGCGGTTCAATGGGTAGAGTATATATTGCATTTAAATTTCATGTTGATTGATTATTTTACTCAAATTGGTTGATACAAATGCATAGAAAGACAAAAATTGATTTGGTGCGACATACGATTTACAAATCGAACAAGAAAGTTGGAAACTTGTTTAAAAGTTGAAAATGCGAAAATCGCATATACTCAGGGTTTATTTGTCTTAATTGATTGTAGAATTGCTTCAAATGATTTTCAGTAAAGTTTCTGGTGTTCTCAATAGTTTCGGGCGGCAAGAGAGAATTGAGACATAATTATCCCTGAGCCAGGCTCGAACCAGCGCCCCATTCCCTCAGAAACTCTTGAGTCCGTCCCCGATATACAACCACTTCGGTCACCCGGGTAACTCAGGGAATTGGCCCTTTTGTAATAGTTATGAGCGCGTGGTTGTTTCAGCTCTAGCATTAGGCAGTAGAAAAAAAAGAGAAAATGTGTCACAATGTCCTTTCGGCGGCAAAAGAGGGCCGCTGAGTAGAGAATAAGACATTCCAGAAGCTAGTCGAGACCAGAGAGATTCGAAAACTAACTAGCGCGAGAAAGTCTGCGTCATTCTACAGCACCGCTAGTTTATTTATTTACTTATTTACCATACGTTGTTACATACGAGGAGAAACTTGAATGAAAAACAAATTGGTGCGGGTATTGAAAAAATAGTTTTTAGAATAGCATAAATTCCAGACATGAATTCAGCAAAATCTATGTGTTTTTTTTTTTTTTTAAATGTACATGACCTTTTAAAGAGCTGGTATTTTTACAACAGACTTTGTTTAAAGCAAAAATCGGCGTCTCCAATTTTCTTGTTTTGAAATGTTCACTTTTTGGCAATTTCGAAAAAAACTGAGTAATATCTGATAATGAGACTAGCCCCATATTTTTACCGTCTATTATTACATCTGAGCAACAAATTTTCAAAAACAATTGGGTGCTGTTTTTGAGAAAAGAAAATTAAGTGCCTGTATTTCGCGCAAAATTACACGAATGTTCACATTTTCGAAAAATTGAACGTAAACTTAATTACAGATCCGTCTTTAAGGGACACATTTCGTTAAGGGGAAACAATATCTTCAATATTGTAATTGTAAGAAAATGCCACAAAAAATGCACTTCAATTTTCAAAAATCTGTGATTTCAACGAGACCACCACCAACATCACCATTCCCTTAAGCGTTCTCTATGCTACTCAAAGACAAATCAAATCAAAAATATTGGGCGGTTTTTGCGAAAATTTTGAAAATGTTATTGAGACGTCGTGTGAAGTACCTTCAAACATCAAAATATGCGAACCCCCAAAGCCATGAGTTCATTCAAATCGATTGGGGAATATCAATTTTGAAGAAACTATGCTGAACAGTGAGAGCGTAGTCTTCCGCGGCCGGAGTCAGTATTTACTAGGCTGTCCGGGTGACGTCGCGTCTATGGCGAAGGTGCCGACGTTTCGGTCGCCATTCTGCGACCTTCCTCAGGGCCAAGAGTAAGAGAGTTTAGTAATGCATTACGCCCTGAGGAAGGTCGCAGAATGGGGACCGAAACGTCGGCACCTTCACCATGGACGATATATTATACTTCTACATAAACGTGCAAAAGTGTTTCATCCAGCAAAACTTTTATCAGTCCAGAGTTAGGTTGCCGGCTCTCATACCACTATGACACACAAGAGCCGTATGAATCGAACTCGGGCGAAGGTAAATGGCGATTCATGTAAAAACACCCTCAGCAATCAAAATATCTGTTATAAACTCCCGAAGCCTCCAGTCCGTTTAGCTCGAACAGGGAATATAATGCATTACGCCCTGAGGAAGGTCGCAGAATGGCGACCGAAACGTCGGCACCTTCGCCATGGACGCGGCGTCACCCGGACAGCCAAGTAAATAAATCTGCTGAACAGTTTAGGCACTAGCGTTGACCATAGACGGACAGACTGATGTTTTGACGTCAATCGATTTTTTTAGTATCAAGAAACAACAAAACATGGATTCTGGCTACTCCACGCGTTGGAGGATATTTTTCTCTAAATTTAGCGACAGGGTTTATCCACTTTTGGTACTATAGCCCGGTAATAAGAGTTTTTCTCGCCAAAATTCGCAGTTTTCTAGCGCGCGATTACATAATTTTCTCTTCTTACGAAGAATTCGTAAGGTGATAATGTAAACATCATATTACTGTGGATTCGCAGACAATTATATTCATTACTTTTGTTGTGATTCTGATATTTCACCCCAAATTTTCGATAAATTAAAATTTCATACCAAATGATCACCGATACGAGTAGGCTTGATTTAAATTATTCAGATGAGGCCTAGGCGCTCTAAACCATTAATTAAAAATACACTTTTAACATAAAATAGATTTAATGTTTTTAAGTCTATGAAACTTTACTCTAAAATACCGTTTGATAGCAAAACTGGAGTAATTTGAAAATACAATAGTATATGTAAAGTGAGGGTTGAAGCAAAATGTTAATGGTGACCCGCCATTCTATCGCGCAGAAATTTAAGATTACGGGAGTATTTCCCAAAACCCCTAAAAGGAAGAAATTGTACAAAGCGTCTGAAAGTCGTCTCAATATTTTAGTTTCTGCCCACAGGATGCAGAGGTAGTGCAGCACAAAGAAAACAATGGAGACTCCATGCCGGAGGCGGTGGCGCCGCCGTCTTTCGATGAAGACGATACGAGCCAGAGCTCGGGTCGAATCACCAGAAGCCAGTCGAAACAAAGCGGCCAGGGGCAAAACATGGATGGAAAAGAAACAGAATTGGAAAAAATACAAGGTAGTATTAATTTATAGGTATGGAGCAAAGCGCGTGTGAAAATTTGTTCTGTCCATAAAAAAAGGAAATGGAATGTTTGAGACGATTCCTCGTACTTGCTTTTAAAACATCAGAATCGGAATCCGTATCCCCCTTTCGGGACTTTATTTCTAGAATGTGATGAAAAGTGAAGCTCCCTCGGTAACAATTAATTTTCTCTATTTATTAAGCGGAGCGAGTGAGATTATTAAAATAAGCGTGTCTAAATTTAAATTCCCCTAGTAGCTCTTCACCTAACTTAAGCCACGAGCCGCCCCTAGTAAAAATATTGCTCTTTTTGCACAAAATATGCAAATGGAGATTGTTCAGAAATGTTGTACAAAAATAAAATTACTTCTGTGCATTGACCACATTAAACGTCATTATTATAAGAACGATAATTGAAATAGGGCTTCGCTAATAAAAACAAGAAATTTTCAAGTCTTTAACTTTAAAAGGGTTAATTTTATCACATCACTTTATGGGAGAACTTTTTAATGAAATTTTGTCTGCTTTCATTTCGTATAGAACATCATTTTCAGCGGGATTGATAGTTTCGAAGATATATCCAAAAACATAGAAAAAGCACCTTTAACGATTCCCTCCACCCCCGTCTCACTCCATATATTTCATAATTTCTTGGATGATTTGCGGTAGGTACCAACAAACAATCATGCCAAATTTCAAAACTGGTTTTTTTTTTTACTAGATCATAATTTTTTGGACTCTCTGATCAGATAAGCGAAGTGATGCATTTTGTTTGCAGGTGAAGCAGCCAAAACAGCATGTAACAAGATTACTGATACTGGGGAAGCATCATCACGAAGGAATTCTTCTACTTTCCCTAATACTTCGTGCCCGTTTTGCGAACGAAATTTTACCTCTCGGAATATGCTAGAACAGCACGTAAACGTCCACATGGGAGAGAGACCCTTCGTATGTACGATTTGTGGGACAGCGTTTTCTTGGTATGGTAACTTGAGAAGGCACGTGAAAAATGTTCATAAAAAGCACCAAAAATCCAAGAAACAGAAAACGACGACGGGAACCCATTCGTCTACGGCAAGGCTCGAGCCAGTCGAGGACGACGGGACAAAGATGAAAACTACCACTACTTCTGCGTCAGCGAGTGCGAAATCATCAGTAGAAGAGAAAACGTCAGAGGCAACATCTTCGGAAATATCAAAATCCTCACAAATCCCCACCGTCATTCAGAAAGAACGTAACGATAACGAAGAGCAACCATCTCTCTCTACAAAAAGAAGCAGCAACGATGTTTCGACTTCGCAAGGCGCTCGGCTTCGCCTCCAGGCATGCCACGTGTGCGGGCGAAAATTCTCTAGTGAGAGCTATCTGAAGCAGCACATGAACTCCCATTCGGGAGAAAAACCGTACGAGTGTACCCAATGTGGGGTGGCGTTCGGGTGGGAAAGTAGTTTGCTGAGACACAAACGGAAGCACAGAGGCAAGCAATCCCCGACGAAAAACAACCCAGTGGTATCAATGCAAACGGGAACCAAGATAGCAATGGTAAAGATCTGCCCAGACACGGACGTTGTTGAGAGTTTTATTCCACAAACTGAGAAAATGGTCGCTGGCATTCCTCAACAAACATCTCTAATAAGTGACGGTAACAATCAAGGATCTAAACGGCTGATACTAGATCATCTACGAAGACATACTGCTAGTGGGCATCATCAGTGTAATCTATGCGGGCGAAAGTTCTCCAGCCGGTGGCATTTGGATCGTCATGTTAACTCTCACCCTGTGTTGAAGCCATTCCGTTGCCCGCTGTGTGAAAAGAGCTTCATCTGGGAACGCAACTTAAAAGCGCATTTATGCATTCACATGAAAGAATCTGAACTTCAATCTGCGGAAAAGAAGACTCATGACCGTACACAGATACAGCAAGAGCCAAGCAGTATGTCTGGTGCAAAAGCAAATGAGAATAAATATGCCCGTTCCGAACCTAGTTTGGATTCAGAACAAGTGGTATGTAATGAATCATTGTGTACAATGCAGTGTCATGTATGTTCAAAGAGATTCACTGTATTAGGAAGTTTGAAAAGGCATATGCTTAAACACACGTGTATAAAACCATTTTCTTGTGTTGTATGCGGAAAAAAGTTTTCTAGGAAAGACTACTTGCAATTACATTGCAAATTGCATTACAAAAATACTAATTTGAAACAAAGAAAGCAAAATATGCCACCAGAAAAAAAATATGGCAACAAGAAAAACACATTAGGGAGTTTGGATGAGAGAGATTTGACAACAAAAAATGTCCCAGAAAAATCAATGGTACAAAAAGTTCAAGATGAAATGACAGGACCTAAAACAGAGATTCCTCAGCAACTTATGACAAAGAACAATCTAGTGGAAACTAATGGCTTAGCAGCCAGTAGCTCAAGTCAAGTTACTAAAGAGCAATATCAGTGTATAATGTGTTCAAAGCAAACTAATTCCAAGGCAGCAATGCTCGCACACATGCAAATGCACATGGGAGGAAGCAATACACTATGCAGTATTTGTGGGAAAAAAGTGAATAATCTTCCACAGCACATGTTGCAACATACTGGTGAAAAACTATTCAAGTGTTCAGTCTGTGAGAAAAGGTTTTCTAGGAAAGATCATTTACTCAAACACGAACTCAGATGTGCGCAAAAACTGGTTAATATTGAGGAACATGATATCCAAGTTGTAAAGAAGTCGCAGGCAGAGAGTAGAAAAAGTCAAAGGCAGTGCCATGTATGCAAGAAGATGTTCAACAGCAGTTACTTGAAAGAACATCTTCGTATTCATTCCGGAATTAAACCATTCCAATGTAGATTCTGTTCCAGAACATTCCGATTTAAGAGTGGTTACCTGAATCATTTAAAATTTCATAAGAAGATGAAACAAGATTCATTAAAAGACAAAGTAACAACAGAAGAAACATTAAAAAAATCTCCCCCCCAAAAAATTGAAAATTACAATATTACTAAGAAACAAAATTTGGAAAACTATGAATGTTCAATGTGTGGCACACATTTAAGCTCTAAAGCAGCTTTGCTCTGCCATGTTCTCAGACATGAGGGTAAGGGGAATACATGTAACATTTGTGATAAGAAATTGACCTCATCAAAGCATCTTTTAAGTCATATGAGCACACATACAGGAGAAAAACCCTTTGAATGTGAAGTGTGCAAGAAGAAATTTACTTGGAAGGAAAGCTGGCAAAATCACACTAAAACACACATTGAAAGAAACAACCTGATAGATGAGAAGGGGCAGAGTGAACATCCACAGAAGAGATGTGTAGAAGATACAAGCTCAGAAAATCTCAAATTGATAGAAGCTACATCTGGTGGTAATTTGAAGCAAACTAAGAAAGGGAGTTCTTTCCACAGACAGATGGTTTCAGTCTCCAAAGTGATGAAAGAACATCAAAATATAAATAGAAAAAAGTTTCATTGCAAGGTCTGTAATCAAATAATCTCTTCCCGAATTAACTTTTTTATTCACATGCAGTCTCATTCAAAAGAGGAAATGTTTAGCTGCACAATCTGTCATAAAATTTTCACCAGAAGAGAGACTCTAAAAATTCACATGATATCACATACACACATTTCTAATAAAAAATTTGACAAAGAAGCTGATAACATAAATGCTGAAAAACAGGAAGGAAAAGTACATACTCAGATAGATAAATCATTAACATGTCCCAAAGAACCCACTCGATCCAGCAAAATATCTACTAATGACTGTGAGACTGATGAATCATTTTTGGTGACTCATTTCAGTGATCATAGTAAGGTTTCTAGCTCTGATAGAGTAGATGAGGGAAAATTGCTCGACAAAAATGATTCTAAAATTCATAGAGATGTGGTTCTGGTAGATACCAATCAGAGTATCATGCAAGGAAATCCTGTTAGACTGAATCAAGATTCAAAAAGAGAGTGTCTTCCTTCACAAGCTCAAGAAACAGTAGGATCCAATGCCAGTACGAGTCAGTCTTTTGACAAAAGAGCTGAAACGATCCAACCAGAAGTCAAATCATATGAAGGAAATAGTACAAAAGGTGCAGATGCTAAAAACAAGACCCTGGCTTGTGAGTTATGTGGAAAAGTGTTTTCTGGGCAGCCAAAACTACTAAGACATCTAATGAACCAAAGTTGTTCACAACAATTTGAATGTAATATTTGTCATAAAATGCACAGTTCTAAAGGAAGGTTGAATAGACATATGCTACAGCATTCAGATTTATCAAAATGTGATGGTGACATAGCAAGGCCTCCATTACAATCATTGCAGGTAATAAATGTAATGAAAATTGAAACAATTTAAAAGAGATACAAAGTAAATTAAAAGTACAAAGTAATAATGGTAACAAGATACTTACTTGCATTTGTTACAAAGCAAGTAAGTATCTTGTAAAAATGATATGTAATGATATGTATCCTCTCTTAAAACTTACTGTGACAGACAAGATGCTTACTGTGAATCTTTTAACATACATATGTATGATCAGTAAATGTATAAGAATTTACCCACCCAAATTTTCCAAATATATACATTTAGTATAAATATTGATTCTAAAAGTGAAACGTAGAACATAAGTAGAATACACTTCATTTCCTTGAACAATTTTTTCAATTGAGACTGAATCCTTGTATCACACTGAACATATATTTTGAAACTTGATTTCATCAATTACAAGGTCATTCTTAAACAATGGCAAAAAAATTCATTCAACAGAGGACAATGAAACTTTATGTCTTTAAAATACCCTTTCCTGAAAAACAAATTTTGTACCCAAAGAGGCTACAAAGGCATTACATGTCTTGCATAATTTCTACAAAAATTGGAAATTACTTAAAAAATATTGACATTAATTAGAAAATAATTTTCATAGGTTCTTATTAATTGGGCAATAGATCTTTCATTCACATGTCTATTGTGCTCCTGGGGAAATTAAAGCAATTAACAATGATTTTAATTGTGATATTGTCATAAGGGAAATATGTCTGTTATTATCTTCATTAATCCTCAAAATTACTTGACCAATCTTACTTTGAGACTAAAGAATGATTGTAGCTTGATCTAATATTGCAAAAATGTATTGTTAATATAAATGTCTGGATATTTAATTCATATTTTATTAACTTCAGGAACCCGAGGTGATTATCATTGATTCAAGGTCTCCTAGCCCAGAGAATACAAATGAAAGTGTCTCCTCAGACAAGCAGAGATTTGACAAGTGTGGAGAAGATTTACATTCAATGATAGTGAGTGGTGTAAAAGAAAAATGTAACAATGAAAATACACTTATAAATTTTGTGTCACCAGATAAGACTCCAATGGAAAGCTTAACAGGTATGTACGTTAAATATTGGGAATTGTGGTAAATCGTTTTCATTTCTATTATTTCAGAGTATGATTTTGAAAAACTTTTCATGATGTGTGTTATTTCTAGAGCCCGGAAGTTCAGGCATATTTGTTACCTAAAATAGGCATGCAAAAAGACATTTATTTTAGCTAAAGTAGGAGAGCAAAAAAGCATGAAAACAATGAAAATTGGTATTTAAAAGCAAATATTGTAATAAATTAATAATTAAAATTATTAACATTTATTCTCAAACTAAAATTTACATTAGCACTTAATGTGTAAGAAAACAATCTTTTCTTTTTTAATGTTGATGACAAGTGTGGAGAGTGATGGCATGACCATGTGGTGTGATGGCTACGAATTTGTTTTACTTGATATGCTATCTCTTAGAAATGCTGTTGTGAACTTTTTGGATCTTGATATGCCATCAGTGAAAATGGATCCCCCCCTATTCTCCCTCTCCCTCTCTCCCCCTCTCTCTCCCTCTCCCCCCTCTCTCTCCCTCTCCTTCTCTCTCCCTCTCCCTCCGTCTCCCTCTCTCTCCCTCTCTCTCCCCCTCTCCCTCTCTCTCCCTCTCTCTCCCCCCCCCTCTCTCTCTGCCTGCAGGTATATGTCCAACTTGATCGCGATTGGTGCTAGAAGGGGGGGGGGAGTGAAATCATAAGGAAAAGGGCAGAAGAAGGCAAAACAAGTCAAAATGGCAAAAATAGGAATCAGAAGCAAATATAGGCAAAAAAGGCAAATTGAAAATCCAGTAATACTGAGAGAAGTCAGAAAAAGACAAAAATAATACAAAAAGAAGGAAAAATGAAAATCTACTAAAACAAACCCATGTGTATAATTAAGTGATTCCTATTATTATCACATAAAATAGTAACAGTAACAAAAAGGCATTTTGTCAAACTTCCGGGCTCTAGTTATTTCATTTTGTATTATTTGCTTCACCATCTTGTTACGAATATTCTAGTTTTTGTATCATGTTCACCATTTGTTAAAGACCCATGCATGGAGTGCAATTAATATATAGTAATTGTCATTTTGGTACATTGTATGTTCGGAATTTCCTCAGTGAAATGTACGGCAAAGTTGGTTAACTCTTGGGTCAATGTGCTACCCTGATAAGTTTTGCATAATAATAAACTTACACATTTGGAAATTCAATTAACCTCTTAAAAAAAAACAACAGAATTACACTTGCCATTTTTTTCAATGACATGTACAACACAAGTTCCTAAAAATAAATTATCTAGTGGTTCTCTCCAGTCTTAAATTAAAATTAAAATTGCTTGCATGTTTGTTAGCTTGTTTATGTTCCAGTTTGTTTTGTTTATTTGTTTGTGTGAATTTGTGTCTGTGTGACTTTTGGACAGACTTTTTGCTTATAAATTACAACTCGATAGCATGTGCAAAATGACTTTTGACCATGTTGAAGATGTTTGCAACTCTGAAAATGGCTTAATGAACTTTTTCAAACTTGAGATGGTAATGTTCTATAAAAATTTTGTTTGACATTTATAAATTACAATGGTTGCCACTCTGCTTTTGACACCTATCAGCTTTTTACCTATTCCCCAGCCTATGCATCCACGTTATTAATAATGCATGAATAAGGTTTCTGACCTCCTATCTGCCTGTTGGTTGTTCTGTCAAGAGATATGTGTGTTTATTTGTTCATTGGTCCGTTGTATCTGTTTGCTTCTGCTTCTCTTTTGTGCTTTAAAACTGTTTGTTACTATCTGTATCCTAACTGTATCAGTCCATCATATTAGAGTTTTTTCACTTCAGATCTGCAATTGCCAATAATGCAGATTTCCCTTCACAGCCATTGATACCAGTCTACCCCAGTCAATTGATAAGTTAAATTGATACAAAACGCCTCTTGAAGCAACTCCACAACTACTATAATAATGTAAATTTGAAGCGTTGCTTACATTCGAGCTTTACCGCTTTCAACTTCTGAACGTAACAAAGAGGACAAGCATAACCTAATACACTATTATAAATTTACTAATATTCCAAATGAATTATTTACCGGTGAATATTTAGAGAATGAACCGATGAACACAACCCTTAAAATTTTTAACATTTAAAAATATTGCAAAATTTTAACACTTAAAAATTATAAAATTGAAAATAGAGATTTTTGCTTTAAACAAAATCTTTTCTGAAATACCAGCTCATTAAAAAATGTTCTACGCAATTTTTTGAAAACAACACCACCACCATCCAAGCTAGCTTTTGCATAATGTCTGCTGGAAATTAATGAAATATACGGTAGCCTCACCTACCATATGCCAAGAGAAAAATTATCGGACAACAAAAATGGAAATAAGGATATGGAAAAAGATGTTATTTGAATTATAATTTACTATTGAAAATCGTAATATTAATTTGATTTTATTCTATTCTACAAATTGTTTTCTCACTGTATTGATGTATTGTCAACCAATCTGCAAGCCTTTATTGAAATTATCACTTTTATGTATTCTCTCTTAAAACTAAGATTTAAATGTAATTTGGAAAAAATGTACTATAATTTTATTGTAGTTATTTAATTTATTAGAAATAGTTGGTTATTTATGAGGAATTACGTAACATAATCTTTCAAGCGGTGTTGCCATGCAATGCAGGTATATGGCAGTTTGAGAAGTTATTCCCAGAATTTCATTGTTGGACGGTGACATGAATGGGAGGGGGATGAGATAAGAAGGGTTAACATTAATGTTACAATGACTCCGCTTTCCTTAAAATTGAACTATATCAAAGTCGGGAAGAATTATATGCTTGAAGAATTCAAGCATTCATATTGGATGGCCTTTAATTCTGGATGTTCATTTTATGTGTGAAATTAACCTGGCTTGTTGCTACATTGTGCTGCAAATATTATAATAATTGAGATCTATTCATGCTTGTTTCTTTTGTAGTAGTAAGGCTTTCTGTCTGACAGGCAGGCTTTCCCATGAATCCATTGCCTCTAATATAGGGAGGCTAAACTCCTACTTTTCTGAACTCAAATATAATCAATACAAATTTGTATTCTCAATATTTCGGTGTAGTAGGTCAAATAAACTTGCGTGCCAGAACACAGGAGTTTGAAAAGAATTGGCACACACAAATATTCCTGAAATATGGAAAATAATGCCCCTTTTTCCGGAGAAGATAAACATTGAAACTTGATAAGATTGAAAAGCGCCTTTGCACATTTGATGAGCAACTAATCGATATGCATAATGTCCACAGGTGAAAGAAAAAAAAATAGTTTGATATGAAATTGTACGGTTTTTAATACATTCTACACGATCCTTCTTTCAGATTTCTTCAAAACTCATTTTAACACATTAAATTAGATGAGTTGAAAAAATCTGAAAGCAGGAACGTGCAGAACGTATTAAAAAGTACCAAATTTCATATCAAACTTAATTTTTTGCAACAGTGGACAATATGGGTTTTGATCAATTGCCCCTCATCTATTTTTGTTAGCACAAATATTATTGATATTAATAATAATAATAATAATAATAATAATAATAATAATGATAATAATAATAATAATAATAATAATAATAATAATAATAATAATAATAATAATAATAATAATAATAATAATAATAATAATAATAATAATAATAATAATAATAATAATAATAATCATCATCATCATCATCATAATCATCATCATCATCATCATCATCATCATAATCATCATAATCATCATCATCATCATCATCATCATCATCATCATCATAATCATCATCATCATCATCATCATCATAATCATCATCATCATCATCATCATCATCATAATCATCATAATCATCATCATCATCATCATCATCATCATCATCATCATCATCATCATCATCATCATCATCATCATCATCATCATCATCATCATCATCATCATCATCATCATCATCATCATCATCATCATCATCATCATCATCATCATCATCATCATCATCATCATAATAATAATCATCATCATCATCATAATAATAATCATCATCATCATCATAATAATCATCATCATCATCATCATCATAATAATAATAATAATAATCATCATCATCATAATAATAATCATCATCATCATAATCATCATCATAATAATAATCATCATCATCATCATAATCATCATCATTATTATTGTTACAATAAATTGGCAATTTTGAGATTTCCATTTAGTTTTGGCTTGTAGTAACTATTGAAAATTACATCAATAAATTAATTCCACATTTTATAAATAAATTTTTATGATAACATATCTATTGAAGCCTTCAGTTAAAGCAGAACTCGTCTACCCTGTCATTTTTTCCTTGGGCATGGCAATTAAACTTATGGCAAACTTATGGCATGGCAAATAAACAATTACTTTTATAGAAAGCATGGCTAAGTCGCTGCAAATTGTACATTTTCTCAAGTTAATAAAAAATTGCGCGAAATAAAAAAGGGTGCTTGGCAATGCTGGTCGCATAGTTTTGCTAGGCGGCCAGGCCAGACCTTAACAAATGCATGACCTCTTTTCGCAGATACTGCACAGCCTACGGCTACATCGAGCAGAGACGTGTGCATTGCCTCAAATTCCGCAGCGAATCGAAAACCATCCGAGGATATGGTAACATCCGGAGAGAAGGAAGACTCAGTAGTTTTGCCAAGAAAGACTATTCAGCCAGAAATAGCAGACGTAGATGTATCCGAGGTCAACAAACACTTTGAATGCGACCATTGCGAACTGACGTTTGACACGCAACGGGCTTTGCTCAAGCACAGTCATGCTCATGTCACGGATCCTGAATCACCGCTCAAGTGCGGGTTCTGTCCTTTGACGTTTACCTGTGAAACTACAAGGTTGAACCATTTGCAGATACACGAGACAATTCCTCTGGGTAACTTGCCAAAGACCAGTGCAGGCAGAGAAAGACCAGAAACCACAGAGCGTATAGGAATGGCTGAAGGATGTGCTAAGAAAGATGAAAACACACGGGACGGAAATCAAATATCCATGACGGAGGTGCGGTGGACAGAACAAAGTTTGGAACAATGCAAAGTGTGTAGTGAAAAATATGATCCTAAAAATTTGGTTAAACACATGAGTATACATACCGGTGGTATATCATTTCAATGCGGATTATGTGGCCGAATGTTCGCTAAAGAAACAGTGATTAAAAGTCACGCTAAAACACATGATGAGAAAATGACAATTCATTTTCTGTGTCACATGTGTGGACAAGCTCTGACTTCTCCGAGAGCCTTAACTGATCACGTTCAAAACCATATAGAGCAACTACCCTTTCGTTGTCGCGTGTGCGGAAAAAACTTCTGCGATTCATCTGAGTTGCAGGTACATGTTAAATGCCACTCTGGTGAAAAACCATTTCAATGCAAAATTTGTCGCAAGCGGTTCGCGTGGAAAATAAATCATCTAAAGCATTTGAATATGCATTGTAGAAACAAACGTGTGGCGTCGACTAAAGCAGCGGAAGATAGACAAGTAATGTCAAAGTTGCGGGCAACTCTTGATCGCAGATTCCAACTGGCGAAGAACGTCGACGAGAAGGTTGGCGATTCTTCGACCCTCGAAGAACAAAGGCAAACACAGTTTTTGGAAGGGGAACGTACAGATAACTGTACGTCTAAGTCCTCGGAAGTGAGGAATCACAAAGAAAATAATTTTTCGTCACTGATTGAGGCTGACAAAAACAAACAAATGTTTGGGATAACTGAGATGGACAAGACAGGTAATCCTGTTACATCCTACACTAATCTCCCAGAGTCAAGTACAGTGACTCGTGGTTTGACAGATGATTCACCTACGATAGTGAGAGCCTTAGGCAGGACCCCGATAACTGCCAGAACAAGTCCCTTTAAGGTAGGAGATAATCAGAAGAGAAAATGTCCAGAACTGTCGGATGAGGCGCGGATCAAAGAAACGTCGGGCATGAGTAGACTGGATGTAGAAATAAAAGCGATCGGCGACATTACGAAGCCACGAGACAAACAGAAGCAACGGCCGGTAGCAGATATAGTTATAACTGGAGTACCCGTTTCCGAGCGTGTTTTAGAGGGAGCTAGAGGCGGTTGCGGAGAAACTAGTCAAAGACAAAAAATTTCATCCGCCTCTGAAAGATCGGTCAGTAAAGCATTAGCCTGGAGCAACTTTAAGGTTAGAGATCCAGCGCAAACTAGTGCTTCAACGCTACTGAAGAACTTTGCAAAGAGTGACCCATTGACAAAACATCTAATATCTGAAAGGGAAATGCCAATTTGCTTGGAGCTGAAGAAGCCTAGTGGAAATACCTCAGCGAAGACTAACATTCATAATATAGGGCCTCAAGTAAGCAGCGGTGCCGTGGCCCAGAACAAGGAGGTTTATGATGTCGCCCCAAATATTCTGGAGAACCATAAACGGAATGTGAGATCACCGGAGGCACCGACCAGGGGAAGGAATTTTCCCGATGAACTTGAGATGCATAAGCGAAAGAGTGTCCCGAAACTATCGTCCAACCGTCCTGTAGTAAATTGTAGGGATACTGTGATCAGAAGAGGGGCAATATCCAAGAAAGTGCAGGAAAAAGAAGTGGATATATTGCGAGAAACTGTGGGAGACAGTAGCTTCAGCTTAACACCTCCAGTCAATTTGGGAGTAAGGAGTACAGTGTCGCATATTGAAACAGAATTTGCTGGAAAACAAATGACGAGGGGGGAGATAACGGAAGCAACGAATCCGAGATTTTCGGAGAACGACGCGAGAACTATTTGTTGGCAACCGGCTGACGTTACGATCACCAGGGAACCACTTTCTGTGAGGTCGTGCGGCGAAGTACTGGAAGGGAGAACGGGTGGCTCTTCCACGCCTCCTGAAAACCAAAGACATATCGTGCAACCCGTAGAGTCCCAGGCAATTGGAAGAACGGCCACTAAAAATATCGAAATTGTGGACATCGAGTCGGAGGATGACGAATCCCCAAGGAGTAACGTTAATCCTCAGAGGTCGATAACCGATCAACGAGCGCAAGGAAGAGGTTGCGACCAATCGGAAGAGACCTGCGACAAGATTGTTAAGCAGATGGAGGGAACAGGTAGGAACGAATTCGGCAGCTAGTGGCGTCTGACCGTAAAAACCATACCCAGATGCCTTCGGGTCGCTTTTCTTCTCCTTTCGTTGTACTATGTTTCTTATGACTATCCATCAGGACTACACTGCCTATCAAGGGTAAGTTTCCCAACCACTAGGTCTTGAACTACATTACGACCGTGTTTCGAAACCTGATTTTCCAAGCTGTCTGTCTCCGCGATGAGTGAATCGGTCTAGTGGTTTTAGCCCGGCAATGAAGGCATATCCAGTTCCTCCAGTGCTCTCTTCCTTTACCCTCTTATGTACACAAAGAAACTGCGCGCCAGACAGTCTTTCCCACCCCCTCTCCTCTCCCCCGACCTGGACATCGTGTGCATAGTGCTTGAATCACATTTTATAAGTGCATACTACGAAATTAAACAAACAAAAATGTGTGCAATTGCACACTATATAGAATTGCAAAGTGGATGGGTTGGTTTTCATTTAATACTCGTAACTTTCAAAATCTAGACAAAAAGTAAGATTTAAACCAACAAATACAACATGCAACAGTTTTATTTCTTTTGCTGACGTAAACTTGTCAGTTTATTTCATGGAAATTGTGGTTTTCTATTTCTTTAAGTTTCTTTTCGGTTTGAGAGAATCAGATATAGTGCTAATTTTCTAAAAGACCTCTCATAATAAGCTATGCATAATGATCAGCACTATTTGTATTTCCACTTTAAAGATTTTGAAAAACCTCACAACTCCGTCTTGGATTATAAATTTCTAATTGATTTTGAGAAAGTTTCTTTGTCAGATTTGAAAGCAGCATTTATTTTGAAAACATCATCATTTATTCCGTGATAGGTAGCTGATCACTAGGGGCAGATTTTAATGATATTTTTTCACTTCAGAACAATGCCGTTTTGTATAAAAATTCGTTTTGTGATGACGAAACGAAATTACCGATTTTATGTCTTTTTGTTCGCATTTTTCGTTGATTTCGACTGATAAGTCATTTTTTACCTTTTTATGTTATTTTCACTGCATTTGCCTCTGAATTCATCGATTTCAATATTTTAATGGTACTTACTTCAAACAATATTTACGAGGTGCAACAAATGTTCACCACAGAGTCCCTCAGTAGCCTATTCGGTTTCTTGGTTCACATGTAATGTCGGCCGTAGTGAGTACTATGTAATCTAAGGTTCCTGTGATGTTTATCGGCGCCATTGTCAGTTCGGCCGTTTTCGCGATAAATAAAGGCAGAGATTTTCTTTTAAAGAAGAGTCCAAACCCAAAGTTTGCGAGCTGAGTTCACTTGAACAAAATGAAAAAGCCTTGATTACAGCAGTAACATATCCAACAACGTGAGTTGTTGATCTGAAGCTGTTTTGATCAAATTTTTTACGTCGTTTTTCTTTGGCATTTTGACAGCATTTTATTGATTGTTTTTGGCAATGTTTTAGGTCATCAAAATCCGCCCCCTAATGACCCCCATCTACATTTGAGAAATAAGATACTCCAAAGTGTACATTTTCTTGGAGGTTTTTTGCATCGTCATTTAAAAGACTTTTACATGTAAAAAAGTTAACTGCCATCAGTTTTACATGTAAAATCCATCAGTCGTTCAAATTTTCGGTCAATTATTTCACAATTTCTGTAGTTTTTCTTTATACTGATGGTTTCGTCCTTAAATTTTAAACTCTCCTCTTTACATTGTGAAGTTCTCCTGGTATCTAGGCATCGTTCTTTTTGGCAGGGATCATTCTTTTTCGGGCGTCGTTTTTCCATTTCAATGTTTCAGTCGCTATCCTTGCTAAGTCTTAAATTGTCATCAATCCATTTTTATATCACTCGTTCTTGTTTTTTATGGGAATTTTTAAAACATTTTGAAAGAATAAGCATCGTAGTCTTCAAAATTATGACGCTCTGTATAAAGTAGAAACAATCACGTGTTAAACGAATGTATTCGATTGAAGGGATTTACCCAAGCTTATAATGAGGCATTTCTGAATAATTTGATTGGTAAAAAAGTATAACGTTTCGGGATATTATTTAATTGTTAGTCCAATAGTATTCCTGGAAAAAATCGGGAACGTTGCTTAACAAAAAATATGCCTGTATGTGTAAATCAAGAAATAATTCAGATAATTTTCTATTTCATTTGTACCGCATAAAAATGTGCCCCCCTCTAGACCGCCTGGATAGGTGTACTACTGCCCCACTCTACAACCCTTGTAGTTACTGCGTTTACTCCGGCTTGTGCCATACACTCTGAAGTTACTGGAGGGTAGATGGGTGGGGTGGGCCGTTTACCGAAACAATTAAATATAGAATGAGTCATTTAATTATAAAAAATCTAGTATCCTGAATCAGATGAACAAATATTTCTAACGCCATTTTACTGAAAATCGATTCCTTTCTGCACAACAGTTTCTTAATGATTCCTCTTCTATAACGTCCAGAAGGTTGTACTTAAGAGCTTCGACTCACTATAAGGAAATCTGTAGAAAAATCTACATTTTTCAGATAAAGACTAAGAAAATTGAAAATTTGTTATTTATGGGAATTCGGGCAAATAATTGCAGATCTGAATAGCGAACAGTCCAGCGATCGTACCCGATTTTAAGCAGTCAGAACCTTAGCTGGCTAGCCGGCTATAGAATTGCAGTGCACTCGCTGTTCACAAATGCCGCTAATGACGAGTCGTTCTCTGGGACCCCGGTGCCGAAATATCACGTGGGTCCCATCATCCTCATTACCATTGCCACTTTTCTTGGGAAAGGGCGGTGAGTGTCTTAATTGGGGACCCCGATGCCGCGCGCAGGTCGCATTAGCGTAATACGTCTCTGCTAATAACCTCCCGCGTCTTCAATAGCGGTTTGAATCTTGGTATCGTGCATATATACGAACTTCATACTGCGAATAAAACATGAAGTCCTTTCGAGGCTACGTGCTGAAAAGATGAGGCACTGTCCTCCATTCAGAAACTTCAATACCAAAAATGTAAGTCGTTACGAAGCTCACGATTCGACGGCGGTGCCCGGTGTCCGGTGCCCGGTGCGAGGTGTCCGTTGCGAGGTGTCTGGTGTCCTCCTCTCCCTACCAGCGCGTTACCCTGATAGGACTTGCCGTTTTAATCGGATAATAGAAAAGTTACAATACAATTTCTACGGGAATAATTCTTAAGAGGCCAAATTGCCAGGCTAAGGAATTTGTGTTGCAAATACATTGAGAAAGGCGCCGGTATGTTTTTGCTCTCTTGAATTGACTCTATACGAAATGAGGTCCCTGATTTGATCTTATATCTGTCTAAAAGCATGAGTTGCGAATCATTGTAAAGGGGCAGATCTGAACATTCAATTGGGGGGAGTGGGGACATGTCTTATTGAGGGTTGTCTTAATGCTAAATAGAGACCTTAAACCTTGAGTAGTTTAAGAGTTAGAAGAAATTTTTTTCAGGGTGAACAATTTTGTTTTTTTTACCACAGAACTTAGGTTTATAATTGGAATTAATGTTAATACATATACAAGGTCACATTCCTCACATATCACATTCAATTCCATAATTTTAAATTATGTTGTATCCTGCCATTGCATTGAAGATGCCACTGTTGTCAACGACAATCAGGTATTGATAAGAGTTGCCGATTTTTTCCAACATAAAGAGAGCTGTTTTGATACATTTCTTCTTCAGTTCAGTACTCGAAATGATGTCATTACATTGTGATCCTGTTTTTAAACCATGGCCCGTATTCCAAAGTGTTCCTTCATCCAAAATTTTCAACAAGAACTTGTCCAAGATTTTCTATAAGTAATTATTTAAATTACATTTTCATGAGTTGTTGACGCTTCTTAAATTAAACTGTTTTTATTTTTTATCGATCCATTTCATTAGATCTTATGAAATATTCTTAGAAGATTTTTTTATATTTTTTGATTGTTCCTGGGTATGCTGCACATTTCAGAAAATGTTATTGTTTTGATATGAATAAATATAATGACATTGTAATTTTATTGTAATATAATGGAAATTTTTTGTTACGATTTGTTTTCATTTCTGTGCCAGAATTCACCACGTCGTTCCTTCCGAGAAGTCTGCTTCTTCCTTCTGCAAGAACTAAAATGGCAGAAGAAATGAACAACTCGAATGCCCATGCAGAGAAACAAATTGACATATGTGCAGGAGACAAAGCAGGGCAATCAGCACACACAATTTCCACCCCTTTGACACAACGTATCTTGCTGAATCATCAGTTACCAGTTCAGTCAAGCTATCAAATGGATGGTACTTGGCAGGGAACTGGAGTGAGATCTCATCCTGATCATAGAGGTGAACTGGAAATTTTCAGAATTATGCAATACGTAATATTATAATAGACAATTTCTATCTTACACTTGAACTACCATATATCTCTGTCGGAAAATCGCCATATTTACTTTTTTATGTTTCATAAGAAGAATAAAGGAAGAGAAAATGCGTAGGAAAATTGGAAATTTTCGACAGCAATTATTATTGTTGGGCCCAAAAAAAGTGGATAAATATGTTCCTTCATATAGTGAACAAGCAAAACTCTTGCCTCCCTCTCTGTGTCTGCCTCCCTCTCTGGGTCTGTCTCCCTCCCTCTCTCTGTGTGTGTGTCTCCCTTCCTCTCTCTGTGCGTGTCTATCACCCTTCCTCTCTCTGTGCGCGTCTATCACCCTTCCTCTCTCTGTGCGTGTCTATCTCCCTTCCTCTCTCTGTGCGTGTCTATCTCCCTTCCTCTCTCTGCGTGTCTGTCTCCCTTCCTCTCTCTGTGCGTGTCTGTCTCCCTTCCTCTCTCTGTGCGTGTCTGTCTCCCTCTCTCTGTGCGTGTCTGTCTCCCTTCCTCTCTCTGTGTGTGTCTCTCTCCCTCTGTGTGTGTGTGTCTGTCTCCCTCTCTCTCTGTCTCCCTCTCTCTGTCTGTCTCCCTCTCTCCCTCTCTCTGTCTGTCTCCCTCTCTCTCTCTCTCTGTGTCTGTCTCCCTCTCTGTGTCTGTCTCCCTCTCTCTGTGTCTGTCTCCCTCTCTCTGTGTCTGTCTCCCTCTCTCTGTGTCTGTCTCCCTCTCTCTGTGTCTGTCTCCCTCTCTCTCTGTCTGTCTCCCTCTCTCTCTGTGTCTGTCACCCTCTCTCTCTGTGTGTCTCCCTCTCTCTCTGTGTGTCTCCCTCTCTCTCTGTGTGTCTCCCTCTCTCTCTGTGTCTGTCTCCCTCTCTCTCTGTGTCTGTCTCCCTCTCTCTCTGTGTCTGTCTCCCTCTCTCTCTGTGTCTGTCTCCCTCTCTCTCTGTGTCTGTCTCCCTCTCTCTCTGTGTCTGTCTCCCTCCCTCTCTCTCTGTGTCTGTCTCCCTCCCTCTCTCTCTCTCTCTGTGTCTGTCTCCCTCCCTCCCTCTCTCTCTGTGTCTGTCTCCCTCCCTCTCTCTCTCTTTGTCTGTCTCCCTCCCTCTCTCTCTGTGTCTGTCTCCCTCCCTCTCTCTCTCTGTGTCTGTCTCCCTCCCTCTCTCTCTGTGTCTGTCTCCCTCCCCCCCTCTCTGTGTCTGTCTCCCTCCCTCCCTCTCTCTCTGTGTCTGTCTCCCTCCCTCCCTCTCTCTCTCTGTGTCTGTCTCCCTCCCTCCCTCTCTCTTTCTCTGTGTCTGTCTCCCTCCCTCTCTCTCTGTGTGTCTCCCTCCCTCTCTCTCTCTGTCTGTCTCCCTCCCTCTCTCTCTCTCTCTGTGTCTGTCTCCCTCTCTCTCTCTGTGTGTCTGTCTCCCTCCCTCTCTTTCTGTGTGTCTGTCTCCCTCCCTCTCTGTGTGTGTATCTGTCTCCCTCCCTCTCTGTGTGTGTATCTGTCTCCCTCCCTCTGTGTGTGTGTGTGTGTGTGTCTGTTTCCCTCCCTTTCTGTGTGTGTGTGTCTGTTTCCCTCCCTTTCTGTGTGTGTGTGTCTGTCTCCCTCCCTCTGTGTGTGTGTGTCTGTCTCCCTCCCTCTCTGTGTGTGTGTCTGTCTCCCTCCCCCCTCTCTCTATGTGTCTGTCTCCCTCCCCCCTCTCTCTGTGTGTCTGTCTCCCTCCTCTGTGTGTGTGTGTGTGTGTCTGTCAGTCTCCCCCCCTCTGTGTGTCTGTCTCTCTTTCTTTCCCTCTGTGTGTGTGTGTGTATCTGCCTCTCTGTCTCCCCTCTTCGTGTGTGCGTGTGTGTGTGTGTGTGTCTGCCTGTCTTTAAATTTCCTCCTCATGGGTAGATCAAGTGATGCTTAAAAAATGGGTCAGGTCCCGTTTTGGGGGATTTCTCTGCTTTTTCTAAAACTGCAAACAAAAAATTAATATTGCAAACTACAGTATTGATGATAGATATTTTTGTTCTTAATGAATATTTTTAAAACTTAATCTTAAAGTAATGGAAATGAAAATCTGAATTTTGAGAATTGCAAATGAGTTTATTGTGAAATTTGAGAAAAAATAATAATTGAAGTAGAAATTAGTTCGAGAGGTAGGTGTGAGACTGTTAGTTTGGAACTAACAAGAATGATTCAAAGAACATCAGTTAGAATTTCTGAGGGGAAAAAAAATAGTTGGAAACTCTTTCTAGGTTCATGTTGTATTATTAATATTGGTTAGCCATTACAAATTACACAAGACTGTATGTGTTGCACCCCAGCTTAAATATGAACAGGATTTTAAGATTAAGAAATGAGGGGGATATGTCCACTTTTTAGAATATTTTAGTATGCATTATAAAACTGTGCTAGTTTTATTTCAGTGGGGAATCATTTTTATTTATTTCAGTTTGTTAAGAGTACTGCAAAGCTTATTTCTGTTTTCATAAGGCATAAAAATCACGTTTTTCACTGAAAACGGACTTGGCCCCTACAATTCTTTCACCCTTCATATGAGCATATGCAGTTTAAGATCAATTTTCAATTTTTTCTCACAGGATATGGAAACAGTGTACACAACATGGATCCTCTTATGTTTGCACCACCCACTGGCGCATGGTATGGTGTCTCTTCAACTAACTACTCACCAACACCTGGTGGTTTCTTTGGCTGGGTTCCACAGACTCCTTCATACCAAACAATTTCATGTAAGTAATAAGTGTAACTGAAATGTATATTTTCTTGTGAAATACATAAGTTTTCTTTCTTCTCAAGCCCCCCCCCCCTCTCCCAACACATTAAAAATCATAAATTGTCATACTTTTCAAATTAATTTCCCAATGTGTTTTCCTTGCACCACTATAGATCAATCAGAGTACTAAAAATTAATGTAGATGTTTTAGTGGGATAACTAACTTTGTTAATTTTAATAATAAAATAGTGACAAAAGCTAAATGATTGTTGTATGTATTATTTCAGTGATAGGTTTGTAAAATCTAGATATTTCATTTACTCACATTAAAATCGACATTAAACTTGCATTTCAATTACTATTAATTTTCTTTTCATTTTAATTATACTTTGATTCCTTGTGCCTCTTTTCAATGTTTTAAAATATATTTTGACTGTTTCAGCAAATTCTGCTTTTATGACAAGGATGCCTCCTCCGTATCCAGACAATAATATTTACAAAAATTACCCTCCTCCTCCATACAGTGATTCACACTTAATGTAATTGGTTCCCTCTCATGAAGGTGAGTTTACAGACATGTTAAAAAACACAAAAAGAATTTTTAAAAAAAACAAAACCCTTTGAGCTTTCATCAATACTAATTTTGTTAAAAACATTGTGATTTTTCCAAAACATGACTACAGAACTGCTCTTTAATATTTGTTTTATTGGATTCTACTAAAGTGAAGGAAGAGGTCTGATCCTGACATTAGTAAGAGTATTTGAGATTTTTAGATCTCCCGTAGATGCCTAAAAACTTTTAAAAACTGAAAGCGTGACAAATTCTAGCCACTCTAAAAGATCTTCCAATGTTTTAGAGTTCCCTACTAAATTTTAAATATTTAAAGAGTAATTGCCAAATTATAATTCTCATAATTTCATTCATGTCTGCATTATCTTTGCATGTCTTGAATGCTGTGATTTTTGCACCTCACTAAGTCACACATTGATTCGATTCTGCCATTTCTATATTGTTCTCCCATTTATCTCACTGAAACCTCTTTTTCTTCTCGATATCCCTTATTGATGCTCGAATGATAAATGAACAGTTTTCTAAGAAGCGCTGCTGATTAGACAATTTCAAGGCTGTTGGAAAGTTTCAGGGTAGACGTCTCCAAAGATTTAATTGTAGTGCTCTCTGAAAATCGAGCCACTATAATTTCTCCGCTTTTCAGTATCATGCAATTGCTTTGATAACCCCCCAGATAACTGATGGACCATGGAAGCTATTGTTTCCAAACACAAATTAATTCAAAAGTGAGATTTCTGAAGTTCAGAACTTTGGCGAGAATGAGAATCAGTCAATAAGAACTGTTTTGGGGTTTGGATATTCTTCTTCTTCTTCTTCAGAATTTATGTTCGATGCCTTGATGTGGATACATGTTGCAAGGTTTGAAATCACTGAGCATGAAGAACATGATACTTTTTTTTGTAGAAAAGGGTTTGAATTCTTCTGTGAAGTGTTCATCTTACACTCATATCAGAGAGGTTTTGTGCTTAGGCACTTTTAAATAAAATGTAGAATGTTTTAAAAATATAAAATGAATCCACAATGTCACTGTTAAATGTTTCTCATGGATTATGGAATAAATACAATGCTGATTCAAATTTAATTATTGACTCTTTAGTTCATATAAATTCTACTTAAGATGTTCTTACCCGAAACATTATTGCTAGTTGTACTTTCCTGTGTCAAATTCTCACTCAGCATTAACAGTGCCCCGTAAGGTTTAATCTAAATCTTCAGTGCCACATCATGATTTCACTTTTGATTTACGGACCAAAGAGATAATTTACAAGTAGCGGAGGTTCACGTGTGATCATCTGGGAAAGAAAAATGTTAATGGTGCCTCCTGAGGTTGTGCATTTAGTTTCTAGTGAAGGGTATCAAGGTCAAGGGAGACTGCTAAAAGGAGGGGAATATTGACTGCTCATTGTTTCATTTTCACAAACCAAACTACCTTTCTGTTTTCTGCAGTACTCGCATGGAAGACTAACACCCCAGAAGCTATGATTCACATTTTATTTGAAATACCATCTGTGTTTATGGACAGACTTATTCCAACGCAATACAATAGTTGCATTTTAGAGAGGAGGCTACAGAAAAAAATGTTTGACAATACTGAATTGTTTGTCTGAGTGCTTCTTTATTAAAAATATACAGGAAAAATAAAAAAATTAAATTTAAAAAAAAAATTGCAGGTAAATAGAAAAGTTCAGTCATATGTAAAAGGTTGTTATTAGGGGTAAAATATGTAAATATATGTACTTTCGAGTAAAATATGTCAAAATATGTTCTACAAAGTCATCGTTTTTCGTCATTAACCAATATAAAACGTGAATACATTGTTGATTCGACTAGACAGTTTCGTTAGGATAATACGTTATTACATAATTATCCGTGCCCTAATCATAATTTTTGTCGTCACGTATTTCGATTAACCTTTGGTAAACTTTGCATAAAATAAACCACAATAGTTAGATAGCTTCAATACAACTCTCCCATCCAGTAGTAAAAATTGATCATATTTTTTGTTGGAACATTCCACCTTTTGGTTGATGATGAAAAAAATATAAATTTGTTTTTGAATTAAATTTTGCTGCACCATTAATTAGTAAATTGAGAATATGAATGCAACAAGGAACAAAGACTGCTATTTGCCCCTCATATTTGCCATGATATCATACTCTTGACCACGTATGTTTATAATATTTAAATTACGATCAGTTAAATGATCAATCCTGAAATTTGTTAGTCCAGCACCTGTTGAATTGACAATTTTACAGAAATGTAAAACTGTGTTCTTTAATTTCAACTTTCTGTGCTTATTTATTGTATAAATATAATATTTTCTAATCTATTCTCATTTTTTGCCACCCTGGTTCAATGCACCTCTTGAATCTGGGTCATGATTGCACTGTCTAGGTATACCTCAGTATGTAAATGAATATAATCTTGTGCAGAAACTGAGCAACACAGGACAAATTACTATTTTGTAATGAGGCCAAATATAATAAAATAAATACTAGTGTGCCATCAGCACTGTTTACACTTAAAACTGGCAAAACTCTAAGTAGCTTTCTCCAAAGTGATCTCTGTTATGAATAGAGTCCAGATTTTTATCTAATTAGATACATATTTTTTCTCTTTTGTATATTCAGCTCTTAGAATTGTTATCTTGATGAATCATAACAATCTTAACACAATATCAAAATTTTTTCGTTACACTTTTGTAATATAATACATATTTTGCAAAACTTTGTAGTATTCAATCAGTTTTCTTTGAACTTAGTTCAAAAATACTATTTAGTGAATTTTTTTTTATCAGCATACTTTTTTCTTGGACAAAATAAGAAATGTGTGCTGAAGGCGAAAGGTACCTCGTGTGAAGATGCGGTCAGTTGAACACATTCTACCGGGGTTATCTTCCGTTGGGCATTGCATACCGGGCATTGCTTGTAGTGCTCGGTAGCACTGAGAACATTGCCTTTAACTGTGGAAAGTATCAGTAATGTTGTTCTTAAGCTTTAATTCAAATTTCTGGGAAATATTTATTGTAGCAGATGTATGAAGATAACATTACAATGATTGTTTGCTGGTCATTGAGTTCCCATGTATTACAATGACTGTCTTTGCTCTAAAAAATTAAAGTCCTCTTAAAACATTAATCCAGTAGACAAAGTGATATTTATTTTTAAATTTGGTTTAATAAATGATTTCTTAATGTAAATTCAAGTTGTGTAAATTATTTTATTTATTTTTTTTTTGTAAAAATATAAATAAATTCTTTCAACGAGCTAGAATATACTAGTATATTCTAACTCTTGTCTTCTTTTTACATTGAAAATTGATGTAACAGGACTAAAAACTTTACAGTACATGCACCATGAACTCATTAAATATGTTTTATATAAATTTGAATTTTGTATTGTTGCAGAACAAACCATGAATATTCAAATCCACAACAAGGAAGACAGAAGATAAAAAATGCCTTAGAACCATTTATCCTAAAGACATTGCCACACTGTTTCATTTTCCTTAAATTTTTTGTAATTACTACTCTTTTGTATTTCCAAGTAATTATTTTAAGCAGTCTTGTGTAATTATTTTGAATCACTAATTGTCACAATCACCTCATGGTTTATACTTTGTAAGAATTACGTTACATTGACAACCCACAACACTTTGCTATAATAAAATGTTATTTACCCTCCTTTTTCTGTTATACACTTATGGCAAAAATCTGATGAATAAGATTAGGCCCAAGGAATCCAATTTGCATGGTAGAGCACCCCTTCTTTTAAAAGAAGTCTGAATGCTCTAGATTTAAGAGACTTTCAGCACTGCTTGAAGAGATAGGCACAGTTGAGAACTAATTCAATTTATGGACCAATACACTCAATAATAATAATAATAAAGGAGCTGTGAAGTTTCCTTTCAATGGGGAAGCAATGTCTTTCTTATTTTGAATGATTTCTTGCTTTTCTCTTTTTACACTTTTGCATACTGCTTCCACATTGTTTCATGTGGTTTAATATTCCTAGTTTTCAAAGTGGAACATCAATTAATATCAAGTATTGGTGGAATGCTGATGAAGTTCTGTTGACATTATTAAAGGATAAAATAATTGAAGTAATCTTTGTCCTCTTAGATGTATTCAGAGAGCCAGCTTTCAATGGCTCTGCAGTCATCAGTTGTGTCATATATATAGTGAAAGTTGGGAGACTGCCTCCCAACTTTCAGGGTAGAGACCCCTCAGGGCACTGTCTCCCAACTTTTGCCATATACAGCAATACTAATGATGACAGGAAAGCCATCTCTATGAATAAATTTAAGTTGACAAAGATTTCTTCAATTATTTCATCCATCAAGAAGAATTTTCGTGTATTCTTCTACAGAGACAAAAATTTAAAAAAACATATTTATTTGCAAAAGAACATGGGACCTAAATGGAAACAACCTGTCATTAGTTCCCTCTTGGGTGACAGGCATTTTTTTAAGGAAACCTTACATGAAAGTGATGAGAGAGTAACATTGAATTCACTTCCATTTTCCTGAAACTGGAAGGCAACTACACTGTTCTACTTGAATTGAAAGAGAGAACTTTTTTTAACAGACACTGGCAGAATAAATGAGATTAACAATGAGAAAATAAAAAAGCACAAAAACAGTTGTTAAGATTTTGTCGGTGGGTCTGGAGTGCTGCTAGAGACACACATCATATCATAACAGATAACTTTATTATCCTCTGCTTTACAGGAACATAATACTGCTTTACACTTCTAATTCAAGATGGCATGCACTGACACACACACACGCGCTCGCACGTACGCACACACACACACACACACACACACACACACACACACACACACACACACACAATTAGCATGTAGCATGCTTGCCAAAGCATACAAAGCCACGGGAGTGGCAGATACTGCCAACCAATGAGACAGAAGTTCTTTTTATTCCTAACACTTCCCCTTAAATAGAACATTGTTATACATATACACACTGCAGTTTATGAGGGCCAACCACTTAAAACGCAGATCTGATATTTAACGTTTTCAAGCACTTCAAGTGTTTCGGTTTTGGCAGAGCCTTGGTGAGAACATCTGCCGGCATGTCACCAGAGGATAAGTGCTCCACTTCTATTTCCCCGGACTCCAAAAGTTCACATACAAAATGATGTTTAATGTCTGTGTTTGGTGCGTCCATGGAACACTGGATTGGTGGCTAATTTCTGAGCTCCCATGTTGTCGTTGTAGATTTTTATGGCCGTCGATCCTCTCACGTCCATCTCTACCAAGAATCGTTGAAGATAGACTGCCTCCTTAGCGGCTTCTTCCAGAGCCATGTACTCTGACTCGGTCGAGGAGAGTGCAAGTCTTTTGTTTTCTGGACTCCCAAGGCAAGGCACCTCCATTCCAGGTAAATATGTAGCCGGTGAATGAACGCCTAACATGGAGATTTTCCCCCAAATCTGCATCTGCTTATCCAGTGAGGTCAGCTTGTTCGGTCACCGTCGGACGTCTTCTATTTTTCAGTCTTGGTTAGCTTGTTGCCTACATCCAGTGGCGTAGCTACAGGGTTGCAGTCTAGCATGCCAAAACGTCGAAGCATACCCTTCATGCACGTAGTCTGAGTGATAGAGATTTCATCCTTGTCTCTAATGAAGTCCATGCCATATGTAGTTCGCCATATAAACAGCCTCTGCCCGAAACGATGGAGGCAACTAGGACTGTGCAAGTAGATAACGGGCCGTTTCTACCATGGACCGATTCTTGCGCTCTGCAACTCCATTTTGCTTTGGGTAGTGAGGTGCAGTAAGTCTTCTTTGGATTCCCGAACGTCTGATGGTTTCGTCGAATTTGCGGTTAACGTACTCCGTTCCATTATCTGTTTGAAGGCATTTGACCTTCATCCCCTTTTGGATCTCTAGGCGAATTCTAAAAGCTTCGAATTCATCAAAGACATTGCCCTTTTGCTTCAGGAATTTCACCTCAGTCCACCTCAATGAACGTCGAAAAGTACTGAGCCTTTCCACGTGATGTCGTCCGTACAAGGCCGCACACGTCGGAGTGAATTGTCACCAATGCAAGATTCTCTCTCCGATTTCTTTGGGGAAGGTGGACAAGTCATCTCGACTGAAGACAGACCTAGCATACGAAGTCGCCCCCAACACCATCGAGCTTCAACCCGTTGATAGTTGAAATAATTATGAGTCATTGCCAACAATATTATTTATTACAATAGCAGCTTTCGATGGCTTAGTCATCATCAGTTTTCTAATACAAGGAAAAAAATTAAAACGTGAATATTTTTTTGATTTGACAACAAAATTTAAATAAAAGATTGCTAATAAATATATTTTCTAAAAATTGTAAATTAACATTTTGAGAACTGAAAGAAAGAAAAGGGAATGTTAAGTTGTTTAATACTACAAGGATAGTGAATGAAATTGAATTAGAACAAGTAAAATTTGAAACAGAAAACATGAAAATGTAAGTTGAGCCATTCCTTACCTCCTATGTGGAAGCCACAAAAACGACTACGCTGGCTCGGGCGAGCCTAGGGGCTTAAGCATCCGGCCGTGGGGCGGAGGACGGCCATGACCTGGGTGCGGTGCGCGTCTCCTGTGCCGCCCCGGGGGAGCGTGGTGTGGGAGTGGTGTCTAATAATAATTTTAGTAGAGGAGAGGGGCTATGGTTTACGTTTTCATTCAGTAAGTTATTATTTAAATGGATATGCAGGTTTTCTAAAGTTAATCTGGTGTGGTATTGATTTTCTATTTCTAGTATACGAATATCTGTGTGTGGATTGAATGATTGACCTGTCTGGAGTAAATAATCGGCAAAAAGAGATTTACAGGTGTTGTGTTTCCAAGCGTGTATATGTTCCTTAATTCTGGTATTAAAAGTTCTGCCTGTTTGACCAATATATTTGGCTTCGCAGTCATGGCAATTTAGTGAATAGACGCCGCTTTTTTTTTCTTCTAAAAGATGTGTGTTGTTTGGGGGACAGCATTTTGATAGTTCCCTTCCTAGCTGCTTCGCGTAGATCCTGGATATTCAAGTGACCAAGAATGCGGTGCCATTCTATCAAGGTCTTCTTCGTCTTCTCAGATGCCTTCATCGCGTCGTTGCTGGCAACACTTCTGCAGTCCTTGCCTTGAGATTGAATATAATACAGCCCGTCGACTCTCTTCGCCCTGACAGCTATATTTCCCTTTGGGTCCTGTCCCAAACACGCCTCGTACGGATTGTTTGTAGGCGAAGCGAGAAAACTTATGTCCTCCGCATTTCTTGCGTTCGGTTTTTCGCTTCTGCAATCCGCCGCCTTATGACCAACTTTATGGCACCTGTGATATTTAAATTTAAAGGGCTCTTTCTTGGACCTTTCACCCTTCTCGTTGCCATTTTTTCTTGAAGTTCTTCTTGTAGTGGTGTCCTGCCATCGCATTCTGCGCTGTGCCGTGGTTGTCGGCACATTTCCTCGCGTCATTTTCTTCCACGATTTTGATGCGCAACGTCTCCGAGAGCGGTAAATCGTCGCGGCATTCTATTGCACGCCGGAAATTCTCGAAGCTGAGCGGCAAAATATACAGCAGCATGACGGCGAGTATTTCTATGTCCACGTCGCGTAGCTTGTCCACAGCGTCGAAAACCTCGAGAGATGATCACGCACTCTCTCTCCTTCCGTCATCTTCTGCAGCGTGAGCTGCTTTAGCAGGTGGTTTTGCGCGCGGGCCCTTTGGATTGGTAAATACTTTCCAACCTTCGCGTGAGGTAGTGCAACCTTTTAACTGCTTTAACTCCGACGGGTGAATGGAGAGGATCAGTCTGCTTTCGCCTTGCTATCGGCTTTCGTCCACGTCCTTATTCTAGCTGCAGAATCGGAATTGTTTTCGACGTTCTGGTTTGGCATGCTTTCCGTTGACGTAATTCCACGTGTCGTTCTTGATTGGCAGAGCTTCCATTTGAATCTTCCAGGTGTCAAAATTGTCCTTGTTTAGTGTTTCAATAGGCGCTAAGCTTCCCAGGTTCATTTTTATGACACGCTGATTCCATTGTTTACTGTCTAATCGACCGCGTGAATGTTTCCGTTACGTATCGCTCACTAAAGCGAATCCCGGGCACGTAACCTGTTAAGATTTTGTCGGTGGATCTGGAGTGCTGCTAAAGACAGACACCTCGTATTATAACAGATAACTTTACTATACACTGCTTTACACTTCTAATTCAAGATGACACGCGCTGCACACACACACACACAACCAGAGGTGTATTTACGCATAGGCACAGTAGGCACGTGCCTACGGCGGCAAATCTTCAAAGGCGCAAAATTTTCTTGATATTTTCTAAAACAAATTTTGGTTGCATACAGAATAAATCATATTTTTATTTTAAAAATATCATATTAATATTTAATACAAGCTATTTATTTGTCTACTTCATTAGAGTATATCTTATGATTTCAGAAGTATATGAATCTGAAACTAAGGCCCGTTGACGAAAGAAAACATGTTGCAATTCTAGTTGTCATGTTTTAGTTTCCTTTTAATGTTAACGTTTCAGTGTTGAAACGTTAATAATGTTGAACGTTACTTGCTATGAAGATACAGTTTATATCCAAAATTAGCTAATCCAAAAAAAATATTTAATTTAAGAAAACAATGAGCAAATTATAATGTTACTTTTAAAGTTAAAACGTTTAAATTAATGAGGAATTGTTACCGAAACGTTACAACTTGAAATGTAACATTAATTTTAAACAGGGAGCGGCAAATTTGATGTGCCTACAGGCGGCAAAAATATTAATCCGCCCCTGCACACAACGCATACAACTGGCTTGCTTGCCAAAGAATACGAAGCCCCGGAAGTGGCAGATACTGGCAACCTATATGAGACCGAAGTTCTATTTATTCCTAACAACAGTAGCAAATGTATACTTCATTTGAAAAGATGCAAACTCTTTCACAGACGATAATTTATATACTTTTTAACTGATTATATCACAGATTCCACATTTGATTTAATCAAGAATCTGAGGGTTAACTTCTAGAAGAAACTGAACAAGGGTTAAGGGGTTTTAAAATTTAATTCATACTCGTAAGACCTATTCCACAATTTTTATATAAAACCAAAGATGATAAAAGGTTCCATTAATTCAGAAATTAACCCACAAAACAACCTCCAAGTTTTATCCATGGAAATGATTTAATTGAAAATATGATATGAATCACCAGAATTGGAAAGTTCTTAATAGAGTTACCAAAAATTATGTAAATATAATATTAAACTAAAATTTCTAATGTTCCTTTACTACTTATCAGATGTTGTTACTTAAGTAACAATTTTATTGTAAATTCCCCCTTAAGTTGCATTTTATGTACTATTATTGTTCATAAAAATGGATGTTTTTGTTCTAAGTCAATAATTTTTTTATTGGCCTAGGCCTAGCTCCAACTTAAGCAAATCACAAAGAAACAACAATGACTTGCTTTACCACAACATTCAGGCATTTAACTTTTTGTCAAAAGCTAAATCATTTTAGTTCAAGTTTATTTTGAAATAATGAAGTTAAATCCACATTTTTTTATTACATTAATTTAAAGTTTTTTAAAAATATTTCTGCTCGTTGATGACAAATCGCCTTATTGTAACCTTATTGTAATAATATGAAATTGCTTGACTGGTGGCTCAAGTTACAAATATTAGCACATTAGGGCCAAGCATAATTCTTACATCTCTATGATAACATTTGTGCAATTATTTGAATATTTTTATTAATATACTTAATAAATGGAGATGAGAGTTCAAAAAAAGTGGTGTTATGCATCTTGGCTGAGAAGTATGTTTTTCATATTTTTTACCATGCTTGCCTTGTTTTGCTTTACTAAAAAACTTTTACTTCTTAGCCTTGATGTGTAAATAACTGTTTTAATGTAATTCAGCGGAATTTTGTATACAAGAGTTAAGTTTTTGACTTATTTTGTCTTCACTTTCTATCATCAATTTCAGTGTTTTAGTGAACAATGTAAATATTTATGTAAATACAATAAAAAATCTTGTTGACAAGGGTCTTTTTCCCACATATTTATTAATTGATCTTTATAATCTGAATATTAGTATTATTTATTATTTTTTTTAAATTGACTTAAGATTTCATGTTGTTGCATATTCTTTTTACATCTAACGTATGTAACTATTTCTCTTGCTTATATTTTTGACTTGCATAAATGGAGCTGTTAAAATGTTTGTTAACTTAATCATCACTTTTGTCAGAGACTTCAAATATCTTGGGAAAAGAAGCACCAGGAGCCCAGACAAAAGATGGCATCATTGGAGAGGCAACATGCCTTTAGATCTAAAACATGTAGTGGTAGATAAAGGAGAATGCTCAAAAGTTTCCTTGAGATAAATCTATAAAACTAATATTTTTTTGATAATTATATTGCAAAATGACACTAATGCTTTATTCGTGAACGAAGCAGAGCTATAACTATCCATTATTATATACTGGGTTTTAAAGACTGTTGAATTTACTACCTCATTTTTCAAATTATTTTACTTTGGTTCTTAATTTGAACTTAAATGGTTATTAATTTTACAATTGTTATTCTGCTTCCTGCTCTAGAATGATTTCGTAATCTTCATCAGTTTTGGAGTTGTTTTATTTCAGTCAATGTACTGCAAAAGTGAATTTTGCAGAACTATTAATGTACTTCTAAAATTTTCTGGAACCTCAGGATCCTAGCAAAGAAAATACTTGTTGCATCTTTATATAGATTTCCTCACAGTGTACTGGTTTACAGAAAACTTTCTTGCCTTCTCCCTTGAAGCACTGGTAGATCCAGGACTGCGGGGCATGCCCCTCCCAAAAGGGATAGCTTTTGATTACCTTTTTTTATTTGGCAGATTTTTTCACCTAGAAAGTTTGTGCTGTTAATTTTGTTGTTACTCTTACATGACAAAACTCTCAAGAAACTAACAATGGCTATCACATGCAAACAAAACAAAACCGAACTCTTAATATGTTTTTTTTTTTTTTAATTCATAACAAAGAAGCCTCTATAGCACTCCAGAACGTTGGTGAAGAGCTGGAAGCCAGTCGACTTCATACAGAAAATAGAAAGTGAAAGGACTTTTAAATGATAACTTCTTAATTGAACTATCATATGAGCAAACTAATTTTTTTTATTTTTTAAACAGCACCAGTGGGTGATTACCCGTAGGGTAATGTTTGGCAATTGCTAAACTTTCACCAATTTGATGGCTTTCTCAACCAGTCATCCATGTGAAGATTCTTAACTTTAGTTGTTTTTTTTTTCACTGAATGTAGAAAGTGACTTGGGAATGAAACTTGTTTTAAGCCAGATATAGCTTTTCTCATGAGGTACAAACTATGTCAAAAATCCCTAGGTCCCTAAATCTTGGTAGGTCAAACAAATTTCTCATGGCACTTACACTTTAGCACCTAACTCCTAAAATATGTTCCATCTAAAATAGCACATTTTGATGATTTATTAATTTCCACACTCGTGTAGCAAGATTCTCTCTCTTCACGGCTCAAGCACAAGCTTATATCCAGTGTGCATAACCACCTTTCAGACAGGTGGTGATGGATAATGTGACAATATAATATAACGTCTGTGAAGTGATTTCCAAAATCCATTGATGCGCCACTGGAAATAAATTTTATTCAATTAACTAAAATTTTGAGTTGTTAAAAATGTACTTTTAAATACTGCTGTAGGCAATGAAAAATGGCTTTGAAATAACAATGTGTGTTATCAATGTTTGACTCAATATTTAAATTTTCAATGGCAGATCAATAAAAAGTATTTTTTGTATTTTGAAAATTCAAAATACTACCAGAAAGTATTTTTGATACAAATACAAAATACATGTTTACATATTTTCAATACAAGTATATTAGATACTTGATTGAATACATAACATACAAGTATATTAGATACTGCCCAACTCTGAGACTGGTATGATTAAAACCAAATTATTTTTCAAAATTTAAAAAAAATTTATTCTTCAGAATTCCACATATACATATTACATAGTTTAGCTTTTAAAATGTAATTCTCAATAAAAAAAATAATTGAACACAAAAACTCTTGCTATTCTTTCATTTGAAATAATTTTTGCCATTCATATTTTTGAGTTACAATAAATTTTTGATGACATTTGAAAATTTTGTTTGGGTTTTCATTATTAACCACAAAAAAAATATTTTAAAAGGCAAGCTCCTTCCATTAGTAATTTCTCTTTGGAGAAGAAAAATCTCCAATAATTTATTCAAAAGTTTTTTTTTTATTGAAAACTGCTACTAGATTCCTAGAACCTAGGGGTCTTGAATGTAATTATTAATCAGATGCTGGTTAATCAATTCTGATTCATAAACTTAATTGTACCTTAGTGTCTTAAAAAACTTGGTAAACGCTAAAATCTTCAGCTGTTTGCTCATAGTTCAAAATTCTCAATTCATCTGGTCTTTTGACTTATTTTGCACAAGTGAGAAAATTTGTACCAAATACATTAGAAAAACTGGTAGTTTTCAAGATGTAAGGATTTCATTTTTCAGTTAGGAACTACCACACCTACAAATGAAGTAGATATGGTGGTTTCTGTCTCAAAATTTTTCTGTTTTGAATGTTGTATATAATAGTCATTGGTATATAAAATTGACCTGTAATTTATCCTCTTTTAAACAAATTATTGGAAGAAATCCATGTTCCTTCACACAATTTATTTTTATATAACATCATACAATTAAGTGCAGTCTATTGCTTACAAATTTAATACATTGCTTCCCAGAATAATACCACTATATTGTCTTGAGTTTAGACTCTATACAAAACAAACAATAAGAAATTTTGTAGCATCACAAGTTGAATACACTGTTATTTTAACAGAATTACGTTAAAATAAGTAGATTATAATTTGCTCTTTCTTATGAGAACTTTTGTTTGTGATACATTATAATATTATATAAGAATTTTAGTAACAGCCCATTAAAAGTTTCACTCAATAGAAATTTTTTTTTCACAAAATTCTCTAACCCCATCCTCTCTCTCTCTTTTTTTTCTACTAAAAGAAGCAAAAACTATTCATTTGTATGTCCACTACTGGTAATAATTGGAAGCGGTATCTTACTTTTTCCTTCCTTTCCTAATCGTAATGCGTAAGCCTTTGCATGTTCAGGTTCAATTAAATTATTCTCGCAGAAGCCCTTCAAAGCTGAAAACACGTTTGGAGAAGAAATTTTAATTACCCATCGTAACTCCAAACCTTCTCCATCTTCAGTTTCTATGTCACTTCCCCATTTACTATTTCCATTTGTGAAAGTCAAAGTTTCCACTTTAGCATCAACAGGGAAACATTTGGCAGCAAACTTCTTTCTGTTTTCATGCTGGGTATAATCTCTACTACCAAAAATTGTTCTGGGCTTCTCCACATTGTAACTTGGAACTGTCAAAGACGCAACACCACCTTCTTTTCTAATTAAAATTTTATGGAGAGACTTAATGTCTCGTCCAAAAAGACAAAGGTCTCTTACTGCCGTGAATGAAAAAGCATGAAGAAAAGTTTCTCTCATTTTGGCCTCAAGTACACCGTTGTAAAATAAATAAGACGTGCCTAAAATATGTGCACAGAATGTTGGTCTTGCACGTACAAGACTATGTTTCTTTTTTGTAATCTTCTGTATAATTGTAATCCACAAAATGTCCTTATGTTTAAGAATGTCAATATCACATTCCAAATTATTCAGTCGGCAACCTTGTACAAGTTTACCATGAAGACGTTTCATGTCCACAACCTTATCCATAGGGTTTTTCATTTCATATGCATGCCAGTTTCTCCGTTGGCTGTGCAAAGAAACATTAACGGAACACAAACGTAAATGCAGTGCATGTAATGAAATTTTACTTTCATCTTTAATCACATTGGTTAATTGATTCACCATCACCTTTTTAGTCACGTTTTTAATTTTTCGCTTGGAAATTTCTTGAAGATGATTCGGAAAACACAAAATAACATGCTTTTGAAAATCTGCAACATTGAAATGACCGAGAACGGCACGAATATTCTTCAATTCTAAAGCTCGACTCATTTTAAACAATTTCAGAAAACTTTCAGCTCGTTTTAAAAGTTTCTTCCCCTTCAAAACACTGTCTATCGAATGGCACTACGACAAAAAAAAAAAAAAAAAAAAAAAAAAAAGAGTGAAATCATTCAATCAACTTTCCTACCAAGAGTTAGTAAACTCATTTCAAAGCGAAAACTTCAAAAGTTTCTATTTGTCTGCAGAATATCGACCCCTTTATAACTCCAATAACGTTCAATTACATTTCCCTGGACAGGTTTTGATACATAAAAAGGGCAGCAAAAGGGGTTCTTACACTTCACACGCTTTCGACTTCGACAGACTTCGATTTGAAGTAGTGATGGCATCCGGACTCCGGATTTCCTTCAAATTTTGAAGTAGATTTGAAATATTTGAACTGCACGTGATGGTGATGGCATCCGGAGGTGCCCAAACGATTGGTTGAAATGATATTAACCGCGTATAAAGTACGATTTATTTAGTCATGCACTTGACGTAAATCAGCTGTTCACGGTTTCATCCAATCGGAAGCTCTCTCGTCTCCATAGTGGCGGCACTGAAGCAACACATCCCGATTCGGTTAAACCGCAACTGAATTTACGTCAAGTGCGTGATTAAATAAATCATGATGAATTAAATAAAACGACGGATTCAAGAAATGCGGTAGAGTGGGGCTATTAGTAAGGAAATTGGCCACTAGATTTTATCAAGGAATGCCAATCTCTGGAGAATCATTCATGCCTTCGCAACGTTTTCAATAATTTACGTTCTAACTTTCTCAAGTGTTCGAGTTATCTTCTGTGATACATATTTACATTCTTCAGTCATTTCTTTAGATTTTTTGGAGAAAATTACGGATTGAAGTTCTCGCCTTCAAAAGAAAAGTGTTTCTATTTCGCGCCAGTGAAGATGAGTTTGAAATGTCAGTGCGTGCTGCGAGCTTTTGCTTTCAACTGTTTTTGTGTCAAAGAGGGGAAGACATGTTCAAGAAAAGTTGCGCGAGTAATATAACTTTGGTTTTTATTTTTTTGACACGTGAGGGCAAAGAGTATCTAGTTGGCCTATCTAGTGTCAGACGACTGGATTGGGGCAAGACCAGTGATCTCACTAAAGAGCTCACTAAAGATCTCACTAAAGAGCTCACTGGACAGGACAGAAAAGCGAAACCAGACCAAAGAAATTAGAAAAGTAACTAGTACGCGAAAGTATGTGCCATTTTAGCGCAACAAGTTCTCTTGTTAATACATGAAAATAAAGGAGAATAACATGTGTCTTTTTTATTCATAATCATTCGAGTATATTTTTATATCGACTCTGGGTGAAAATAATTTCCCCAAAGATTTCTCCGTCCGTTTCTGTTCCCTATTCTTTCCCCGCAACGAAACAAATCCTCATTTTAGGGACAAAATTGTACAATCTGGCAACCCTGAATGCACATTTGTGCGCTATTGTCTTTAAATATAGAGTTTCTTTAAAGTCACAAGCTGGACGAAATAGGGTTTACCATTATCCAATGAGGCGCTTCAATATCAGAAGTTAAGGTTATAACGAAGTTTATGACTGGATAACTTTTTCTCTCTGCTTCCAGCTTGTGACCGTAAAGAGACATCTATTTAAATCACTATTACAATTACAGTATCTTGCAAAGAGTATATATCTTGAATAAAGGACTGATTCGATGGAAACTGGCGGGCTGAATCGTAAGTATACGGAAGGAAGCTACAAGTGGCAGGCTTCGTGAATCCCCACCCCCACTATGGTTTAGATATTTTGGAAAATTGTGGACAGCGCGTTTAATGTGTTCATCGAGTGTAAACGTCTAACACAGATTTCACATCGATGTTTTCTGTGTACTGGATTGCTTTGTCAAATGTTCTCTACGTTTCTCATGTGAACTTGTTTTATCATTTCAGTTGACGTGTATTGTGAACATCAAGATATTGTATGATTTTTATAAGAGTTAAAAATGCATATGTACTAGTTATTCGTATTATCGATCGTAAATATATAAGGGAGATACTTGAAGTGCATGAGAAAACACCGAACAATTACTTCCTGACTCCTTGACTTCTTGAAGTTTCGATGCTTTCAAGGCATGTCAATGGTATTACGTCGAAATGTTTCACGATTCGTTGTTTAAGAAGAGAAATTTTGAACTTAGTTACCGGGAATGACGACGCTGTGTGGCGTGAATGTCAGAAATTCAGCTAAATCGGGGATTTAGTCCTTTGACGCCATTATTATCGGCATTTGTTTATATACAATCGAAATGAACGTATATGAAGAACTGTGTTTTGTGTCTGCCAAGGAAATGGATGTTTCTAATTGTGAAAGTGAAGAGGTAAGTGATCCACAATTTGCTTTATCAATCAAGCTATGTTTTTTTCAAATGGCCTACAACTCTTTGAAAGTAATGACCATAAAGCATGTTAATTCCAAATGGCTTGTATTTTAGTCATAGTGATGGTAAAAAAAATAGTATTTGTTTGTATTTTATGTCTGGATAAGGACATTTATCATTGCAAGCTATAGTACCATGTAGTTACATAAGTATCAGGTTGTAATGATCTTATGTTGCTATTCTGATTTGAGAGAAGCTTGAAGTTGAAAATTATTTGCTTTACCCTTTTTACCATTTGTTTCTTGTATTTGAAGTGATCACATTTTTAAATTGTGTTTGCAGGAGGAGCTTCCTAGACCTGAAACTGTAACAGTAATACAAGATGAATTTGCCGAAGATACTGATCCCTTTGTATCACATGTAAGAAAAAATAAATTTTGATTAATGTTTAAAAGGTTCAAATGATTCATGGCAGTAATAGAAAATTGTTACGTAGTGGAACTCTAAAATACATTACTGTAATGAGTACTAAATTTTCTATAAATTCATACCCCATCATTTCTAATTTCTTTTGAGTGTTAATGTTTGGAAAGACTTTTGAAATTTATAAAAAAGCCATCAACCCTCGAGCGGTCGCATTGGTTGACAGAGTTAACCACTTGCCTTTTCCTGTTCCAATAATCCAATTACTCGTTCTTGCGCAACTAAAACTTTAAGTATCTTTTAACAGTATTATTAACATTCTCCAGTTGTCTTTACAAGAGCGTAGAAACATTTTATTTGTAGATAAGTTAAATAATTTTATGTTTGGAATAAGTTCTGTGAAATGTTTAGTTGATTGGAAAACACACACACATACACAAATAATAATATTTATAAAGACTAATCAATTGACATCGAAACATTTTTTCGGCCGAAATGTAGTATACGGTACAACCTAAGGAAGTCGTTTAAACCGGCACTTTGCGCCGTTCCGGTGTTAACTAGGTAGTTAGAATTCTGGAGGCTTTCTTGAAAAGTGCTTTCTTATAAACGTGAATTGGTAATTATGCGTTGGATAGGCTCAAGGATGTTTATAGTGAAGGCACGAGCCTCGCCATGACTTGGATCCGGGCGAGCGAAGCGAGAAAACTTGCCTTTGAAAGTAAATTGGCGTTACAATGTGGCGGGGACAAAGCATATAAAGGGCGAACCATGAAAATCTCCTATTCGTAAGTTTTACTCGTTTGTATTAGGGCACGTACAGTAATTAGGGCTTAAGCCCCGCCGCCACGCTTTTCTAAGGGTGTACCCTATACTAAACGTTCACAATTTTTTCTGCCGTTTATACCAGAAAATCACCAAAACCAGGAGGGATCTCTTAACAAAAGAGAGAGAGAGAATGAGCAGAGGAAACTGTAGAAGATAATACTGTTACCGCCATTAGACCCTGCATGTGCCATGGTTTTGTTTGCAAAAAACATTCTTCCATTATTTGCCAAACGTGTTTGCATAGTTCAAGGGTGATTTGGGAGATCAGAGGGAGATAAGTGATTTGTTTCAAGGATATTCTCAAGTTGAAAAGCAGGTTTTTATTCCATTCTACAATGCTTGCAATGTTCTGCCTGTATTTTTTAAATAATAAATAGTAAAATACGTAAATGATGTGTGTAATATCTTGTAGAAACTGCAAATTTAGTGAATTAAAGCCTTTTAAATAATTATTTAAGAAATTTATATATGGTAGTCGATACTTGATGGAGTCATCCACACAACCGGCTATGTTTCGCCAAGAGACTGCTCCAGGGTTAAATTTGTAAAAATTGTTTCAAAATAATGAAATTTCACTTTGTACATAGGAAAGCATGAAGGGTTGGGGGGGATTAAGATTGTTTGATTCCAGAGGGAGGAGGATGTACAGTAAGTTGTAAGGAGAGTTGAAACAAGCCAAATTTTGGGAACATATTTTTTTAAACAGCTCATAGTGTGTTTACGTGTTTAAGTGTGTCTACTGCGTTACAATTTGATCCATTGCCCTGGATTCTCAACACTTTTGTTTGCAAAATTGCGTTACAATTTTCATGGTTTCATTCTGTTGTCTGTTAAATTTTTATTTATTTATTTTTTTATAAAGGTTAATAATTAATTCGTTGAATTATTTCTAATCTACATAGGTGTGATAATGAACTTAATAATTCTTAGAAATGGCCCACTACGACTTTTTAAAACAACTTCTAGAGGAGCTTCAAATGTATACTAGAACATTCTGCATATCTCTGAGAAATCTAGTTGCAACTAAATTGAAGGCAACAAAAGTAGATTTATTATTTAAAACACCAATTAAATTAGTACCTAAAATCAGCATTATTGTATTGTTATGAAATGCAGGACTATCAATGGCATGGTTGTACAATTTCGTGTTTTTGCAAGTTTTAAAATTGAAATTTTAACTTTTAAAAATTGATCAATGATTACAATTGTGATTATCTTTATCAAACTCAGCACTTAGAAGTAAGTATAAATCAGCTGTAACTTAAAAAATAATTAGGCATTATATTTCTAGAAATACACAAAACATCTTTTTTTGAATTTGAATTTTTTTATCAACCATTTAAATGTTGTGAATAATTTGTCTAAAGAGAGATCCCACTAATGGTTTGGTTATGATTGATAGTAAGCTAATTATAAAACTATGAGTTTACAAATTTTTGACATTTTTCCAGAACTCAGATCCACTAAGTGTTGATCCATTGTCTTTGGAGCGTAGTATTGAACCTCCTCGTCAGCCTATTAAGGAAGAGCAGGGAGATATTTCAGAGGTAATATATTAAGAAGGTCCTAATTTTAAAATATTTGAATTCTGGGCGTAAATTTTGTTATTTGTTCAATGAAGATGTCATATTTGTTTTATAAATAGTAAAATTGTTTATAGGTATGTGTCAAGATTGAACTTTCTGATTCTGAGGATGAGATTTCCAATGTTTCAATTTGTCACATGCCTGAAGATGATGGCTATCGCAGTGGCAATGATGAGGATGTTTTACACAAAAATCAACCAAAGAGCAATCGCATAAATAATGCTCAGACAAATATTAATGAAGCAGCTGCAAATAAATTAAATGAAAAATTAGGCGAGGTAGAAAATGCCAATGTTAAGAAAGGAGCTTCAGCTCAAGAAGGGATCCCAAAGCCGAAAAGATCACAAGTTAATGGAGTTTCAGAAATACAAGCAAATGTTTGCTCTAACATTGATCTATGTTGCCCAGAAGTTGGGAGTGGAATTTTGGACCGATCCTGTGGTTTAGAAATGCAAGTTTCTCAGAATCAGCAAAAAAGAACAACAAAAGAAAATAATGTTAGTGGACCAAAGGAAACGACTTGCCTGGAGAGAGATAACTCAAATACTTTGGATAGTTCGTTTGCAGAAACCAGACAAGCTCTTGCTGGGAATTCCTTCAAAACCTCTGTTAATTTTCCCAAACGTAAAGAACCGAAGGAAAGAATTGAAGAAACTGAAAAATTGTTGCCTCTTTGCAACATTGAGAGAAAAGTAAAAGTTGTGCTTACTAGATGTAAAGAAGCAGAAATGCTTGCGTCTTCCATGAAAATAGCTGGACAGCGTTTGAGTGAGAGGAAACATAATAATGATGTACCAGCCATTAATCTTAGTCCAACTAGAGGGAATGAAATTAATTCTGTGAAAGGCTCCAGAGTAGATGAGATGGCAGAGAAGAAAATCTCAATATTGAAAATTGGGAGGAATAGAGATGCTAATGGCTGGATGGTAATGTCGGCTGGGGAAAAAGTTTCCAGTAAACTTGGAACGAAAAGTGCAAAAGGTATGCTAAAAACCTCAAATGTAAAACTTGGATAAAGTGCAATGTTCTTTTAATAAATCTAAAGCTAAAATTATTGCAGTTCAGAAAACAGTAGCAAGTCAAGATCTTGAAAATGCATTGGTGCCTGGAGATGAATCTGCATCTTCAGTTAGCAGAGATAAGACAATAAGCGGTAAAGAAGTGCAAGATTTCTCGGAAGGAAGAGATGAGGTAAGAATTTCTTTTTTAGTGTTGAAGTAATTGTATATTGTGTATGTGTTGTTCAGTCAATCTTATCAATAAACACTTTGAATTTAGTTGTTTACTTTAATAGAAAATACTCTAAAGCAGAATATCAGACAAAAGTTTTTGACATGAAACTTGGAAAATTCTCTTGCTGGGTTCAAATAGATTCAAATTTCATTATCACTAAAAATTTTTGGAGGAAGAAAGAAAAACGGAGTGGGAGAGATGAGTGTGTGTGTATTGATACATATGCGTACAGACACACGCACACACAAACATACACGCTAGTTTGGGTTTATTTCAGTTGAGATGTTGCCATGTTGGGAAGATAGCAGGAGAGCGGAAAAACCTCTCAAGTTGACATGTAAGTTGCCACTGTAACTTGTGTTCCAGCTGGGGAGCACCACCATCTTTCACGTGAAAGATGTACATTTGTGGCATTAATGGCTGGAGCAGTAGACATGCTTGGAATAGTTTCAGAAAATATACATGTAGACCTCCTTATAGTTTTTGTAGGTGCAGATGATTCACTATTGACCTCTGGACGATTTTCTTCCTTGGTCATCAGAATTCTTCCATTCTTGATCTAAACATATTTAAAGTTAATGATTTTTCCCTCTCAGGAGGGATTTTTTAGATCTGGGGTCAATGATTCTTTTAAGAACAGGCAGGTAGAATTCTGTTTTTTTGGGGGGGGGCGATTGAATTTTCTGCCATTTTTCTTTGGATATGCACACATTGCGCTGAGTTACATTTTTTAAGTACCAAAAGATTGAATGCTTGAGGGCAATTTTCTTCCTTCACAAACTTCCAATTTACTAGCCCCTATTATTTATTTTGTGAGTACCAATTTCATTGAAACTTTTGCTTCTAACTCTAATTCCAATTCGTAATTAATTTTTGGGCATCTGAGCCCTTGGTTTTGATGTTTTCGGATACATCTTTGTTGTTTGTAGGCTTTTTTACAGCCATGGCATTTTACTTCTTTGGCAATATGTCCATTGCACTTCATATTTAAATAATCATAAGATAAACACTCTTCATTATAACTTTACACCTCTTACACTCTACGCCTCTGTAACCAAGCTCCAGAAGATGCTACTCACGTCCAGCCGCTGTGTATCAGTATCGTTATTAATGGGATGTTATTACATCAGATATCGTTATTACATCAGATAAAACTAATGGTGGTACAGAATGACACAGATTTCTCTTATTTATTTTCTATATTCTTTGGTCTGGGCTAGCTATTGGGACTTGCAACATACCCAACCAAATGTCATATATTTGACATTTCTCAAACTTAAAGAATGTTAACACCAGAACACTCAGAGGGATTATTTAGACACCCCGGCGATCTTTAAGACCTTGTAACTTCTTTGTTTTTAAAGGTAGGCTTTTGTAATTTTGTGACTTTTTATCATTTTCATTTATTTACAGTATCTTAAAAATTGAAACGTGTAAAACGTGAACAAATTTGAGAAAATTTCGGAAATGTTGAAAGGGCTTCATGTAAAGTACCCCTAAATTTTAAAGAATGTTTTCAAAATCACAGCGCCTCGAGTGGAGCCATTTTGACCAAGGGATATCCATTTTGGAAAAACTCCTACGTATGATTTAGGCAGTAGCGGTGTTTACAGACGGACAGACATTTTGAGAAAAAAAAACATAACTTTTTCAGTATCAGGAAATCCAAAATGTGTATTTCCTCTGTATGTACGTACATATACGAGAAAGTAAAAATACTGTAACGTTTCACGATGGTGAATTAAAACTCGCAGGTAATATTTACCCCCCCCCCCCAAAAAAAAACGTTTAATTTGCTAACAGTGCTGCACTATAAATATTTGATCAATTTACAGATATATTACACAGGCCTTGCGTTCTTCACTTGATTATTTTTCTTACACACGACTCCGTTCTCTTGATTATTTATTTACACTGTTCTCTGCAATCTACACTATCGCACAGTCCTATGCTCGGTCCACTGCGCTGACCATTCACTGCGCAGACCACACTTCACTGCGCAGGCCAGGGTCCACCTGTTCTGTTTACCGCGATGCACACTTCACAGCTCAGCATCCACTTCAGACTGCTGACTGCTGTTCACCCACTGCACCACTGTTCACCGCGATGCACACTTCACAGCTCAGCTTCCACTTCAGACACACTGACGGACTGACTTCTTATTCACTGATTACATACACTAACCGATTCGGGGCTGCTTACTTCCGACTACTGACGGACGGCCGCCGGCAGCGGCGAATTTATACCTGGCCGGCGTCCGCCTCGAGCCATCGGGAACGTGCGCAACATTTCTACGCGACTCGCAAATAGCTCGGAACCGTCCAGTTTGGGGGGAAGAGGGGTCGCGGACAGATGACGCTATCCGCGCAGCGAATCCCGGCAGATAATGCAATATCAGTTACAATACAAAAAGAAATTGTGAAGTACAATGTTATAAGTAAATAAAAAAAAAACAGTCATAATAATCTGAAATGGGATTTAAACTTTCTCATAATACTGTTTTACTGCCTGCTTCAAGTGTACTTCTCAATTGGTCCTCAATAATCAGAAAAATATCAACCTCTGAGATAAGACTATACTCTTTTGAATGTGGTTAGAGGTATTGTTCTCTCCCACACTAGTTGTACAGTGCTTGACAGCATGTAGAGAATGGTCCCTTGAGTGAAATCTAGGTAATCTGTCAGAAATGCAGGGCAGCAGAATGAGGCAATCTATCTCAGCATGGGTGAGTTTGTATGGGAACAAGCAATCAAACGTCACCCTCCTATCACCTGAAGAAGCCATGTTTATCCCTTGAAGTATGTCATGATTTTAGATGGTTTTGGGGTGCCAAGCCTATGAGCTATAGTTTTCAAGAATTTTTGCCCTTTTTAGTTTTCAAGAGCCTTTCAAGTATCAATCTCTGATTATCAAGCAGGGATTCCCAACTATGGTGTTATATTTCAGAATCTGTCTAATGTCTTACAAAGAAGCGAGATGGTACCAGAAGATATTCTGTTTCTCAAATTGAAGCCCCATCTTCTCATCTGCCTTGATAGAAGTTTCAATAGAGTGGATACTGAAAATGGCCTTAGAATCAAAAGGGGTTGTCTGTGCCCAAGTCAATGACATGACAAACCTTCTCAAGAATCACACCCACCTAATTAAACTGGTTGTCAGATCTCTCCTGTGAATACATCATAACAGAGCATTTAGATGTATTCAAAAGCGTGTTTGATTATAACACCAATTGTTTAATTTGTCCAGGTTACTCTGCAAAAAACAAACATCCACATTGTTGTACACTTCCTTGAAATTTTAGCATCATTGTGCAAAGTAGAATCTTGCAGCACTCCAAAGCCTGTGGTAAGTTGTTAATAAAGATGTTGAAGAGAACACTAAGATGAGACCCCCTTGAAACCCCAGATGATATTTTAAACAGTGAAGATGGCCAATAATCTGAATGTACTGATCCATGACATCCGTGCCTTAGGTAGCTCTCAAGACACTGAAACAGAACCACCAAAACCAATTGAAATTAACTTTTCTCAGAAGTAAATCATGGTTCATGTGATCGAAGTGCTTAGAGAAACCTGTATAGATGACATCAAGTTGTCTACATACTTCTAAAACAACAATCATGTGCCTTTTGACAACTATGAGGTTAGTTAGCTCTTTGATAGCTTTTTAATTGGTATAGTTGTAGTTTGCGGTATTATGCCTTGTGCCTCAACATTTAATGATGGGTTAGGGAGGCAATGTCATCAAAGGAACCATTTCCTTGAATTTTTGCACTCGTAATAGAGCTTGAATGAAGATTTTCTTCACTGCAGAAATTAACTTATCTACGTCAAGATGATTTCCATGATTTTCTCCCACAACTCCAGGGCATGTACAATGCGTGTTACATTTATCATTTTAGGGTAGAGTAGCTGCAAAACTTGCCAGCTTTCATCATGTAAGGGGCTGTACCAATGACTAAATGTAGAACATTTTGTCTCTTCACTCCTTCAGGCCACAAAAGATTCATTGCTAATGCAATGTAACCAGTTGTTGAGTGGTTAGTACTGTCCATTGTTGGAATGTGGAAATGTGGAATTTATCCATTGAATGTCCATTGTGGAAATGAGAAATTTATCTCTTGCTCGGTTTTCCCTTATAACACCAACCACGTTTGAATTAGGAGATGTGAAAAATCTCTTTGAGATGACTGAAAGCAAGAATGCGAAATGAAATATTTTAAAGCGAATATCAACAGAAATTTCTCAATTATAATTGCTTTTCATACGGCTAAATCATGGCACAACAATGAGACGTAATTCACCGAAATTCAGCTGCCAAGTCGCGACGCGGAACACCTTCGTTGCGTTCCAGACTCATATTCCCTGAAGGCGAGCGACTTTTATCTCATATTGTGACAGATTTACCACAAGGATTGAGAGATTAAATTGATATTTGCAGAAATATTAAATACACCAAAGACCACAATGGGGTAAAACCCATAAACAGACATATCGCGTACAATGAATATAAACAAGAAGGAATACAGAATAATCAGTAGTGGGGAGTGGAATAGTAATGTAAAAACCAAGGATACGTTAGCAATTTCTGTGTAAAGTGTCAAACGTGAGAAAATTAATAATTGCTAAGTAGTTCAAAGAATAAAAGAGTTACGATGTAAATGCGCGGGTAACCAATGAGAGCGGAGATCACATTCGAGACACCGATCAAGATGCGAGTTTTGTTCCAGGGTTTTAAGACACGGTATAAATTATTTTTTAAATTATTTTTCAAAAAAAATAATTTTATTTCGTTTGTGATTGGTACGGAAAATAGCAAAAAATTATTTCTGATAGTATAAAGGATTTTTTTCAATCAGATAAAATAGTGTTAAATTGACGAAAATTAAAAAAAGAAAAGTTTTTGGCTGTAGGGGTGTGTGGATGGGGAGAGGGGGACCAAGAAACTTTTCAAAAATATAATTTTTATATTAGAATTACAATGTAACTACTCTTATGTCATTTGCTTGAGGGGAACTTTTTACCGTCTTATCTGGGGGTACCCTTTCTAATTGGGGAAATAATTTGGACAAAGCATGCAAAGAAAGGGGAGGGTTTATGCAGGGGCTTGTATCCATAGAAGCAAGGGAAGCATCGCTTCCCCTCGCATTTCCAAGGATATCTTACATTTAAATACCACTTCTCTAGTAATTTAGAATCATTTACATTCCAAGTAAAAACTCTTTAAATTGGGCACGTTCATTCGTATCTTTCCAAAATGAGCACGTAATTGTGATTGTAGGACAGATTTCGCCTGTTAAAGATGCAGATAATTAAATTAATAAGAGCTCTTTGGAAGCACTGGGCTGACTGCATCCTGCGTCTCAAAAAGAATGCAGGGATCAGGAGGTATGTTGGCGCGTGGTGAGCGCGCGCGGGTTCGTCCAATAGAGCTCGCCTTTGGAAGCAATCGTCCAGTTGCATACAGCGTGACTCATAGCGCGCGTGCAATGGGCTCCACATGTGCTTATCGGCTCAGTGGTATTCATTTATTTTTTCTTCGAATTCTTACTTTGTTGTGCTGCAAATCTGTCAAGGCTTCGTTCAAACTGAAGCAAAAATTTCCACCTCTAACTTCAGATTTAACAGTAATGTGTAACGGTATATGCGTCACTACACGACGTTAAGAGAAACTTGCAACAAAAGTAATCTTTTGCCGTAACTGAATCTGCCTTTTGATGCGATGTGATGGTGTAATCTCTATGTTCGTACGTTACAGTTCTCTCACATCGCACACTACGTTGCATTGTCAGATAATGCTATATATGTATTTGTATATGTATTTTTTCGGATAATCCGAACAGGCCCTCCCCGTTAGTTCTATTACGGTAGTAGGATTCTATGGAAGATTAAAATATCCATTAGTTGTCATATCCATGTAAGAAAATTAACAATGTTCCATCTGTAATGTAATTGCTTCCATAGAAAAAACATTTCTCCACAAGCCACTGGGTTTATGTAATATAATATGACACCTTTGTGTATAATTACAGTAATTCTGAAAAACGACATTTTCTTCATTTGTTGATATTGTGGTGATGAAAACGTAAACAGGAGAATATAATGTATGTATTACAGCATTGCATAAACGTATTAGATCGGCATATTGTCAGTATATTTATTTCAGGTGACTACAGAATTCCCGAGTCCATGTTAGAATAAGTGTACGTAAATATTTCGTCATCGGGAGTCCGTACGGACGATCTATCGCACCCACACCTATAAATGTTTTCGGAATAGTGAAAATTACGGCGTCAGCAGGATAATTGAATAAATAAAAGATGTTTATAAATTTTATACAAATAAAGGGCGCAGATAAATTCTTAATAGATAGACATGTCCAATGCGGGCGAAGATATTAGAAACGAACAATGAAATATGATATAATATCCCAATTCTAACTTACGTAGCATCCAACTGCCTGGGATCTCCTCTCATCATTACGTTCACGAAGCGCAAGATATTCTAAGCGTGCGAATAAGTTATTAATTGTAAATTAATTATAAGTTAGTAATTGTAAATTAATTATAAGTTAGTAATTGTAAATTAATTATAAATTACTCAAACTACTCATATTTTCAAACAATTCAACACGACCTTATTTAAAGATCTGTGTATGACATTTCATTAAGGGAAATATGGAGTTGTCACAATTGGAGTTGTAAAAAAACCAAAAATTTTAATTAAAAAAAAACTTTGATAAGCGTTCTTTACGCTATGTAAGGTCGAAATTTAATAAAAAAATGTGCGATTTTTAAGAATAAATTGTTTAAAAAATAAAAATTACCTTGTTTGGACATAAAATATCCCACAAAATACCGTTTCCGGAAAATTGAACGTTACATTATTTTTATATCTGTTTTTCACATACACATTTAAGAAAAAATGTTTATCTGCATAATTGTAGAAAGACGCCGAGAAAATGAATTTTTCCAATTTTCGAAAAATCATGGTTTTTACCAAACATAAAAACCATTCTCTTAAACTTCCTTCACTCTATCCGATAACACAATTTAATCAAAAACGATGGAGCTATTTTTTGAAAGTGTCCCAGGGACCTCAAGTAAAGTACTCCCCAAAATTAAAATATCGATTTTAAAATGAAGGGACCGCAACATCAGCCAGATCGATTGAAGAATTTTAATTTTGGAGAAAATCGGATGAACTAGCCGGAAAATCGGGGTGAGAACCCGCTAGCGTTGTCTCAGACAGACGGACGTTTCTGCCGTCAATCGATTTTTCGGTTTCAAGGAGCCTCAAAACATAGATTCTGGCTACACCATGTTTTAGAGGATTTTTCTAAATTTAGCAACTGGATTTATCAACTTTTTTCGTTACCAGGCCCCGGCAATAAGAATTTTTCTGCCGAAAATTCGCCCCTTTTTCCCCGCAGCCTTACATTACTTTCTCTTCTTAAGAAGAACCTTGTTGAGGCAAAGTAAAAAAGAAATATGACGTCATGAACATTTGGCCCTAGTTATGACTCCTGAGTTTATGCATGAAACTGTTTAATTTCTAGGGAAATAACATTTAAAAGCATAATATAATTGAAAGAGGATTTATTAATAACGGATATTCACAATAATGTTAACACGATTCTGCACATTTTACAATACTGAACTTAAGTTCACCAATTTATTAATGTATATTATTAGCTCAGCTTGTTAAAACTATTGTTTGCTTAGTTATTATTAAATTTCTTTTAAAGATACAGAAACAAGTTAACTGTTTTAAAATTTGAAAATTCACAAAATGAAAAGTGTAATTTTTTTTTTATGTGTCGCATGATGGGAGGGGGGTTGCTCCCCGCCCCAATCTGCCACAGTACTTCTTGTGTTAGTATGTGAATCTTTATATTTAAATGAAAGTGGCATTATTCAATCGCCTCGAAGTTACGCATTTGAATGATTGCGTCAGTTTGTATTGTACTAGTGAGTGTATGTTCCTATTTCATGTGTGTTTGCATTCCAAAGCACTGCATGCAAAGCACAAGCTTTGCACTCCAGGTGACTGGAGAAGAATCGAAATTCAGTTCTTTCTACCAGCGCAGGCATTTAGATCTGAGCATATATTAGTCACTCCAGCATGCCCAAACAGTTTTTAAGTTAGTTGTGGCTAGTTCCTTGAGTAGAGAGAGTCAGTCATCTTTGTATTTACATGCTCAGTAGTGTTAACTAGTGATTAAGTCTTAAGATACAGTTTTTTCAGCACATTGTAGATAGCTTCACATGTCTCCGGAATTATTTTGACACTGGCTTGGAGTGATATAGTAGAATTCTTGAGACATTCATACGAATGACCTGTTCCAAGAAACCTCAAAGTAGCTGTCAGTCTCTCATGAGGAGAAATAGAAGTTCTCATAACTCTTTTTCTTTTGTATTTGAGGAGTTACAAGTGACAAACTGGTTTTGGTACACTTCATTCATCAGCAAATAATTACTGTAATCTGTAGGATCTAAACTTATATCTTTTAATAATCTCATAAGAGAGATCTTTGTAAGATCCAATCTGCACCAGGCTTTGCGTTTTCGCCTCCCTTTACACTTCATGCCCACGAACAGACAAAAGCGATAAAGTCGTTTTCTTGTTTGCTCGCCATCACTTGACGCAGTTAAAATCTTCCGGTTTCCTATTGCGTGTGTGTGCTCTAGCTTGCACAGGTATACCTTTCCGGTTTATATGTGCAGGTGTACCGTAATGTGTGTGCTGGTCCTTAGAGAGGAAGCTGTGGCTTCTGTATTTCCTGAATCTTCTTCAGCCTAAGTTGGGAGATGCTCTATGTGAAGGGAAACACAGTATGACAAACATACAATATGTTTTAAGTGTTCATCATGTTTGTGTAATGTACTTTGTGACACTAAAAAAATAAAAGTATTCATCAATTGCCTAAAACATGAATGAACTTACAAGAAGTGTTTTCATGAAGTGTCTTGGTCAACTAAAAGAGAAAGTTAGTAACAAAGTTAATTAATTCTATTAAATTTGTCTTTCATTACATATTAACTGGTCAAAATAGTCAAAATGTTGGTATGTGTGTTACTTATTTCCTATTTCAAAGTTATATTGTGTAATATTCGTATACCTCACTTGGTATTCGGCTTTACATTTAGAACTTGGTATACGGGGGTTAAATGCAAGTTTATTTGCTTACTTGTGCGAGAAAGGATTTTTAGCACTTGTTGCAGTTAAAACCAAGGCATAGGACCTCCTCAGTGTGTTATTTGCTTCGAAGAATTGAGATCTGATGCCACGTAACCTGTCGTCTTGAATGACATTTGTCAACAAAATATGTTTCTGTTAAGAATAGACCCAAGGAATTTTTTTGCTACAAAGTGTAAAAATGTACAATGCATGAAGTTGGAAAGTACTGGATCTGTTGCTCAGTCATCTGAGAAAGTGCTTGTAGCTTCATGTGAGTTATCACTTTTTATTGCTAGGCATACGAAAAGTAATATTATTGGAGAGATGTTTATGAAATTATACCTTTTGAAGACAGCTGATATTGTTCTTGGAAAAGACAAACAAATTATCACAAATTCTACTTTCTGACAACAATGTGCAATGGTGCATTGATGATATGACCAAGACGAAAAAATTAGTAGTTGATAGTATAAAACAATCACATTTCTTTGCAATACAATTGGGTGAGAGTGTAGACATTACACAGTGTTCTCAGTTAATAGTTTCTGTTTGCTAAGTATAGTCAAGTTAATGTTGTAGCGCAGATGACGCTCCTTCAATACCTGGTGCTTGCTAAGGTTTTGTGCTATTGGCAAGAGAGAAAAATTCTGCTGCGACTGCGATTCATTGTTTCATACACCGTGAAAACTTGGCGGCTATTATGCTTCCAAACAAACTTCATGATGTCTTAAAATTATGTATTAAAGAGGTTAATTACATCAAAAACAGCACTTTAAATTCTCAATTTAATAAACCCTTCGCAAAGACTTAGGAACAGATCACAAAACACTTATTTCATATGGAAATATGCTGGCTGTCCAAAGGAAATATGTCAGTAAGGTTATTTGAGCTCTGAGATGAAGTCATTACCTTTTTGAATAATGAAAAACAAATGACTAAGCCTGGAATTTAAAAAATCGTAGTGTTCAAGTAATGTTGATGTTTTTGGGCTGATTTCTTTGACTTGATGAACAACCTGAACCTAAAATTGCAAGGCTGAGAGTCAAATATAGTTACACATTGCAATGCCATCAAGATTCTGTTTCCAAGTAAGATTTTGATAAAATGGACAAATCATCATTATTGGTTAAGTATTATGAAGTGTACGCAATCAAGCGTAGCAAGTGTAAGCACTGCAATTATATCTGGCATTTGCAAGCACCTATTTATGCGAGAAAGGATTTTTAGCACTTGTTGCAGTTAAAACCAAGTATTGGGGAAACTTGACGTTGTTAATCATTTATGTTGTGCACTTTCTGATATTCAAAGAAGGATAAAGAATCTAAGAAACAAAAAATAAAAGAATATGTAATCTCATCCTTCTCACTGATTTTTTTGTGTCCCTTACTTATTTAATTTAAATTACAACTTGAAATGTTCATTAGCCATAAATCTGATAGGCATAAATAGTACTGCATTTTCTTGACCTAACCTCAAAACAAACAACCTGACCTTTCTACAAGAAGTAAAAAGCTTTTACAAGTAACTTGTAATATTGTAAAGTGAAAGAAATTAAATGTTTTGTTTGTCAATACAACTCTTGTTTTATGCATTACCAAATAAAAATGTGCAAGGAGGGTGTGGCAAGTTTTTCTTTTGACAGATGGAGGGCATGGTAAACAGAGATTGGGAACCTCCGGTGTAGCCTGTGTAATCTGTCATTACTCATGTGCAATTCCTCTTTAAGAATTTCCCGTTCAACCAAGTTTCTGTAAAAACGATTTCATCATAAATAGTAGCACTTGCTAAAATACTGTCCCTCAACTGCAATAGTTTGGTGTGTAATCCACGCCTGTTTTGTTAATAACATCCCTATGATTACTGATATACCCCTTAATTAGTTTTTTCTCTTATGATACTCTTTTGGGCACTCCACCAATGAATTTTAGTGCAGTTTCGCCTTTGGTCTGACAGGTTTTCAGCTCCTCAATCAATCCCTTACGGTGAGTTTGTTGCTGCTTGATAAGATCATTTTTATCTTATGTCTTGGGCCCACTCTAGATTTGTTTCTCAAAACAAATAAAGCCTCATCTTCATGCCCAAAAGTAACCTTTAAGGGTGTAATTAACCTGTCATGAGTCTTTCCAAAATGATTGGCAGCCATAGCTTTGAGAAAACAAGGATAACGCTAAAAATTGTTAGTGATAAGTTCAAGGTCATTCCAGCCCTTGGTGTCTGAAGATCATAAACAGTGACATTCATGGCTCAGGCACCTCAGTAAAAGCTCCTCAAGTACACAGTCATCTGTATCAATAATGATTCACCCAAGACTGGTCTCTTTTCAGGCCTTGAGACCCTGGCATCCAACCTATCTAATTTGAAGATGGTTGATAACACAGGCACACCCCAAAAAAAGTTGTCGAACCCGAAGACTTGACACAAGTATTACAATGTGCCATATCCGAAGCCAGAATTGCCCCACCACCCTCCAGTTATATTTTTAAATTGTTAAGAACAACCGTGAAATGGTAAATGGTAAGGTGGTGGTGCAATTCTGGTTTCGGAATCAGTGTGTCAACATTTGTAGTGAAACTTGTGTCAATTCTTTAGGACTGACAACTTTTGTCTTCTGTAGAGTATAATTCTACAAGACATCAATCATATGTTTCTAGTGATTAGTAAAAGCTAGAGGGTGATGGCACAATTGTGGCCTCGGATTCGCCTCAACTATATAGAGAAACATGTGTCAAGTCTTTGGTCCTTGAAAACTTTTTGGACGTGTGTGGGCCTATGTAATTCAGATTTTAGATCAGCAATATCCTTCAGATCCTTTATCGGGATGGCTGATCAACACTTTCTCCACTTGCTAACACTTTCTATCCCTCTGTTCCCCCTCTTTGTCTCTCCCCCCGTCACTCACTCTCTCCCCCCTCTGTCATTCACTCTCTCCCCCCTCTGTCACTCACTCTCTCCCCCTCTGTCACTCACTCTCTCCCCCTCTGTCACTCTCTCCCCCTGTCACTCTGTCTCCCCCCTCTGCCACTATCTCCCCCGTCACTCTCTCTCCCCCTCTGCCACTCTCTCTCACCCTCTGTCCCTTTCTCTCTCTATATGTGACATATGACAACACCCAGCAACAATGAAGCTCAGGTGGAGTTCTCAAATCTCAAAAGAATTCAATTAATTAGACAGCACAGAAACCAAATTGTGTTCTGTACTCACCCATTTTTTTCCAGTTGATTCAATTCATTTCAATTAATTGTATTCTCTTGGCCAGGCTCTTATTCCCTGGAGTGATCCATAATACATTCCACATCCTACGTGGATATAGAAGCAGATGAAGAAGGATGATGCCCATTAGCATTCATAAAAAACACACTAAACAGCACACCAACCATTACAATGTTACAACTGAGGAGCACAAATCACATGTGTATTCAGATGGATACCATTATGCGTGTTCCAAAAACTGCACACCAAATGTCTATATTCTCTGGATGGAGGTTCTTCATGCACAATCTGTGGATTATCCTACAGCCAATATCTGCAATTCTGTGAGTTGAAGACCCAAGCACATCAAACTAATCCCTATGTGTTATGTGGAAGAGCATGGGGTCCTAATAACAATCGACAATCAAAGGTAAAAGCTAGTTGCAATAAGTAATCTGTTTATCTTTGTCAGGTTCTTTCAGTTCATGTACTGTGGTCACACGAAATGCTAAAGTATGGAACCCTTGAAGCACACAATATGTGGGATACTCCTACTCATTATAATTTTCTTGTAGAATTGTTGGGGCTGGTCAGCATGTCATTGCAAACTCTGTTCACTACTTGACTGTTGGATGCTTATTCTTCATTGCATTCCCAACGGATCCTGTAATCCTCCACTACTTGCATAGATCTTGAATGGTACTTGGTGTGTGAGGCTTCATACCAGGGAATTTTGTCCTAAATATTTCTTTAGTCTCTTTTATGGAACCTTGTATAAAATTGCAAACGGTTGTCAAAAATCAATCTGGTGTTCAATTGCAAACTGCATCATTTCTCACAACCTCCTCAACTATAATTTTTAAACTGTCAAAATAAACACAACATTTACGTATTGGTAATGGTCTGATAACTGGTAATGTCACTTGAGGTAATGTTATATTTCAGTGTAGCGAACTACAGTAGCCTGTTATGCTGTGATGCCATTTATTTATTAATGCAAGAATGGAAGTGAGGTTTACCTTTTTTTTTGTGAAGGAAACACTGTATTCAACCATTGAATAAATTCGACACTAATGACGATGTTGAATTTTCTAGTTGGGGGAACACCAAACTGCTGATGGAACTGGTGGTTCTGTGAGAAAATTTCTATTAGAAAACAGCAGTGAAGGTAAGTTTTAACATTTGTTAAGTCATTAATAAAATTCCTAAAATTTTTCAAGAATTGTTGTTTAAATGTAAATCATTTATTTTTTAAATATTTTTGTTGGAAATTGAATCACATTCTAATTGATTTTCGAAATTAAGTTGCTTGTTATCAAATATTCAAAGTGAACATTAAAATTGTAAATATCTTCAGTTTCGGAGTGAATGGGGCTGCTAAATTACATTGCAGAATGTAATTCATTTTAGTGAAAAGTTATTTTAACATAGAACATTTTCTGGAAAAAGGAATTCTCAGAAGTTTGGTCTTGGCAGACGTCATGATTCTATCAGAATAATTAAGATAATAGCTCAGTGAATTATGTCAATTTAATTGAGATGGATGACTTTAACAGAGAGATAACTAAAATCTTGTGTTCCATAGAAAGAGGTATACAACACACTTTCTTTACAAGTCCTACTAACCCAGTGCTGTGATCAAACATTGCTTTCATTCCATCTGTTGCAATGTCAGAGCACTTCCAAAAACCTCCATATTTGGAAATGACCTTACCCAGGGCATTGAATATGTCAATCCCTTTGGTGCCCCCTTCCTTTAATTATAAATTTTAATTCTGACAGTCCTTCATGAATTTCAGTTCTTCATTTATTGTTCTGACAAAGATAAGGAGCAGGCTGATGTCAGCTACATGTTGCTCTCATCTAGACCTAAAGAATAAAACAAAATGCTTTTGATGGTACCTGAAACTTCACTAGCCATATCATTAATTCTTGTATCTACTCTCTGATAAGATAAGTTTCAACATTTTTAGCCATATTATTTCCAGATGATGGTGCCATCTTTAATGAGCCTAAAAGACATTTTACCTTAAGGTAGCTCTAATCATACCACATAAGTAGTGACTGGAAAAATAAGTAGTATGAAACATCAAAATATGTACATAAATATGTAATGAAAACTGTAGGAATATGTAATGAATATGTAAAATCGGATATAATACACAATATTAAAATACACTATAAAACTAACATTTACATAATATGAAATTAAGTAAGTGCATAAACGAAGTGTTATACGTCGCCAAAGTGTCTCGGAAATTAAGGTTAAAGGTCACGAAACGCAGCGTCAATAATACTTTTCACGCTTGAAGGTGACTGCACTGACTTTCATAAGCACATATATGTCGTGATATCATCCTGTTCACCACGAAATTTTCCAATAATTTGTCCTATTTTAATATTTTCCCGATGCAATGCAGCAGTATAGCTCTGAAGAAGGCCACAGCAAGATGGCCGAAACGTTAGTCCAATTATCTGAGACGCGATTCATCCCGGATAGCCAAGAATACATTGACTCCGGCCGCGGAAGCCTAGTAGATTTATTCACAATCTAGACCGTAGTCTTAATTAAACAACTACCCTGCTTACAATAAACTAAATAAATAGACCCACTACAAGGATAGATAATTTACGAACGGCTACCACACCGCAACATACTATCGATGTTCCCTGCGTGAAGCACCGCACTACCTTGAGACCATCTACGCGTCTCGCAAGTCACGACAATGAATTGCCGGCCCCTTGCCCTAGTGCACTTACTCGCACAGACACACGGATCACCTGGCGCCGACGTCGCTAGAATAAGAAGGCTGGGACATTGTTCTCCTGGCTCTTATATAAGCCCTTTGACGCTACCCGCCGCCGCCATTGCCTCCTCACCACCGCCGCCCTGGCCACGCTACGTCCGTGGAAAGTCCCAGTGCGTAATGACTCCGTCCTTTGTTCAACATCCGGCGATGCCCGCCGAGTGCCACGTAGTTGTCTCCGGTTTGTTGCTCGACCCGACGCTACACGTCTATCCGTTATTTTCTTCAAAAGATCTAAAGAAATGACCGAAACATGTAAATATATCAGGAGATACCTCGAACTGCTGAGAAAGGTAGAACTCAAATTATTAAGAACGTTGTGAAGGCATGACTGATTCTCCAGAGGTTGGCATTGCTTCATACAATCTAGTGACAGATTTCGTAACTAATACCCACACTCTACCCGCATTTCTTCAATCCATCGTTCAAGAAAAGTTGCGCGAGTGATATTGTGTGTTAACTAAAATATCAGAATTTTTGTACATTGATTTTAAGTTTCTTCCAAACTTGTTTATGTGCTGCTGCTTGAGAAGAATTTACACCCACTTCTTTCTTCAACACATCAGACCATCTCTTCTGTTGTCCTTGTTTGCGCCAGCCGTATCTCGGATCCCAAAACGTAGCATGTGACCATTTGGTGGGATCTTGACGGGCAACATGTCCGCCCCAGCGCCATTTTGAGTTCATGGACACTTATCTCCAAAGTCTTGTATTTTTTTGATAGGTTGATTTCAAGGCCAACTTAGAACATTTATCACTCAGCTCTCTTAACATCTCGCATATCTCATGGGTAGAGGTAGCAAACATAACTACATCATCTGCAAATCGTAAATTTGTCAATTTCTGTCCGTTAATTTTTATTCCCTCTTTCTTAGACCGCGTTAGGTGTCTGAATACATCTTTTAGTAGGCAAGTGAATAGTTTTGACGATAAAGGATCTCCTTTCCTGACACCTCGTCTTATCTCAAATGCCTTCCCTTCTTGATCAGTTCTTACTTTTGCAGTACTGTTTGAGTATATTCTCTGCAAAATTCTTATGCACTTTTTTGGCACACCTTGTTCATCAAGTGAATTGAATAACGCTGAATATTCTACACAATTAAATGACTTACTAAAATCGACAAAGGCTATATAGAGTTTTAAATTGAACTCTTCTATTTTTTCGATCTGGTTTAGTGTCAGTAAGTGGTCTATTGTACTAAAACCGGATCGGAATCCAACGTTTTCGTTTGGTTGTTCGTCAAGCGTCCTGGTTATTATTTTGGCGAATAATTTATATACATAGATTGGACATTAGAGTGATAGGTCGATAATTATTTGTCATATTTTATGCCCTATTTGTGTAAGAGGGAGATGGTGCTTTCTGACCATTGATTTGGAGTCACTTCTGCCTGCAGTATTTTATTAAATAATTTTGTTATTTCTATTATCGCCTCTGGGCAGTGTATAAGGAATTCGTTTAAGATTCCATCATCTCCTGGCGAGAGTTTTGTTTTTTAGCTCTGAAATAGAGCATCTTACTTTCCTCTGAAGAATAGGCTCTACTCCATCCGGATCATTGTTTCTGATGTTTCTTTCAGTATAGTCAGTTTGAGGTTCGTCTTGTTTGCTATCTGAGAGTTCTCTGAAATATTGTGTTGCTAAGTCAGAGATTTCTCTTCTTTTCGTGATTTGGTTGTTAATGGTGTTTTTGTTTCTGACTCCTAGTAATAAGTGCTTCTCTACGATAAGTTCCTTTTAGTTTTCCTTACCGACTTCGAGTCTTGCATTATTGTATTTATCGTCTGTGTTTTGTATTTCTGTAGATAGTTCCTTATAGATCGCTTCACAAACATGTCTAAATTTTTATATTCAACAGAGAATCTTGCCCGTGGATTCTGGTTTTTCATTTTGTCACGATAATTTAGTAATTTCATGGTGGAGTCGCTTAATTTGTTACTTTTTATATCCTTTCTTGGTGTAGCTGCCTTTTTGTGGGAGGTTTGTAAGCATTGGTCTAAATAATCTTACTAATTTTAGATTGTATTTGTGTCAGGAATTTGAGATTCTGAAGAGTTATTTTGTATCATGTTGTTCAATTCGGTACTAGGATCTTGTTTGAATTTTACTGTATCTATTTAATAGGTTATTCTTTTTTTCTTTTTTAACAACCATCTCTTTCTTCCTTCTAGTCGCGCCTTTGAATAAACCATCCGAATCAAAAAGCGCAGGTTTTTCAGAGCGGGCGATCAATTTAAAAACCCAATTACTACAAAAATACTCATATTCGAAAAATTCAACATTACCTTATTTGAAAATAAGTTTTTGATGAACACATTTCATTTAGAAAAAAATGTATATACATAATTGTAGGTGTCAAAAGACGCCTAAAAAATGTGAATTTTTTAAATTTTTGAAAAATCAAGAGTTTTTAACCAACACATGGCCTGCACCATTATTGAGATTTTGTACGTCTTTACAACAAATGCCAAAATAACACTGTTTTGCTCCTTGGAGCCAATCTTCGTCGGTATAGTGCGGTGAAGTATAGAGTGTAGGCTGCCGCGGCCGGAGTCAGTATTTACTAGGCTGTCCGGGTGACGCCGCGTCCATGGCGAAGGTGCCGACGTTTCGGTCGCCATTCCGCGACCTTCCTCATGGCGTAATGCGCGGAGATGTATTGCGCACGAGTTTAAATGGGGCACAGTTTCTCCTCTACCCGAGTGCTGGTTGGCCGGGTGGTCGGCCAATGCGGAGAGTGTGCACCGGCCAATCATGGTCGGGCTCCCCGCGGGGTGAGAGAAGGCGTTCCGTCCGTAATCGGACGTTGCGGAGCAGCTAGGACCGCGTCCGGTCGAGATCGGACGTCCTGGTAAAATAGGTGTTTCCAGGCATCGTGTAGACGTTTGCCGTGGTCAGCATTCAAGTTATAGGGGTGTTTGATGATTTCACCGCCTGTTTTACCCTCCTCGTGCCCCAGCGGTCTTCTCTGGCTAAGAGGCGTGTGTCATCAAATAGAATAACCGTATACCGTAGAGGAACTACGGTACGTCCCGTCTCGCCAATGTAACTATGGCCGCAGCTGCATGGGATCTCGTATACCCCCGATGACATAAGGGGAGAGACGCGATCTTTCACGCGTACAAGCTTTTGCCCGAGTTTTTCCTGGGCGTTGTAGGCCATCTTTATATCAAAGCGGCTCAGAAGCTTGCCTATCTTATCCGTGAAACCGCGTATATATGGCAGAGTGGCTATTTTTGGTTGGGATCGTCTTCAGGTGTGGTGATATCAGCAGTTTTGGCAGAGGTCGTAGCCTGCCGTACCGCTTGGTTGGCAGCGTTAGCGCTGTATCCGTTGGCTCGAAACTTAATTAAGTTCACGATGGAGGTGGAAAATTAGGGAAAATTGCCTTTCCTCGACGTGCTGGTGAGTCGAAAAGTGAACGGCAGACTAGGACACAGTGTTTACCGGGAACCCACCCACACAAACCGTTACCTACACGCTGGCTCTCACCATCACCCGGCCACTAAACGGGGGGTTTTGAAAACGCTGGCCATCAGAGCAACTAGAGTGTGTGATAAAGAATCGTTGGACTCTGAAATGAAGCTCCTAAAGACTACATTTCAAGCCGTCGTGATTTTCTTCGACAGCTGTGTTGGCTATGGAACAGCTCAGCTTCCACTTCAGACACACTGACGGACTGACTGATTACATACTCGCGGCTGCATACTTCCGACTGACGTACTTACATTGACTCGCGGCCTCCGGCAGCGGCGCATTATACCTGGCCGGCGCTCGTCTCGACACACCCGACACTTACTCCACCTTTCCACGCGACTCGCGAATAGCCCGGAACCGTCCAGTTCGGGGGGAAGGGGGGGCGCCGGCAGATGACGCAATCCACGCAGCGAATCCGGGTAGATGATGCAATATTCGTTACACTATTATAGAGAAGTTTTAGCCCCTCTCCTGCCTTAATCATATACGGGACCCTATCCGATATGAACAAAAATACATTTTCATATCAAATTCCTTCAGGCCACAAGAACAAAACTGCATTGTTGAACACTCGCTACTGTTGTATGATTTGTCGCTGCTATTTCTTCAATCGCTATAAGATATTCCTTTGAAATATCATTTGGAGCGAGCGAACCAATAATTACATTACACACAGATCGTTTTCGTGCATCAGGCGTTTCGTTCAAAGTAACTCAGATTTATTTATTTATTTACGTCAAAAACAGTTAAAAACTGTGTGACATGCTGTGGGGAGAAGATTTGAAGTTACATTTATGTTCAGAAGCAAAACAAGGGGCCATCTCAGCATTTGCTCGAGGATCAGATTAAATTATCTTAAACAGAATCACGAATTTCTAGTACAGTTTGTACATAAATTAATGGAACATAATGTATGCAAAGAGTGAACTCGTGTGGAATAGTTTGTTTCGTATATGATTCTAAGAACGCACGTAATTTAGAATGTTCAAACATATATAGTGGAATGTCGGAATGTCTTGACAACTGGGGGCCCGAAGTTGATCTAGTTGCTTCATTTGGAGTATTTACTTTCAGCATCAACTATTTATCACTTTTTTAATGAAATGTTTTTTACGTGTTTTTCTGTTTTTAAGTGTATGACTTGGATACAAGTATACACACGTTTTGCACGCATAACACATAACACGATTCCGTCAGTAGCATACATTCATTCTCACGCACATACAAACTGAGTACAAAAGGCGAGTTTGATATACACTGCATATACGCTTACCTGAATTGAGGATTGTGGTTATAAGGGAAATGTGAAATCAATTGAATGGTGCTACATATTCTCTTATGGAGGGAATTATGAAATTGAATTATGAGAGGAATATGAAATGACAAACTGCATCATTAGCATTACGTAAAAAATAGTCATTAATGTACAAACCAATGTGTTTCTAATGATCTTGGATGACAAAAAGATCGGAGATATGCAAGGAAATGTTGTAGAATTAAATGTTAGGAAATTTACTGTAAGAATCCTTAAGCATTTAACAATCATAGATAAAGAATATTATGCTTATACTATAAATTAGATAATATGGCATGGTGCCATAAATTTTCAAATAATATCAACAATAAATAAATTATTAGACATTTCTGTGGATAATCTGATCTGAAACTCTTGCAGATTTTGTTTGCAGGACGATCCTTAGCTAATATGTTATTTCCAGTGACAGAGAACATTTTTTTGTGTTGCTTTTCAAGTGAGCTGAGAAGTTTTTGTTTTATTTTTTCATCTGCTTATGATACTGTAACCGAGCATAGTGTTAGATTGAGATCACACCTACCTATAATCACACAATTGCTTTATAAAATATAATTATTTTGTTACTATTTCAAGTTAATGATCATTAGTAAAAATGAATCTCTAATTATGGAAAGTTCTCTTATAAACAGTTAAAAATTTAGAACAGGTAGCACAAATAACATACACTTACCGGCAATAATTTTGGCACTCATGCTGTAGCAAAGATGTGGGCGACAGTAGTCTCTTCATCCATTAATTTTTCCATAACCAGCAATGTTTATTTCCATTAAATCTATCTTTGAATTCATGTGATTTTTATCTGGGAACAGGCCTATATGCCCTGGATTGAGCCATTTCTAACTTTAAAATAATTCAACATACTGAAATGGAGAGAAATAAAAAAAATTAGCATACTGAAATGGAGAGAAAATAAAAAAATTAAAAATGTATTAATTGAACCCGTAACTAAAATACCTAAATCTAAATAACTGATCAACGAACTAAATAGTAGCTGTGGTAAGTAATGTAAGAATAAGAAATTTCAACTAATTCAGTATTTTATTATGAAGTACATAAAGCAAACAATTAATGGTAAAATTATCTAAATAATATCATATGACCTACAATCACTATTAAATAATAAATGACTAAAGATATTGTCTGGTATCAATTTTAATCAACTTATGATCATTTCGATCGCGTTGCGATCATCATCAGAGCTAAAATGTAATACAAATATTATTAAATACAAATATTATAACAGGTTGTAGGTAACAGGTTATTGTATGCACGATGCGTAAGCAAACTGGGTCGTACATACCTTGCAGCTTCTGGGCCGAAAACAAAGTTCTGCGAATTTTTGGGCGTGTGTCTAGTTTAAGAACACAGCCGGGCGGCAGCTGGGAGGGGGCGGGAAGAGGGGTAGGGGGGCGAGTGTAGGGTCGTAAACCGCGGGGGTGCTGGTGGAGGCTGAGAGACGGTCGGGCGAGCGAAGGTCAGGGGAGTGGGGAGGGCTGGGGGTGGGTTAGGGGTGTACACTTTGTGCTAATTTTAGCAGAGGTGACGAGAGTTCAGGTATTTGCTGGTTGAGACATGTCATGTTCTGTTTTTTGAGGACGTTGTGTATGTGTATGGTTTCTAATTTTATTCTGTTCCAGTACCTGTTTTCAATTTCTAGAATTCGGAAATTTATGTGTTTATCAAATGTGTGTTTGTTTAAATTTAGGTGATCCGCAAAGTGTGAGACTGTGGTAGTGTTATTTTTCCATGCTTGTTCGTGTTCTTTGATTCTCTGTGTGAACTTACGGCCTGTTTGTCCTATGTATATGGCATTGCAATTGTTACACGTGAGAGCATAGACTCCGCATAAGGATGTAGGTGGGATTGGATCTTTAGTGTTCGATAGTGTTTTATATAATGTGTGAGTATTGTTGAAAGAAGTTTTTAGACTGAATTTATTGAGTGTGGAGGCTATTTTTAGAGAAAGGGGTCCTACATAAGGGATTGTGTGGTACGTGGCTGTAGTGCTTCTGTCAATTGGTGTGAGGGTAGTGTGTAAAACTATTAAATAGTGGTCCTTTGAAATGGTGTAATTAAAATGTGAAAAAACAATATACTATTTATCAATTAGAACAGAAAAGGATATGAAATAGGAAGAAAATCAATAGCACAACACAATTAGTACTGAAGAAACTAGTTAATAATAGTAATAATAGTAATAATAATAATAATTATTATTATATAATATATTAATAATAATAATAATAATAATAATAATAATAATAATAATAATAATAATAATAATAATAATAATAATAATAATAATAATAATAATAATAATAATAATAATAATAATAATAATAATAATAATAAATTTGTCACATAAATACAGCATACACCATGTATGACAAGTCAGGATATGTATATAATCATACAATACACAATACAGATATTTCTAAAAATTAAATACAAGACGTAAATTAAGTTTAAAATTCAATTCTCATATTAAATACATATATCATGGAAAGCTAATTAATTTTATACATGGTAGTGAAAGAAGACTTAAGTTAAAAATCAATAATAATAAAAAAATGAAGTTCTTCATAGATTCGTGCCTAGGCTAGGCCCGCCCTTTATATCCAAAAACCAGTTTAGGGGAGTTTGAAAACATGCAACAGATAATGCAAAAATTATTAGTACTAGTTTATATTGACGTCTTTATGATGCATGTATTTTGTACTGTAGAATGTATGGTTTAACAGGAAAGCTTTCAGTTTATTTTTGAACGTGTGTGTATCGAGTTTAAGCTTTTAAATTCACTAGGAAGTTTATTATATAGTGTAATGCCTTCTATAAGGGTACTTTTTTAAAAGAGTGAAATTTCAATGTGTGGAACATGCAGATTTCGTTTTTGTCTAGTATCGTAGTTATGAACTTCTGTGTTCAGAGTAACAGAATCCTTGTTTCCCATAAGTGTTTTCTTTGTGAAGATTAATATTTCAAATATGTATATGAATGGGAGTGGTAGTATTTGTAATTTTTTGAACAGTGGTTTGCAGGATTCATGTTTGTGAGTGTTTGTCATTGTTCTCAATATTCGTTTTTGGATGATGAAAGTGTGAATACTTTCTGGGGAATTTCCCCAGAGTATTATTATTCTGTATTTTAGATCATTTGCAAAGTACACCATTCACAGTGTATCTAAGTTAGAATTTGACTTCAGGATGTATATGGCATAACATGACTTGGTAAGCTTGTTGTTTAGATTTGTGATATGGGAGTTCCATTGTAGATAATCTTGAATAGTCAATCCAAGGAAATAGTGTTTTTCGCACTATTTTTACAGGCATGTTTTTTAGCATCAGTTGTGTTGAAGGATGCTTGTGGATTCCGAAAGTTTAGGGAGACAGTTTCACTAGTGTTTATGATGAGTTTATTTTCCTGGAACCATTTTACTAGTGCCTCTAGGACTTTGTGCTTCTTTTTGTAGAGTTTGTTGGGTACTTGCTTTAATAATAATGTTTGTGTCATCTGCAAATAGGACCATTTTGCTGTTTTGTAGGGTCAGGGGCATGTCATTGATGTATAATAGAAATAGTATGGGCCCTAGGATTGATCCTTGTGGCACTCCATAATTTATCATTCTAGGTTGGCAAAAATAGGAAGAAATCTTTTTATCTCTAACATGCTTGATTGTGACTACTTGACAACGATTTGAGAGGTGAGAGGTAAGATTTAACCCATTGATGTGTAATGCGTCTAATTCCCAAAGTTTCAAGTTTGTATAACAGTATGTGATGGTCAATAATGTTGAATGCCTGTGATAGATCTAGAAACAAACCAATGGGGATTTCTTTCTGATCTAGAGCAACACGTATGTTATTTAGAAAGGTGAAGATAGCTGTGTCTGTAGATCTACCATTTCTGAATCCATGTTGGGCCTCTGTCAGTATGTTATTTGAATTGAGAAAATTTTTGAGACTATCATTAAAAAGCTTTTCTAGAATTTTTGAGAATCCGGATAGTAAGGAAATCGGTCTGTAATTCATAAGATCGTGAATGTTGCCTTTTTTGAATAGTGGTTTAACTTTTGCTTTTTTGAGAATTTCTGGCAAGATACCTGTCATTAAGGAGTGGTTACAAATGTGAGTGAGTGGTTCTATTATGTTTGTTGCAGTATGTTTAATGAGGGTGTCAGGGATATTATCCAGTCCTGTAGAGAAACACTTAAACTAACTTAAATAAAATAGAATCAAATAAATTAAGCAACGACAATAGAAAAGCACTACAAGTTGTGATGTAACTAAAGTACAATAAGTAAATCGAATGTTATGGAAATAATATTGCAAGTTGCTCAAAGCAATGTCAAAGGATCCTAATCTAGATGCAAGGTTTAAATAATGTTGGTGGAATCTCCAACATCTCCTTTTTTTCCCCCCCTTTTCTTTTCAAACATAAATCGGTCACAAGTCACTAATTGCATTATTACAGTGTACATTAGGGAATTCTGGAAATGTTGGCAACAACAATTGCCAACACAAAAAGAAATGAAAATGTTACTTTTGAGAACATACAGTAAGTGGGCAAATTATTAGCAACAGTACTCAGATTTTTGTGTTTCGTAGTGTAACTGAATTTTTCAAACAAATCGTTAGTTTTTGGTCGTAAATATTTTTTATTCTTAAGAGTGTATTATTAAAATGATAAAAATCATAACATAGTTAGGTAAAATTTATTTTACATAAAATTAATACTAGTGTTTAGTGGTGCCACCCTTTGATTCAATTATAGCTTCAATGGTTTGTGGCTCGCTCTCTTTACAGGCTTTTTGCATTTTGTTGTAGGTCAATGTAGTGAGGACATTCTTTGTTGAGAATTTCAATTAACTGACTCTTGGTTGTGATCACTTGCTTGGTGATTGGATTTTTGGTGAGTTTCTACATGTCTTTATAGGGTTCATGTTTGGCGAGTTCCCTGACCAGGGCAAAATGGTATTTTTTTTCAGGAATGCAGTAATTCTTCAGGCTTTGTGGCACGATGCTGAATCATGCATAAAAATGTATTCTTAATCGCCATTCTTCTAGCTTCAAGCTGTGACAATAGCAGAGTTTCTAATACTCGCTTGTACTGGTCATGCCTTGTGGTCCCTTGTACGATGTATGTGCCCCTTATACCCTTCTCTGAGATCATAGTCCTGTCACTAACCAGTTGTTTAACCGTCTCCACTATAGTCTGGATGATACTGTTCTCTCATGCATCATGGGACAAATAAACTTTAGTCGACCAAAATCTGTAACGTTGATTCGCCAGAGAAGCTTATGAGTAAAGTGTTACAAAAAATCATGAAGAAATGCACTTGTGCTTTAAATATATAAAAAGGTTGTATTTCTTGACTCCCATCTGCAACAGTCATATTTGTGTGTCTGGGTTGTGTTCTCTGGGCAGTAACAGTCACTTCTTCATGGCCTGGGTGAGGCATCGCTTCTTTGGTAGGGCAACGACTGATCAGGTTCTCTTGACTAACCGCCTTCAGACTGCCCTTTTGGAAACTGTTATACTCTTGGCATTTATAATCATAGTCAGATGGGCAACACTATTTTTACAATTTTTGAGATGGATATCCCTGATTCTACATTAGGTACGAAGACTGTTCCTGCTACATTTGCCCACATAGCCTGCTTCCAAATATTTTTTCAGATACATTTTTATTTTATTCTGTTAACGACAGTTCTCGAAACACCTAAAGCTATCTGTCTGTCAATGTGTGATGTGAAGTAATTGTGTTTGTATTTCTCTAATTTTTCTTGGAGATGTGTCTGAAACCTTACCTTAATAAAATTAAAAATTTTGAAATTGTGATCTTATATTGTAACAATAAAATTCACATAAGTATTGTAGAAAGGGACAATACTTACATTTTGATTATTTTAAAAAGAAAAACTTTTAAAAACTTAAAAACAATTAAAAAATAATTTGTATGTGTTCATTACAACAGTAGTTTTCAATAACCTTCAACTGAATAAAAGTAATGGAGGCATCCAGTGTTGCCACTTATTATAAACAATAGAAATGATGACTGTAATGCTACAAATCCTATCTAAGCCAACTTCTTTGCTCAGGACAATTTAAACTAGAAATTACACAAATATGAGTATTGCCCCTAATAATTTGGCCCTTTACTGTATGTCCTGTGACAGTAACATTTTTTAAATGTTGCATTTTTGCCCTTAAATTAAGGTGATGAAAAGAGTACATGCATACATAGTAAATTATGTATTTTGTGACTCTTCAGTTGTAGTTTGATAAAAAATGTCTATGTTGTTAAGTTTTTACTTTCTAAACATATTTCTGACTCCAACTTGTCTACTCATAAGGATTCCTGATGGAAACAATATTGTTCATTATTGTGACGATCTCCTTGGATAAATAATTATTGTAATTACAATGTAATCAGTATCTTGGCTTACTTTCTGTACAATAAACTTAAGTCTTGTTTTCTGTTTTTTGAACAGGTGCTGTATTGAAGCCATGGAGTTGTATTATTTGCCACAAAAGTTTTGACAATCCTTTTGCAATGAGTGGCCACACTGGACATTGCAAACGTAGGCTTCAAAACAAAAGGATCTGTCGTACTCTCACTGATTTAAAAGAACATTTGCAAGTAGTGGATAGATATAAATGTGAAATATGTCAACAAAAATTTGCATCAATGAAGGGTATGAAAGTGCATAAAACTCTTGTGGGGCATAATCATGATTTGAAAGAGAATGAAAAGCATTTAAACTTGAATACACCTGAGGCACAATTGCAAGACATCCAGAAATTTGAAGAGAAACTTCGAAACAATCCTCAAACACCAATTCCCAACAAATGCATGGCCAGTCAATATGTGAAACAAGTTAAGAACTCAAACATTGATTTTTCACGTGTATTACCATCCAGAAGTAGAAATGTTTATAGCTGTGATTTATGTAGTTTGCGATTTTCTAATGGTTTAAAATTGCAAGTTCATGCATTACAACATAGAAAACAAACACATTACTTAAATTCATTGAAAGGGAAGTTACCTCAAACAGCCTCAAAGATAAATGTAAAACAACGTGTTAGGAAAGGTTTACAAGAACATTCTGATCAATGTGCAGAAGATAAATTGTATCAGTGTAATAAACGACCTGAAGCATTTTATGCTAGGCTTGGTATCAAAACACATTTGAATGAACATACAGGAACCAGACCTTATAAGTGTGAAAAGTGTGGGAATGCTTTCTACAATAAATGGTCTTTGGCTAGACATAAAAAATTACATAAACTTGAATACGTATGTAGTCTTTGTGGAATCTCCTTTAGCTTCAGTGAACAGTTAGAAAATCATAAGTGCTCTTTTACAAAGCCTGTTACTATGATTGATGAAGCTTCTGAATACTTACTTCAACCTCTTGATTCATTCAATATCAATAGTTCCAAACATAATGAAAGACACCTGGAAGTAAATATAAAGAGTTCTACAGCTAAAACCATATGTAAGAAGAATTCTTGTAAAATTTGTGGGAAGATTATGGCTTCTAGGATTACTTTGAAAAGGCATATGTATTCACATATTGGAAAAACTAAACAATGTACTTTCTGCGATAAAAAATGCTCTTCTTTGTCTCGTTTAAAAGATCACATACGTGCTTGGCACACATTTGAAAAACCATACAAGTGTGACTTATGTGATAATGCATATGCTTCAGCTAACACGCTCAGATTACACAAACAAAATAAACATGGTAATAAAAAAAACGTGATAAAAGAAATATCTACTAAACAACATTCAGCCACACACGAAAATTTGGTCAAACAACAAAAAATGAGAAGTCAGCTTATTAGAAAAGCATTCAAATGCAGTAAGTGCCCTGCCTTGTTTACTACTTATGGTAACTTAAAAAGGCACCTCATACGTTTTCATTTGAAAGGGAAAAAGGAAGAATCAGTAAACATTTATAAATGTGAACACTGCGAAGCATCATTTCATATCAATTCCTCCTTGAACAGACATATAAACCATTTTCATTCAAGAAAGGTTAAAGATATGTCAGCATTTAAATCTGTTTCCCCCACTAGTAATGAAAAGGATGCGTCAGAAGTAACTATAACTAGTTCTATAGCAGGAAATCCTGGTAATCATATCCTAGATTCAGAAAAACCATTTCAATGTAATTTGTGTGATAAATCCTTTTCTCTCTCAAGCCGTTTAAAAGATCATTTAAATTGTCACACACTTGAGAAACCTTATCAGTGTCATTTATGTGATAAGGCATATTGTAGTTCTGATGCCCTCAGAGCTCATAGAAATCGCAAGCACAAGGTAAAGAGAAAGGGAATAGGAAAGCTATTGCACCAATGTGATGAATGCCAAACACAGTTCTCAACTTCAGGTTATTTATTGAGGCACAAAAACCGCTTTCATTTGAAAAATACGCAAACAGAGGCAATAGAAGAATACAAATTTGAGCAGAGAGCAGCATCATTTCAATTAATTGAATCTGTTCACCAGCACAATGATCTCAAGTCAGGAAACATTGAAGGCAGTTTTGCATCAAAATCTTATCCAGAAACAAAACCTATTGAGTGTAATTACTGTACAGCATCATATAACTATTGTAAGAGCTTTGTCAAACATCTTTTTCAGAATCATGGGATAAAGGAAGTAGAAATACAAAAGTTGGAATCTGAGGAATGTGATGTGTGTCATAGGTTTCTTCGGAAGGGTAATCTCAAAAGACACAAACGTGAAGTTCATCATATAGAGGAATCAGAACAAGATACATCGGAAAATATACTTCCAGATAATATACTCAGGCATGTTCGTCAAACAAAAAGTATCAGTAGCACATATGCCTTAAATTCTCAATCTAATCATCAATTTAATAAATTTGACACAGTATTTAATCAGAATAAATCTCTTGTAAAGCCCAAAGCTAGTGTTCATGTGGAAAATAAAAAGAAAACATTTGATATTAATCCCAGTAGAAAGTACTTCAAATGTAACTTGTGTAGTGCAAACTTTTTTAATAAGTACAATTTGAATAGGCACAAACGTAGTTTACATTTTAACGAAGAAGCTTTTCAATGCAGTGTTTGTCAGAAAATATTTTCATCTGCAATTGTTTTAATCAAACACCATGAGAAGCATTTCAAGAAATTAAATTTCTCTTGTTCTAGGTGTGGAAAATCTTTTAAACAGCTTCAACATATGGAAGAGCATATGCTCACACATTGTAATCCAACTTCTTTATTTCACTGTGACATTTGTTCTTTATCTTTTCAGACATTGAATGATTTAAAGAATCATAAGCAAAGTCACAAATTTAAATCGTCCTTAAGAAAAGTAGAATCAAAAAGTAAAGAACTAGTTTCAAAAAAGCACAAATGTGATATATGTAATAAGTTGTTTTCAAGAAAGGATGCAGTGAATCGGCATAAGAAGATCCATGAAAATGTATTCCCTTATAAATGTGAAATATGTGGTGTATTTTTCCAACAGCTTTACAAGCTTGTTCTTCACACAAGGACACATTCAAGGACAATTAATTAGTCTGCTACACTAGTAAAATAAATGTGGGAAAACACAATACGTTGTATTTTCTTTTATGACCTATTAATGTTTAAGGCTGCATGCATGTAATAATTACGTTGTGTAATATTTCTCTGAGAAAGGTGGGTTCTTCTTTCGAGTTGAGTTTATTTTGTGTAAATTTAAATTGTCACTGTGACTAATAAATGAAAATTTTTTACTGAAATATTCATATTGATTTACATGTGATTTAAAATATAAATACCAAATGATTTATTATTATGATATTATATATTATTACGATATTATATATTATTACGATATTATTATTATTATTATTATTATTATTATTATTATTATTATTATTATTGTTATTGTTATCGTACATTATCCACAGTATCTACTGGTCGGTATGTCAACCACACACAGGAATGATGACCAGGTGTGTGGTTGCTTTACTGAAGGTTCAGATGGCTTCTGACAATATGGCAAGTATTCAAAATTACAGACTTTTGCATATTATATACATTCCTGGCATCCAAGTGAAGACACTCCAGTGCCCGTAGTGTCATTTGGGGATCACTCCTGTAACTGATATTATTATACGCACAGTTGTCACTTTACTGAAGTTCCACTGTGTTGCGACTTCATGGGCGAGATCGGTATACTTCTGGATCTTCTCTTGATATTTTCCCGATATGTTGTGGGTATTGATATATCGTTATAATTATTGTTATTATTGTTATTATTATTATTATTATTATTATTATTATTATTATTATTATTATTATTATTATTATTATTGTAAATCTAAAGTATGTTATGACATAGTTGAATACCTAGATTAAAATGTGCAGTAAATTGAACAGATTGTGTGCATCAGACACTATTATTTTCAACTGTTTAAACTGCTTTGCCCAACATTTACTTCTAGAATGTAATAATGGTTTTGATAATAGGAGTCCTGGGGGCTTGTTTGGGTCCCAAAATGAGATGTTCTCTGCCACAAGTTTCTTATTTTGCGTAAGTTTAATTAGCATTTGATGTGACTTAAGTTAGAATGTATATACTATTGATAGGGATGTCTAAATAATGAATGAAAATACTGTGGACTCTTTGTAATTTAAACCCCAGGAATTATTTTTATACAAAATTAGAATGAAACTAGCAAACACGTTATAAAAGAACGGAAATTAAATATATGTGTTATTCTTAATAAACAGTGTATCTTTGAAAACTATTCTGGTATATTAAAAATGAAGAATAAAATGTTGTCTTAAAAGTAAACAACATAAGTATTAGGAAATAAAAAGTTATAACCAATGACTGATTTCAAGCCTTAAAATGTGCATGCAAACATGCACTGTCAAACAGCCTTACATGCATAATGAAAAGTAAAAATAAATAAAATATATACCACCAAATTTTCATATTTAACTGAAGTTTTCTTTGCATTTTTTTAGAAAAACAGTATTAACTGTTTTTGTATGGAAAGCCTTCTGGAGTGGTCCATAAACTATGTAACGCTAAAGAGGAGGAGAGGATTTGATGCAGCGGTACGCTGAGTTATGTATGGATAGAGGGATCATAGTTTAGTGTTTTGTAATTCTGATACTAATTTACAAAATTTTTCTTGTTACTGAAATAATTCCTTTTATTCAGTCTTATTCCTAAATAATAAATTAAATTAAAAAATATAAATAAAATAAAAAGTTATGATGTATTAATTATTACAATGAATGGAAAATATTTTTTCATTAATGGAATGGTATTCATGTTGAAATTGTTATATTATGAAGAAAATATGCAAAAGTTATCTATATTTTATACTAGAATCCAATTAAATTGGCTTAATAGACTCCGGGACTCATAAGTCGTCCAAGGCAGCATGCACAAGGTTTGTCAAATTTTCTTGCCTATGCCTCCTTCCGACATTGAAAAGTTGTCCCTAATTTTATTGTTAGATACAGACAACTTCGCCAATTAATTTGGAATGTGATTGTCATTTAAATTCAACTGGCTATTGCTTTATAATTTATTTTTATCTGTAAATGAGTGGGGGATCTTGTCGCAAGCGTTGGGCAATAATTTAGGGTGGGGTTCATGCGTCCGAGGGTCGTTCCGAAAGTAATGCCTTCTATTTAATTGCATGATAACTACAGTAAATAAAAAAGAATCTTAATACAAGATGTGAGAAAAAATATTGTTTAATACGTACCTATTTTTCAACATAGTCCCCTTTTCTTTCTATGCATTTTTTCCACCGAAGAACTAGAGCCTGCATGCCTCGCCCGTAAAAATTTGCACCAGCCGAGGTGACCCACTGACGCACAGCTGCTTCGACAGCGTTGTTGTTCAAAAATCGACGTCTCCGCAATCCATCTTTCATTGGCCCGCACAAGTGGAAGTCTGAAGGTGCCAAATCCGGACCGTATGGTGGGTGTGATAAAACAGTCCAGCCAAATTTGGCAATTTGGTTCGTCGTCTTGAGACTGGAGTGAGGTCTGGCATTGTCGCGTTGCAAGAGAAAAGTTGTTTTCTTCTCAGGCCGAACTCTTAAAAATCCAATTTTTCAGTTTGGTCAGAGTTTGAATATACCGGTCGGAGTCTATTGTTCGACCAGGTTCCAGGAAGTCCTTAAGGATTACCCCTCTCCTATCCCAGAAGGTTGTGCACATTATTTTGCTCGCTGAAGACTGGGTTTTGAATGTTTTCTTTGTCGGGGAATTCTTATGGCACCATTCCATGTCTGTCTCTTGGTTTCTGGCTCATAATGATGACACCATGTCGCGTCACCAGTGATTATTCTGTCCAGAAACCCGTGACCTTCAGCATCGTATTGCTCCAAAAGTTCCTCACCAACTTCCATTCGGTGAAGTTTGTGTTCCTCTGTTAGTGCTCGCGGGATCCACCTTGCGCACAATTTCCGGTAGCTTAATTTATTGAGCATAACTTCTAATACATTGCAGCCAATGCTCATAGCCGCACACAATTCCCTAGTCGAGATGCGCCTATTCGCGCGAATAAATTGGTCGACGCGCTCTTCATTGCTTGGTGTGGCAGCTGTGCGTGGCCGACCGCAACGTGGTTTGTCTTTCACGTCGCAGTCACCACCACGAAAACACACTACCCATCGCCGCACTGTACTCACATCTTGCTCTCCGTAAAAGTTCAGCGAGCATCTATGAATGTCAATAGGCGCAATTTCCGTCTAAGAGAGAAATTCAATTACGCATCTCTGATTCTCACGCGCGTACACGTTACACGCCATTTTGACACTGTCACTGTGCTTCTATCTGGCGAGTGGCAACGAAAATAGGCAGGAAGGTTCAAATTCCACCATAAGACCACAAAAATTTGTTTTTGATGTCATAAGCTCAAAAAATAAATAAATTGGGAGGCATTACTTTTGGAACGACCTACGTAATTTATTGATGGTTCCTTCTCTCCAAACCCTCCCTTTTACTGATTATACGATTTCTTGACTGATAATTTCATTTCTTGCGTTTGCATTTGTAAAGAGTAATGTCGGTGCAAACTATTGCAGAAGTAGGACCCAGCATATCGTGTTAAGTTCAGCCAACCAGCATAGACCCTTCCAGTAAGATCCTTTGACTTCCCAGACCTATGACCTGCAACTGCTGCTACTGGCCATAAAGGTAATACCGTGTTTATCCGAATGTAAGACAACCCCATAATTTTGAAGAGGCTGCCTGAGATTTTTAAACATTTTAAACTAATTCATACCATTTAGTCGAAGTAAAATTGCAAATTGACTAGAAAGGTGTCTTTTGGATGAAAATAATATAACAAAGCCCCAGATATTTATATTTTAAAAATTTGATATTGGGTTTTGTCAGTATATTAATATTTTATAGGATCTTTTATGTACATTTTAGGAACTTACAGGCCTTTTGGAATATATGTCGTATGAATTACATTTATCAGTACTCATTTTGCACACACACATACATAAATATCCATTTGTGAACGAGCCGGAACGGTGGCGACGAACTAGTAGGGGCAAGGCAGTGGGGAAGTGCGGCGAGGAGGCAGCAGGGGGTGGCACGGAGTGGGTGCGAGGGGGTTGGTCGGCGGTCGCGAAGCGAAGAAGAATGAGTTTGACAGCCGGAGAAAGGACATCGGACAGTGAGTGTCGGGAGACGGCGACTGCTAAGCAGATGGTAAAATAGAGAAATCTGCGAGACGAGTCTGCGTTTTAGGCAGCAGTTGGCGAGCCATATTGCCTAGACGCCCGGCGACTGACTGCGCCAACCCGATGACGCTGCGAGCCGACCTAGGGACTTGGCCGTCGCGTTATCGCAGCGCCCCGTCGATCCGGTCTTCTAGGCGGCGCCGCCTTCCGCCGTGAGGTGACACTAAGCTTCCGCGCCCCGCCGCCACGTACCTTGACGAGGTGACGCCACGGCGAAGCGACCCTGCGCGCCCGTGCCCGAGGGGCCATACGGAAAGAAGAGGCGTTCACTTGTTTGTGGAGTTTCTATTTTTTAATTAGTAAATAGTTTAATGAGCAAATGAATGTTTGTGATTGATTTTGCTAAGGGTGACTTTCAACAGGAGCAGGGACCTGGAGCCGCACCTTACCCGGAAGAGGAAAAAGTGTCCTCAATCTCCCCGAAAAAGGTCTCGGGATTGACGTCACTATATAGTGACACCTTCGACGCGGTGCGATCCAATACATTTATTTTTAGAAGGGACAGGTGTCTTAGTTCGTGAATGGGCCTTTGAAGGTTTGACGCAAACATTGGAAAAACTCATCATTTTTTTAAACCAACACTTTATTACCAAAATCACAAATTTCGTACGTCAACTCCGGTTTGAACAATCCCCGTTTTGGTACCAGAACTATACATATGAGCTCGGATTACACAATACCTTGAATGCAATAAACCATTAGTTTCTTCTCGGATGCCCCCCAGCGGCCACGTCGATCGGCGGCCTTCGGCGCGACTCGGCGCACTTCGGACGGTCGACCTTCGCTGGGGAACCAGGGACCACGGCCTTCCACACGACACCTCAGTTTCGACCCCGACCGTCGCGAATGTATTTCAGGTCGGGCATGTACTAACACCGATATTAGTGTCCACCTATCCTTCGTTGGTAATATATACTTGCTGCACAACCTACCAGTTCTACTTCGTGTACCTTCTCATAATCGCGTACACACGTGGCAACTTTTCACTGTCGTTACCAACAATGCGGTCTAGTTTTTTTCCCTTGTTACATCTCTCGAAACCTATGCCCCCTCTTCAAGCTTTCACTATTTATTAACTGCCACAATCACACTTAATCCACTCCCTAATAGCGTCTCTTCTGTTATTAAACTTCACTTCTTTTCTTTTACTCGCCGCGCGCAAATTACCGGCTCCGCTCTCCTTCGTGTCCTGTTACTCTCTGCTGTCGTCTCGCCCGGTCTAGCCGCCTTCTCGCGCCTGACCCGTTCACTGATTTCGTCAGCTACTAGCCGCCGTTACCGCGCAATTCAAATACATGTGTTTGAAGAAACGCGGTGCGTTTCTATATATATATATATATATATATATATATATATATATATATATATATAGTGGCATTTGAGGAGAGCTCCGAAACCCCACAACACCCACACTGAGTCGGCGAAACCAGGGTAGGTCGCGGTGGGACAGGTGAGCCGAATACTATACCACGGAAACAGCGCTATCTGTTATTTGCGGCGCGACGGCGGCGAACGTCTAGCTTATCGAAACCGCGAAAGGGTTCGCCGTGACGTCACGCCATCCCTAAAAATAGCGGAGCAGCTGACCGATCCTTCTTTCTATATGAGACGCCGAGGTAAGTAGACGAGTGCGATGAACAAGACCGACAGGATATAGAGAGCAGGAGCGAGTAGAAGTGCGCTGTAGTAAAGTTAGGAAGTTGTAATATCCGACGTGTGCTCCGGAGTTTATTTGAACTTAGCGAAGTAGAAGAGATTTTAGGAAATTAGGCAGAATTCGACTGTGGCGCAGCAGTCATTTGAACTGGGTGCAGTGATAGATTTGGGACGGAAAAAATAAGCAAGAGAAAGAATAGTAAGATTACCATAAGACTTTTAATTAGGCAACACAAGTCTTAAGTGTTGAGGTACGCCGAAATTGCGCTGCTAGTAACACGCGTCAGTACTGAGCATCACGCGTCGGCGTGCTACTGAAGCCGAAGAAGAGATGTAAGGAGCCGGAGGCCAAGTGAGAAGAGCGTGGGAGCCAATTCCGAGGGAAGGAAGGCCTGGGCGACAGCGTTGGCGCAACGTCGAGGGACACGTGGACGGGAGAGCGGAGCGACGGCGACCGAAACTGGGGCAAAGTCACGCGACGGCGAAGGAGCGAGTTTTGCGAGCCGCGGACTGAACGCAGGTAACACATTTTGTAAAGGGATTGAGAGCAGGCAGAGACACGAATGTTAGAGCAGCAGCGGAAAGGCTACACTTCTAAATTTGCATAATCTTGCTTCTAAATTTGCGTAGATAGTCGTACGAACTAGCTTGCGGCAAAATAACTGAAAGAGAACCTTGTACGCCAGTAATACAGATTATTCATGTGTTATATTTTACGGGAAAAAGCAGTGTAAATATTCATCAGTTCTATGTAATCATGTCGAGTACACTAACTGTGAATAGTTGTAGTTGGATAAGTCACTCAATAATTTGTTGAGATTATTAAAATCTAAGATTAATTTAGAAGGAACTTATTGTGTTGTACTAATCAGTTCAAGAGATTTAATGTTTTGTTACTTTCAAACGGTGCTGGCAAAGCAGTAGTTACCGTGCACTGGCATTTTTTTCTAAAAAGTAGTGGATTAAAAAGGAAGATTCGAGTCAAGGTGAACAAGCGATGTAAATTTTCAAAGTGTGTGAAGGGTAATTTAATTTTGTGTTATATATTTGTGTGTTGTTTGCTGTCTGGTCTTTGCATTTCGTTCAGTGCTGTCATATGTGGTCATATTCTGGAGAGAATATACGCAACGTTTTACCTGATTCTGTGTCTGGGTGTAAATCATTCTCATACCCCAAAAGATCCTGCCCTCTGAGATTTCAAAGCTCGATTAGAGCATTCGGTCTGACGCCGGCCACCACGACCAATAATCTAGCGTTAGAAAATACAAATTAACCGAGATACGAAAAAGCAGTCGAATTGTGTAATACTTTTTATTTATGTGCTAATTTTTCTTCCATAACAATTATATACATTTATTTTGCAAATAATAAACAATTTACATGTTTCCGGAGTATTTCCATGTTCTTGCAATTCAAATGTTTGCCTAAAAGCATATTCAAACCAACTTTTGAGTGCTTATTGCGGCTCAACCATACGGAATATCCCGCTAGTTTATTTGACAGAATATTCTTAAAATTGTCTTAAGAGCTTATTTTGAAATTTTGGACGTTTCCTCCCTGTATGTATATATTGTGGCGTTTGAGTCATGTTCAGAACCCCACAAACACCCACGCTGCTACGATGACGCCAAGACTGTTACCCGCAACTGAGGCGCGCCACTGAAAGTGGTGCTAAACAGCGCGACATGGTATCTGCGGCTCGACCGCCGAACTTGCGGTTCATGGCAAACGCGGAGGGGTTAGTCGTGACGTCATACCACCCCTCCAGGAGAGGCCGGGCACCTGACCAGCCTGTCCTTCTTGCAAAGGACGTCGACGTTTTCGGATGTGTGCCGAGAGCGAGGCCGGTGAAGAGAGAGTAGCCATTTTATTAAGAGAGTGCGAGTAAGAATAGCTAGTTATTCAGAAGCGAACTGTAGAGCGACGAGAAGTCAATAAGTTGAATTGTATTTATTTTGACGCAATAGAACATTACATGGAAACTGCGTGAACTAGTGGAAAGATTGGGACGAGGAATGATAGTAGCAGCGAGAGCGAGGGCCGTGAACTATTACAAGGCGTTTTTAGGGACTGTATTTAACAACACAAACCCAAAGTGTTGTAAAGAACGCCGGAATACGCCGTTAGCTATTACGCGTAAAGAGTGTAACACACGTCGCTAATAAGTGGAGCGAAGGAGGAAGACTAGACGTGGATTCTGGTACCGGGCGGGAATAAACGCGAGAAGAATGGAGAGTAGACGTGGGTCTGGAGGCAGCAGCGCGAAGACAGCGGTTTCGAGCGGCATCGCGGACGGCGGAGGCGCGACTGTGCGGCCGGAATTTGGGTCAAGGTCAGGCGAGCGGCGACTACGGGAGAACGGATGTCGGCCCAACCCGCAACGGCAAAGGTAAACAATTTGTAACGGGAACCTGGGGCAGGAGGGGCTGCCAGCCCGCCAGCGCGCGGCAAAAGAAAGACTGAACTCTAGCAATAATGCATACTCCGGGAGATTTCGTTGCGGTCAATGTTACGAGTGAAAACAGCAAAAAGTGCCCTTGTGATCCGTGTAGGACGTTTCATTCATGTATAATGCTTAAAGGAAATTTATTGTAAATAGTTATGTGATCTAATCAGTAATTGTGTTAACATGTTGCAAGCATTCTGAACTGAGAAAACTTAAATAGAGTATCAGAAATAATTTCACTTGTTTCGTGGTGATTGAGTAAACTAAACTGATATTTTACAAACGTTGCTGTCCAAGCAAATAATTACCGTGCACGGGTTTTCATAGAATACCGTTAATTTGAAAGAATTAATCATTTAAAGTATTAAAAGAAGTGTTTGTAATTACAAAGTGTTTCAAAAGGGTGTTTTTGAAAAAAAAGGTTCATTTTATGATTTATTTGAAAGTGTTGTTTGTTCATTTAATTTTGCGTTTATTCAGTGCCCGTTGTAAATTGATTTATAATTTGAAGAATAGATGATTTGCTGATTTGCCTATTTCTGTGTCTTGGCAAAAACTCTCACACCGTAAAGATCTTGCCCACATGAGATCACAAAGCTCGGTACGAGCATTCATTCTGCCGTCCCCTCCGTCATAACTGAGTGGGCCTTAGGGAGTTAAGCGCGGGGATGGTCAGAATATATGATATATGCGTGCGCTTCCGTCCGTTTATCTGTCTCTGTCCGTCTGCCTATCCGTCTGTGTGCCTGCCTGCCTGTCCGTCTGTCTGTCTGCCTGGCCGTCTATCTGCCTGCCCGTCCGTCGATCCGTTTGTCCGTCCTCCGATCTGTTTGTCCGTCCGTCCGTTCGTCGGTCGTTCCGTCTTCTCCACAGAGAATGCGAACGATTGTTGCTACGACCCTGAAATCTAACTTCCTCGTTGTAGATTCTCATCTTATTCAAGGTAGGTACTTTTTTGTTTCTTATAACCTATGTCTTGCAACTCCTCTGTTGTGAGGAGAGTTGATTCTTCTATTTTTTTATTTGCATTTTCAAAGTGAAAACAATTTGTCTTGAAACCTCAACTCGTGTACTGCTTGTGATGGGTGCAATGCTTTTTTTCACGTACAATGGCGGCTGCATCATGTTCATTTAATGAATCAATTACCTGTACGATCCTAGTGTAGTTTTGTACATTGCAGCTGATAGCCACCTACCCCACCGTGTCACAGCGAGCTGTGGAGGCAGCGGTGTCGAAGATTATCCTCAGAGTGTAACCACTCGGTTTGGTGCTTTCAAGAAGAAAATACTTCCCTGAGAAAATATTTTGTTGACTGTAGGATGCACCTTTTCTTCTTTTCAGCTACCTGGCGGAGTCCATGCACGAGACGAGTGACATGTAACATACGAGGATTGAACCCTAGATTAGACATTCGCTTGCTCTCAGCATGTAAGCTGCACAGTCGGTCACTAGCAGTCGCATTTTATCCTCCTTGTCCATCTGGGCGTATGTCCTTTAAAGCATCCCTCACTGCAATTTATATTGTCGTGGTTGGTTTGTTGAAGTTCTTTGCAAAGGATGTAATGAGAGTGTAGTGGGTTACTCAGCACTCAATTTGCTCACAAGTAGGGCGCAATGTTTCTACCACAGGCATTCGTTATTTCGTTCACGCTTAACTAAATATGGTCTACAATGTCTGCCTTAATATCTTCAATAGCTTTCTCATACAACTGGAGCAATACATTCTTCCTTAATGTGGACTCATCTGGTGCTTGTGTCGCTGTGGCGGGATTCAAGGGTGAGGAGCAAGAGGGGGCAACTGACCCCTCCAGTCTTGGGACGTGTAAAAAATATTTCATTTCACAGATTTTCAAATTTATATTACAATGGTTCTGTATTTTTTAAAGAAATTGAATAATAACTAAGCAAACAACAATTTTAATAAGCTGAGCTAATAACATACATTAATAAATCGGTGAACTTTAGTTCAGTACGCGGGATCATGTTAACGTTATTATGAATATCCGTTATTAATAAATCCTCTTTCAATTATATTTTGCTTTTAAATGTTATTTCCCTAGAAATCAAACAGTTTCATGCCTAAAATCAGGAGTCATTACTAGGGCCAAATGTTTATGACATGTCATATTTTTTTTTTTTACTTTGCCTCAAGAAGGTTCTTAAGAAGAGAAAGTAATGCATGGCTGCGGTAAAAAGCGGCGAATTTTCGGCAGAAAAATTCTTATTTCCGGGCCCTGGTAACGAAAAAAGTGGATAAACCCAGTTGCTAAATTTAGAAAAAATCCTCTAATACATGGTGTATCCAGAATCCATGTTTTGTGGCTCCTTCATACCGAAAAATCGATTGACGGCAAAAACGTCTGTCTGTGACAACACTAGCGCCTTCTCACCCCCATTTTCCGGCAAGTTCACCCGATTTTCTCCAAAATTAATATTCTTCAATCGATCTGGCCCCTTCATTTTAAAACCTATATTTTAATTTTGGGGAGAGGTCCCTGGGACGTTTTCAAAAAATGGCTCCATCGTTTTTGATTAAATTTTGTTGTCGGATAGAGTGAAGGACGTTTAGGAGAATGATACAGGTCTCGTGTTTGTTGAGAACCATATTTTTTCGAAATTGGAAAAATTCATTTTTTCGGCGTCTTTCTACAATTATGAAGATAAACATTTTTTCTTAAATGTGTATGTGAAAAACATATATAAAAATAATGTCACGTTCAATTTTCTGGAAACAGTATTTTGTGGGATATTTTGTGTCAAACCTAGGCAACTTTTATTTTGTTTAGACAATTTTTTCTCAAAAACTGCACATTTTTTTGATTAAATTTCCACCTTACATAGCGTAAAGAACGCTTAAGAGAATGGTGCAGGTTTCATGTTTGTTGAAATGACTGATTTTTCGACAATTTAAAAAAGTTAAAATTTTTCAGGTCTTTTTACAACTACATTTGTGAAAATATTTTTTTCCTTAATGAAATGTGTTCTCAAAAACTGATCTTTAAATAGGTCGTGTTGAATTTTTCGAAAATATGAGTAGTTTTTTAATAATTTGGCATCAAACTTAGTTGCTCGCTCCGAATATCTTGCGCTTCGTGAACGTAATGATGAGAGGTGATTTCAGGGAGTTATATGTTAAGTAAGTTAGAATTTGTAAATTATTTCATATTTCTTTGTTCGTTTCTTACATGGAGAGAAATGTTTAGTTCAAACAATAAATAATGAAGTAAATTCAACTACACGGTGTAGTGCATTTTGGTAGAAGAAAGTGAGTAGTCTCGTTCACGGAACTGCTGTTTAGTTAACATACTATTGCACTATTGTACCCCGTTACTAATGGCGTATTATGGAAATAACTAAGCGAATTGTTGCGGTGAATAATACGTTGAGTTCCGTATTTACTAAACACATTGCAGTGAAATTAACTAAGCGAAACAAGAAAGGGTATATTTCCTTTCTATTCCTTCGGGCAGGTAGTAACTCTGGTTTGGAGCGATCACCCTACTACTCCGTGTACTCTATTTCCTTAACATCGATTACCTACCTGACTGATCCTAACCAAGCAGAACAGTTGCGAAGGCAGGCTGCCGATGGTTGTCTACCGACGATATTTCTGCCATTAATTTAGAATATAACATAATTATTTAACACCAATAAAATATTAAACGCGCTGCTAAACTAACCAATAATGCTGCTCTGTAACCTTTCGAATTGGTCAGATGGCTGAGAACACGCGCTTACTAAACAAGTGTTTATTAATGTGATGGCATGAAACGTAGATCTCACCGAATGATATTATATACGGAACATGTACAGTACCTCTGAAAATTCTCTTTGTTTATTCACTTACGATTTTGAATTGTCTGATATACTAAACGAATCTAAAACTTGTTTAGTGAATCTTACTACAGGAATAATTGTCTTTACTACATTCTCTTGTATTTACTTCATGTACTAAACATGTTTAGTACCTTCTACTACAACATTTCTCTCTGTACATTCGAGATTTTGTCATACATTTACAAATTAATCTTTTGAAAATTCTTTAAAACCTATTTTAAATATATTCTGATAGTGGGTTTTATCCGGGCGTCTTTAGAATAATATAAATGTCTTCGCCCGCATTGAGCATGACAATGTCTTCCTACATTATTTTCTGCTACCAAAATGTACCCTCATTGTTACTTTCCTTTTAGAAGCTGATGCTGCCAGCTTGGCCGTTGTTCGACGCTTCATTTCCATAACCAGAAAAGTTCAATTAGTCACGTAGCTCCAGTTTTCCACATACGCAATTTTTATTGCCATCTTAAAACATGCGTCTATTTTTACTTTGCCATATTTAAACTATTTTTGAAATAAAGAAAACAACTTTCCTTCGCGAGAGTTCCATCTGCACATCCTCCCACACCAAGTCCGAACAAACTCTCTCTCGTTTCGAGTTGGTCGCGTTCGTTTCTTGTTTTTTCTTGCGCGTAATCTTGATCGGTGTCTCGAATGTGATCTCCGCTCTCGTTGGTTACCCTCGCATTTACATCGTAACTCTTTATTCTTTGAACTACTTAGCTATTATTAATTTTCTCACGTTTGACACTTTACACAGAAATTGCTAACGTATCCTTGGTTTTTACATTACTATTCCACTCCCCACTACTGATTATTCTGTATTCCTTCTTGTTTATATTCATTGTACGCGATATGTCTGTTTATGGGTTTTACCCCATTGTGGTCTTTGGTGTATTTAATATTTCTGCAAATATCAATTTAATCTCTCAATCCTTGTGGTAAATCGTCACAATATGAGATAAAAGTCGCTCGCCTTCAGGGAATATGAGACTGGAACGCAACGAAGGTGTTCCGCGTCGCGACTTGGCAGCTGAATTTCGGTGAATTACGTCTCATTGTTGTGCCATGATTTAGCTGTATGAAAAGCTGTTATAATTGTCAAACTTCTGTTGATATTTGCTCGAAAATATTTAGTTTGCGTACCAGATGTACGATTTATAATGACTTTTACAAAAAACGATGACTGAAATGTGTAAATTTGTAGAGAATTGGGGTACAAATTATATTACATAACCATTAATAAAAGCGGAAAAGTACGCATTTTCGCACCTCTAGTTTTCTTTGTATTATTTCCATTGAAAATGTAAGTTACCATGATAAGTTAAGCTACATTGATTAAAATCATGCAATTTTCACGTGCCATTTTTCATTTACATTTCGTAATATGGTCATATTTGTCCATGAAGTTTCGTATTTTTATAATTTTGATTCCTTTTTCGCATGCTGGTTGGTGTTTTAAGGGAAACCTGAGCAGTAGATAAATTTCACATTTTCTATGAAACCATGGACAACTAACTCAACAACGGCTATTTCTGAGTTGGCAATGAATCTATTGCGGCCTGAAAGAGTGAAGAGGGAAAATGTTCTACTTTCAGTCACTGGTGCAGCCCCTTACATGATGAAAGCTGGCAAGTTTTGCAGCTACTCTACCCTAAAATGATAAACGTAACACGCATTGTACATGCGGAAGAAAACCGTGGAAATCATCTTCATGTAGGTAAGTTAATTTCTGCAGTGAAGAAAATATTCATCAAATCTCCATTACGAGTGCAAAAATTCGAGAAAATAGTTCCTTTGATGACATTGCTTCCCCAACCCATCATTACACGTTGAGGCACGAGGCATAACGCCGCCAACTACTTCTGTACCAATTAAAACCTATCGAAGAGGTTAACGCAATCAATGAACGCGAAGCTGCCTCCATCAAAACTGCCAAGTTGCTGTTTTCAAGAACCTCGTTGACCGGAGGTCTCGTTTATATCAAAACCATTTTTAAAGTCATATTAAGTATTATATTTTCAATATTGCGTAAGGGCATAAATTAATAAGGTCATATTTCAAATATTTTTAGAGCCCTAGTCATAACACTCAAATTAACTCCCCAAAAGAAAGTATTTCATGTTTATTATAGACTATAGATGTAAATAAAACTATAAATTCTTTGAATCTTACCAAACCGAAGATTGCATTTTAATTAAACGAATTTATTAATGTAGATTTTAAAATATGTATCTTACAGTTATATATAAATATTTGTGATCATAATAAATGATAAAAACTTTCTATATTTCGATATAGGATTCACTGACAAAACTGCATCATTTAATTAACACTTCGGACCGTTCAAAGAACAATGAGGGTCGTCGCCTGTGTGTTCAACTAATCCAATAAATATGATTCAATAATAATCAATTATATAAATATATAAATTAAAAACTATGTATATAATTGTTGCACAATTAACTTAAAGCATTAATATAAACGAATAATTTTATGTTGATAAGAGCGCCCAAATCCCCCCCTCCTGCAATAAAAGATCCGAATTCCCGGCACTGTTGTGTCGCAATATTTTCAATACTGTGTTTCCCAGAGCAGCAAGTGATGTGTCCGCTGAATGAAGGCTTCAACATAAGAAGTTAAACATAAGAGTTTTGAACTTCCCATCTTTAAAGTTAAGAAACTGTTTTTTGATTCATTGCTAAGACATTTGTGGAATGAGCTGCTGATTGGCGATGTTGCACCAACTGAGAAGTTTTCCCGCTGGTATCTGTAAATTAAATGCAAATAAGAAAATTAGTTACGTTATATACCAACCACCAAATAATGTAGTAAAAAATAATTTTGAATACATGTATTTTAAGCTGTATTCTTTATTTAATATTTAATAAAAATCGCTGTGTGAAAAATTTCCAAATTGCGAAAACTATAAGAAACAATTTCTACCTGCTTCTCAAATGCGTTACATAAATAACGATTCCATCCGTGGAAACGTTCTGTCGATCAGATCCACTTGCAAAATAGAGCACGTCGTGATGATTTGCTTTTCGACATGGGTGTGATAGTCTGCAACGTCCTAGTTTGAGAAGCCTAGTTGTTTTGCCACTGACTTTTAAAATGTATGTTAACTCTGTAACATTGTGTAATGAAAGATGCAATAATACGTATTATTATCTAGTTCTGGTATCGCATTTATTATATTTATATCAAAGCAGGTATCGCATGATAATGATCGGTATTGTCGCAGTAGCCTAAATGTTTGTATTTAAAAATAATTTAATATAACAACTGCGGAGAACAAAGCGAGTCGCACCAGGCCGAGACAGCTATTCCACAGCCCACTCTACATAGGGCTGTAGCTATATTCATAGACATATAGCATGGAGGATTTTTCGATTAGCTTAATAAGAAATGACCGCTTACATCGTCAAAGGAAAATTATAGCAGTGCTTGGAATTAGTGTCACAATACTATACTAAGAGGAGATGGAGAAGAATAAACGCACTGTTGAGGGTAAAAAGTTACATACAAAAATATGATCACATGTCGCTCTTGAAGGAATTAAAGAACTATCCTGATGGCTTCCCGTACCCCTTATTTTTAAATTTTTTATTAGTATATACAGAACTTTTAAGCTTCCATAGACTAGGGCATTCCCTATATATGGAAAGAAACTCCCTCACCATATCCCGGCTCCAGCAATGAGTATCCGCGATTTCAAAATACCGCCCGGCGGTCCACTCGCAACAACACTCCGCGTGTAAATGCTTGTCACGTGTCATGCTTTTGCTCGCAGCGTTCCGCACCGCGTTCTTGGCGCAAACCGAACTCCCCTTTAGACGAGCGTTCTGAAACGTGCACCTGAGTGGCTCGCTGCCCGGCGCACGTTCATGAACGAAGGTGTAAGGCCGCCTAATCTCATAGATACTGTGGTACAATCCTCAATGAATTGGCACCAATTTGTAAAGAACTATTTTTTCTATAGTAACATGGCGACATTTGGTGACGGTAGACTCACGTTCTTTTAGAATAGGGTATACGAACGAAAACAATCTCTTCGTTATGACTGCAGGATAGTGATAAATAACACTTTTATCTGCTCAGAAGCCTACCTAGGAAAAATGGTCACGCTACGCGACTGTGTATGGCCATCCCACGGATGTTAGTCCCAGGGACCCAGAGCCGGCAGTGGCTTGAAGCCATCGTCGGAGATGGACACGGGGTGAATTGAAGGAAGTCGTACAGTGTTTCTAAAATGGGGGCTCAGAAATAGTTCATAAGACATGGGGAGAGCGGACCCCTGATACGAGACCTACCCTAGATTCAAAGAACTTTGCCACTCAGCGTCGATACGTACTCGGAGACGATACAAATGCGGTGTATGCTCTTTGAACAATCCACAGGAAGATCATTGAGAACTGTCTAATATCCCTGAAATGATTGCCCTCTTGGAGGTTCATCTCTTCCCGATATAACTTCCGTCAGTGTTGAAAATTAAACTGGCTATGAATCACTACAATATAACTACTAACATGTACTAATATACACTATAATACTCGCTATAGACATGAAGCGCATTTTCCTTCGACGTGAGATGGAACGAGTTCATCTATTTCCATTGGAATCTCGTTCACAGTTGAGTATATATGAAAAAGCTAAAGCTATGAGTGATTGCGAATGCTGACGTGAATGATGATGTACAGACCTCGGGTAGAGATATAGATATTACTGAAATCAATCACATCGTGTGCAACAGGATCTCTGGTATCTGAGATAATTTTGAGCCAGTCAAGAATACCGACGGCCGACAGCAAAATAGAGTAAGCAGCTCGGTACCCACGTGGACGAAAACAATTATGAAACGGATAGCCGACATTCGGCGTGAAATATCACTATTAGTCGAGGCATCTTCTAAAAAAAAACACCTTTAAAGTTCACCGAAAAATACACCAGGTTAAACAAAAATAACTAATTCAAAATGACAACAAGGTTAATGGTAGCTGAGAAGCTAAATGAGAATATCCAGCGCTTTAGACGTTACAAACGTAGAGTAGATTTTCGGGCGCAGAATCGGTTGTTTGAATCAGACGTAAAGAGATTCTATCGCAATCTGATTCAAAAACCGAAGGGCAATGTTTCCCTCCTGCCAAAGATGACGTCGAAACATTTTAGGCAGAAGTATGGAACGAAAGCAGATCATACAAGACTCATATTGGCTCCAATCTGAAGTTGGTGCTGCCGATTAACTTGTGGAAACCGGGGAACATGTTCGAAAATTCGCGGAAAGGACGTCTTCCAAGCAATTAAGACATGGGAAACTGGATATTCGCCGGAAATGATAAAATCTAGAGTGATTGGATTTAGAAATTAACAGCATTACATTCTTATCAAACAATGGCTGTTAATAAAATTTTCGAAAACCCAAAGGAACTCTTGGAATGGCTCACATATGTTACCCAAAACGGGAGACAGGTATTTAAATTCCATGGTGGTAGCAGATATCTTGTGGTAATCCATAATATGGTAAGGGAAATAATCGTCCACAAAAGGTTTAATAATTTTTATTAATTATTACCCAGAGTTAACTTTCGGGAAACACTTTTCCTATCCTCAGTGGGTCTCTAGCAAGGAGGAGAAAATTGAAACATTAACACAAATTGAACAAAAGAAATACAATGAATTTAGTGGAAAAAACAAACAAATAATATCAAATAAATAAATAAAATTAAAAATACTTACTGGCCAAGCAACGTGGATTACTCATAAATTTTCACAACATGGTCAAAAAATATGAAAACTGTAAAACATGCTGGGTACTGCTAGGTGGCAACAATCTTTTGGAATGGATGAAGAGGAAGCCTACCAATTGTGGGAGGGGGAGGGAACAGAAGAGTAGGAAGCAGTCAATTTTAAATCTGTTTATGACTACCCTAGGATATTATTGAAAATAAATGTTATAAAATTATTGTGTGAACATACACCAGTTTGATTCAAGCCACGTACGTCATGAGCGTATCAGTATATATATATATATAGGAAATAAAATATAACGAACAAAATAAAAAAAAATATTTCAGTTAAAACAGTTTAGACCAAACGTTTGTGTATAAAGTGCAACCAAACTATTGTGTATGTGATTTCATTGGCCAGTTTTAATTGGTTGAATTGAGCTGACTACTGTTGCACAATAATTTGTTACAATTACTTTGATAACAAAAACTGGCTGTGCTGTAAACATGAAAATACTTATTACATTCAATATTTATTGGTTGTGTTACGTAGTTCATGGTTAATAGAAACATATTAAGCAGTTAACTCAATTTCAACATCAGAGACGGTTAGACCACTGTTGCGCTTAACCTTTCAATTTGTTCTTAAGTGGGAGCAAAATTCCTTGTCCTTCGTTTTTGAACATCAGTGTGATATATCAAATGGGATATACAGCCGTGTTTAAGTATGCGATATTTCACACACAAAAGCTTCGGCATCTTTGCAGGGTTCGTCCATCAATCGTCGTTTATCCACGTGCAGATACACACAGTTGTTATCTCTTCCACCATCCGGCTCACTATCACCCCAAAGAGTTCGTTGGATGGCGTCCATTGGTTGATCTGGAAAAATCATAACATTACTCACAATTTATACACAAGTTGCAATACTGACCAGTGGTGCAGCAAGTTCACAAACGTCTCAGATTTATTTTATTATTGTAGAACATTCTTTGGAAAATGAATCAATATTTTTTATATTTTCAATTTTTTCATTCTTTACTTTAATAAAATTAAATTCAGAGGGTTTCCCCAATTACAGGTTTATTACAAAAATGTATTGATGGAGCCGACGTAGTGAGTTACAGTGCCAATAAGCGAATATAGAGAATCACTAAAACATTTAACAACAACTAAAGCTTGTAGATCACATTCTCCCTACTAATTTTACTTTCTCGTATACGTCCGTACACGAGAAACTTTCTATAGTATAGTTATTGTAGAGAAATGTATGTAAAGCTGCGGAAAATCGATTTTGAGATTTCAAAGAAAATACACAAATGAATATCCAAAAACCGAAAAAGTGTTTTCTTTAAACGTCCGTCTGCCTATCCGCCCGTCCGTCCGAATGTCTTTCCACCAGTAAACAACACTTGTGACTCCATAGGATTTTTTCAAAATTAATTTCTCCCGATCGAACTGGCACGACTTAAAACCCTGCGAATTTGAAACAATCGTTTTTCGGTAGGTTCTTAAAATTTTGAGGGTACTTTACATAAAGCCCCTGACATATTTACAAAAGTTCCTCAAAAATACTTGAATTTTTATCTTTAAATTTGTTTTAAGAATAGAGTGCAATACTTTTATAAAGATGACAAAGATCCGATTTTCACTGTTATTTCTTCGTAAAGTTGAAAAAGTTTGAAATTGTTTGGACACCGTCGTACATAATTCAAATTTCAAATGTTTCTTCATATTCAATTTGTTTTCCTCAATTAGTTCTTTAAGCAATGTCATAAACATTAAACATATTTGTAGTTTTCGCGTTATTTTGAGTGAAATTTGATATATATGTATGTGTATATGCATATAATATAAACAAGATAAGATTTTCTCAAAAGCGGGTCTATCAACAAGTGTGGTGAAAAGGACGATTTTTCGACATAAAAACTTTTATTACTGGGTCTGATAACAAAAAATTGGAGAAATCGTGTCCCTATATCTAGCAAATTACTTCCTCTAACTCGTTCTCTAGCCATAGTTAATATTTGTGGGCCCTTGATACCGAAAAATTGATTGAAGGCAAAAAGTCTGTCTGTGGTAAATGCTAGTTAGTACCCTAACCGTTCAGACGTTTGTCTCCAAAATTGATATTTCCTGATAGATCTGAGCGAACTTTTGGTCCTGAGAGTTTGAAACGGATATTTTTATTTTATGGGAGTACTTTACATGTATGAATTTCATTTTGAAAACTTTCACAAAAAATAGTCAATTTTTTATTGAACGTTGTTCTCTAGTAGTGTATAACTAAAAAATATCGCGAGTCTCGTTTTCGTTGAAATCTCTGGTTTCTTGAAAATTGCAAAAAATTAAAATTTGGTTGGCGTCTTCCTACAAATACAATGTTGAGGCTGCATGCTCTTGCCTGTTTCCTCTTCCCTGTTGCAATAGATTATTGCCGCCCGAAATAACTTTTCTAAAATTTTCGTAATTTTTCGGTTTTCTAGTAGTAGAATGTAAATATTACTTTAAGAATATTAAAAAACAGTAGAACCTCATCCTAAATGGCAATTTGAAACACTTTTGCATAGAATTTTTTTTAGTTTTCGATAAACTTCACTTGAAGCACATTAACTCACAAATACAGTAGTGTTTACAAATTGTTGGAAATGTCCATAATATCGCTGTGAGAGATCTTTCAAAACAATTACATTTGTGTAATTAAAAAAATGCCCCGAAATGAAGTGTACATCATTCCTTTAAGCATGATGGTTTTTATACTATTTTCTGTATGATGAGACAAAATTAAAAAATTAAATATTGTTTCAAGATATTTTATACGTTTTTGTTCCGTGGAAAACTATGTATTATTGTACCGAAACCCGAGAAGTACCTTTACGGATTACCGGGCGCATGAGGAAGGCTCTATATTGTTAAAACAATAAAAAATTAACAGATATTTTCAAAAATACCCTGCCATAAAAAATGAAGTTACATCAAAGGTTTCCTATCAGCGGAAAAGTTTTTGACTAAAAAATTAGTCCATTTGATTTTTATGCCTCAAAACTAACATTTTAAGTTCCTGCTATATGGTCATTAGAATTAAAAATATTTTCCATTATTGCTAATTTTGTTAATTATGGATATCAATAAGTAACATTTCTTAAAGTGCATCACATTAGACTTTTTTTTGCTATATCCGTGCTATTGATCCTTTCGTTGTTAAATAATGCTTCAAATAATCAACGTTGAGATTTTAATTTCAATGCTCTTATCAGTAGGCCCACACACTGAATTTTTTGCTGGGCTTTCCTTTGACGAACAACACAAGCTAGCACCTAAAACATACATAAGAGTTTTACAAAAAATAATTGCTCACAAATAATTTGGCTCGACAAAGCCCTGTGAATTCAAAATTAATCTTTTAATTTTGGGGTTATTTTACATGAAAACTCAACGAATTTTCAAAATTTCCAAAGAAATGGTTAAAAATGTCTCCGTTTTTTCTATAAACTTTTTGGTAGAATAGAGCAAAGTATGTTTTATTTTTTAAAAAATGAAGGTTCAACTCTGAATTTCCAAAAATTACTAACTATTCATTCATTTTGAATTTGAATAACAGATTTCATTAAGGAAAGAAGTCTTCAACATTGTAGTCGTAGGAAGACGCTGACAAAATTTTGATTATTTGGAATTTTCGAAAACCCCCTTCCCGGCTTTCTATGACCTGGTCAGGTTTGATTCTCCCTTCGGCAGTGGAGGAAGTGGCTTCCGTGGACACCTCGGTGTCCGATTTTTGGAGCATCATCTCCTCTATAAAGTTCTTGATCTAGTCATGACGCTTTTATTCTTGCTGGCTTCATAAAAATACACTGACCGAGGATGTGATTCATGGTTTCTACCGCTGTATCGCACTTCCTGCAATATAATCCTCTCTGAGCCTTCCTGTACTAAGAGTAGTTTTATTGGCAGCGGTATTTGATCTCAATGGGAATGCAATGGTAAAAATACCAGGTTTCAGAAGATGATAATCTTTCAAAAAGGCATTTCCAATCGGATCGTTTATATGCGCCCCAACAGCTGTCCCTTGGGATCTCAGCTTCTCCCAGGCAGCTACCTCGTGATCGGCGCATTTCTTCTTAACAGCCCTTAAATCTTGTTCAGAATAGGATCAGTTAAGTCTCGGTGTTTGTTGCTGTCTTTAATGTCCGTTGGTAGAAACTCGGACAGGAGCTCAACCATCTGCCAATAGGATCTGCAGATTTTTCTAATCGGAATCCTAGAAACGTGTTGGGCAGCAATCCCAGTCTTCCATCTCTCATGGCCAGGTAGAATAAACCATCTGCAGTACTCACATGCAGATGTAGGAACTATGACAGTCACTCTGATTTGACCATCCGCTTCTCTGAACATCGACATAGATGTCATGGATAAAACGAATTGATAAAGGTAATGTGGCATTGTGTAGGTATGAAATAATACCAACTTCAAAATGGGCTTTAAATGCGCCTTTTGAAGCCTCGTCACCGCTTTCATCAAATTCGACATAGATGCTTTAGATGGGAAGCCGTTACAGCAAGAGTAGGTCGCTCCCAGGTATGTTGGTGTATGATTGTTACTGACCAGGGAAATCCCCCCCCCCCCACCTTTCCCGACAGGGTCCTCTATGAACCAGGATCATTCAAAGGTAATTGTAATTTGAAATGATGATTATTTCGCGACGGACAATGTCATTCCAAGCGCCCCAATGTATTCTACCATCATATCAATCAATTCTTGAGCCACTGGGGCATCTTTTGAACAATTCTAAAGTACCTGAAGATTGGAAATGAGCTTTTGTCTTACCAAGTTTTAAAAGTGGTGACAAAATTATTTTAAGTAATTATAGGCCGGTAAGTCTTACGTCAGTGGTCTGCAAACTTATGGAGCATCTAGTAGCGAGTTACGTTAAGCAAGAATGGGAAATCAAAAAATGGCTCCATGATGGCCAACACGGGTTCAGGAATGGTTACTCATGCGAAAGTACTCCCCTCCCCCGTTATCCACAACCTTAATAAAACAACCCCTCTCTCCGTAGAAAAATTAACCCTTCCGCCAACAACCCAGACTTCCGATCCCCGACCCGTACGGGGGAGAGAAGTCAAAAAACCCTAAACAACAACCCACTGGAAGCCCACTGTTTGAAGAGACCCCGCAAGGGGTCAGGCGAACACGATTTGTACACCAAATGAGACGTTGCGAAAGTCAGGTAGTCACATTATTTCAGGATTTAGCAAATGAAATTGACGCTGGCGGGAGAGTAGACGTAATATGGTTGCGTAGGCTTCCGCGGCCGGAGTTTGTGTTATCTGGGCTATCCGAGACGAACTGCGTCACTGACATGGTGGCTAACGTTTCGGTCAGTGTATTGTGGCCTTCTTCAGAGCGTACTGCTTCAGCAGTAGACGTAATGGTTATAGAGTTTGCCAAAGCGTTCGATGGCGTTCATCACGATCGGCTTCTACAGAAATTAATGAATTCAGGCATCAATTCCAAAGTGGTGGTGGTGGCGGCGTGGATTATCGCGTTCCTGCGAGACAGAAAACAGAAAGTTCGAATTGGGCAAGAGTTATCTGGGGGAAGTGTTCCGTCAGGAATACCGCAGGGGAGTGTTATTGGACCTCTTCTATTTCTAGCGTTCGTCAATGATCTGCCAGTGCACTTAGTCTAAAATGTTCGGCTATTTGCGGACGATTGCATAATATATAATAATATGAATTCGAAAGAAGACGAAGAAATGCTGCAACAGACATGCTGCGGATACGTTCTATTACTGGGCGGAAAATGGAATGTCCATAAATAACTATAAAAGAAAATCCATCAATTTTGGCAGGGGGTCATAATTACAGAGAAACAAATTGCCATTTAAATAATGACATTATTCCGAGAATTTCCTCGTGCAAGTACCTAGGAATCCATTTCGATAGTAAATTAAGCTGGAAAAGACACGTGGATTTTGTTGTAGGGAAAGCATGGAGATCTTTCACTTTGTAATGCGCATCTTAAAAAAGAGCCCAGGGAATGCGAAGGAAATTGCTTATTTATCGCTTATTCATCCGCACACAATTATGCAGTGTACAAATTTGGGAAAGATTCAGCGTAGGGCAGCTAAATTTACTGTCAGGGCCAAGAAAATGGCAGGATGGGATTCACTGGAAAACAGACTCTCAGTAGCAAGACTCTGCGCTTTGTATAAAGTTTATTGTGGTAATCAAGCTTGGCAAGAAATTAATCGGCGGTTAAGTATTCTTACATACATCAGTAGGGGGATTACAGACACAAAATAAATTTATGACCGCAGAAAACGGATGTCGGGAAAATTTCTTTCACAAATCGAACGATAACGGAATAGAATAGATTGCCTGCAGAAACCTTTGACCCCTTTCCTCGTAGCGTTCAATAGTTTAGGAAATTAATTTAGGGTATTACTAAGTAAATGAGGGACTTAACTGAGAATAGTATGTTATAGAGCGATGAGTTAGTAATATATTGTGAAGTGAGGTGTCGGGCAGTGTAGAAGAGAGAAATAATGAAGGAAGTGATTAAAGGGGCATAATGAAGTGAAGTGAAGTGCAGCGTGGTCTTAATTGAACAAACATTCAATGCGGAGTTAGATTATAGATGTTGCCCTGAAGAGGACCGCGATATGTCGGTCGAAACGTCGGCACCTCAGCCATCGACGCGGCGTCACCCGGACAGCCCAGATCAGCCATATTCTCTGGTGACGTCTCTGGATGCATTTTCTTCAATGAAACCATTTTCATAATTTCGCCCGAAGAGGAGACTTTCCCTGCTCAAGCACATCAGTCTTACCACTACGCTGCGCATTGGCAGCTCGAGCTCTATTAGCTGCGTCTGGAAGAGCAAGGCACGAATGTTGTGATTTGATTGCGAAGTTGGCGGCGGATAACTCACATATATGGTCTCTTTTAGATTCCCTCTGACCCGGGCACTTAGGGAAATGGCTCATGCTAATAGCTTACCCTTATAATTCTTGCTGCATTTGGAGCATAGAAATATTAAGGAGACATCGCTGTGGATAGTATCGTGATTCCGAACCATGTTATTCATATCGGTGGCCATTTGACAACCCCCTTTCTGGGTACAATGTGCGCAGCGACTCGCCTCGAAGGGAATTCTAGTCATGAACCGTTCCAAGCTAGGATCGTCATAAATGGCGGTCTGTAGTTCACGGGGCGCGCCACCATGCGCACCCGCGTCCGAGGCTTCGTTCATAGTGTCCGCTACCAGTCGCTCCGAGGAGCACGACGGGGCCGTGACCTGCATGCCCTCGACCCCCTTCCCCCGAGATGTTTTTTTTTGTGAGGAATTTCTTTCCCTTAGCTAGATGCTCTCATTTTAAGGCGCCGGAGACTCGCCTATCGCCCATCCCTCTTGGCTGCACCTCAAGTTGCCCCGAGAAGCATTACCAGGAGCCTCCGCGAGGAGGTGAGAGAGTGGACTTGTCGGCCACGCACCGGCAAACCCATTACAGGTGGCTATTACGGCCATACGGTTGCGATCCCATTACAGGAGGGCATATCAGTACTTACTGGTGTAGGTTTACACCACCTAGACCCTGGGCGACATCGGAGCCCCAAAATTAAGAGAGGTGTTAGAGGAAGTAATTTACTACACAATTTATATACTTGTATACCACGTTACTCGTTATCACGGCTCGGCAATAAGAGTATTTGTGACGATAACTCGCTGTTTCTGGGCGCACGATTGCAATACTTTTTCTTACGAAGTAAGCACGAGAAAGTAAAAATTGGAGCCATTTTTGATAATATTTTGAAAATATCACAGGGGCTTCATGTGGAATGCCCGCATGTATGCATATTCATGTGAAATATTCATTTTGAAAAAAATGTACGAGTAGTTTAGGTACTAGTCTTGTTCAGACACAGATGGACGAACAGACGTTAAAAAGAGACTCTTTTTCGGTATCAGGGAACCTCAAAACTCCGATTCTGACTAATCTACGCATTAGAGTAAGTAATTGTGTGTATATAAAAGCAAGAAAATTCATTTGCGTTATCGTGGAGCCACAAAACGCATTTTTCTGCAGCAAGAACTGCACTTTTCCGCAACATCACACCGCTTTCTCGATACTACGCATATTTCTCCGTATATACGTACTTATACAAGAAAGTAAAATCTACACTCTTAATAACGTACAGGGGCTGGACTAAATGAAATGAACACGTGATATATACAAATTATTTATTCATTAATGTGTTGGACCATCATTTGCTTTTAAAACAGCTGCAATTCGTCGTGGAGTATGGTTACATGGTCTTCATGGTCCATATTATTTTGTCCAACCTCTGTAGCTGTGGAAGGAGGCCAAAACATTTTGAACTTTTGCAATTTTCGAAATTATAGAAATTCACAGAAAACAAAAATTACGAAATTACAGGAAAAAATAAAAAAAATATTTCCACAATTTACGTATAAGAAGAGGTAATAAATTACATACAGTGTTTAAAATAAACGGACTGTTAATAATTTCATGAGACATCTGTAATGTATACAAATAGTTTGCATTCAGCAAGAAATATAATCCAACCAAGGTATAAAGCCCTTTAATGATAATATCGTCTCCAGACAAGCAGTAGTGCAGAATGTTTCCTTACCCAAGGCCGTAAGAAAAGCATTTTCATGATGAATGTCTTGAAATCCGACGTGTATAAATCTGATGCCATTATCTGCCATTAATGTCAGCAAGTAGTATAGTTCATCCTAAAAAGGAAATGCCAGTGAAGTGTTAATGTTAATCCAACGATTTTTTATCCCAATTATCTTCGAGTGCACCGAAGATATGGATAAATTAAAGAGTTTAGGAAAATTACTAGAATTTGTAGTTTATGATGCGACAGTTAAATTTAGAAGTTATCGGAAGAATGCACATCAACATATTGACAATAATTTGTAATTTGAACAACTATTGCCGAAAATCGGTGGGAAGACAAAAGGTCTTAAACATATTTAATAGCTTGCGTCACAGTTTGTAACAAAATTGAATGTAATTATGAAATCAAGAGAATTTACAATGATTTTGTCAAATATAAAATTACAAATACCCCTTTATTACATTTTAAAATATACGCAAACGTGCTTTTTAAATCCTTGAAACTCGGTTGAAATCGATGAGAGATTTTAAGCGATTGGAAAATAATTTTATCAACATTGATTTTTACAAGACAAATTTAACGAAATTGAGATCAGTTTCGTAATAAGACATGCAAAGAATACTTAATATTATATATAATAAGTAATATTTTATTTATTTAAAGTCAAAACAGTTAAAGCAGTGTTTGTCGTACTGTGGTGAAGAGAGAAGTGTATTCTGCGTATGTTTTCTTAAATTCTGGGAACTCTACCCTAACACATACAAGAAGCTCAGAAGCCAATTTGGCTAACTCCATTAAACGAGTATGTTCAGTATGAACAGTTCAAGTTTTTTGACTATAGAAAAGGACATTTTTCAGAACATTTCGAATAAACGCATTCATTTTTTACAATTAAGGATGTTTTCAGCACTTTAAAAAATATTTTTTAAAAACTCAATGTCTTTCTCTCCCATAAAAAGGCCACTTTATATGGAGTTAGTCACATTGCCAAATGAAAGGTATTGACAAATTCTGAAGTGCCACTGAACGGCCACCGAGACAACTGGTAAAATGTTTATTTTCCAAAGCAGTTAGCGGATTCTAGCGGCAAAACATTTACATATGGAGTTCGTCCTCTTGGGCACTGATTGCGGAACACAACCATGTTATTATGCACAGTTTTAAAAATGGAGTTAGTCTGATTGGCATCTGAACGCCTCTTACAAGTTGAATTAAGAATACAGCCGGAAATGAGCGTTTTTGGCAAGAATTGACAAGAAAATAATCTCCTGAATGATAAAAATTATTCGCAAAGGCAAATCAATTGCAGATGTTGGCTTTCGTGTCCTTCGCGAAAGAATCGACTTCCCACCGAGAGAACATGAACGATAATGGGAATAATTATACTATTTCCCACTGAATTTCAGAAAATGTGCACAGATAGTGCTGTTACGTAATACATGAATAATAGTGAAGTTACTTTGTAATTTTAGAATACAAGTGTTATAGAAATTTCTAGCGTCCTAGTAACTATGACATTTCGCAGGACTAATTGTTGAATTTAAAGGAACATTGATATTATGACGAAGTGTATGAAACGTGATACGATATTCACATCATCTTTACATTTAAAACACTGGGTTTTGGTTTAGAAAAAAGTGAACTTTCTACTTTATTGATTGTTGTTTTAAATGAAAGGTAGTGGATCCCAAATGTGTTATCGCTTGTTATTATTAACTCGTTTTATAGTATAAACACTTGATTTTAATAATATCTTAAAATTTACAGAATGAATTCTTATCTGCCGCGAAGCTGGACGGGAACACCGGTGGCTTTTGGACGGATCGAGCATAAGGCCGATGATTCGAGTATTACTGCGCAGACGCAGAGGCGATCTCTGCAAGTGCCAGGAAATGTTTCGAAGATATAACACTTGGCTACCACAAGTTTTTAAGAGAAGTAAGTGTAATATTGATCACAGAAAGTGTGAGATATCTCTCCACTTAAATGACATCTCATCTCTTCGAAAATTGCAGGTCTTCGCTAGCGTGCGAAACGTGAAGGCATTGCTGTACAGTGTTGCATTCATAATAATATTAATTGAATATAATATGCACATTCTCTTGTGTTTTAAGGTGAGTTGCAATTACAAATCCATTCGGAAGAACTGAAAACCCAATTGTAGTTTGTAAACGTATGTATTATGCTACTTTTTAATGTGTTTTGAAAAGCAGAAGTTATGTGTTCGTTTTTCTGTAAAGTTTGTTGGTGTAACTAACAATGAATAAGGTTGAAAATATTAAACGCAAAAAATCAATGACTTCAATGAAAAAGTCACAGAAACATTTTCTGAATAGAGAACATTCGATTGTTTTTTATGTTCTGGATCGTGCTGAATCGACACGCGGAAAGCCGACCCTAGTAAAAAAATCGGACGGGTCCTTGCCAAACGAAGTCGAAGCGGGGGTCGTAGAAAGAAATGTGTACAACCCTCACTGATGATGAAAAGTTCTGTTCAGCATGCTATCAGACTTCATAAGATATGGGTTTGGGTTTAACTGTCAGTATTCATGTTAATGAATAAATGTGTATGCATGTAATGTATGTTTGTGTGTGTGAGTGTGTGTGTGTGTGTGTGTGTGTGTGTGAGAGAGAGAGAGAGAGAGAGAGAGAGAGAGAGAGAGAGAGGGGTTGGAAGGGAGAGAGAAAGAAAAAAAACATTGCACACCCTAATGGCATGACCACGAGCCGCCATTGGCAGTAAGGGTTGTTCATTGCACGGTAGGGGTATTGAAACGCTGTATTTTCCAACCCTCAACAACCATTTTGATTGTCTCATTTAAAGGAATGAGAATTAACCACTTACCAGAGAGTTGGGAATAACCAAGTATCCTCCATCGTGGGCGCAAGTGAGGTTTGCATCGAGCCACTTCATTTTGTCTGGGTATAGCTTGTAAGTTCCGAAGCCGGGCACAGTCGTGTAACCACGGGGGATAACTTGGGGCGGGGCGTTGCATTTTGGGGGCGGTGGGCACGCCGGGCATATGCAGGGGGTCGTGGGGCAGTTGAGGTGGATGGGCGGCACGGGGCAAGGGGGGATTGGGGGCAGGGTCGGGCAGTGTACAGCGGGACATGAAGGGCACGAGGGGCACGGCTGGCAAGGGGTCGGGCACTGCGACTGGCTGGAGGGGCACATCCGTGCGCACAGGTCGATGTCGGTGCCTTGCACATCGCTCGTTCCCGCGACGAGCGCCACCAGCGCTGAAACCCTATGGAAAGGAATCTCCTTAGGCCGCCTCCACACGAAGCCACTCTGCAACGCCACCGAGAAGCGCCGGACCGCGTCAGACAGCCTCAGACCAGAGCCACTGAGCGTGGGAAAGGAAGGATTCGCGAGAGGCCGTTGCGGGTGCCGGCGGTCGCAAGGCAATATTGACATGACGACGATAACAAAGCATTGAAGTTCCGAACATCGATGTTCAATATTAAAACACCCATGTTAATCGACCAAAGAACATCGATATTTTTGAACGTCGATAGTGCAAAGCTCGTTTAGTAGCCTCTAACACAAAATTTGTGCTAAACAATATTTAATTTAACAGAGGATGTGTATATTGATTTATAATTAAACTTTTACTGAAAACAGCTAAAAGACGCCTCTCCCTGTGCAAAATACGAGCTAAGACGAAGGAAATACCAAAGCAATGGGATCATCTCCAGCGACAGATAGCCTACCAGTTAAAGGTAGTACAAACTGCGTTCGCCTGAATCGAACTGATAAACTGTGAGTGGTATCATCAGTTTTTATTTCATATATTAACATTTACAAGTTGTCATTATGGGAATTTTTCATCCACGAACAATACATCGGAAATGTAAAATCATCGAACACAAAACATAATGTTTCAAAAACTTTGGCTTCAATATGTCGATGCTTATAACATTGTTGTTTATATAGAAATATTGATGTTCTTAAAACATTGCCATCAATGTCACATCCCAAGGCAGACAACACATTAATAGCTAAACTCATTGGCGCTTCCGAGTGGCCTTGTGAAGGCTGCCGTTAAAACCGTGATCAGCTGGCGGTGGCGCGAGCTATTGGTAGGGCGTCTGAGCTATTGGTAGGGCTGCGTTGTTGGTGGCGTGCACGTCTATTCGACGCAGCAACGCCACTGCGCCGCTTGTGTGAATACCTCCATGCAAACCAATTCTTTGTTGGCAGCGGCTCCACTCGGAAGCGCTGCTGAATGACTCCATGAGAGATCTTGAATCAAATCTTAAACATTTATAAAGGATAGCTTTCTTTTTATCTCATCTCTCGCAATTAAAGGGAACCTTTTTCGTAGTTGATTTGAGTTTCAAAAACAAACAAAGTAATTCTCACGACCTTTAGAAGTTAAAATTACTTCGTATCCCTTAAGCAGCCCCCGTTCACGTATCCACTGTCGACAGCCCTTGAGGGTACGAAAGTGAAGCACGATAGATGTGAAATCACGCGACCGAGAACATATTCGTGATCCTCTTGTCATCTTGAACTTCATATTTAATTTCGAGACAATAGACTTTTAAATTTATTGATTTATTTTCTTTTATTATTTTAAATAGGCAACCACTCAATATACAACTGTATTTATAAGTAAAGTATATTGTCTAATATACTCAGTGACATCATTTACAAGTTCTTTTTTTTTAGAATGTGATGCTTTATGCCATTTAGAATTTAATGCTTTATGGCATTTAAATAAAAGAATAGAGACCCAAGATGTGATCCCTGGGGAACTCTGATGTTACTGCAATATTTATAGAAATAATAAACTTAAATTTGTGTTCTTTATTTGAGAAAACTTTCTATCCATTTCAAAAGAGTTGCGTCGATTTCTATTTTATTTAGTATTGTTAATAGTAAATTGTGACTAACCGAATCCAATGCTTTCAAAATGATTGAACATGTATAACGACTGTGTCAGTGGCGCAGCGTGGGTGTCAGCCGCCCGGGCGGAGGAAAATTTCACTGACCCTTTATTTAGGTACTTCAATAAAAAAAATGCAGGTGCTATTATACAATATTAAACATTGTTCTTTATATGATAGATGTCATTTTCGCTGAATAGTAGTCATAAACAATTCGAGCACAAAATAAAATTGGAGAAATCGCTACAAGTCAGTACATACGGTGTTTCCAGTCCCTACAGTGAGCAAGATGGCATTGCTATTCGGGTACATTCATTTAAAGAAGTCACAGAATACGTCATGAAAGATGCCGTGTTCATTTCAATCGATCTGAATCGTAATTGATAGGAAAATTTGATATGAAATGGTTCGAAATGTTTAAAAGATATTGTTATTTATTGTGAAATGTTGCCGCCCCCTGAAACAGCCGCCCGGGGCGGGCCGCTCCTGCCGCCCTCACTACGCCACGTCACTGGACCACTGCAATTTCGGAGTTCGATTCCAATTTCTCCACAACGTACTGTTGGAAATTTAATGAGTTGGTAGAAATGTAATGAGTGGTAGACCTTTTTCTCCTGTAACTGTTTCTCTTTTAATAATTGTTCATTTCATTGAGATGTTAAATTTTCAGTTATTATTGCTTCGAATAATATTATGGTGCACCATTTAGATATTGGTCGATAATTTTGGATATTTGATCGTCTGATTTATTAAAGGGGAAAATTCAACATTTCACTTTCTCGCCTTACCACGTAAGAAAAGAAAGTAGTGTCGGAAATCGTCGATTTTACGACAGAAAAATTCCTATTGCCGATCCTAGTAACGTAAAAGTGGATTACGTACATTCGGTATACGGTGGACGTACATTTGGTTCATACAGACCCTATGTAGTAAATTACTCCCTCTAACACGTTACGTTGTCATAATTACGTTTTGGTGGTCCTTCATACGGAAAAATTGAGTGACAGTGAAATGTCGAGGTCGACAGATGATGGGACTCCGACCGTCTGCGGTCAGCGCTAGCACCTACAAATGCTTTTCTCAAAAATTGATTTTCCCTGATCGATCTGAAGGAACTTGAGACTGAAAATTTTAAATGGATATTATTATTATTATTATTATTATTATTATTATTATTATTATTATTATTATTATTATATTTATTTTTATTATTATTACTAAAAATTCTAGAGCTACTGAAATCAAAGATAGCTGGACAATACTTGTTCATTATTTTTGAACGTTCTCCAAGCTTCGAAGATACAGACAATGGACATCAGTTATATATTACACGCTTCAGTATACTAATCTCTACGCATCAAAGATATTTTTATTATGTAGTTACAAACAGTGTCGTGTTGAGTTTGTGCATTCGTTTTCTTGCACTACCATACACAGAGGGTTCTAATTGTTCTTTTAGAATTTATTCATATACAATTCGTTTGCCAACCAAAACTTTTATACGGTTATATTTTATTACGATATATTTTTGGCTAAATAGAGAAGAAAATTACTGTTGAGAACTAGTAATTTCAATGTTTTGATTTACTGTATTTATTTTTATGAAATTTGTAGAAATGTACTTTTAATAAGTTCATTTTAATTCTTCATAGTGCAAAAAATAACATTATCAATAAATATCCACTTAAAACCTTGCTTAATATTAAGAATGTCGATTAAAAAAATTAAACAATAAAGAGAAAAGGAACTCCTAATTTATACACTTTATAACAAAATCACTACTAAGATAAAGGAACAGTAATTGTTAATCTAATATGCTCTTATTTAAGGGGCACCAAATTTTGGCATCTCTTTTTCATATTCGGGGTTTATGCTCCTGATTACAAGTACTGACATGCGATAGAAAATTGTGTTACAGATAAAACGACAGTTGAATTCCCCCGTCACATTTGTTTAGTTGGTACAGGTGTATCCTAAAATAAGTAAATGTGAATTAATAAAACAACTGTCTCCATGTTCTTAACTCTCTTGCTACTTACCAAACGATCATGGTGCTGTGTCAAAGGCGGCTAGACGCAGGCTGTGAATGACAATTGACTCAGAATCTCGTGTGGAGTGCTGGATAAGTCTCGGACATTGTATCGGGCTAGGCGATAGCCTAGGAAGGGGAGGAGGATGTAAGTAATGACGGGAAGCGATAGCCGGATAACAACATTGACACAAAGCAATTCCTATCCTACAGTACGTCATTCAGAATTTCATGTTGTTAACATTTAGGTTTTATATTTTGTTTTCTAATGTTTCTAGTGCTCATTATTCTTCTGTAATTTTCAAATCGTAAATATATATTTTATGATCGATGTAATTTTAACATTTTCTTTTCATTATTGCAATATTTTTATTATTCTTAGTCCTTATTTTAATCCATATCTTGAACATATTTAATCCTTATGTACTGTCGTATTTAGGCAGTGGTGTATTTCGCACTGACCTGAAAGGCACTGGCCTAGGGCGGCAAATTATTAGGGACGGACAAATTTAAGATCGTATATATTTCATAAACAATACATTATTTAATTAAATAGTAATTTAACAAACATTTATTTTGCAATAACCTCTTTTTTAGTTATTTGTTTCATATTTAATTATTATAGGCTATTTCTTTTTTAAATTCATTGCAATGTTGATTTATAATTAATAACTCAAATTAAGAAGTCCCCAAATGTCATTTCACTGAATAAAGTGAGATTTATATTTGCCGCGCTACATTTTGCAGAAACTGATAGTTGCGCATCAAGCGTCTGATACAAGAATCACGATTCTATCTCATTCGCATGTGCACAGGGACCAATCTCTAAATTTTACACCATTTTGTGATAAGTAAGGCTGTGACTGTGCAGGATAAATAATTCATGATGCAAGAGTTCACATATACTAAAACATAACAACAATATTATATTTATTCTCCAAATTTTTCGAATAATAGATATCGCCAAAATATTTCAAGGAAATTGGAGGTTATTTGAACGAGGCGTATGTTAAGTCCCGAATCTATAATGTCTCGACACACGTAATGTCTCTAGTAATCAATATTCCTATTACGCAATGTCTATACCTGTCAGTGCCGGTAATGACGTCAAGTCCCTAACTGGAAATGTCCCTTCAAAATAACTCAACAAAAAAGTGTACTGAAACATTGAATTGTACAATATCAGGACCTTGACCGCTTTAATAGACATAGTTAATATATAAAAAGAGCTTTTTAATTTGTTTAAGAAATAATGTTTCCTTTTCAGGAAATGAATTACGTTACGAGTGTAGAGACAGTACGACTTGGACATTGCTGCTTAGCGATTTTGCTTATTAGGGACATTGCCTCTCAGACATTTGTGTAGGAGAGACTTTGAATGTGTGGAGACATACGTCTCATCTGTGCTTGGAGGATTATGGCGTATCTCTAAAATTATAAATAAAAAAGGAAAACTTTTCATAGTTTCGTTGAATCATTCTTCTTATAAACATATAATTTGTTTAGCATATAGTCATATGTCTTCATATGCTCTTTTGTACGTCTGTTTCCAATTTCAGAGCGGAACGCACAATTTCTTCTTTAAAAAGAATTTTAAAAATTCTGAAGATCGACTGTGAATGAAGGATGACGTAATTTATTAGCCATTCTTTGTATTGAAAGCATTTTTCTGGAACCAATAGATTTGCACACATTATTTAATGAATTCGCTCTAGAAAAAACTCGTAAAAAGTTTTTATCTTGATAAAGATTCTCAGACTTTAATGGTTTTGGGGTGAATGCGACTATTTTATCATAAATAATGTTCGTTTTATTTCATGTATGCAAAATATGGAATTTAACAATTGTGCTACGGCGGCAATAATTAGTTGGCATAGGCGGTAAAATTGTTAATATGCCCATCTATTTAGGTTCATGTAATTCCATAAAAATCCTGGCCCCCTTCATCGGTGCAAAAATTATTAGTTTTTTGATTTTTTTCTGAAATATGACCTTGTATGGACTTTTGGGCTTGCACAATTCCCTGTTTCAAGGCCTGTCCGTGCAGCTGCTAATCCGTGTATCGATTGTTCGTGATCCTATAGTTCTCACTGAAAGTCTGTTTGCCCTTCTGCCCACATGTTTTTGCCAATCCGTGCCAGGTAATAAATCATACGCTGGTTGAAAAATAACATTTCGACATAGATTCTAAAACGAATTGCATACGAATTTGAGAAAAATCCATGTTGAAGCATATTTGACAAGTTTAACATCGATTTTCAAAATGCCGACAACCTCTTTGTGAAAAAAAAAGAGCAATGCCTTCTAAATTAGGAAGAGTTCATTTTCAATATAACTTACATATTTTCGAGAAAAGTACGATAATTCAATTTTTTTCTCATCTTGTCTCGTGCAGCTTAATTTGGTAAGGGAATATTGTTTGCCCTCACTTAATCGAAACTGCAATAATGTGGTTTCAAATTACATTCCATAAATTTACCTAAAAATTATACGGTTTTTAATTATTATAATGGAAATACTACAGTTTTATATTTGTTTTCGTTTCAATACTTCCAAAAAAGACCCCTTTGAGGCGTTTCAAAGGAGAAGGAGGAAACAAGTGTAATCTGCTTATCGTGTCTACAGATATCGGCGGAAAGACGAAAATGGAAGATCCGGTAGAATGAGAAAATATTATCTGCCAAAGAACGCACATGGATGTGCCGTTTTGCTTCTTCATTTATATATCCAGATGATTTCTCTGAATGTATTTTTAACTGGGATGTCTTCGGCATGAATCAATGAGAGTTGAATATATTGTAAAATAAATTACTTAGAAAATCTTTCAACAGACGGTATATGTGAGTAATTCTTAATATCTAGCGGCGGAACGCATGGGGTCTAATGAACATATTTCATTAAAAAATATCTTCACAATTGTGATTATATAGGAAGACGCCGGACAAATTGGTTTTGCAATAACTCAAAGATTAAAAAAAATGAGACCTACCTCTTAAGAGTTTTCTACCCATTCGACAACAAAATTTAATACAAAAATGTTGGTGCTATTTCTTAAAAACTTTTGAAAATGTCTCAGAAGCTTCATGTAAAGTACCCTCCAAAATTAAAATATGGGTTTCAAATTCAAGGGGTCACAATATCTGCCGGATCGATTCAGGAATATCAATTTTGGTGAAAATTCTGTGTTCGGTTCAGCCGCTAGCGTTATTCACAGACATACATTTTGCCGTCAATAAATTGTTCGATATCATGGCCCCACAAATCGTGGATTCTGACTAAACAATGTGAGGAAGTAATTTACTATATTTTAAGGTAAGGCGAAAACGGCGAATTTGCGACACAAAAACTCTTTTTGCCAGACCCTGGTATCGGGAAAGTTGATAAATCCAATTGCTAAATTAAAAAAAAAATTATCTAACCCGTTGTATAGTCAGAATCCGTTTTGTGGGTCTTTGATATCGAAAAATCAAAAGACGGCAAAACGCCAGTGCGTCCGCCCGTCTGGATATTCGGCAGAAAATCACATATTACAGGGCCCTGGCAACGAAAGAGTGGATCAATCCAAAAGTTAAATTTAGAAAAAAATTCTCTAACACATGGTGTATCCAGAACCCATGTTTTGCACCTTGATACGGTTTCGGTCTTTGAAAAATCGATTGACGGCAAAACGTCCGTCTTTCTGTAAACAACGCTAACGGTTAAACCGTTCAGCCGATTTTCTCCGAAATTGATATTCGTCAATCGTTTTGTCTAATGTCGAGCCCCCTTGAATTTGAAACCCATATTTTAACTTTGGGGGGTACTTTGCACAAAGTCTCTGGGGTATTTTCAAAATGTTTAAAAAATGGCACCATAGATTTTCATTATTTTTTTTAGTTAGATAGTGTGATGGCTTTTAATAGATGCTGGTCGTTGATCTCATGGTCGTTGAAAACACTGATTTTTCGAAAATTGCAAAAGTTCAAAATTTTTTCGGAGTCTTTCTACAACTAAAACATTAAAGAAAGCGATCTGTTCCTTAAAAATAGATTTTGATATAAGGATATATATATATATATATATATATATATATATATATATATATATATATATAATAATCTTTCGAAAATGGGACTTCTTTTCGATTACTTTTTCGAGAAAATACGTGCGCGAATGTACTTGTGTTTTAGATCCTCTAGTTACTCATGAAGAGGATTGAATTGTAAGCAAAGTTAACAAATAGTGCAGATCGAGACATCTTATCCAAAAAAATTAATTCGATTAAAGTACATAAAGATACTTTAATTAAGTAAATAATTATCCATAACTAGAAAAAATATTTATGGTTGGGAGAAAGAATAAAGAGGGGGCACCCAATATTAATTGCCCCTGCACTTCAACGATTCTCTACTAGTTGTCGCCCTGTAATTGTCAATTAGGTTAGGCTTGTTTGGATTACGTTGTGCTGTTTTATGTCAACATCAGCGCTCTTACGAGTACAGTGAAGCTGCGGGTAATGGATATTCCGGGAGAAAAGAGAGGGAGACAGAGGCAGGCAGAGAAACAGGGGCAGCGACAGGAGGCAAGAGAGGTAACGTAGTTACCATGTTGGTCAATATTATGCTGAATATTATCTAACAAGTTATGAGAATCCGCATTTTTCGGGAGACCAGGGAGAAAAAAAATGGCAGCTTGGATGCAAATAGTTTCTTTTTCAGTTGTTGACACAATGTTTCACAGAACACACATGCCCCTTTTCAAGTAGTCAAAAAATAAATAAGAAACGACAACGCTCCAAATGACATTTCCCCAACACTGAGCCAAAAGCTATAAAATGTAGTCAGGGGCTGAGTCTGTGCTGAGATATGCATCAACAGAGCATAGTGACGCCGAAACAAAGTTGTAAATGGGGGTAGGGCAAAAAAAATGGCTTATGTATGGCCCAAGGCTTCTCTATCCCACGTAGATGACCGTCTTACCCCATTGCAAATTCAAGCTTGCACTGGAAGCCATGTTGGGGCAAATCTCTCCGTCTAAATCAATTACTTCGAAATTTTACACACTTGTCCGCATCTGCGAAGGTCCGGATCGGTAGAATGGAAGTCATATCAAAACACTAAGGAATTCTTTAAAAGTAAGAAATGCAAAACTAATATTCTAAGGTCAATATTTTTGGTGACTCTGAAATAATACCATAAGAGCACAGTTTTATGAAGCTCCAATATCACTGTTGTGTTTAAACCTCATCATCCATGCATTTTTGGGTACATGTGACAGCGAGTATTAGAACAAAAAATATGAATGTAATCTTCTATTAGCTAATACTCATACAGTACTCTAAAAATGGATGTGCATGTACTCCACAAGGGTGTCTATTTCATTATAAGTTCGTACTAAATTAAACTCACTGAATGTTTTTTATGGAAAATATGTAATTTCGGTAGGTTGGGGATATTTCCCTTTACAAAACGTCATTTTGCAGTACTTGCTGTGACATTTATTTCCCAAAATTTTGTATTTATCTTTACTGACTAGACCTCTAATCCACATTCCGGTTACATTTGTTAATCTTCCTTAATTCAACTCTTTTTTGGTAAAATGGTACACACTTGGCTAAATTTTCCGATTTTTTTAAAGAAAATTATAAACTTGTACCCACTTGGAAAACTTGGAGTAACTTGGAGTCACTTGGAACAGGATCCACTTTCCCTGATTCGGCTTCAATTATTTCCTTCAAATCTAGAAAGGGGTGTACACGTGCAAGCTGTAGCAGGAAAGTAAGCGCTCTCGACATATGTAGAACGTAGAGCAGTAACCTCTTACAACAATAGATTTGTCGGATTTTTCTAGCATTCTACCGAGATTTAAATAATGTTTGTAATGCATTTTATTACTTATTAGACTACGTGTTTCAAACCTTTTTTTCTTTTCAATTTCACCTCGTGTAATAATTTTTGTCATTGAGCGAAAATATATTTGAATTAAAAATTCTTTGCCTGATTTCGTCTTGGATTTTATCTTTATAAATGATTATTTTTTTGTGTATAAGAATGTGAAATTTACTAACAAGTCCCTGAGAAGTCTACCTCCCATAGTAAACCCTCATGCGGCGAACTGTTACGAGCAAGCAAGGTATCCAGTGACGTACTACCGTAACTACGAAGGTATCTATACAGCGCAAATTGTGCGGCAATTGCTCTGGATGCAGGTCCCCCAAAAACTAGTGAGCTAGTCCCCTTGTCTGTTATAAATTATGCATAAAAAGTTTTACAGCCAAATCCGTGTTAGTAAGTTCAAGACTTCCTAGTGCGCCAGATGCGCTAGGCGACCGTGTTATACTCCGTTCTCAGTTTTAATGTTATCTAATGTTCAGTCTTACAACTTATTCACATCACTATTGTACATCCCATCTGTAAAATTACATAATAATCTGTGTGGCAAACGTAAAACGTGCATTAAAAAAATATTGTTCTATAAAATAAAATTTGTATATAACATTTCATTTGATCAGCCTGTTCGAAATTCTCTTTTGTTCACTTTTTGCCAAATAGTTGACTTCGTGAAAACAAGTCTATTTGATTATATTTCATCCTATAAATGACTATGTTCATCACTTCAGATTACCACGACACTCCTTGCGGAGTTATTCATTGGGTTGTGAGTTTTTTTCACTAGAAGGAGCGGAGAGTTGTACAGCTTGGTAGAATTTATTGTTATTATCCGAATGCTTTTCATGTACAACTTCACCTTTCTACACTGTTCTTACTCTGTCAAAACTCAGAGACATAGATATTCAAGTAGAATAATTGTTAAAGTTGTAAAATTGTTAATTCTGATGCATAGAAAAAATTTATGTGCTGCAAAAATCTGTAAAGTTTGGAGTTTTATTCACATTTACTTTTTTGTCTTTCACGGCCCAACGATGAAAATGAAAAGTTATTCTGATATCTATCAATTGTTAAGGATATGCGGACTGATCATACGTCATTTGGATTGCCCAACCAGAAATAAAATCTTTAAGGGGGAAAATGTCATTTGCGTGATACTCTTGATTAATTTTGACGAAATTCGCAGATGTATTTCTGGAGATCTGTGCACGGTTCTGCAGTTATTTTAAGATCCTCCGGAGCAAGGGAAGCACATTTCCAAGACGGATTAATTTCTCCTGTCTGCCATAAAGCACCCTGGTATGAATCCATTGGTTCACCTGGAACGCATTAATCCAATATTAGAAAGGTTAGTTGGCAAATTTGTACACAAGAGATGGGTATAGCAAAATGGAGATTGGGTGAATCAGACAATCTAGATTTATTTTTTGAAAAGAGCATCTTTCAATGTCTCAGATACCTCCCAACTGAATGGAAGCATACAAAATAAATTAAGTAATACAAAATAATGCAATTTATAACAAAAAATATCAATAACTAAAAAAGGAACAAAACTGAGAAAAATCGTAGGAGCAATATATGATTTTACCTAAAACTGTAGTGAAGTTTCCATACGTCCTGAAAAATCCAATGTGAACGCTAGTTACTCCAGCATTTTTCAGCATCGTAATTAGCTTGGTGAACTCAATCTGAAAAATGTCAAAATACAATTACTTATAGAATACACTGTAAAATAATAATAAGAATATTAATAATAATTTTTCTTTCATCAGCGTGAAGTGAAAATCATGTAAATGCATTTCCTGCTTTTGTAAAATGTAAGAATTATTTTCCTGGAAAAATAGGATTTGAAGGGAGATTCATTCGTGATTAGGGACTAGCACTAATTGAGTACTTTTGAATACTTTGAAAATTGTGACAACTACCATACATTTTTATTACAAATTCATGAAAAATTCCGATGTGTCTCAGCGGGATGACACAACGCTTTTTCTGAACAAAAGTATATTCTTAGAATGAACCCCACAAAATACATTACTTTAATAAATGATAACAGGAAGAAAACGTTATACAAACGTGAACAACAAACACATTAGCGATTAAGTAATATTAGCAGCAATGGCAATAGAGGATTATCGATAAATCAATGAGCCGCGTAGAGACCATACGGAGAAGTGCGCCTGAGAAACGGCAGCGCGTAAGAGGGTTAGCAATATTAAGCTTCCGAATGCGTCAATGGTTTTGGTCATTAGTCCCGTAAATGTAGTGTATGTCGTAGTCGGGAGGTGGCGGTGTTCCTCCCGCGCCGGACGGCGGGATCCGGCGCCGACCGACACATCCGCCTGGGAGGCTTCTCCGCCAGGAATGCGCCCAAAGGAGGAACCTTCCTCTCCTGCCGGGTGCAAGCTTTAAGCTCTCGGCTCCCTGTGTGTGATGGTGACGACGTGCTCGTACGTGTGAGTGTAAGAGGAGAGGAGAGGGGAGGGCAAGGATTTTGAAGGGAAGATTGCGAGGACAATGCGCGGGCATTCGCCTGGCTTTGATAAGAGAATGTCATATATGTACGTAGTTGTGTGAATTGATCTAGGCATTACAGATTTACTCTAAACGTACACTTATCATTATTATTATTATCCTCTAATTCACAACTACACATAGTAATGAATAAATATAACTTGTGAACAGCCTGTGCACAGACTTTCTCATACTAATTAGTTTTCTAATTTCTTTGGTCTGGGATAGGTTTTCCGTCTTCCCAATCCTTTTGCGATATGCCATCTATCGCCGCCCTAAGTAAATTATATTTTTTTAAATGTTCTCATTTTTTTGATTTTCTTATAGTATAACCGAAATATTACTTTCAGATTATTATAGAAGAGTACGAGTAAAAACTCGTTGTATAAGAAAATTTTCATTGAAGCATTTGGAGCTGTTTTTAAGAAAAAGTCGTTTAAGCGTAACTGTAAATGCACAATTTGAAGCTCTTTTTCACAGGAAATTTTTGAGTTTTCGAAATACTTCATTGGAAGTCATTTGAAGTACTTCCCAAGTAGCACCCAAAACGCCAAGTACATACATACAAATAAAGTAAATCACAATGTTTTGAAAAAAATCGAGCGCTGTCAGTGGCCTGACTTTTAGGATACTTCTCCGGCATTCGCCTGGCGTTAGAGACACAACGTAAAAATACCGATCAGAGCAGTCGGCCACTAGAATTCTCCTCCAGACAGTGGCTGACCTCGACCCAGCTCCTCTCGAAAATCCTGCCTTCATCAGGACTCGAAACCTAGGACCTCCCGCTCAGAGACACTGCAGTGACATCAATTGTTGCCCTGAGCCACCTAAATTGGTGCCATCAGAAGCTAATGTTTTTTTTTTGTCGGCGAAGCCGAAGGTCTGTGTGAATTGTGTTGTGCAGTTCGCACGCAGAGCGTTTTACTGCTTTGTGTAGGTGGTTGGTGAAGGTTCGCGTCGGACCTTTGTCATTTGCCAGATCGGCCTTTGAAGTCAGTCATATTTATGACTTTGTCGTTTATTGTGTATGCTGCGCTACGCCCTCAAAATATCCGAGGGGAGAGCTTGTCTTCTGTGTCCTATAATTAGGACATGTCGGGCCAATTGTTTGAGCGTAGCCGGTGCTTCGCTTTAATGAAAGGCTTGATAGGCTGCATTAAAGAATAGGCGTCTCAAACATTGTGTGAAAGACTAGATGTCGAGTTCCTTTCTGAGTACTTTCAACCGTTTCCGAAACGGAGGGCGCGCTATGAGCCGCAGAACTCTGTTCTGAACGAGCTCAAGTGTACCCTTGTACGTCTTCGCTGTGGTCCACCACGTCGCCGCGGCTTATGTGGCCACAGGTCGGCAACACGTTTTGTACAGTGCCAAACGAAGGTCGAAGGAGAGTGAGGGTTCCCTCAAAAGAGGTTGTAAGAGGCGGACTCTGTATTGAAGTTTTGATCGAATTCGTCTGACAATCGAATGATCGATTTGATCGAATTCGCCTGACCTGTAAATGCCAGTGCATCCTTCGATCAAAAGTGACGCCCATGTAAGTTGCCTTGGGCGCCCTCTTCAATTTTTGTGTTCCAAGTATGATTTGTTTTGGCGGTGTGTAACTCTTTGTGTATTTCTGTTTGCGGCGAGGGCAACAGATTGCCTGAGACTTTTCCGCTGAGAAAGTCAAGTGGTTTTGTTCTGCCCACTTACGCGTCAGGTTCATCTGTTTCTGTAGTATCTTTAGTTTGTAGTCTAGGTTTATTCCTCTTGCTAAGACGGCTATGTTATCAGCGTAAAGGAATAGTCTCATTCGTGGCATTTGCGGTATGTCATCAACAGAAAGCGAGAACAGTAGCGGAGAGAGGACAGAGCCCTGAGGGACTCCGGCCACAATTCTCCGCTTAGAGGATCTCGCTTTTCCCACATTTACCACGAATGTGCGGTTTTTGAAGAAAGATGTAACCATTTCGGTTACGTCTTGTGGAAGAAGTAATAAGTGATGTGTGTTGTGCGGCACTTTGTCGAGGGTTGTACCATGTCGAGATAAATGACAGGTACATCCTGTGTGAGTTGCATATCAGCGTATATTTGCTGGGCCATGCAAAGAGGCCAAGTTTTTGTGCTGTTTATGTAGAACCAGTCGTTAGTGCAGGCTGACTGGCTTCGTACCTCCGTGTGTCGATGTCGTTTTTGCATCCGCAAGGTGTCATACGTCACATACGCACATAGAAAATAAAATATTGAAAATTGAGAGGATATTTATCACCAAATGGATGCGGTAATGTGTTAAATGACTTCTTTTGTGACAGATTAAAGCAATTCAATACGTACATTGTAGGGGAACTGCCCCATAGCGGAATTCTTATGAGTATTGTAACTTGAATGCGTGGTAATATGATCACATATGATCAAAATTTGTTCTTTATTTTACACAATATATCTTTACAACAGTAGAATAACCTATCCTGAGAGGCATATAGCTTAAATTTTTTGTATACCTGCATTATAAACGACCTTTTCTGTTGCAGTAAATCGTTCATAATCAGGCATTTTACGGCACAAATGATGACACATAACATTTTGCGACATGAATGATTGCGTCTTTACACATTCAGCCAATCACAGCTAGAGAAGTGTGGGGAGACAGATATAAAAGGAACAATCGACCACTGTTTTCTCACACGATGTCAAATACTCAAGACGTCACAAGCCAGTTGTTTCGTAAAATTACGTTTTATTCTCTAATATATTTATAATGCGATTATACACAAAATAGCGTATGTAACTTGTTTATATCGTTGCTTTATTGCATTCTTACACATTTCAAGACTCGCTCCTAACGTCGCTCCTTTTCAAAACATGAACTCATGCAATAAAGATAAACATTAAAAAGTAATTGCATAAACTACTATTGTCTCACCCACTCCTTCCCTTTCTTCTTCTATTTCTTTCCTCTCATGTTTCATTTAGTTCTTCTCTCATTCCTCTCTTTTTAATTTTCATTTTGTTAATACTTCTTTCTTCATTTTTTTTTCAATTAATATTTTTGTACCTGCCACTCCTCTTTCTGTCTATTGTCAATCACTCGTTTACATGAAACTGTTTACTATTCCCTCTTGTCTCTTTTATAGAAACATTCACCTAACAAAGGAGACCCTTATATTGTTATGCCTTGAAATTGCTTTCCGTAAAACTCTTTATTTTTCTACTTAATGACATTTGAATTGCTTCGATTTTGTCCAGAAACCTATTCATGTCTCTTACAAACTTTCTAATTAAAAACATGTATACAACTGTATCAATCTATGAAGACTATCATCTATGAAGTTAAGAAAAATAGTTAAGAAAAATGATATATCGAACATTGAAGGGAAGTAAATCGAAATTTAAACGTATTGTTTAAAAGCCTTAATTGAAGTCTACATTTTCTATCAGACCTGTCAGTACAGAACAGACATATCAATCAAGAGAAATTATGAAAATTGTAGAAAATCAATCGAAAGATTAGAACAATATGATGCACATATTGCGTGCGCGGCAATAAGCGTGCTCGATTTCAGGAAGTGTTCATTCTGTTCACAATAGTCAACTGAGAAACCAGCACATGAGTAGATACGTGCAAGCTATATTTTTTTCAGAATGTTTAATCTTATTATCTACTTGCATATTCAGTTGTATTGTCAATGATGTACCACAAAGTTTAAAACAGCTCTGTAATTTTCTGCTGCCAGAAGAAGATTTAATACCCCGACCATTCCCATCAATTAATGGACGTGTTCAATTGATTACTACGTCGAGTGTTGTAGTTATAGAAAACAGCGTTTGCGAAAATATATTCCCGCCCTTAGACTTACTTAAGTCATTTTTGACAAAAAAATGATTCATATATGAAGAGACCAGGTAATGATAAAATACCTAGAGGTTTACAAGAATCACGTTGGTGGAATTTGCTTATTATTCATACAATTCTTTTTTGTAATCTAAAAACCTGGGAGCTATAAGATGTTTCCCCCCAGAATATTATGCCATATCTCAGGTGGGAATGAACATTCGCGAACACAACGAGCAGTATGTAGGCTGACTGAATTTGAAAGAATTCTGAAATAGTAGCGTAAAGAACTTAATTTAGTGTTCAATTCATTTAAATGGACGTTCCATTTAAGGTTTGACTGAATTGAAAGACTTAAACATTTTCTTACCTTAACATCAGTCAATGGCACACCGTTCATTTTCAGTGAAGTGCGGAGCTGTTTATTTGAAATGGAAATCTGCATTAAAATCGTTTTATTTTCATTAACTATTAATTTGTTATTATGGAACCAATTTGAAATATCTGATATTGTACTATTTACGGTTTCTTTATTGCAAATAATATTTGTACCATCCGCGCTCCGCAAGAGAACTATTCTTCCGTTTCTAATCGTCGAGGGCATATCGTTTACGTGTAGAAGGAAGAGATCCTGCGGAATCTCGGATCGATCCCTGCGGAACTCCACATGTAATTCGCAAAGAATCAGAAAGGTGTGTAATGCTCCATTATTCCAGTAAGGTATTTCTATTCTCTGAGATCGTTGTTTAAGGTACGAACATAACCAATCTAAAGCAACACCACGAATTCCACACGAAGGTAATTTTGAGAATAAAATGTTATAATCAATGACGTCAAAAGCTTTTGAAAAATCCAATAGGTGCTTCGTTTTGATCTGTGGATGAGGCGACATCTTTAAGAAAAGAAAATATGGCTGTTTCCGTAGATTTTGAAACCCATGTTGGCAATCTGAAAACGAGTCGTGCTTACTAAGAAATGTTTCCATTCGTACGTAAAAAAGTATCTCTAATATGTTTGAAAAAACCGATTAAGACAAATTAGCCGAGAATTTTGAATTTCATTTTTGTTGCCTTTTATGAAAAGCGGCTTTATCTTAGCTGTTTTAAAAATATCGGGAAAAAATCCTATGCATATTGATACATTAAATATGTGAGTTAACGGGTGTATAATGGCGGGCGCGCAAACCTTTAACAAACAATCTGTAAATTCATCTAAACCGATCGAATATTTATTTTTTAGTCTACAGATTATTTTGAAAATCTCATGGGAAGAAGTTTCGGAAACAAACATCGTATCTAAAATTTTGGGGTAAACGCCTGATGCTGAATTTTGTGGCTGAAGACCCTTACTGAGATCGGCAGCAATTCTCGAAAAGTATTGGTTAAGCGGACTAGCCACTGTTGCCGGATCGTTAACATTTCTATCGTTATCTTTTAAAACAACATTCTCTACAAGATTACTAGTTGATTTGGTACATTTTTTTACTATATTCCTCATAGCTTTTGTTTTATTATTTGAGTTCAAAATATCTTGATCATGTTTCATGATTTTAGCCTGCCGAACGACTTTTCTTAACAATGATTTGTATTTTTAAAGTAGAGGATGAAACTTTGAGATACGTTATGATGCTTAGAAATGAAAGAAAGAATTTGTTGCTAGTCAAGAGTAAAGAGATTAGAAAACTAACTAGGGCGAGAAAGTCTGTGCCATTCTATGGACCCATAAGTTTATTTATTATTTGTTTATTTATATGTTTAATTAAATATCTAATTCTCTACGCCAAAGTTTTTCTGAGGCAAAAGTATCTTCAATTTTATAGTTTTGAATTTTTGAGAAAACGAGCAATACCCGAAAATGGAGTTAGCACCCTATTTCTTACCGTCCCTTATTACACATGTAGAGGGATAGTGCTAATTGCTCTCTATAAGATGACATAAACACCGTATTACACTATTCTTGGATTTTTTAAAAACTATAAAAATGTAATTTTTTACTTGTCTCTCGCGTCATTAATATTGTGTTTTAAATAATGTCAGATAAAGTTTCTTGAAAACTCAACAGCTTACTGTAAAAATGCGCTCGAAATTACGCATTTTCAGAAATGCTCAAACGCATTTTTTTCAAAATCGGCTTCTAATTTGTTCTTCAAACCTTTCCAACTGATAGTACTAATTGCACCGTTTAAGATGACGTAGAATTACTTGTGCTGTATTAATTTGTTTTTTCAAAAATTACACAAATGTAATTTTTTTAAATAACTCACGCTTTTAATATGCACATTTCCAGCAATTTGTAAACGTTATTATATTTGTGATTGGAAGTGCTTATATTGGAATGTTCCTAATCTTCCTCTTCTATTCCACACATCCTATATTTCCCCCCTCTCTACTAAACTAATATTTACTCGCTCTCAATTCATTACCTTACCTATATCTTGCTATCCTACGTTTGTCACATTCCATACTTTTCAAATAGATGGGAATATCATCTGTCTGAACAAATTTAAACCATTTATTAAAATTTGAATTCCTATTTTTTCATAATCCTCCTGCAATAACTGATCTTTATCTCTTTAGAACAACCTTTTACAAAAGTCTATCCTTTCTTCTCTTAACCTTAACACTTCCTCCAAAGAATAACCTTTATTATTCCAAAATTTCCCCTTTCCCAATCAGATTTACCGCTCTCTATGTTTTTATCTATTTCCAAACAAACCTGCTTTAATAACTCATTAACCTCCCCTCTCCTAACCCTATCATCAAACTTGCATGCCATTTTGCCCATCTCTATTCTCATTTTATGCCTCTTTACTTCCCATCTTACCATATAAACGGGTGTGCAATACTATATTCCTTGGATTCATCTGAAAAATCTTTCATGTCTTGTTTCTAGTTTCCTCCTATCCCCAATTTATTGCTCCCCCCACCTCAAAATAGAACCAACAATACTGTCATATATCCTCATACCCTTTGCCCAAAAATCCTTGCATCTTCTCTTAATTACACCCCACACTTGTTTGATAGCCACCATTAAAAATTTCTGCTGTGTTTGTTTGTAGCTCCCTCCCTTGTTAAGCCAAAACCGTAAACACTTATAATCGTTCACGATTTCTAAAGTACTTCTTTTCCATATAATTTTCTCACATTTACTCTTCCTTCTACCCTTTTAAAACTTCATCACTTTGATCTTATCCGTATTTATTTCAAGTTCCCTGTTCTCTAGATTTTTTTCTAATCTCATTAATATGAACATATCCCACGAACTAATCCCATAAACGTATGGAAAATTTCATGTAGCAGCGTACGGATATTTGCCCCTGATTTTTAGGCAACCCATGTGCACAGATGTTCTGCAGATCACATTGAGATGCATTCAAGGAGTTTTCATGTACCTACCGATCATTAGTACATTCATGGTTGCCTAACAATCAGGGGAAATAGTACCTATATAAATTCATACTCCATTATGTAAACTATATTTTATTCAATTTACTTCTATTTAGACATTGGAAAAGTGATCATTTTTATCTCCTCTACATGCACTAGAAGTTTATAAATTTATAGAGACAACTGTACAAGTAGACTTATTCTCCAGATCTTCGATAAGAATATCGGGTATGTTTGCTACTGTCGTACGATTTGTATGTATTTGTTTGTCGAACAATGTCGTTTGTACACAGACAATCAAAGGTCTCCGGTTTTTGCCTCTGCCTGCTTTAGCACTTGAAGAACTTTGATGGCTTTACAGAACTACCAGTGGAAGTAATTGATAATTACAGACCCCCCCAATGCTTTTTCATGCCTAGAACTCTGCTAGTTTGATTTATGTTTCCGGCCTTCAACCCATAACTGTTATGGACGATATTATCGTTAGTGTAGTGAATGTTTCATTCAGAGAGGCGTTTGTTCCTCCCCCGCTGGATCCGGCCCCGACTTGTGCGTCTCCCGTTGGCGAGGCCTCGCCCCTGCCGAGACAAGGTTTTAATACCCGACATGACTGGCAATGTTGTTCACGTGAGAGAACGTGCGCGCCCGCGCGTATGCGTGTGTGCGTTCGTGCGCACGTGCGCGTGCAAGAGGATAAAATACGACAAAGAAGAGGAAGGAAATATCGCGCACGGTCCGTGGACCTTCTTTATAGCACTGCTCAGGCGTTCGCCTGTTATTGATCGGATTAACCAAAGACAACTACCTACCAGAACAACCAATCGCTAGAATTCTCCCCGAGACAGCAGCTGAATTCTACAGAACCTTCCGTTCAGGGTCACTGAAGAGACATTGTCCATGCTGGCTCTGAGCTAACTCAGCCGGTGAACTTTGCTAGAATTGAGCAAGCTGGGTCGATATGATAATTGTATTTATTTATTTGGTCGCGAATAGGCCGTTGTAGGACCACGCGAGCGCGCCACTTTTACCCACCGAGGTCCAGGCATATTCTACCGGGGGAAAATGCGCGTGACCTTTTTCTTGGGGAGTATCAGCACTTTTAGGCCGAATCCATTTTTACATCCATATGGTTAGCCCTGGGGGGGATAAGTCAAAGACTTTGGAATATAGTACTAGACCTACCCTCCTGCCTTTCGGAGCGCTGCAAATTGAACACTGCGCGGTCCGCCATGTTGATGGCAAGTGTGTGAAGTGAATACCCGAAGCCCACGAGCGTTTATTTTATAATTAAAGTTTTTAGTGAAACATTATGGTCAGTTGCTGTGCAGCATTCGGTTGTACGAATCTAAATTCGTAAGTTTGTATGTTAAAATCAAGCTTTACCACTTACCAGACTGTCACAGTAGTTTATTACATAAAAAATTAATAAGACAGCATTGCACAAAGTCAATTACCTTCATGAACCAATAAATAAAATTCTATTTCTAAAAAAAAAGTCAGTTTTATTACAATCCTGTCAAGTGTCCCTAAATCCTTTCAAAAGAAAAAGTTCTCTATAATTATTAAATATTATTGGTTAGAATGTTTTTAATAATTTATTTTCCTTATTCAAGACTTCATTTTTTCAATTTTGTCCTGAAGTGTTACACTAATAGGTTAATTGAAACTTATTAGTGTCCAATTTTCCTTCTAAATCTTATGTATAATCAAGTTGATGTGCTTTTAGGAAAATTTGTAAACACAAAGATTGTCTTCCTGTCCATCATACTTCATTATGAAAGGTTGTTCATGTGCCAGTAAACGTTTATATAATCAAAACCCAATATAATTTGTTTATAACAAGCAGTTTTGCAGTTGAGATTAGCCATAAAATGTCCTGTATAAAACAAGAAAATGTATTCTCTGAACTTTGTGAAGGAATGTCATTGATCCGAAGAATAAAAAAAAAGTTTTATTACGAATATTTTCTTATTGATGCATCTAACTGAATGTTTATTCATGCTTTTATTTCCGAAACGCCGTATTTGTATGCTCAGCTCAGGTGCTTTTGCCATCATCATGGCGGACGGCGCAACGTTCAATTTTTGTTGCGCGTTGGACCTCCTTGACATTGGTGTGTGGGGCCTTGGGATAAGTATGAGATAATGATGAAGGGAAACAACAAAGTCACAAGGTTCGTATGGCTGAGAGATCGGTATACTTCTGGATCTTCTCTTGATGTTACGCCGATATGTTGTGGGTTTTAGGTATTGATATATCGATAATAAAATCCTGCTGATGGTTTCTATCGATGTAAGTTATATTGGGTCTATTGCCGCCGACTTGTCTGTTAGTGATAATGTAGCGATCCCAAAGAGAGTGTGCTCACTATTTTCAAGCATGTTCTAAGGTACACATTTATTATTATTATTATTATTATTATTATTATTATTATTATTATTGCTATTATTATTACTACTATTATTATTATTACTATTATTACTATTATGATTACCATTATTTCCAATTTTGCCTTTATTACCATTATTATTATTATTGCCATTATTACCATTATTGCCTTTATTGCCATTGTAACCATTGTTACCATTACTACTATTATTATTACGACAATGCTGATGAAGTTTACCTCGCTATTCGGAACGGCCAAGTGCGCGCCGTCCGCAGCGCACGTGCTGTTAGCGTCCGTCCAGGTCTTGGTGTTCGCGAACAGCCTGTAGGCGCTGCGCGGTCCGCTGCCTACGGCGTCGGCCCCGCCGAGCAGCTCGTACCCTGGCGGCGGCTCCGCAGGCGTCGGAGGGGTGGCGGAGCCCCCGAGGCACGAGGGCCTCTCCGGGCACGCCGGACACGCCTCGCACGCGCGCCTGGCGACACAGGGAACGCGCTGCGTACAGGACTGTTCCGCTCTCAGAGCACTAGGTATGTTTATGATTAATTTTAAATTTATTTCTAACGAATTTAACATATACAAATGATGTGAAGTTTTTCTTTTCCCTCAATCCCCTCCTCCCTTGTTTCCCACTTCTGTCATCCACTGACAAACCGTTTGCTCCAATTGCGTACGTATTTTCTTTGAATACGTCCATCCGTCTGGCTGTCTGTCCGTCTGTGAAAAACACTAGCGGCTAAACTATTGGTGGGATTTTTTCCTAACTGAATATTCCCCTGACGATCTGGCTTGACTCGAAGTTCTGTGAATGTGAAAAAAACATTCTTTAAATTTTGATTCTGGAATTCTCTGGAGCATTTTCAAAAGTTTCTCAAAAATGGCTCCACGTTTTGTCATTAATTTCTTGTAAGTATAGAGTTAAATACATTCATAGAGAAGGCATAGGTCCAATGTTCACTGTTAACCCGAAATTATCGAAAATGGCAAACGTTTTCTTGAAAATGGTTCCAATTTATTCTTTATTTTTTTAAACGAATAGTGATAAATAGACTGACTAATATGAGATAAATACATATTGATGTTTTTTTCAAAATTAAATAAATGTATTTTTGGCATATCTCTTTTGCCGTTAATATCGATATTAGTAGCAGTTTGTATAAATCATTATATTTGTGAGTCGAAGTGATTCAAACGATGTCCAATGACATTTCTAGAAAATTCAAAAGTTGCCCGTGAAAATTAATTTCAAATATCGCATTATAAAAATGCTTAAACGATATTTCTAAAAACATCTTCAGATTTTTGAAAGAAATTTCTATATAGGAGGAGGTTTTACTCTTGTTATATTTCAGTTCTGTCAATAGGGGATAGCAAAATTGAGAAAATGTAAAATAAAAAACTATACTAAATTTTTCCCAATTATCGGCGATAGATGGCTGCTGGGAAGAAGTGAAACAAAACTGAAAACCAAACCCAGGCCGAAGAAATTAGAAAATTAAGTATTTTCCATTCTGTAGCATTACTAGTTCATTTTTGCATGATACTTGACACACGGAGACCTTGTCTTCGGCTTTTGGACCGTCGCTGTCCATTGTTCAGTGTATAGTGCGACAAAGGCAAATACAAGCAAATGCCATGGATTATGGATTCAAATTTTACGTTCTGACCTGTTCCTTGCGCTGAGTCTTGACGTCTAAACGAGAGTGATCAATGCCTTGTTGAGAAGATGCTGCAGATGAAACTGGAATGAAAGGTGACTGAACTCTATTGAGGGTATGAAGTCAAGAGTAAGAGAGAACTCCGCATCCCCTTTTATCTTCACAATTTCCATTAGGAAACTCATTATGAGTACAAGAGCACAGAGCGAGACCTGGTACTTCAAATATCGACCGTGTTCCTTTTACTTCTGATTGACCAAAATTTGTAAGTCAACGCGGTATGAGAAGGGGCAGAACATACGCCCACAGCTTATTTGTTGACCATATCTCAAAGTGCGGAGTGGGTATGACGAAAGAGGAAATACAAGGGCATGGAGGCCATCTCGGGCGAGAGAGTTTCGTCGATGAAGGTAGTGCAAACAGCATTCCTTTGGTTTCAACACACGAATATTAGGGTTAATATCAGTTATTATTTCATATGTTAACTTTCACAGTATTGTGATCAAGGGAACTTTTCATTCAGAAACAAAACATCGGAAAAGAAAAAAACATCATCACACAACAACGATATTTTGAAAATATCGGTGTTAATACATTGATGTTTAAAACATCGATGTTTCTACAAAACATCGATGTTTCGAAGACATCGTCATCGACATAGTCCGTGACAATGTAGTTCGTAGAGGAACCGCACCTGCCGCAGTTCGCGGGCGGGCAAGTGATGTTGACGATGGGCCGGGGGCACGGAGGCACCTCCGGCAACGTGGGGCAGATGGGGGCGGGGCAGCGGGGCTTGGGCGGGGGCGCGGGGCACTTGGGCCGCGGGCACACGGCGGCGGGGCAGGGGGCGGGCTCGGGGCAGGCGCGGCACGGCGACGGGCACGGCGAGTCCTTGCGGCGGCAGTTCTGGTCGCAGATGTACTTGTGCATCTGCGCCGCTCCGCAGGCCACCGCGGCGACGGCCACCGCGACTCTCAGCCACGCCCTGCGAAGAATAAGCATTTACGACACTAGTAGTAAAATAGTAGTTTATCCTATTAGTTTCTAATGTTAAGCTTTATTGCATGAGTACATGGTTTGAAAACGAGCGACTTTAGGAGCGAGGTTTCAAATTTGTACGAATGTAATAAAGCAACATTATAAACGATATTTTTTTGTATAACAGAATTTTACGAAACAACTTTCCTGTGACGACTCGGGCATATGACATCGTGCGAGTAAACGGTGGTCGGCTATTCCGTTTAGCTCTACCTCCCCCGATTCTCTCGCTACGATTGGCTAAATGTGTGTTGACGCAATCATTCGTAACATAAAATCTAATACGTCATCATTTGTGCCATAAAATGCCCGATTATTAACGATTTCTTGCAACAGAAAAGGCTCTTTTATAATGTTGGAATACAAAAAATGGCATTTTTGACTTACTTCACGCGTAGTAAAGTGTTTCCCTTTTACAATAGACTGTTTAAAAATATTATGTCAAGATTATCAGTGTACCAATATATTTATGAATTAAAGACGTTATAAGGCTCTGTCATTAGAACCAGTAACGCCCATAATACATACATGATTTTATTTTTTATCTATTGTTGGAGTATACCAGATCCATGATACTGCAACAAGGAACCTTGTTACAGTATCATGGATCTGATATACTCCAACGGTTTTTTTTTTGGTGTAATTTAATTGATTTAGATTTACTAATTAATTAGATAATTTGACTCGGTTTGTCTTTTCATATTTCCCTTGCATGATTCCTCCATAAGAGCGTAGCATCATTTAACTGTTTTCATATTTCAGGAAACTTATTTGTCCATGTTTAAGGCGAACATTTCTGGAAAACTATTGCATTTATTAAAACATTATTGTATTTTAATAAATTCAAGAGTTTTCAAGATATGAGTTCGCCATAAATATGGCCAAATACTTTTCCTGAATGATTGAAACTGAGAACAAGAAGTGTAATGATGTTTTCACATTTCTCTTCGTGTCCACGATCCTCGTGTTTACGATTGTGTCCACGATCCTCTCAATCGAGGTAGATAATGCAATGTATATCGAGTTCCGAATCGAAGGAAATAACGTATCAGTAAAAAATGAAGTTATTTATTGCACTAGCTCTACCTGCCTGCTTCCCAAAGCTCAGCGAATTGAATAAAACTCTAAGTGACCGTTCAAATGAGTTGATTCCGCACAGGTCAGCTATTGAGGTCGTTAGTCCCTTTCTCCCCCAGTGGACCGTGATATCCGAGCCGCCGAACGCGTCTGCGCGCAGAAGTTGCCCCTCTTCAATAACGCTGTGTAACAAATTTTCAAAATAAAATCTGTTTCTGGTTTCAAATGACTGATTTCTGGTTAATTGAGCAGGAATATAGTATGAAGAAAATAGTCTTTAGACCCCTGAAACACCTTTTTTTGTGACCGTCACAATGTTATTTACGCAACTGTCAACTTTTGCATTTTTTAATTTTCTTTTAGTACCAATTTTTTAATTTTTTTTCTAATTATCGCAAACTCTTAATTGAATACAAAATACGACATGTTTTATACGTCTGATACTAAAAAAGGATTTCATTTAAATTTTCTAGGTAACGTCAATTAGTAAGATGAGATTTTTCTCTTAATTATGATTAATGCTAATTCTACTCAGTTATGGCTTCAAGTGGTGGCACGTATCCAGCAAGTGCCTTTTGTTTTATTTGTGGGGAATTTATTAAAACGAAAGGGGAAAAATCCACATATCATCACTAGTGAACATTTTTTTATTGTATAAGGCTTTCTTCGGGATGTCCGTTGGAGACCAGGACAAGTCCTGGGCTCCACACGTAACTTGTGCGACCTGTAAGAACACTTTGGAAGGATGGTGCCGAGGGGAAAGAGGGCTATGGAGCTTGGTGTTCCAATAATTGGGCGATAACCCACGGACCATTCTACGAACTGCCACATCTGCACGGAGGACCCTTTTAAAAGAATGATTGACATGAAAGCACCTGCAGTCATTTATCCCAACATACCATCATCCAATGCTCTTGTGCCGAAAGGCCCTGAACTTCCTGTTCCTAATCCTCCACGGCGAGATGAAAGTGGTGATGACAATAATAGTAATTCAGAAATTGAGTAAGATTCTGAAGACTCTAATTACTATTACAAAAATGAAAACAATGAAAGGAAACGATATTATCCCAACCAAAAGGACCTAAATGATTTGGTCAGGGACCTTGGTCTTACAAAGTCCTTTGCTGATCATATGCAATCAATGAGACTTCAAAATGATTGCCTTCTTGATAGGTCTATGAGTGGAGTGAGATAGCAGGGACACTAATTCACACTACCATAAACGATTTAGCCCTAAACGTGCTGAGTTCACTGTGGGGATTCTCAACATTACATGAGAGTCACTTATCATCGAAAGGTACTAATGCCATCTTTCACACAAAAATGGTACTAATGAAGCAATTTGCGGCAGCTTTGTACAAGGAATCTGCAGCATTCAACATCTGTTCCCAAAGCTATCCAAAGCAAAAGTTAAAGCTGAGGTTTTCGTTGGACCTCAAATGAAGAAACTTATTGAGTTTCAACAGTTTCCCAAGCTTCTCAAAGCAAACGAGATTGAGGCTTGGATCCGTTTTGTTAAAGTAGTTCATTAAAGTAGTCAAAGACTTCCTGGGAAATCATAAATCTGAGTACTATGTTAAAATGGCTGAGATTCTGGTTAAAAATTACACCAAAATGGGATGCAGGACGTCTCTCAGAATACATATCCTTGATGCCCACCTTGATGGCTTCAAAGAGAATTCGGGTGCATATACCTAGGAGCAACGGTCACGCTTTAATCAGGACGTCTAGCATTTTGAACGTCGCTACAAGGGAACCTACAATGATCACATGATGGGGGACTGTATTTGGGGACTTATTCGTGAAAGTGATAGGGCATACTGTTGCAAATCTTGCAAAAGTACTCATTTCTAGCTTATTTGTCGTCAATTTGTGGATATTTTGCTAAAATATAATTTTGATTTAAAATATAATGTTCCTTTTCCTTATAATAAAAAATACAGTCGAAAATTTGTACTTTTTCTTCATTACAGTACGTAAATTTCGACTTTACGTTCTCTTGACCACAAAAGCAATGATTTTGCAGGGAAGTAAGGTTTTTCGATGTGTTTATTATATAACCATTTAGAAAATTATATTGGTTACTGAGAACCAAAAATGGTATTACATGGTATAATCTACCCCATGGGCAATGTCCATGCCAGGGCAAGCTCTGGACTGGTCTTCCGGCTTGAATGTAGTGCACATAAGTGAAAGTGTGAGGGATGAGGAAAGAAAATATCGTTCGCATAGTATGACGCATTTGTTATGTTCTAGCCTTTGCCTGATGTTGTTTGGAGAAACCACGAAAACATACCGATCAATGAATGAGGCCGCTAGAATTTTTGTTTAGTCTGTGGTTTAATTTGAACATGCTTTGTAGCAAGTATCGAAAATCTGCCACCGTCAGGTCATTAATCCTAGCAACATCCGATCAACGATGCTGCAAAGACAATGAATTTATCGCTGCGATAACGTACATTTTCTATACCAGGACCTCGCAGGATGACATTTTCTGTGGAAAATCATCTATTTTTGACGCATTACAATATTTGATGGGGCAAGGAAGTAAAGCTTTTTATACTGTATTTTTTATGAATCATATGTGTTTCTTACTTTAAAATAATAAAAATCCTTCATAATATTTTAATCATAAATTCAAATAATATATTATTTTCTTCAAACAAACGTTTTCACAATTACTTGAAGAACCAATAAAGTTTTTGCTTATTTTTTAGGTGCGTGTCAGTCTGCAAATGATGTAAGACGTGTACGATATTCACAGCAAAAACAAATGCAAAAAGTTCAATGTCAGTAATCATGGCCTTAAAATCACCCTACCTTCGATACTGCTGTCAAATTCAGTTTGCGCGCCGTGTTGCACGTTGCTTGCACTGCAAGGAGGTTCAACTCTTCCCTCCCCAAGCGCCTTTCCCCGTGCGGAGTGATGCTCGTCCCCTGCGCCCGACAGCCCTAGCTCACACTGACATCGCTGGGCTTTGACCGGGAGGTGACTCAGGGCATCAACTGATGTCACTGCATTGTCTGTCCGACAGGACCCAGGTTCGAGTCCCGACAGTAGGAGAATTTTTTACACTAGCTAGGTCTAGTTCTCTCGTTGGCAGGAGGAGAAGTCTAGAGGCCGGCTGCTTTGATCGATAGTTTCCCCGATCAATACCAGGCGGATGCCGGAGCAGTACCCTGCCATACGGGTCACGAACCACGCGCCATCTTTCATTGCTTTTCCTTTTCTTATCCTCCCCCCTTACACACACTCTTACATTAACATACACTGCACTACCACGCACGCCGGGAAGCTGGCCGGGTGCTTAGAGCTTGGACCGGTTGGGGCGATGGCCTTCTGGTGGGAGATACCTGGTTGGGGAAAACCCCGCCGACTGTAGGTCGGCGCCGGATCTCGCCATCCAGCGGAGCAACATCACCGTCACCTCCCGCGATAAAATCTGCAGTACACTTACGGGACTAATGACATTAGCAGTTGACGCGCCCGGAATCACTAGTAATCAAACTTGTGGGCTCAGGCAGCCCGAACAGCTGGGGTCAGCACTGCGTGCGCGTGTTGGGGCCTGGTGACGGCTCAGGGCGGAAGGGACGGGGCTCGCCGTGTAGGACAGGAAAGGTGGGGTTACAGTGTGCTCGTAGATACAATCAGGGCCGGATTACACTTGCCCTTGCCCTACGCCCAATTTTGTCGTAGGCATCAGAAAAAAATTAAACGACCCTATTAAACTTTAATTATTATACTTTTTAATTAAAAACGGCAATTTAGAGGAATACGGAAGACACATATCATTCAAAATTTACGTTGCCTTATGTGACTGAATGATTTCTCCTTTTCTTCATTTTTAATTTTTTCACGTTCTTCTAAAAACCTACGCTTAAATTGCTATTTAAAAACAGTTTATTTTTGAAAGCAACTAACAGGAGGCCCTATCGTAGCCCTAGGTCCAGTGCCGAACGTGCCTACTGGTTTATATGGTCCTGGATTTAATTCATTTCTTGTCGTCTCTAATTATAATAAATAAATACCCGGGAAATGTTGGGTTCTTCAGCTAGTTATCACTGCTTCAGCAGCTTTAGCTTTCTATTTAAACAATTTTAGTTTATTTTTGGTGTAATTTTAAAACGCTTACGTTACGTAGAGAAGGGAACACTCGCTATTGACCATGACTAGTGATAAACGTCAGAGCATATGCGTGTAAATTAAAGTGGTTCTTACTTATGTCAAAATACAGCTGGAGGGTTGTGTGTTTAAAGTCGTGCTTTACTCACGTTTAACAATAATGAATAGTATTCATGAACCTTGGAAAAAAACCGGATGGTAATCGGAGAGAAGATTCTACTTGCAAGCATCGATTTTCGTAGATTGCCGAATATGGTAATACTGCTACGATCTTAAATTAGTTGGGCGACTCAAAACAAGGTACTTCTGAATCCTATCCTAAACCCATCCTGATCGACAACCCTTGATTCGTCGCACCAAGCTTACTCATATAGTCCACAGCTAAATGTTTTGCATCTGCTCTTACCTGCAGTCCATTTGTGACCCGTGTCGGCCCAGCAGTGCCTGAGAATATGTGCACAGCAGAGTAGATCTCGCTCGTGTCACAGTAGCTGCACTCGCAGATAGACCGTCCTCGTGGAATCATGAGCGGGTGTCTGGAAAACGGATGAAGTCCCCGCCACGTGCTTCTTCCCACTCCACCCCGCCCCGCCTCGTCCCGTCCTGCTTTGCTTCGATGCACTCTCCAGAGGAAGGAAGTCAGATTGCGGGGCGGGCGTGATTAGGGCTAACGAACATTGCGGTTTTGGTGTGCATTGATATGCGTGTAGATGAAGGTTAACATCAAACCTGTGGACAAATATACTAAAATGTTAAATATTTAAGTAGATTAAGTAGTGATTATGCATGTTGTTAAACGAACATTGTTGGCACACAGAACGCCGTTCATTGGACAACCTATTGAGTTATTATGAAATACACATTAAAATTGTACCTACGTCTGCTAATATTTTGTTAGTCAATATTACTTCCATTTTGTGTTACACACACTTTGTGTTTTTTTTCTTAGTCATCTTTTCTTCTCATCATTCCCCTTCTTTTTCTGCTTCTCCTTCTGATGATGATGAAATGTGATATAATATTTTTGGTATTTAATTGAAATTAAATTTTCGTTTACTCCCAGTCAATTCATTGGGAAGGAAAAAGTTGAAAGTTGAATTTGGTACACATTACCAGTCATTAAATTATTTCGTGGTAGGTTACATACCTGTGTGTTTTTAAGTGATTAAATATGAGCACAGATATAATTTAAATTATAGAATTTATTTCTGCGCTGTACATCAACATTTCTTAGCTGAGAAGGGAAACTCAACGAAACAGAAATCATCGCCGTGAAAATAGTATGACATTAGGCGTATGCGGAGGTCATGGCTCCACTGAAAATTTTGAAAGGGTCTCTGTAACCATAATACATTATTTTATTTCTGTTAATGCGCTTAATTGCTGATTTTACACTTTTTTAACCCGACAATTTAGGGAATTGCAACGTGAAAAGCAATCTTGTATCCTGTAAACGGGACAACATCAGTTGCACTTATTGTCTCATTATTGTGAGTTAAGAAATAATCATTACAATAATAACAGTTTTAATGTTTATTAAAACATTCCAAAGTCAAGATGGGATTAAGCCAATAAAACAGACAAAAAATACATATATTACAATATTGAAGTCTTTTTGTTTCTAATTTGTAGTCTAATTGTAACATCTTTTACATTTATAGTATATTTACATTCCTTGAGCCCGACTTTAAATCTACATCAGAAATTCCTTATACCTTTGGTCGCGCGACCGTGAAGCGTAATTCATAATCATAATGCTGGGCATAAATTACTACACCTACAATTTGGTGATGTTTTAGATTATATTTTGGTAATGGCACATGTTATATTTTGATAGGTGGCATCATTATTATGTTATGTTTTATCACCAATCTACCTGATGTATCTCTGTTTTGATGATGACTCTACTATTATGTTATATCCTAAATGAACTTTCTGCGGCCATACCGAAGTAAGCCTCCTTTTTTATTTGAAATATCATACAGTATCTATCTATCTATCTATCTATCTATCTATCTATCTTTCTTTCTTTTTGCGAGTGGAACTGTGGGAATCTTCAAAAGACGAAGAGGAGCCCGCACTCCTCAACAGTGTGAGATTTTTACCCACTAAAACCAGAAACCCTTTATGTTCCTGGCGTTTTCCACCCTGGAACCGCAATTATGCATTTCTTCAGGATGGTGCCAGCTGTATTACTTCGAGGTGATATTCAGGTTCAGCTTTCATCTTCTTGGGAATGGCGGTGATATATCTCTGTCTTGCTGTCCACTTCTCCTTGTTACAGATCATTAGTGTAACCATGTTTTCTGGTGAGACATTACACCCGACCTCCCATATCATGCGATGCCATCTTGGGCAATGGAACAGCGTATGTTCGGCGTCGTCCACTTCATGGCTGCAGTAGAAGCATACTGCGTCTTCTGTCTGTCTGAATCTTTGAAGTTATTCCATGCCCTGTGAATGCCTGAGTTAAGGGTTATGTCACGAACCCGTGTTTGCGGTTTATCCATTTGGATATATTCGGGATGAGCCTATGAGTCCATCTGCCGATCTCCTCTTTGTCCCAGCGTTTCTGCCAGTGGTGCATCACGTTTTCTTTAGCTCTTTTAATTGCGCTATTCGTATCTTGGTGCGTTAGCCGTCCGTTACCTTCTTGCTCATGGGAGTAGTCGTAAACTTATTTCCTTTCTAGAGCAAGCAGGTCAATAGGAGGGACGTTCGCCAGAAGAAGACCAGCACTTCCGGATACAGTTATATATGCCGATGTTATGCGTAGAGCTCCTTTCCTCTGAACAGAATGCATTTTCCTTCGCAAATTATTGTTTTGAAGAGATTCTACCCAGATCGGGGCTGCATAGAGCATTTTCGAGTGCATCACACTCATAAGAAGTCGTCTCCTTGTCGCTGGGGCCCCTGATGTTCGGCATCAATCTTGAAAGCGATGCTACTAGTCCTAGTGTTTTTATCAGTCGTCACGGTAACGTGTGGTCCAAAACTTAGCTTCCTGTCAATTTCCATTCCTAGATAGCGAAAGCTCTTGCGACACTGTATTTTTTCCTTGCCTATTTGGAATGTTGGGTTGGGGTAGGATCGTCTGCCCGTGATGAGTAAAGCTTCCGTTTTATTCTATCTATCTATCTCTCTATCTTTTTTTTACGAGGGGAACTGTGGAAATCTTCAAAAGACGAAGAGGAGCCCGCACTCCTCAACAGTGTGAGATTTTTACCCACTAAAACCACAAACCCTTTGTGTTCCTGGCGTTATCCACCCTGGAACCGCAGTTATGCATTACTTCAGGATGGTGCCAGCTGTATTACTTCGAGGTGTTATTCAGGTTCAGCTATGACTGGTTTCTTTCGTCTTCTTCCTTCTTCTTGAGAATGGCGGTGATATATTTCTCTATTGCTGTCCACTTCGCCTTGTTACAGATCATAAATGTGACCATGTTTTCTGGTGAGACATTACACCCGACCTCCCATATCATGCGATGCCTTAGCGTGTCCCATCTCGGGCAATGGAACAGCGTATGTTCGGCGTCGTCTACTTCATGGCTGCAGTAGAAGCATACCGCGTCTTCTGTCTTGCTAAATCTTTTAAGGTATGCCTTAAAACATCCATGCCCTGTGAATGCCTGAGTTAAGTGGTATGTCACGGACCCGTGTTTGCGGCTTATCCATTTGGATATATTCGGGATGAGCCTATGAGTCCATCTGCCGGTCTCCTCTCTGTCCCAGCGTTTCTGCCAGCGGTGCATCACTTTTTCTTTCGCTTTTTTAATTGCGCTATCCTTATCTTGTTGTGTTCGCCTTCCGTTGCCTTCTTGCTCATGGGAGTAGTTGTAAACTTCTTTCCTTTCTAGAGCAAGCAGGTCAATAGGAGGGACGTTCGCCAGCAGAAGAACCGCACTTCCGGATACAGTTCTATACGCAGATGTTATGCGTAGAGCTCCTTTCCTCTGGACAGACTGCATTTTCCTTCTCAGATTATTGTTTTGAAGAGCTTCTGCCCAGATCGGTGCTGCATAGAGCATTTTCGAGTGCATCACACTCATTAAAATTCGTCTCGTCTTGTCGCTGGGGCCCCTGGTGTTCGGCATCAATCTGGAAAGCGTTGCTGCTATTTTTAGGGCTTTTTCCGTCGTCTCACTAATGTGTGGTCCAAAACTGAGCTTCCTGTCAATTTTCATTCCTAGGTAGCGAAGGCTCTTGCCACATTGTATTTTTTCCTTGCCTATTAGGAATGTTGGGTTGGAGTAGGATCGTCTTTCGGTGATAAGCAATGCTTCCGTTTTATGGACTGCCACTTCCAGCCCTTTGGACGTCAGCCATTTCATCACTCTTCTCAGGGTGTCGTTTACGATGACCTCTAGTAGGGCCGATGTTTCCGCCGTTGCCACTATTATTGCATCGTCTGCGAAGCCTACTATTGAGACATTTTGCGGGAGTTTTATTCCCAGTAGACTGTCGTACATAATGTTCCATAAGACAGGACCAAGTTTTGAACCTTGAGGGACACCACAGGTCATCTCAATTTCCATAGGTTCTCCTGCACCTTCGTAAATTGTTTTTCGGTCGCTTAGGTAGCTCCGTATCATACTGATGAGGTACTCTGGGGTGTTCTTCTCTATCAGAGCCTTGATAATCTCCTCCCATTTGGCCGAGTTAAAGGCGTTCCTGATATCGAGCGTTACGAGGGCACAGAATTCTTTTTTTGGTCCCTCTTTGGCTTCTCTTGCCTTTTCTACGACTGCTATAGCGTCGACTGTCGATCTGCATTTTCGGAAGCCATATTGCATTTCCGACAGACCGTGTGTTTCCTGTAGCCATGTCTGTAGTCTTTGCAGGATCAGGCCCTCAAATACCTTTCCCATCGTGTCTAGTAGACAGATTGGTCTGTAAGATGTGGGCTCGTGTTGTGGTTTGCTGCCTTTTAAGAAGAGAGCAAGTTTCTGCTTTTTCCATACACTCGGAAAAACATTTTCCTTCAAGCATCTATTATAAGCTTTCAGAAGAAGTTGAGGATGGACCTTTGCCACTGTCTTCAGAATTTCATTGTGTACCCCGTCGAGTCCTGGGGCCTTTTTGTTCTTAAGAGTACTGCATACTTTCTGTAGCTCTTTTGGAGAAAACATTTGGTCTTCTGTAATTTTACAGGGCTGCCATTGTTCAATCGATGGTTTCTGATGCGATGGAAACAAATTCTTTATGATTTGGATTACCCATGTAGGATCATCCAATCCGGGTGATTTCCGCCTGCAATTTAGTTTTTTCGTCACAATTTGGTATGGTTTGCCCCATGGGTCGTTGTCTATCTATCTATCTATCTATCTATCTATCTATCTATCTATCTATCTATCTATCTATCTATCTATCTATCTATCTATCTATCTATCTATCTATCTACCAATATATCCCAAAATATTAATGCCAAATGCAACCCGCAACGCACGGCGAACTTTGTTTGCTCAACATCGATAAATAACTCCCATTCAAAGCGTTCTAGAGCATTAAAAACTAACATTTTGAAAACATCAAAGAAACGTTTCTCACGCCGTAATCTGCGGGATGAGATCTTCTTGAACATTCTATTACAGTTTTGCTGGTCCGACGCCTCTCAATGTTACCCCAACTGCTCCGAGACGTGCAGAATCTGCAACCTCATATGAGAGAGACGCCGAAAGAGGGTCATAGAGACAGCGACAACGAGAGGGAGACAGAGATAGAGCCACGGAAGGAGAGGCAGAGCCGGAGAGAGATATGGAGACGGAGGGAGAGAGACAGAGAGCAAGATGAACGGTAGAATGTCTTACAATATATATATATATATATATATATATATATATATATATATATATATATATATAGTGACGTACCTGCTTGGCGGTACTTTCCACTGCAATAAAATTTGTAACGGACGGGTGTCTTATCTCGTGAATGGGTCTCTTAAAGGAATCGGCATTACATTGGAAAATCAAAGTAAGAAATTCGTCTGAACACAAATACAATTTATTCTTAAAATCACACGTTCTGTACATTATCACACATACGATTACTCCCCGTCTTGGTACCAAAATTCGGTATACAACTGGATTTCATCATACCTCGGGTCCCATGAATACCTCGTTTGTCCACTGACTATCGCCAACGGCAGCTGCGGCCGATGACCTTCGACGCAGTCCGGCGCTCCGGGCGGTCAGTGAGGCGGGCTCCTGCCTTGTCGGCCCGCGGCGGCGGCAGCACGAATCCCTCTGCTTCGACGCTGGTTGTTGTGCGTGTAGTTCCGCTTGAGCATTTACGGCCTCTGGATTACGTTCGTCTTGCCCTTGCAATGTACTTCTTGTTATGTCGCAACACCTTTCGTCAGTTCCCTTCCACTCTCATAATTATCACTACGGAGCACGTGGCCGCCACTCGTACAGGCATCAGTTCCGCGATTTACAGTTTTACTTCTATCTTTACTATTTCTGATATTACGAACACAATCTTTAGCTTATACATTCCGACATCTGCCAACATTACATTCACCTGCTTCCTGTCCGTATTTCTATGATCAGTTCACTGGATTTAATCTTCTTCGTCGCGAGCACCGTCTCACACTCTACTCTGCCAACGGCCAACCGCCAACTGCCAAATGTCTCGCCCGCTCTCGTCGGCCCCCGGCGGCGGATTCGTTCTCTAGTCCCCCCCACCGCCGGTCGCCGCACCTGCCGCTAATACCGCGCAGTTCAAAACTGGTCGTAATTATACTATTGCACTCTGTGTCTCTAATTACGTAGAGAAACGCTCCGCGTTTCAATATATATATATATATATATATATATATATATATATATATATATATATAATAACCGCCCCCTCTGCTCCGCGCAGTTACCTCCGACTCACCTGATTACCTGATATTCCTCGACTTCAGCGTTTCCGCGGCTGCTCCGTCGGTAGACTCCCTAGAGGGAGGCATGCATGATAGGGCTACTCTAATATTACCACACAAACGCATTGTTTCAATTGTTTTTTAAACAATGATTTTAATGACTCTTAATATGACAGAGATGAAGCCTCATGTTATAATTAATCTTACTAACTTAAAACTAATCTTGTCTTACGCGGCCAACAGGTCAGAGATCATCTTTGGCCGCCGGGCGGCTGGCGATAATGGCAGCCCGGCGTCTGGAAGTGGTCAGTCAGCGGCAGTCGGCGCCCTACCTCGGTCCCTTCTGTCAGCGCGGCGGACGGGCGGCAGGCGATGTCTTCCTGGGGGTCAGGGGCCCCGGTTACGTGGGCGGCGATCGTCGCCGGCTGCTGTCCATGCGGCGCGGCAGCGTTGACTGGCGCCACTGCGTTGGTCCGGGCGTTGTCGGCACAATTCGAGGTGGCGTTAATCGCGCCCCGGCCCATCTTGCACTCTGGGCTCGCGGTCGGACACGTATCTTCATGGCCAACTGCAATTGTTCAGACAGCGCCCTCGAATCGGTGTGAGATGACGCGATGAGGCAATGCATTCGGGCGGTGGCGCGACGGCACTTCATCCGCTTGCGTCCCCCCATGAGTTGAAGCAGAATGCCCAAACACCGAATATTTAGCGCTGAGTGCATCAAGCAGAATGTAGATGGCTGAACGCAGAGAAGAGAATGAACGAGCTAGCGTGCTCAGTTCGCCACGTAGGCTCCGCGGATCACGTGATCCACCCCCGCTTCATTTCCCGCGATTGGAGGGCGCGCGTCACACGGTTTCTTCCGCCCTATCGTGGCCATATCTTGGGCGGTCGCTCGGGCCTTGCGTTATTCTGCGAAATCCGAACATCACCCGAGTGCTGAGAAAAGGGCTTGGCTGCAGTGCGTCGCTCGGTCGGCGGCATCCGTTCTGCCCCGTGAGTCGTAGGGTGTGGCTTGACGTGGGTTGCGCCGAAACAAAAGTGCTGGATTGCACAGCGTCCCAGGCGTCCACATGTTTCCTGGCATCCTTCTCAGCGGCGTTATTCACAATATAATTTTACAAATATGCGTCGCCACCAGGCGCGTGCGACCGTCCCATTACAATATATATATATATATATATATATATATATATATATATATATATATATATATATATATATATATATATATATATATATATATATATTGTGGCGTTATGGGATTGTGCAACCCCATAACACCACCATCTCGTATGTATGAACACCCACAGGCAGCGAGGAGAGCAGGCGTAAATCAGAGATGCCTAAACGCGCAGCCTGGTATCCGTTGCCCGTACTTAAGGCGAACTAGCAAGCAACGTTTTCCTTGTGAAGGGTTGAGAGAGGGAAAGTAGCCCCGCCACTGAGAATTTCCCAAGGCGTCGGACAATAAATACGCAAACCCGCAAGCGGAAGCCCTCTTTTGATTGTCGCCGTCCGTCGAGTAAGCAGCATTTTGATCACCGCTCGTTAACGTCAGCTTAGATATTGTTTGCCGCCGCAACGACTGCTAGGTAGGAGTTTTCGGCGTCGAACAGACATTCTAGTTAGTCGTCCGCGAGATAGTGAAGATTTAGTAAAGTGTTTCTTCAATTAACAACACGGGAAGTAAAAAGTTACCCGTTGTGAGAAAAGCATTGAAAGTTCTGGTTTAACAAAGTAGAAGTAGCAGCGAGCGAGGAACTTGCACGAGTATTCGGGGAAGTGCAAGGGACATTTTCACAACGTGGGCGTAGTCAGAGGCGCCGGTAGCAGTCGAAGGAGAAGAAGAGGCCGACTAGGAAAAACGGAAGAGGACGCAAGAAGACAGGAGAAGAAGAGGCCGACTAGGAAAAACGGAAGAGGACGCAAGAAGACAGGAGAAGAAGAGGCCGACTAGGAAGAACGCAAGACTACGCAAGTAGACAGCGTAGACGGCAGAGGCGAATACCGTCTCTTACTACGCAGAAGCTGGGACCGAGCGACGTCGGTGCGGAGACCAGCGCACGACCATCAAGGCCAAAAGCGGGAAGTTCATGAGGTAACGCATAGGGCGCGGAAAGTAGGTCAAGTTCACGTCGGCAGAAAAAAGACTAGTATAGGAAAGTGTTAGGAAATTGAGGACACGGGTGGCAACAAATTGCAGTATTGTAGGAGGAGACTTTTGATGCACTATTGCCTGCCTAAAACATTCTATTTGGGACATTTATTATTCTGCTATTAGCAGTCACAGTTAAGTTGTAAATGAGAGTAGTGCGCTCACACACATTTTGTTCTTCGCGTGTAATATTTTTTTGAAGCAAGAGATTGTAAATTGAATTTGGTTTCATGTGCAATGTAACTAGAATAGCATAAATTTAGATATAATTAATTTTCAAGGGAATTCCCACTGTAGGTTAGAGTAATTATTTCAGAGAATCAATTTTGGAGTAAATTATGTGTTCATTCATTTAATGTGCTGTAAAGGTTTCTATTTTTGTTTTGACCATTCTTTGTAAAAGTGTGATTCTATATTCGTGGTTTCTGTCATGATCTGATGCCACTAAAGGTTTATGGGTAAATTATACGTTCGTTTATGTGCAATTTGTGTGATTTTATTGTGTTAAGGGTTCAAACCTTTCTCGCACCCTGAAGATCCTGCTCCCTAGATTTTAAGCTCGCTTCACGAGCAAAATCTTGTTAACCCGCCTACGGTTCATGCTGCTGTTGTGAAGGTGGCAGTTGTAATTGAAGGTGGGTTGGTTAGAATATATATACGAAATCAATGTTATCTAGCAGTTTAGATTGACCTACATATATGTACATTTTTATGTCTGTTTTGTTCTTCCTCATGATTCCACTATTCACTTTCAATGGACAATATTCATTAGATTTAAATAATATTTTCCTTAAAATTGTTCAAAACTTCTACTTCACGTGTTTTCATTATATTCATAAATAAATTTAAAAATATATTTAAAAAAATACTTTTTTGTTAGATTTAGTACAACGATGCGTGGTATATCTTACCCCGTGGTATTACGAAATCTAAGGCGGCGAAGTATTCTTTGATAGCCGCGTGGATCGCTAGAGTTGCTGATCAACACGTCGCCTTTGGGCATTTAACACGGAGCTGCGCTTGTGTGTAAATACGTATATTGTGCTTATCCAATGCAGCCGACTTCGGTTATAGTGAACTACCAGAGAGTAACATATTGGTTCCCTATGTCAGAGGTTCACAATATTGGATTATCTCAAAATTAAATATATTTTCTCCACAATTGTTAATTTTTTTAATTCAGAGATAGAGCAAAATACATCATACGATGAACTGAAAATTTCAACAATGTATTTCCTACGTTCACTATTTCCATGGTTCAGAGTTCATCAGAACCGAATCGTATTGGGTAATGTAAGTGAAACGGAACCAATGACTTAAGTTTACTATAACCGAGATTTCACTATATCCGAGTTTTCTACATTCGGAGTCGATATAACAGTCGTATAACTGTTAACAAATATAAATAACAGTCGTATTTACTGTTATTCATTAAAGCCAGTACAATTATGGGCAGTCATTTGGAAAAAAGATTGGTTAGACGTCAGGACCACCTTGAATAGCTCATGACCGTATAAAACTCCTTAGCAGCGTGAACGCGGATCTATCAGGTTAGCAAAAGTGTATTTTACGTACGCCGCCGCGACTGCCAAGAAACGTGCATTAAATGAAGATTAAAAGTGTTTAGAGCCTACAGTTATTCATGAAAACCGTCAAGGTAGCACAAACTCAACTTACTATCTGGAATAAATGAATTCATTTCTGCGCTAAGAAATTCGTTGAATAGCAACCTTCCTTGAAATTATTTGTTGGTTTGATTTTCTGTAAAGGAAAAATCTGCCAAAAATAAATATTCTGAATAGAGGTAAAAATCACTGTTTATTATTCACAGAACATTTCAGTTCTTGAAATCTTTCAAATCCTATACAAATGATATTTATAATATAGAACATATTTTTTTTATATTTACTTACTACTATTGTTCAGGTAGGTGATGTAGGTAAATCATAGATATTATGATATAAGAAATGTAAAAATTATGATCAATGATGATGATTATTTTAAATCAAGAACTATTGTTTGTTGTTGATAAAATAAATCTATTTCTAAACTCTTGATAATTCACACACATATGGCTCAGTGTCTGAACATTGTTCGGCAGCTATTGCAGCATGGCTTCTAGACAAGTACGTACAGTCGTTGCCAATTGGGGCAGACACTCTTCCTGATTTCCACATGTCGATTTGGGCGGACGTCAAGGACTCTCCTGTGGGAGAACAAAGATTTAGTGTTGCGCTCAAACATTTGCTTGAGACAATGAAATATAAATTGATGAAACTTGAATAGAGTCGAATCAGGCTGACTTTAAAATACCAGTACTAATTAACACCAATCACTCGTTCAATAATATAGATTTTGTGCGTTCAAACATGAAACAATAAGGTGAAAATTTGTCTTAAAAATCATGATATTCGTACTTGGCGTTTGAAGTAAGCTAGTTATTTACGTTACTAGTGCAGAATGCACGTATTTGGGGTATGAACGAAATGTTTCATTATTGTTTGAAACGAGTACCATGGAATATATGATGCGTAAAGACTCGTAAAGACAATAATGTGAACAAATTGCCGCTAATATAAATTTTAACGTCATGGGAGACAGCAAAAATTGTTATAATTTTTGGAAAAAAAACAAAAGAAAAGAGCATAACGGCGTTTTTGTCATCTTATAGAGTACACTTTGCACTATCCCTGCCAAAAGTTCTAAGAACAAATTTGGAGCCGTTTTTGACAAAATCTTGTTTTTGTATTTTATTTAAAATTGCACATATTGCTTGCAATATTGCGCGAAAACTACTAACATTTTTAAGATAGGCACATGACCTTAATATAAGAACTAATTAGGGACAACAAATTTAATTTGAAAGAAAAATCTCTGTCTTTAATATTTTAGTTGTAGGAAGACGCCGAAAAATATTCAGCATTTTGCAATTTTCGAAAATTCAGAGTTATTAGTAACATTAGGACCTAAGTTGCTTTGGTAAGAGTATTTTACTCCATTCTTAGAAGAAATTTAAAGAAACAATTTGAAGCTGTTTTTGAGAAAATTTTGAAAATATCCGGGGGATTCGTGTAAAGTACACCCAAATTTTAAAAAATGGTTTTTAAAATCTCGAAGCTTTGACTCGAGCCGGATGGACAGGGGTTTATTCAATATGGAAAAAATCCCAGGTATGGCTTAGAGCTAGTGGTGTTCTCAAACGGAGAGACGGTCAGACAGGCAGACCAACGGACGAACGGACGAACAGACGAACGGACGAACGGACGAACGGACGAACGGACGGACGGACGAACGGACGGGCTGACGGACGGGCGGGCGGACGGTGGACGGGCGGACGGCGGACGGGCGGACGGGCGGACGGGCGGACGGGCGGACAGACGGACAGTCGGTCGTTTTGAAGAGAAATGCTTTTATCTGGAGACCCCCAATACGTGTATTCCGTACGTATTTCCGTTGAAATTTCGAAATCGATTTTCCGCAGCATTACATAACTTTCCCTATACCATTCATATTACTCCGTATACACTTATGTATACGGGAAAGTAAAAATTGAGACGAACTGACTGCCGATTACGCTCGCTGACAGTGACTGCCGATTCGGACCAGAGATAAGGATATGCGCGGCGTTATTGTTTGAGATTGCGGCGGGGAGGTGTCACACAAGGGTTTTCCAGTCAGGCCGGGAGGGACGAAATTCAGCGTCGCAGAAAAAGCAAAGGTAAATGTTTATAAAAATGCAAGTAAAATTGAATTTTTCATGAAAATGTGAGTGATAGAAACTTATTATTATTATTATTATTATTATTATTACAATATTATTATTATCATTATTATTACTATTTATTTTTAAATTAGCACCAAAAAATACATAAAGTTTAGCTATCATTTCCCTTGTGTTTATTCATCGCAGGCCTGTGCAAACGTTCTCCATTTTCTCACTGCAGTAATTTGAATTCTTCCTGTAGAACATTAGGGATAATAGTCAAAATCAGTAGCTGATTTTGACTATTATTGCAAATAGTTTTATTACACCGGAACGAATATTTTCATACCATGTATTGCCAAAAACGCTCCTTGCTACCGTTATTCATCATCCAATCATTCAATTTAATATGTACTACATGAATTACTAGATATAGCATGACTAAAGAAAACCAGCGTAGATGGCCCTTCTTTCCATAATAGTTTTTAACTGTTTTTGACGTTAAATAAATAAATACACATTTATTTACATCATTATGATTTACGAAATTAATGTTCTGAATTTTTTTCGACACTTTTTTCCTATAAAATGAAAATGAACCCGTGTGGGGTTGCTGGTCCCCCAGCGGGCGCCTCCCCAAGTGGCGAATAGGGGGATGCCCGGCCAGACGTGTACCAGGGAAATTAAATACCCGGGGTGGTCCAAAACCAGCCAAGAGGAAGAAGAGGACGGCAAGAGATGATTGAAAGCTCAAAAGGCAGAGGAGGTGGATGACTTTAATACCTCTCTTCTCTCATTAAATCAGCTACCTTGCAGAAGAAGATGGCTCGTCTATGATTAGAAGAAGGTAACCTCGAGAAAAAAAAAATCCCTGGTCCTCTAAGTTGGGGGTTGAGTTGTTGGAACTTCACCCCATCGCTCGAAAAAAAAGAAAATTAAAAATGCACGTGTGCCAAGCAATTAGCCTCGGAACCACGCTAGTTTTCGACGACGACTTGACCTTCGAAATAGGTATATGAGTTTTGGAACTTGGAATGGGCAAGACATAGCCACAGAGGAATCCGAAGTGTTTAAAGGATTAGACAGATTAACTTTTGATGTTGCTGCCTTATCGGAAACTAAAATGAAAGGGAAAGGTTTGGAAGATATTCAAAATTACGTGCAGCGACCCAATTAATACAGCGGATTAAAGAAAGAAAACAAAGCCAAGAAAGCAGTGTCCATTGCCATTCGCAAATATTTAATACACCACGTAAAAATGGGATGGTATTAATGAAAGTCTACTACGAGTCGATCTACGTCTTAAGGGGTACGATATGGACGTAATTGCCACCTGTGCACGCACGGACAGAATAAAAAAGATACCGCCTTTTTTACCAACTTGAACTCTCTGCGCCAAATTGGAAACAAAAAGGAAATACATTTAATGGGCCACTATAATGGAAAAGTATTAAGACAATATGGAAGAAATGTGTTTTTTGCAAGATACGTGTTTTTTTCAGCACAAAAATTATCCATAAATACACCTGGTCTCAGCCATCAAGGAAGTCATACTCTAAAATTGATTACATTGTTGGTAAAGAGAATAATAAGAGCAGAGTGGAAAAATGTAGGGTATGCAGAGATGCAGAGTGCGGAGCTGACCACTTCCTGCTGCGAGCCAACTGTCTTTTCCCCTTCGACAACGGAAAAGTCAGAGATCAAATGAGAGAGGGAGGCTCTAGAAGAAAAGACACAAATATTAAGTATAAAGTGAATTTACTAAAAGACCCATCAAATTTGTTATTGTATAAGTCCAGGCTAAGTGGGAAGTTGCAAAAGTGGATGAGTCCTCTCTGGAAGCAATGTATAGAGATATAACAAAATACATGCAAAAAGCGGCATACGAAAGTTTGGGTGTAATTGATTGGAAACAGCAGAGGACTGGGACCTATTGGTGAAGTGACAAATTTAGTGAAAGGATACGGGAGAAGAAAATAGTGGCTGACGACTCGTGAACTAGAAGGCAGAAAACCTTACACTCGAATATGTAGAGAAGTCGAAAAGGAAATTATAAAAACTAAAAATTACCTATTGGACCTAAAGTGTCAAGACATTAGTAACACTGTTAGAAGCTCAAGATCACGGGAGGCATGGAAAGTGTTGAAACAGTTGAGAACAAATGAAATGGCCAATTAGCAGCTTACAAGCCTAGACAGATAAGTAAAGTATTATAAAGAACTGCAGGAATACCGTGTAGAATGCCACACATTATATCAGTTGAAGGATACATCTGAGAATCATATAGAAGATAGATCACCAATAGAAGTTGAGAAAGTGATAAGCTTCAAAAGTGGTAAAGTTCCTGGACCTGGAGGGATATATATGGACCTAATAAAATCAGCTCCATTGGTATTGTTCGAACAGCTTTCGGAATTATTTAATACCTGAAGTCTTTAAAGTGGGTTACATCTCCAATATATTTAAAAAAGGATATAAAGAAGAAATCTTCAATTACCGTGGTCTAATCGTCCTGAGTTCCCTTGGTAAAATATACAAGAAAATTATTGAAAACTGTTTGGAAAATTAAATAAATGAAATGGAAGAACAGTGTCCCTTTCAAAGTTGTGGATGGCCATATAAAATCAATATATTAACAGCATATATATTAAGGCCATTAGAGAGTTATATTCGGACAATATCGCTTATGTCAAGTCAGGAAATAGCATATCAAAAGAAAAAAGATAAGTAAAGGGCTAAGACATGAGTGTTGCATTCCACCAACTCGGTTCAAAATCTGTCTAGGAGAAGTTCTAAACAACTGTAAGAAAAATTGTGAAAGGATGGGAATAAAATTAAATGACGATTTGTTATATTCACTAAATTTTGAAGATGACCAAGAGATATTTGCAGATGATGAAGACGATGCACATTCTCTGTTAAGGAAATTAAGTGACGAATATGGAATATTGAGATTGAAAATTAATTTCAAAAAGACCGAGTACATTGTGGTAGGAGGGACTGGAAAAGATGTACTAATCGAAGATGGTTCTGTTGTTAAGTGTTGTCAGATGTATAAGTATTTAGAAAGTTTTAACAGACCAAGGGGACAGTGAAGAGGAAACTAATCATTGCATTCGCCAATTACATTCAATTATGTGAAATAAAAATATTGCTAATAATGGGGAAATTAGAAGTTTTAAAGCAATTGTGGAATACATATATGGTACTGAGTTGTGGGAGATCACAAAAAACAACGAGAAAAAGTTAAAGTCCATGGAAATGAAGTTTTGGAGACGCAGCTGTAGTGTAACGTTAATGTAAAGTATCATAAATGAAAACATGAAGCAGAAAATGGGTGTATTTCGGATATAATGGTTATTATAGAAGGGAGAAGGTTAAATTGGTACAGGCATCTTAGACGAATGCCGGAGGAAAGTTGACCATCAAATATTTGGAGGTGACAGATGCCACTGCACAGAATGAGAGGTAGACCAAGACTTACATGGCATGATGGTGTGCGACAGACAAGGAAAGATCCTCTCATCAAAGAAGATGATTGGCAAGATAGAAGAATATAGAAACTTGGGTGCCAGAGAGTAGTATTCGTGGTTCGTAGTTCTACTCGCAGGAGAAGAAGAAGTAAAAAGATAGAAAAACTTCTGAAAATAATGATTTATTTGTTACTTACCTAACACCGTCGTAAATGGTCTACCAAATCCGCTTCGTACAATTCCAATATGAAACCCATATCGTAGGTTGTTGGAATCAAGCCAGCCCAGAAATAAATCCTTTTCAGCCTGAAACAAATAGAAAAAATTGTTCACTTATTTCAAAACTTTTTAGGGCTCTTTAGAAAATTCTTAGGGTGTTTATATACATTTATTTTATTATAAAATGATAGATTTTGTGAGTTCAAAAATATATCATACATGCAAAATTTAGTTCACTGCGCTAACGACTTAGTCCGTAATTAATAACATTTATTTATTATGTCATACAACATGTTCAACGATTTTACATTCAGTATATATATATATATATATATATATATATATATATATATATATATATATATATGTGTGTGTGTGTGTGTGTGTGTGTGTGTGTGTGTGTTTCCATTATCAGCCTGTAAATCATTTGATGGTAGTTCTATTCTCTAAGTAATTTTGCAACGTTTTTACCCATGTTCTAGTTTTTAAATTGTAATCCCTGTTCTTGATACTCTATAAATATGTCTCCACGGTGTTGTGTGGCCTCTCATTTATTTTTGTAATCACAATCTGTATAAATGAATAAACGACCAGCTTAGATGACTCGGTGTATCAATTGATATTACTACAGTACCTCTGACCGGGAGACCGTAAGTGGCAGGATTTTCAACACTAGCTAGATAGCTAGGTCCGATTCAGCCACTGTCTATACGAGAATTGTAGCGACCGACTGTACTGATCGGTAGATTTCCGTGATTTCTCCGATCAACACCAGGTATAAGGCCGGAGCAGTACCCTAACAAAAGGGATACGCACTCTGCGCGACCTTTCCTTCCCCTTCCATCCTTACCCCTTACTTTTACACACACTTACACTTTCATGCACTACGCTACCAAATGTCGGGATATCAGTCGGGGCGTTCGAGCTTGTCCTGACTGGGCGGCTGCTTGCTGGGGGAGGTGCCAGGTTAGAGGAAAACCCCGCTAACCGACGCGAAGCTCAGCTCCGGATCTCCCCATCTAGCGGGGAAAGATCGCCAAAGACCGCCCCCCTTCCGCGATAAGACATGCACTACGCTTACGGTCCTAATGACCTTAGCAGTCGATGAGCGCCCAAACACTAATCAATCAATAGAAATAATGCGTTGTGCTGCCAGAGCCCCGGAATCTAAGATGTCAAATCAGTCAAAGGTGTGCAAGATGTGCACATGGTGCAACAAGATTGATGCAGAAGATATTTGTAACTAAGAGGGAAACGGTCAGAAACTTGTTTTTCGACCCGGAATTTGGCAAAATTGCAGATAGTCTCTTGTTCCTCAGAAACGTTCAAAAACTTGTTTTTGACACGGAATTTGGCAAAATTACAGATATTCTCTTGTTCCTCAGGAAGAAGTATGTCCTACTTATTGTTATGTCATCGAATTAAACAGAGAAAAACATTGCTGTTCGAGCTGCAGGGGATAATGATGATGAATCAGAAAATAATAATATTAATATTAACATGCTTGTCCAGCTCTAGCAAAGTCCCAGAATACCTGAAAAAGCACTGTGGGTTTTGCACTTATATCCACTGGCAGATCTGTAATGCTGAAAAATGTTCCAATCATATGCTCCTCTGGTTGCAACGCTCACCAAAACCGACGTCTGTAGAACTGTCTACAATGCTATAGGACCAACAAATTTAAACTGATCGTTCTAGATCAATATAGAAAATTGGATATCGTTTTTCGGTATTATTTTCTGTTCTCCTGAGTACTGCACGCATCGTTAGGAAGTTTTTATTGATATAACTGTCCGCCCGAGTTTGCAAGCGAAGCAGGCACCTTGGTTCTACAAAGATAACGGTGTCTGCTATAGGCACCTCGCTAAGCGAGAGACTCAAAGAAATAATAATAATAACAATAATAATAATAATAACAATAATAATAATAATAGTAGTAGTAATAATAATAACGACTCACAGTTACGGAGTACATTGAATACCTCTGAATTTGGTACTGCCAAGTAACCACCATCAACACTGCATGTTTCATTCGCTGCGGGCCAAGACGTTCTTATCCGGTACACCTTGTAAATCCCTAGGCCCGGCTCTTCTCTATATCCACTTGGCAGAGCTCTGGTAGGTGGGGCAGTGGGCAGCGTTGGGCACGGCGGGCAGGGCGGAGGCTGTGGGCACGCGGGGCACGATGGGCAAGGAATTTCTGGGCACGAAACCTCGGGACAGGACACGTTTACTAGCGGCGGTGGGCATGGGGGTATAGGTGGAATCGGCGGGCACCTGGGCACGGGGCACGGCGGGGGCACTGGCAACGTGGGACACGTGGGTACCGGGCAGCGGGGCACGGGGCAGGGTACCGGTTCGGGACAGAGAGGGCATTGGGTGGAGCACCTCTGCGACAATGCAGATCCCTTCTCCGCCGCTAGGAGCACCGCCAATCCCAACAGCGCGCTCCTGAAAATAAAGTAAAACATCAGGAGAACGTAAGGGCAATTGTGGGCGTTGCCACCACTAAATTAGAAGGTGATGCAATAGATACATTTCTTGATTTCTTAATAAGTCTCGAATGGTGCACGGAAGTGGTCTAACCGTGAGTGACAGAACCGGAAACGCTCATCTGCCCACTAGAGGAATTATTCACATACTGTGTAGGGATACTTCGCCACTTGGGAAGGCCAACTCCAACGTAACTCGATTTAGCTCATATACAATTAATTTAATAAAAGAGATATTTACAATTAATTCTCTTCGCCACGCGTGTCGGCCAATTGTAATAATTTGCTTACTCTGATGTTAATTTATAAATAATATTCACCTACGCCTTGTTTAACAAAATTTGTTTGAGGGTGTGAATGTCCGAGCCGCCCCAAAATTCTTATTAGGGATTTCTAGCACGGGTTCGGGAATTGGATACGTAATTTTCTTCTCTCTTGTTCACAACTACAATGAAACACCATTTTTTTAAATTGATTATTGCCGCCGGCTACAACACGGTGCAACTCCGTTTATTTCTGTATAAAAATTGCTACTTTGTTTCACTACCGCTTCCACTGGCTTACATATAACACATTAAAAACAATATCAACAATACTGAAATATTATAGTCTTTCCTTAAAAACAATAATGCAACACATTCATACGTAAAATGCAAACACAAATCATTCACATATGTATGCATTCCTTTTCTTCTTTTATGGCCATTTACTTTTAAAATTTAACATTCTATGAACTGCAAAACATTCTTGGCCTTATCATATTGCTATGTTGAAATAAAAATTTAAATGTCCGCTTTCCTGGCATCGTTCGCCACCGGTTCCACCAGAAAACCAGCGCACGCCTCGCTGACCTCAGGAATTACCATTTTTCCATTTTTAAACCCATTTTATGTCCGTACTTGTACTTCCACTTATTACTCAAAAACAACACATTGTATATATCAACATCAAATCTACATGGCTTCCATCCGCGATGCGGGCCACACCGAGTCTAACATCCTTTTGTGTTCCCGTTTCTGTGTCTTTCCTTCAGTTCAAGAAACAGTTGCCATCTCCCTCGTTCGTCATTTACTTTCGGAATTTAATTGCAATTTTCTTTTAAATTCCGCTCTAACTCGATCTCGCTCCATTCCGTAATTATATTAAATATTCTTTTGGTTATGTTTTCCTTTTTTTTATTAACTTTTAGTCCGGTTTGGCTTATTCGGCACTGTCACTCACATCAGGATTTCGCTTTGTAGTGTTTGATGGTTTTCCAAAAATTATTATTGCTTTTGATTTTCTTAAAAAAATTACTGTTCGTATGAATATTCGCCACCCTAAAATCTGCCTTCTGTATTTATTTATTTATTTATTTATTTATTTATTTATTTATTTATTTATTTATTTATTTATTTATTTATTTATTTATTTATTTATTTATTTATTTATTTATTTATTTATTTATTTATTTATTTATTTATTTATTTATTTATTTATTTATTTATTTATTTATTTATTTCGATCTGTCTGTTTTTCCACAGTTCTTCAGCCTTGTTGTAGTAAAAAATAAACGCTACTCTCCCGAATTCCGTCATTTGTTTACGCAAACATGTCGCTTTTGGATCTATTAAAATACATTGATATCATTGTTTTAGACTTGTGCATCTGGATCCTGACAGTAAACTCTGACAGTGATTTCGTGAACTGGCTTCTCATGACATTTGATCCATATATATTACAAGCCTTCAGGGTTCTTCGAAACAAAAAGAGGAACATAAAATTTAAAAAAAATTAATTAGCTAAATACTGATAAACAAGACTCTGAAGAAGTAAATGCCGTTATTTCATTCCAGGATTCATCAGATGGAGACTGAATATTTAGTGGTTCGTTAATCATTATTTTTGTCTCTAATTCTTTAATTTGTTTCCATATTGACCAATCTATATTTTTATTTTTCCTTTATCGCTTCAAAATTCATTTATTCACTAAAAATATAAAAATATAAACGCAATATTTACTAGTATGAATTTAATTTTTCTAGTAAAATATGGCTTATATAAATAAAAAGTTTAATTGAAATGTCCGGGCTCCTCCTTTTATTTTAAACTGCGTACTCTGTGCTTACGGCCGTTGACAACTGTAGAGCCTATTCAATTAAAAGCATTTTTAACATTTGGAATAAAATATTCTTCAAATCTCTGTATCTTAACAAAACATGACAAGAAAACCCCCTTTGCAAGACACAAAGCGCTTTTGAAGACCTCTGCAGAAAAATAAATTGCAGTTCCTGAACTTTGATTGCTGAGTCGACAGAACATCTTCGCTCTTCGATTCGCTTCAAGCACTACATTCCATTCGCATGTGTGAATGCATGTGTTCCTTTCCTGAATGAAATGAAATGAAATGCATGAAATTTCCACCAAACGTTCACTGGCAAAGATAATCATTTTCGACCTCAAAAATGACTTAGAAGTTAGTATAATGTATTCTGAGACATCTGTATATGCGTGTTTGTGAGTGTGTGTATGTGTGTGTGCGTGTGCGCATGTGTGAATGAGTGTAAGTGATTGGGATAGGCAAAAATGAGAGAGAGAGAGAGAGAGAGAGAGAGAGAGAGAGAGAGAGAGAGAGAGAGAGAGAGATAGGTGGGGGAAGAAGGGAGCGTGGGTTTGTGAGTGGTAGATGAGATATAGGCTCACTCAAAACCCTACACAGGATATCTCCCAAGTCCCATTTACCTGAATATCATGTTGGTTGTGTTGATAGCTGCGAGGTTCTGAAAGCCAGCTTCTTCCGACGACTGCAGATGCTGCTGTTACTGCTGCTGAAAGGCTGCGACATATACAGCGGAGTTGTCGAGGCGGAAAAGGATGTATGATTAGACTCAGTTGGCTTTGACAATTGAATTCGAAGGCAGACGCGTAGCTGTTTACACTGTAGTGCCTCTGACCGGGAGGTCTGAGGTTCGAATTACGACGGTGGCAGGATTCTCGACACTAGCTACTCGTAGATAGCTAGGTCGAGTTCTGTCGCTGTCTGGAGGAGAATTATAGCGGTTGGCTGCTCTGATCGGTAGTTTTTCATGGTTTCTCCGATCAATCCAGGCGAATGCCGGAGCAATGCCCTAACAAACGAGCCACAGACCGCGCAATCTTTCCTTCCCATTCCTTATCCTATCCCACCCCTTACTTAGATACACTTACACTTGCATGCACTACACAACCACATATGTCGGTAGCTTAGAGTTCTTCGCGGTTCGAGAGGCGCCCTGCTGGTGGGAAGTACCTGTTTGGGTGAAAACCCCGTAGCCGACGGCAGGTCAGCGCCCGTAATGATTGACGTCACCTCCCGCGACAAAACATGCACTTCACGTATGGGTTAAAATATTCACTTCACGTAATTATCTTAGCAGTTTTGGCGCCCGGAACCAGGTAGCTGTTTACGGAATGAACAGTCATCATGCTGATTCTCCAAGAAAGTAGAGACTCACAAGATCACAGATAAATAACACCGTGCGATATATCATGAAAGAATATGATGTATCAAGAAGTTAATTGTATTATAAAACGCTCGTTTAAAAGGCTGCAATATTTGGCAATAGAGGCAAATGGAAAATATCACTCATTCATAGGTAACCCAACTCCTTTGTGGTGAAATATTGCCGTGTCTTTGAAACGCCTCGATAAGAAAGTGTAGACTGCCTATCACTTACGATGAATATAGAAGTACAGGCATTACGTTACAATTCAATACACGATTGATTGTGTATTTTAAAGTCATAATGTTGCATTGTGTACTATTTTAGTTTTCATCTTTTATTAGATAGTAATTTAATTTACAAATTTCAGAGTTACATAAATTTCAAATCATTGTTTGAGGACAGATGAGGTTGCAAACATTGACAGAATCTTGTTCTAGTGTTACTCACTACTACTAGTTGCGTGAGTATCGCCTTCGCGTCGCGCCATCTACGTTCAGAGCGTTTCATCTGTTTGTATCTTTCCCAACCAGAATGCGCTGCATGCCTCTCTTTCCTTTCAGTGTCTCACTCGTTCTCCTTTGTTCCCAGGTGGTTTCACTAAACGATGAATACTTATTATACATTTTCAACTTATTTTATATCCTTTTTAATACAAATAACAGGTAATATTCAGAAAATAAATATTTATATAGTTTTCAGGAAATAAAAGGTAATATTTTATATCATTAAATAAGTTTATTGAAAATTCTATTTTTCAAAATTATTAATACATTATTGTCAAAATTACAATAATTCTTAAAATTAATATAAATTGTGAGAAGGGCAAAATAGAGAATTCGTAACATCTATTTAAAACTAAACAGGTACTAAGCAGTACTAAGGTACAAAGTGTTAAGAAATATCAAATTAATATTATTTTATCCACTTGGATGGTCTAGAGCCAGACAAAACGAAACTGGCCGAAAGAGTACGGAGAATATCAGTGTCGTAATAAGAGTAAGAAACAAGTGTCCTAATAATCCATGGCCCTCCATTAACAACAATAATAGTTTTGAAATGTAATAGTAATAAATGTAATGAAATGTAAAAGTAATAATGTAATAATTAACTATATCAACGTCAGCCTGAGAATTCGCAGACTAAATAGTCCCATATATACGAAAATTATAGTTCATTGGACTTTTACGAAGTGCATAAAACGTTCATTCGTACCGTAATTTCTTATTACAATAATCGATTGATAATCAAAACGCCGTTTGATAATTTTCCAATCTCATATTGTACGACTAATATAATAAGTTACGTTGTGTGTCGTAAATAACTCGCCTTTCTTTTATTCCTTGACCTTGGTTCACTGGAGCGCAGAAGGCGTTCGGACTGTTTCCAATTGTCGACAAGAAATAGTTTTAAACTTTTTGATTTTCACTTTCTTGCCCACGTAGGTACTTCGTAGGAAGAGATGTTATGTAATCCTGCCCCGAAAAACGGCGAATTTTTGGCAGCAAAACTCTTATTGCCGGGCCCTGGTATTGTGGCGTCTTTGCCGGGGCAATAAATCACAGACGTGAACGGTTTGTAAATTATTAAGTATTTATTTGAAAAAATGCTCAGTCACCTGAATACTATGTACAATAATTACAATAAACAATATTGACCCGTTACTATAAGGAATGTTCCCTGGTTACCACCACCGCTGGCCTGATAATTAGATATCATTTTCGGTGTGATGCACCAGTAGCCTACGTGAGCATACAAGCGAGTAAGCCGCACCTCCCGTCTCGACATAGCACGCCGGCTTCAGTTCCCTGCCTCAGTAGCCTATGCATTAAAATGCAGCGCCGCGCACAACCCACACGACTTCCTACCGACGCGCCCAAGAATCAGAAGAAGGAGTTTAGGTCCGGGGTCCGCTTATATTACCTTCTAGGCGGGCTGACTGTTTCATCTCGCGACTGACTGCGTCTCATGACTGCGTCATCTCGCTGTTTCCGCCGACACGTTTCTGCAGACAGCCAGTCTACGGGGTTCCCAAGTTTCCACCCACGACACGGCACCCCTTCCCTTCCGCTCCCTAGGTTTTCCATTGTTCAGCCCAGCGTCTCTTCCGCCAGCGCTGTCCATGAGCATGAAATGCACGTGGCTGATATTTGGTACGTTTGTACAAGGCGACTGATATGACGCCACAGTATCGAAAAAAGTGGATAAATCCTGTTGCTAAATAAAAAGTCCTCTAGCACTTGCTGTAGGCAGAATCCGTGTTTTGCGGGTCCTTGATATCGAAAAATTGATTGACGGCAAAACGTCTGTATGTCTGTCTGTCCGTACGTCCGTCTGTGGCCAACGCTAGCACCTACATCGTTCAACAGATTTTCTTTAAAATTGAAATTTCCCCAAAATTTCCTCTAAAATGGCACCAAATTTTTTGATCAAACTATGTGTTCGGATAGCGTAACGGACGCTTAAGAGAATGGTGTAGGTTTCATTTTCGTCAGATTTTTGAAAATCGCAAAAGTGCAATTTTTTGGGAAAGGCATCCTACAAGATGAAACATCTGAAGATAGAAATTTTGTCTGTAATGAAATCTGTTCCTTAAAGACGAATCTGTAAATAAGTTCAATTTTTCAAAAATATGTGTAGTTTTCATATAACTTGGCGCCAACAATATGCAGTTAAAAAAATAACATTTATCTCTCAAAATCCGCTCCAATTTTTTTTTTCTCTAAATATTTTCACAGATTAGAGGGATGTTGACACGAATGTCGCGGGTCTCATTTTCGTTGAACTTGCTGAATATTCGAAAATTCCAAATTTAGAAATAATGTAAGAAAGTATGTGTTGTTGTAGCACCACAAGTTTGTATGTGAATTAGCGTCAAAATCGGCCCGCAGGTGGAGAGAAAGAAGTTTAAAATTGTGTGTGACGAAAAAGTGTTGTACTAATATCGCTAATATTTTCCCAAGCGTACTACCTACGTTACTTACTTAATAATAGTTTTGTAGAAGAAAGAAGCCATTACTCGACAACGCGGGATCGAGAACGCAAATGTCACCGTTGGCGCTACAGGCACGACGCAAGAAGGCTATATTTAGTCTAGCGCTGCCTTCACGCAGGTGTAGCTCGGCCGTGCGTTCTTTGCTCCGAAAAGGTGTATTCTTGTTTATGTTGCGAGTTGTTAGGAGAGAAGGAAATCCTATTCCAACTCATGGCAAGGAGAAAGGCGCAAGTCAGAGACAGTATTTAGACTAGACATATTAATTAAACTACGGCGTCTGAGGCGGCGGGGCATGGCGGCGTCGCTGAGTGACGACGGAAGGCACAAGAAATCGCAGGCGCCCATTTATAGTGGTTACAGCAGCTAGAGGAGGGGAGGAGGCATTGATCAGAGGTGTCGCCCGCCTGCCCACCCGCTGCTTGTCGCCCAACGGTACGATAGATCTCACTCGGTCTACAAATCTTTTAAAAAGAAACAGGTCCTCATCAGAAGTCGTAATGTTGAAGATTCAACTAGATTTTAAAAAAATATTAAGTAACAAATTTCACGAGAACGTTTGTACTAATGTTGCACCCGTACTTTGACTTTTAGATGCTGCCTTGCCTGTATCAACATTTTGAAGAAATATAAATTATTTTGTTTAAGTAAACGTAAATTGGTATAGCCACCTTTTTGAAACATCCGATGTTATTTTCCAACAATGTTCATTTTTTATTGAACATGCTTGCTTTTCTATTACGATTTCGTATTAATTAAAAAATTGAATTCATATCTGACGAAATTAATTTCTATTTGCTAGTTATATTTATTATTTTCGATAATTAATATAATTAAATTATTTCGATTATTAATTTAATGAGAATAAATATATATTCTACGTATTCACCCTGTTTTCATGTTTTTATCATGCAATATTAAACTGAAACATGTTAACACTGACTTTTACCAATTTTCCTTGTTGACAACGCTAAATACATATCACAAATAGAGAGAATTAGAGAACATGTGATTTCATTTCATTTACAAAGCGTATCACATGACCTGACAACTTCATTCTGTGTACTACGCGCAATGACGGATCATTACTGTTAATTACTAGATATGATTTTTATTGGAAAAACCTTGAATTTATTTCCGATATGACCAGTGATTTAAAAAAATGTTGCTTCTTCCTGTCAATCGTTCAGACAGTTTGGAGAAATTTCGCATAATGAAAGAAAAATGTGTGTATATTCGAAACATTAACATCTCTTAAATAGTTTCAATCATTAAATGTACGATATATGATCATACCAGAAAATTATCATATTTGTCTTGTGATTGCATATTAGTACTTTCTACAATTTATATTTATTTACTACAGAAAATAAATCCATGAAGATCTGTGAATGCCCAATTTCTTCACATGCAAAACTTTGTCAAAAGATTTGCCTATTGTTCGGACGTAACAGATTGCAAATAAAAAATATTAAAAAAAGTGCGTGAAGGTGTGTCACATATTCAGGGTGTTCCGCTGCCCGGGCACCCCTCACGCGAGGGAAGCTCTGAATTTCCGATTCTTTTTCCGACATGTGTTGTCATGTAGTGAACGTGTGTGAGTGTGTGTGTAAGAGGGCAAGAAAGTACAAGGACAAGGAAGGTAAGATGTGCATAAATTCTCGGCTATCCGGGAGACGCCGAGTCGTTGGCTGGGAGTCAGACGTTTCGCCTGACATGTCGCAGGCTTCCTCAGGTGAGGGCTGTGGTAACTGCCCTGAGGAAGCCTGCGACATGTCAGGCGAAACGTCGGCCTCCCAGTCAACGACGCGGCGTCTCCCGGATAGCCGAGAATTTATGGATTCGAGCCGCGGAAGCTTACGTGTATAAGATGATGTGCGCTCCGTTTGTGTAGGTATTGTTCTGACATCCACCTGCTATTGATCGGAGAAACTTACCGATCAGAGCAGTCGGCCGCTAGAATTCTCCTTCAGGCTGTATCTAAATTCGACCTATCTACCCAAGAAGTCTCGAAAAATCGCCATCATCGAGGTTCCAGCCTTAGAACCTTCCAGTCACAGTCCCTGTAGTGTCAACAATTGACACCCTGAGCTATCTCAGCCGGTGCTTACACCTGCGGGTTTTAGGAGACAGTATTATCAACTCAAACTTTAAATCCAAGGTATTCTTTGGAAGTTCATGTGCTTGTGGAAAATTCGAAGGAAAACTTATAATTGACCTCTACTCCAGATTGATCCCTTGCAGTACTTCAGAACTTTGCTGAATACTGTTGTAAACTCACAAGCTGTAAGCTTAAATGGACGAGAAAAAACTCACCATGGACCAAGTATTTTATATTGGATATCGGTTTTCCATACTTCTGAGGCCGCCGTCATTAAGATATGAATGTTGAATTCTGTTATTCATTAGTTTAATTAACAAATATTTAATTAACACATATATAAGGGTGTTTTTTCATCATCGGCTCACATTACAAGAAAATGATATCCACAATATTCACAAGTACTATTCGTAGTAACTTTTTCTTCCACTTCTCTTTATTTTTCTGTGCGTTTTCCTTTCTGTTTCTCTACGCATAACATGTTTTGAATTTTATTTATATTCCTCTCCTTTTGAAAACTATTTTTAATGTATGTGATGAGTTTTAATATATATATATATATATATATATATATATATATATATATATATATATATATATATATATATATATATATATGGTCTCTCTACTGACATGAGATCGGATACATCTTTATTCAATATATCCATTTTTTTTTTTACATTTCGGTAGATAACCATGTAGATAAACCTTCACTATAAGAAGAATACATTACGAAAACATGAACTTTATTTGTGAATTTGTACCCTAACTTGTTCTTGATCGTCATGAAGAGTTTTGAGAAACATTCTAATTCTGGACACCTAACAATGAGGATTAAAATACAACATATTTTCCTGACACATGGGCACATGTATTCATACACGAAAATATCTTATAGGTATATTTATATTGTTGTAGATGTTCTTGCCAATATTCTCAGAATTATCCAACGTATCGTATAATAATACGAATTTTGACATTTTTTAATCTATTGAAATATTCCTCCTATTCACAATCTACTCTTTTTCTTTAACCTTTTTAAACTGTGGCGACCATTTATAAGTAGTTTAATTTCCGAATCATTTCAATAATATTGTTTATTTCAATGCCATGCAATGCTCGGAAATTACTGCTCCAATAGTTCATAATTTGGCTAGCTCTGTTTTTAGAGCTCTTGCACGAGTTCGACGTACAACATACGTCACCTTACCTGGTGCACGTGGATGTGTGACTATTCAGAAATCACGATTCGTGGAAATTCTTTGGAATTTAATAATTACTGAATTGATGATAATTCAATGAAATATCAACCCTTTTCAAACAATTAACATTCATTATTTCATTTAAACAAAATTCTTATGACATATTCCAAGCTCAATGTTGATGAATGGATCTATGGCCTTGAAACATTACTAAACCGTACGGCTTTTATAAAAGTTCGTAAGCATTGATAAATGTTCTTCTCAGTTGATACCGTCGTCTTCTCCGGAAGGGGATGTTCTGGGTCCTCTTGTGGTGTAGTTCATGTGCCTATCGCCCATGTAAACATTAAATGTTTCCCGACTTACTGTTTCTTACTATTCAGTCTGCTATTCGGAAATTCCTAAATTTGCTTCAATGTAATCGCGGCGCGACGTTCTGGGTCGGGTGCAACACCTATTTGCGACTACAATTTCTTTTTAAATTAATAATTTATAATTCCCTTCTTCGGGATTATCCTCATGTACACCCACGAACACGACGTTTAAACGACAAATATACAAAATGCAAAAATTCCCAAATTACAATAAATGTTAACTGTCATTAAAAATACAAATATTTACCTACGTAAACCAAAATACACAATACTGCTTACCCTACACTATTATGAAATATTCAATCTAACATTTACCCACAACACATGTTTACTACGGCAAAATTATTTTTCATTACCATTCAATCGGTTCGACTGCTTCAGTGAGAGTGAGAATTTGTTTCTGCTCGCCTGACCTAGATTTTCAACGCTCTCTCCTCATCAATTCCATGTTAATGGCACCTGGCCGAGCCGTCCCTCGACAATACTGTTCGCGCTTATTGCATCCAGCACGGCACGCCTATATGTTTATTAGTTCGTTGCTATGCTGCGCGTATTCCTTGCATTCTAACATCCTCGATGCATCGAAATTTCGTCGTACATGTACGCTTGATGTACTTTCCTATTACATTCGTGTGGCATTTGGGTATGTCACAATATGTTTCCAAATGATAATGGCCGGAGATTCCGTTAATATTTAAGCCGTACATTCGATTTGCTCTGATAATTTTCCATTGCTTGGTGTGTCTGGTGCTATTATATCCATAACTTTACGTTTGATCGTATTAGCTTTATTATTTCACACAGTAGCTGTAGTTTCTTGCAGCACTTTATGTTGGTTCCTATTTTATTTGAAACTGTTTTAGCTAAGCGAGTTTAACTTGTTCGGAACGTTTCATTTGTGTTATGTCATTGCAAAATTATTTCAATATTGTACCTTTGATTTGTCTCTCTATTGGTGTATTATGTCTTTTGCTCGAAAGTCGGAAAGTAACCAATATTAAAACTCTTTTGTCGCTGTGGCACATCAAGGAAACAAATTGCCTTCTTCTTCTAGAACTACAGTTAATTGGGTGCCCAAGCCTGATATAAATAAATACATCCATAAATACACAAATAAATAAATAAAATAATAAATAAACAAATAAATATCCGGACATCCAAGTGTCACTTTCACCTCCACCTTTGTTGATTTTACTCATACTTCAATAGTGATGTATTCTATTCTTGATATTCCTTTAGTATCGTTCAATCCACCATTCCTTTAGTATTGTTCAATACTATAGTAGACTATATCGAGCTTAGAATTATCTGTCCTTGTCTAACTCGATTCGAATGTTTCGGAAACAGATTTCTACAAACTTGTTTCTTGCATGTTTCATTGTCAAGGTGAGAACTGGCAATGTCTTTCGAAGGAGAAGATCAAAACTCCAGTTATGAGGGACGAATCCGAAGTAACTTGAACCGAATTGTCGAACTCGTTCTGTAAGCTCGCCGTTGGGTCTCACTCTTTCATCATATGGAGACACCAGAACCATTTTTTTAAGATTGTAGAGCTCTGACCCTCAGAATTTTCATGTTTCGTGGAAGGGAATCAAGCATCCAACAAAGTTATACTTACTCCAAGCGTGCTTATTTACACACATCATAATACCCTTGATATTCAGAAAAAGGCATTTCTTATCCGCCATTTGTCATGCAAGGAATATATTTTTAGTTCAACGCGGGAATGATTGGTGTGGAAATTATTTTGAAATTTCAGTTAACTGAAAGTCCCGAGCGAACTTTTTAAATGTGTTGGAGAGGTTTTTTTAAAAGACGCACGGGCCTCGTTAAACGGCACCGAGATCCTTTCACGAACTTAAATCCCGGGAGGGGCGGAATTTAGCTCAGAAAAAAAGGCTCCGCTTCCGATTACACGTCGACCCCGCCCCTCCCTCCCTCCCTCCCCCGTCCCACCGCCCTATTAAGTGATTGCGTAATTGAAATTCCCTTCGGCAGAGGTACTGCTAGCGCCTATTTGCTTCCAACCAGGCCGGAGGGGGGGCAGTCGTGAAGAAAGATGGGCTGCCACCGAATGAAGGTTATCCCGCGAGAAAAGGGGAGGTTGTTTCGATATAAAAACAGAATGGGTGTGGACGATTGTGCTCTGGCTACGGACGATTGTGCCATGTGCCATGTCTTGTTCTGATGCTTACAGATCCGTAGAACCCTCAAGTGTATTAGTGTCTTCCTCTCGTTTTTAGATACACCCCAGTCAGATGAAGAAAAATCAGGCGAAAGCGTGCCGACTTAGCGTCTCAGTGTTCGAATCCTGCTCTTTGTATGGAGGATTGTGCCATGTCTGCGTGTGCACGGTGTTGGTGTTCTGTGGATTACAGATCCGAGGAATCCTCAAGTGTATTAGTGTCTTCTTTTCGTTTCTAAATACACGCCGGTTAGGTGAACAAAAAATTATAACGAAAATACAAGCACTCTCAGAAATATCTCAACCAAGTGATTGTTTATTCTATCTATTTAGCGTTTTTTTACAGCCTTGGCCGTCTTCCGCATCCCAATTTCCATGCCTCTTCATCCCATAGATCGTTTTCCAGCGTTTTCCATCTTTGTTCCATGGCTTCAGTTATTGCCATGTTCCATGTTCTTCTCGGTCTTGCCCTGTATCTTCTTCGTTTTGGTATCCATTCCCAACCTTTTTGGGGAAGTCCATCCGATTTCGAGCAGCTCATATGTCCATACCATTTAGTTGTTTCATTTCGATCTTCTCAAGGTTGTTTGCACTTTCATTTTATTTCTTATTTCATCATTTCTTATTTTGTCTAACAGAGAAAGTTTTTATCTTCGCCAGAACATCATTTCTGAAATTTGCCTTTCATATCTCTCGTTAGTCTCGACTTTTGCCCCATAGAGTGTGGTACTCTATATAAAAGAGCTATTCATACGTTTCGTTGTCTTCATTCTAATAATTGAGTTCCATAGCACTGAATTCAACTGCCTTGTGGCTATTTTTCCTCTTATATTTTTATTTTCCACATCCTGTTCGTTTCTACCATCTGCTGTTAGTGTGACTCGCAAATACTGATATTAACTTTAATTATTCCCATACTAGCCTCTAAATCATGGGTCATACCTCTCACCACCATATATTCAGTCTTTTGTACATTTATTTCCATTCCCCATTTTCCATACTCTTCTACTAATTTTCTGAACACTTAAGTTACATAATCTTCATCTTAAGCCATTATCACCTGGTTGTCTGCAAATAGTAGACTAAACATTGTTTCATCACCTATTTTAACAACCATACTTCTGCACTTTGTTTTCCATTCTTTTAGGGTTTTATCAATCTTAAACAGGGTTGGAGATATACAGCAGCCTTGCCGTAATCCTTTATTTACTGGGAAGTTGTCTGATAGACATTTTTCCACTTTTAATTGACTTTTGTTATCTTTATAAAGTTGTTTGACTGCATTTATGTATGTTGTTGATATTCCTTTGTCTTCCATTGTCCCCATACTTCTTTTACTTGTACATTATCATAAACCTTTTTTTGAGATCAATCAAAATTATGTGAAGTTCTCTTCCTCGCTCAATTGTTTTTTTCATCAGTTGTTTGAGACCGAAAATATTGTCAATACAGGATCTTCGTGGTCTAAAACCACTTTGCTCTTCTGAGTCTGACGTTTGCATTTTAATTCTATTCTTTAGCCCACGACCATACAGTTTAACCAAAGATGAAGTCACTCTTATCCCTCTATAATTATTACAATCTTTTTACAGCATTTTTTGTAAATTGAATTTATATAGGCTTATTTCTATATTTCAGGTATTTTACCTCGTTTTAAAATGCCATTGAATATTTTAGTAATTAATTCCAAACCTACAAGAGTATAATGTTTAACCAGCTCCATGGATATACCTCCAGGCCCGTGTGCTTTATTATTTTTCATGTTTCTTAACACTTTTTTTACCTCTTCCAATGTCACATCTGGTGTGATCGAATTTACATGCAGTAGTTCATAATTTATTCCCTGAAATTTAGTTCTATTTTCTTTCAAAATATTTTCATAGTATTTTTATCATTTTTCAATACAAATTGGGTCTACTAAATACCATTCTTGGGTTGTATTCAATTTCATTGAATGTAACATTTTCCATGCCTCTCTGGATTTGGTGTTACCAATGCACTTGTCTAATCTGTCACATTTTTGTTCCCAGAATACATTTTTTGCCTTCTTCACTTCTTTCTTGACCTAATATTTCATTGTGTTATATTCACTTCTGTCTTTTAAATCCTTTGTTGAAAGCCATCTCAAATATGACTTTTTCTTTTCTTCAACCAGGTTTTTTATATCTTGTGATTGTTTGTTACAACGATAAACAGGAGCAATAAATTAACATAATCGTAAATACGGACAATAGCAACAATGGGCACAGCAAGGAAACATGTGAGTGTTAATTGGAAAGAATACAAGGAAATGTCAACATAATTGATAGGGAGGAAAATACAGAATATGTTGATAAATAATGCATCGAAATGACACGTGAGTAAATTCCGTTGGGCAGAAAATAAATAAAGAAAGGTATTACGGTACAAGAACCAACAAATAAACAGACAATGCGTTAAAAGGCGTGTGACCAATCCGGAATTTGATTGTGTGAGACAAATTGAAGGATCTGTGCACTTGAAACGAACAGGAGTCGCGTTTGACTACAATTTCGCGCAGATAAGAGACACATAAAGGGCGCGCAAGATAAAGGGTAGTCTCTGTTCTGACGCTGTGCGAGTCGGATGTAAGAGGGTGATTCTGATACGGGAGGAGTCAGACTGAATTGTTAATTTGTAAAGGCGATGTGTTTGACGTAGTTGAGAATTCGGGATTTTGACGTGATAGTTTTCGGATGCAGACAACATTTTACGAGTCAGTAATATTTTTTTCTTTGTGAGTAATGAGAAAGTACATGTACTATCAGAAAGGATATATATTTGCGCATGTGAAGGACGTGGATACCATTTTAGTGGATAAAATTCTATGGAAATGGAGTCGGAATGGAGACTGGACAACATTCAAGATTCCGGTGGATAAACGAAAGGGAAGTAACAAAACGGGGGACATTTTTCAAATTTGCCACTGGAGGAAAACGAAGTATTGTTTCAAAGTTAGAATTCTAAATTAGTAATTACGAGGGAGAATTGGCGATGCATGCAAAAGGGATGGAGTTATAAAGAGTATTATATGGTGATAATTCATGAGAGAAAAATTGTGTTTGTAAAAATTGTGGTTGCTTTTAAATAGAATATTTGGATCAATACGTATGTTTCACAGCCTAATACAAATGGAAATGTTGATAAACCGAAGTAAGTATTATTTCTGAGTAACAACAAAGAGAGTTCCCAATCCTACGTAAGGAGGAAATAAATAAATTACTTTTCGTAAATGTTTCGTCACCGAACATCTGCATAGACGGTCTATCGGACTCATTTTTAACATATTAAATTTTTTATAATGACGGGGCACTCTTCGTACAACCTTCGAGCAACAGTCGCGTGAAATTTGAAACAATAAATTACGGAGAATAAATAAACAAAAATATACAAGGAACGGTCCCCAGTCAGACAAGGAATCCTCACATCACACATTTTAATCAGACTGTTGGAGCACCTCTGGCCGAGGAAAATCTCTTCTCGACCGGTCTCCCAGAAATAGTTGTGCAGTGGTATCAGTTGCAGCATTTTTCTTAGTGCAAAGCTTGCTTGCCTAATCTCCACCGACCCAGCCTCCCCCACTGTCCAGTCGGCTGACCCTGCCTCGCCGTCCACTCCCTCCGCCCTCTCTCGCTGTCGCCCAGGCGCGCGCGCCGCGCCCGTCTCCGCCCGCGGGCGCCTCGGGCGGCGGGCCGTGAAATTGGAGCGCGAATCCCCCTGCGGGGGCGGAGGCCCCCCCCCCCTCCTCCTCTCTTCGACATGACCCCCTCAGGCGCCTTCAGGAGCCTCTCTGTAATTGCTCATGTAGTATGCTGTACTTCTCCTTAACATCCACATGGAAATTATAAATGTTTTGCCAAGAAAAATCCTTCTATAAATTTAATTAAATATCTTTGAAAATAATAATAATTATTAATAATAATAATAATAATAATAATAATTATTATTATTATTAATTATTATTATTTTGTTATTACATTATTTTACTGTATTATTATTTTATATATTATTTATATTCATTTCTATCCAAAAATTTTAAAAATTGCATACATACAAATTACGCGAGATCTTCTGTTTTTCTTAAAATATTTTTTAAAAAGAGGATTCTTTCACAACAGATTTTAAGGCAAAAATTGCTATCTTCAATGTCGTGGTTAACTTTTTGTAATTTTAGAAAATAAGGAGTGTTCGCCGAAAATGGGACTAGCATAAACTTTTTACCGTCGCTTGACAAATACTAGAAGAAAATCGAAAATAAATTCAGCGAAATTTGAGGAAATACTTATTTTTAAACAAATTAAAATTTCTTATATTTCGCACAAAATTACACGAAAAACACTAATATATTCGAGAAGTTAAATCTGACCTTATTTCAAGATCTATCTTTAAAAAACATATTCATTTAGGAAAACAGTATCTATCTTCAATATTGTGTTTGTAGTAAAACGCCCAAAACAATGGACTTTTGCATTTTTCGAACAATAAGGAATTTCAACGAACATGAGATATGCACCACTCTTAAAGCGTCATTTACGCTACCCGAGGACGATGTATAATCACAAACTTCGATCCCATTTTTGAGAAAATTTGAAAATGTTGAGCTTCATGTAAAAATACCCTCAAAAATCAAAATATCCATTTGAAACTTCCAAAATCTCGAGTTCGTTCAGATCGATCAGGGAATATCTATTTTGAACAAAATCGACTGAACAGTTGAGGCGCTAGCGTTGCCCGCAGATACACAGAGGCGGGCATACTGACGAACCCTGACTGACGGACAATTGAACGGACAGATGCATTGCCGTCCATCGATTTGTCGGTATCAAGGACCTACAAAACAGGGATTCCGGCTACACCACATATTCGACTATAAATAGGAACGCGTTTTACTATATATATAGGAACTAGATTTGTCCACATTTTCGTTACCAGGGCCCAACAATAAGAATTCTTCTGTCGAAAATTCACCGTTTTCCGCCGCGCGATTACAATGCTTTCTCTTTTTACTTTCCCGTATACGTACGTGTATATACGGAATAATATACTTTGGATATTACTTTCCGTATACGTTAGTATGTACGGAGTAATGAACTCCGCTAGAGCCTAAACCGCGTGTAGGATTTTTTCATAATGAATATTCCCTGGTTGATCTGGCTCGACACCAGGCGCTGCTATTTTAAAAATATTTCTTCAAAATGTGGGGGTACTTTATATGAAGCCACCCGGCCCTATCCAAAATTTTCTCAAAAACGCCTCCAAATTTTGTCTTTAAATTTCTTATAAAAAATAGACTAAAATACACTTATAAAGGTGTCATACATTTGATTTTCAGGGTTAACTAAATTTTTGAAATTATTGAAATCTTAAAATTTTGCGTTTTTCTACAACTACAAAATTGAAGATAGAGATTTTTCGTTCAAATAAAATTTGTTCTCCGTGGTGACTGCTTTCATTAAAGTCATGTACGTTTATTTTTTATTTTAGTCGTTTTCGCGCAATATTGCCAGCTATATGTGCAATTTTAAAAATTGCATGAACAAGATTTTCTCATAAACGGCCACAATATTTTTCTTTCAATTTTTGATAGGGGTAGTGCTAAATGTACTCTATTAGATGACATAAACATCAGTTTGCTCCATTTTTTTATTATTTAAAAAATTACAAAAATGTAATTCTTTTGACTAGCCTCTTACGTTGTTAATATTTACATTAGGCGCAATTTCTTTACATTATTGCATATATGAGTTTATGTGTTTTAAATAACGTCATATAAATTTTTCGATAACTCAAAAGGTTTCTGTGAAAACGAACACAAAATTCCGCATTTTCAGAAACGCTGAAACATCATTTTAACAAAAATGTCTCCAAATTTTTTCTTCAAACTTTTCAAACGGATGGTGCTAATTGCAGTTTTTAGGACGACATAAAGTTAATATTGGCTTCTTTTTTTTTCTTCAAAAATTACACAAATGTAATTTATTTGAAAGTTCTCTGACGCCATTAATATATACATTTCCAGCAATTTGTAAACACTATTATATTTGTGAGTTAAAGTCCTTCAATTGATTTCCAATAACGTTTTTCGAAAACTCAAACATTTTCCGTGAAAAAGAGCTTCGAATTTCGAATTAACAGTAGCGTTTAAACGTCATTTTCTCAAAAAGGGCTCCAAATGTTTAAAAGACAATTGCCATTTAGGACGAGATTTTAGTTTTCTTTGATATTATTAAAATAATGTTAAGAAAATGACAAAAAATGTACTTGGGCGGCGATAGTTTGTAGCTGATATGAGTAGGTGGCAAGTCGGAATACCTGGTCGAGAGCAAAGGGAACAGAAAACTAATAGGCGAGACTAAAGGAAATATAAAACTATTACGGGAAAGTCTGTGCCATTCTGTAGCACGAGTAGCTTCTTTCTTGCTACTGCTTACGCAGTAAAGAGAAAATTATGTAGTGCTTTGAGAAAGAATTTGGCAGAAAAATTCTTATTACAGGGTCACGGTAACCAAAAAGTGGAGAAATTCAGTTGCTAAATTTGGGAACCAAATCCTCAAGCACGTGGTGCAGTCACAATTCATGTTTTCTGGGACCTTGATACCGAAAAATTGAATGACGGCAAAACGTCTGTCTGCCCGTCTGTCTGTGCACAACGCTAGCGGCTAATGCGTTCACCCGATTTTCTCCAGAATTGACATACACCAATCGATCTGGCTGATGTAGCTGGCTGATTCTCTAGAATTTGAAACCGATATTTTTTTTTGAAGGATGAAGCATCTTTTCGTGTGTTGACAATACTTATTTCATTATATTTGTCTCTTAGAGAACTTTTGAATGCTGGCGGAAAAATGTATACTTCCATTTAAGAAATCAAAGTTGAGACAATATCTCTAAAATTAAAATTTGTATAAAAAATAGAAGAAAATATTATGTTAATTCCACTATCATGTACAAAAACTTGGAATAAACAGCATCTCGATCATATCTTTTCGAAGGTATTTTCTGTGGTCAACTTTAGTGGGCCATCCTCAATATATTACGTTATGTAAAGTTCCCCCTTCGAAACGTGACGGGCCATCTTCCCGTGCAGACAAATTCGGATACTCTTCGATCCGGAGGTGGAGCAAGAACCTTAGTGTCTATGATTGGCGCAAACGACCGCGGGCGGGAAAGACGCGGTTCACGGGAGCAGGGGCTTCGATTGTTTACGTATCAGGCGGAAATATCGTCATCTCTCCCTGCCCAAGGAGAAATTTTGCCTGCGCGTACGCCACGTCGAAAAAATATTTCTGAGCGGGATTACTGTCCAGAATTACTGCAAATAGACTAGTAAATATTTAGCATTTTAGCAACAATTATTCTAACTTTTAGTAATCAATTTGTAACTCTTTCAAACAGCTATATTAAACTGTTAATCTCAGACACAATCTGCGGATCCTTTCCGGCCGTTGTAACTCATATTTCGAGTTTGTTTTTAAAATTGTAAATTGTTGAAAAATTGTTAATCGCGGCTTTCGGCTCTGGCATATCGGGAGAATCTCTCCCTTTAGATTTGCAAAAGTTGGAAATTGTTTATAAATTTGAAAATGTTGAACATTTTTTGTCTCCTCTGAATTCCTTTTAAACGCAATACAAAATTCCGCAATCCGATCGGTGCTATCAACTTTCGTTTTCGTGATATTTAATTGTTTATTAGAACTTAGCATCTCATAATCACCCCATTTTTAGCACTCATTCCATTCGCTCTCCGCACACTAGTATACTGAAAAGAAAGGCTCTCAATGTCTCGCTTCAATTGTTCGCTTCATACGCTCAGTGCCAGGGCAGAGGTGATATGGAGGCTTCGGAAGCGCCTCGAGCCGATAAACGGTGCGTCGAAGAGAAATAATTGTCTTTACAATTTCTTCGACCCCCCCCTCCTCCTAAAATTCGTCTCTGGATCCACCCCTGAGTAACCAAATATGTGCTTCATAATGCGTCACCGGGACTACACTTGTGCCTAAGACTTTTTTATTTCATTTTAGCGATAGTGGCTTTTCTAAAATAAGCATTTTATGCTTCATAATGTTTTTTAAGACAGGGAGATTCTTTTCTCATTTTCTTTTAATTTGAAAGATACTTTTTGGCTTGTATACATATAATCGTCTAGGGGCTACGGTTTTAATGGGAACCTTTTCACTATTCATAATTTTTGATATTCTTAAATTAAGCCCGCTTTATTTGTCAGTGCTAAGCCCACATAATTATAAAGATCTAATTCATATTGACCTAATGTGTTTTTATTGCACTCCTTGGCGTTGTAAATATTTATACGGCTCCACTGAATTAAAATAATTAGTATAATCGATTAACATTATGCAATAATCGTGATTGAATTCATGAATTATTTCACTAAAATCAGAGAATGAACATGATTGAACAGCCTGTCCTTCAACGTGTCTTCTTTGCATTAGTTTTCATATTTGTTGCTTGACATCCAAGTTATCGGGGGTGGGGGTTAATGCATTTCGTATTTTGATCTCTTGTATTCTTTAAGCCTATTTTGTGAAGACATTTTTCAGCTTTATCCACCTTTCAAATTCGTAATATGCCCCTTTCAGAATCGGCCCATTTCTCGTTTAATTCGCATAATTGGTGTGGGTGAATAAGTCCCCAGCTATGTAGATGGCGTCAAAAAACCAAACTGATGAGACTGGAACCTGGACCTCCCAGTCAGAGTCGCTGTAGTGACAGACGCATTGCTGACTCTGAGCTAACTCCGACAATGTCGAGACTCGGAACCTACAACCTCCCCATCAACCCAACGCTGCAGGGGGCAATTATGCCCCTGAACCGTCGCGGCCGGTTGGCAGAATTAGAAAGGCAAAATATTCACAACCTTGCCTTTTACTTTGTTGACTTTATGTACGTAATTTTTAGGGTTATGTGTATTTGGCATTTTAGGGTCGGATTAATCCGACTTTGCCAGCTAATGTTCCCAGACCGGCATGTTTATACTTTATGTCCACGCCTGGGGGTAAGAGCGAGCATGACGTACTCGCATTGCCGTATGTAGCTAACGTTTGATTTTCCTTTCGTCACGCAGTTACAGAAAAGACGATTTGTATTAGAAAGCTACAGCTTCGTGTTTGCCTCGACCGGAAATCGAATCCGGAACCGGCTGTCAGGAAACTAGCATGATGTCCATGAGTCACTAAAGAGCAGGGATGGCAAACACGTCGAAACATTAGACCAGAAACATCAATATTATATTATTGATGTTTTGTTTCCATGTTTTATTCAGATCAATGTATTTGTCAAGAAACATCGATGTATTAAAAAAAGATATATCATGATATCTATATATAGATATCATGATATAAATACAATTTCCAGTTTCTATTTTATTTGAGAATTGCTCGCCATTGACAACTGTCAATGTTGTCGTTACCTCCAAATCGTTCGCATTTCGCAACCTTTCTACAGTGTTCTTACATTTTTTTATTATTTTGTACGTGCTAATATCATTAATATGGATCGGATAGTCGTGCATTAAAAAATGAAAAATATGAATGTAATTATGAGATTTAAAACAGATTTATAGCATTAACAACGCAGAAAATATGTACTATTCCGAACCTTACAAAAATGATGAAATTATGATAATTTGTTCTTTTCATCCGTTATGTTAACACTGAAGATCTAAGTAACATATAGTCTACAAAACAATGAAAAGTATGACAAAACTCACCTGAATTATGGACAGGAACTGTTGCTGAAGGTCACTTAATATTTTCCATCACAGTGTGTAACAGTCATCATTTTAAGGTTTTAAAACAGAAACGATTCTCTGTTGCTTCTCAAAATTGATTTGTACCGAAAACAAACAATGTTCAGCTTCCACGAATGTTATTGACGCATTTTTAAAGGTTTCTATTTCTGCTAGCGAGAATTCTTCTTCTATGTCTGACAATTTGCTCTCCGATTTACTTGTCATGCAATATATTGTAATGTATGATCCTTTTGAGGACGTAGTTACATTTTTCTACTACAACCTTTGCAATTTTTTCTGGCACCGTTTTATGCTCTAGTAAGGGATTTTCTGTTAAATTTATATTTGTGACACGTGGAACGTCATATTGTTCGAGTGCTGTGATGGCTATGGAAATGCAGTTGAAGTGTGTCTTTGTATAAATTAAGTCCTTCTTTATTCCATCTCCACATACTACAGGAACCTTCGATTCATTAATACTTTCTGCTTCATTTTCATTAAGTTCCTCCAGTACGTTCTCAAAAAGCTCAAAATGTAGCCAACAATAAATCGCAGCCTCTAACCAGGTTCCCCATCTCGTAAAGATCTGTTCAGGAGGAGGTGGAACTTCGAGAGGCAATTGTTTAAACAAATTGATTCTGCTTGGAGATTTAAGGAAAACCTTTTCTAACGCTTGATATTAAAGAATTAACAGTACGAAAATTTAAGGGTATAGTTTCACTCAGACGCTGAACTGCATATGCCAAGCACGTTACATGAATCACTCTATTATAAAGAAGTTTTAGTCCCCTCTGCCTTAATCATATACGGAACCGCATGCGATATGAACAAAACTACATTTTCATATCAGCCTCACGTACTACATAGGTCCGTATAAAAGGTTAATAACTGGGGTGCCAAATTTAACTAGTTGTTTCGATTGGAGTATTTACTTTTAGCATAAACTGTTTACCAGGTTTTTTAGTGAAAGATGTTTTATGGTTTTGTGGTTTTCAAATGTGTCACTTGGAAACAGGTATTCGCACGTATACTTTTTTCATACGCAACACGAAATAACACAATCCCATCAGTAGTTGGCTCACCTCCATTTTCATGCACATACAAACTGATTAGAGTAGATAATATTCTTTTAATTGATTTAAGGCGAGAAAGCGAGCGCCTTTGTTTAACCACGATACAACCTACGAATCAAGATTCCACGTCATATACTACGTATCGAGACCGAAAATAACACACGAGCACTTCGCGTCCACACTAAAACTGAACTGTAATGCAGATGCTACGGTTATATGCTAGTTTTAAATAGTATACTCCCTTTCTGTCCGACCCTACTGCTCCACCACGCGAAAAACTGTTTCTCACGCCATCAAGGGCTCGCCGATCAGTCTCTTTGGAGAGCCTTTCCATTCTGCGAGAATTTACAGGCCGAAATTTCAATATCTTACAAAAATTATAATTAGTTAATAATGAAAGTGATTATTGTTGTTAACTTATTATTATTATTATTATTATTATTATTATTATTATTATTATTAGTGTTATTACAAGTAATGAGTAGTAACTACATCAATAAAGTAATTAATAATTGCATTTTTTAGACATTTTCCTATGCAATATGCATTATTCTAACGATATCCTCTAAATATTATGCAATTATAATGACTCAAAATATGTAAAACATGCGCTATACAAACTGCATTTCTCCCTGGAAAAACATTGTTCGGTGGACATTTTACAATATGCATGTATTTAAATGTAATGTAGAAACGTTATTATAACATAACTATACTAGCCCTAATCGTGAAATGTATCTTGAATCTGTATTTTGAATCTTGGCTATAGAGAATACGTTTAAATATTATTCAAATTTAAGTCAGAATATACTTTTAATATTGACGTGTTATGTACCACAGTAAAACCAGAACATTTTACTTCGAAATGTTTCGTCATATTTAAAACATCGATGTTTTTGTCCATGTGTTCATCGACATCGAAAACCTTTTGGTTATGTATCGATATATCGATGTTTTGCTAAAATGTGTCATCACTACCAGAGGTGCCATTTGGTTACTTTATATTTTGACCGAATTTAGTCTCCATTTGATTATACTACTTCGATTTTTCTATAGTGGCCGATGACTTTAGCTCATTGTTACACTTAAACTTTTTACCAGTGGTAAGCACATTTCTGACGCCACGAGCCCTGTTGAGAAGAACGTTTGCGAATTGATTAAAAAGAATAATTTCATAAGGCAGGAGGTGTAGCAATGATGTAAGGTCGTGGGCCAGTATAAAAAAATCGAAGAATCGAAAATTGTTTGGTGTGATAGAATGGCATTCGTCGCCCGCCTGCGGGCCACGCGGCGCGGGCCGGGCGCATCTCCCGCCGCCGGCGTGCGCGCGCGCGCTCGCGGGCGCCCTCGCGCCGCCATTGGCCGGCCGCCACCCCCTCCCCGTCCGCGCGGGCGGGCGGCGGGGCCGCCTCCGCCTCCGCCAGCGCCGCGGCTGCAGTGGCCCCGCGACGGCCCCACGCGAAGCACCTCGCCGCCTCCTCGCGCGCCCCTCGCGCCGCCCCGACACGCCGCCCGCGGAATGTAGCAGCGCGCGCCCCGCGCCGCCCGCAGCTCTGCAACGCCCCCCTTCGACGCCCCACGGCGCCTCGCTCGAGATGTAGTGGGCGACACCCGAGTCTGCGGCCCAGGTGTAACCTCAGGGCTGCTCCAGTGTCAGGAGCGAAGTTTGCTACACGGGTGTTGTTTATGTTCTGTACATCAGTACAATGTCATCAACGGCCTAATCTATCAAGACATCTACCGTCTGTTCGTTTTCACCTGCTTGGATCCACAAACGGTTCTAACAAGCTTTGACGCCTCGTGGACAGGTCCATCACAAGACAGTCGTGTGTGTTGAACTGTGACGTGTTAAATACAGAGATCTAAACTGATTAAACCTGCGAACTCGTGCCGGTTTGTGTACTGTTTTGCAGGATTTCCTTTCCCAGCGCTTGTACTTTGTGTGGGAGTTGTGTTGTGTCCAGGAATTGCACGGCAAATATCGAACGGCGAGATAAGTTTGAATCGTTTTCAAATTCTGTGGGAACACTAAGCGCCGAAGAAGTTGACTCTCCGTGTGTTTGAAGCGTCTGTGTAATTCACCACTTGTGTGCGCTGTGCCTTTGTTTTTGGCGGCACCGGAGGCCGACGGATCTCCCCACTGCTCTGCCACTGCGACTGCGCACCGGGAGCAGCCTGCCAGCCGTCTGCGCGCGCAGCACTTTTCGGACGTCGCGCGCGAGCGTCCAAACACGCGCGCGTCGCCGCCCTGCCCGCGATCTTTCTGCGCCGCTGCACCTGACGCCGCGGCCCGCCCGCCGCCCGCCGTCCGCCGCCCGCCTGCTGCCAGCGCGCCCGGGGCGCCACGCGGCCTTGATCGGAGGCGAAGGCGGCGGCGCCTCGCGCGGTACCTGCGACCGACGGCGGCCCGCCTCCTGCGCCGCTTCTGCGCAGGGCGGTCGCGCCCCGCTGCTGCACCGCCCGCCCCCCCTCCCCACCCCACCCCCGCCGCCGACCGCCCGACGCTCCGGCGCCCGCGATTCGCACTGTGCGCTCCGCACTCCAGCTACTGGCTTCGTCGGCGGTGCTCTCCCTGCAGACGACGCCAAGCAGTGCAGCGGACGAGAGCGTTCTTCTGCCAAAGGACCTCTAAAGCTAGATTCCCATCACAAATGTTTCGTCTTTCTTTGTACATCAAAGCCAGCGGAGCTTCCTCAGAATTCTGAAGATTGTTCGCCGGCGACGGGAGATCGGTGTGTGGCCCCACCAAGGGTTCGTCGTCACCTCGGAAGACCGTCCCTTTAACGCGACCCGCCGCCGAGTAGGCGTGTCCCGAGTCGCTGCGCGCTCACGCCGCGGCGTCGTTCGCTCCCGTGGCGAGCGGGTCCCGCCTGGGCGATCGTGACTGGGGCTCTCCTCTGCGATCGCCGCCAACGCTTCCCGCGCTCGCCGCCGCCCAGCGCTGCCTGCCGGCGCGGTCGGTAGCTGCCCCTCCGCCACCGCCTCCACCGCCGCCGCCGCCGTCGCGGCGCTCCGCTCAGTCGCCCCGCGTCGCCCGCCGCGACTTCACCCCGCGCCCGCGCTCGCTCCGGACTCCGCGTCGCGACGCCAGCGTTGGACCCGCCCTCCCTCGCCCGCGCGGCCAAGCGTCCGTCGGCGCGGGCCGGTGGCCCTCCGTGACTTGCGCGGGTGGTGAGAAGAGGAACTTTCCACGCCGAGACCGCATCGTGTGCGTGAAGTTTTGATCCAGTGGTCCTCTCTCGTTCGTTTTGAACTCTCGACCCCCCTCCCTCGCGAGCGAGCAATCGACGGTGTGCCGTGTCTCGGATCAGAAGCGAGTGTCGCTTTCGAGTGAAGTGAACATTTGACACTTGGGCCATCTTGGGAAGTTTTGGAACTGTCAGTGTGTTCTTCCGCCGACTGAGACGTTTGCAACTCGGCGTGCTCGGAAGTGCGCGCTGCCGGCCGCCGTCGCCCCGTATGCGTGCGCGCGACGCGTGAGCACACACGCGCGCGCTAGCGTCAAGTGTCGGCGGTGAAGACGCCTGTGAGTGCGTGGGAGAGCATGTCCGCGATGCGGCGCTCCGCCCGCCCGCCCGTGCCCCCGAGCTCGCCGCTGGTCGCGCTCCTGCTGCTGCTGGCGGCGGCGGCGTGCGGGGCGATGCTGTCCCCGGCGCGCGCCGGCGGGGCCGGCGGTGGTGTCGGAGGCGGCGGCGGCGGCGACGTGTTCCCGTCGCTGTTCCTGGCCCAGCAGCGGCCCCCGGACCCGTGCTACGACGACAGCCGGCCGCGGCGCTGCGTGCCCGACTTCGTGAACGCGGCGTTCGGGCGCGCCGTGGAGGCCAGCTCCACGTGCGGGGCGCGCGCCGCGCAGCGCGTGTGCGACGCCGGCGGCGGGTGCGTGCTGTGCGACGAGGCCACGCCGCGCCGCCGCCACCCGCCCGCGCACCTCACCGACCTCAACAACCCCAGCAACGTCACCTGCTGGCGCTCGGAGCCCCTGCCGCCGCCGCGGCCCGGCGCCGGTGAGCGCGGCTCCGCACTTTTTATCCGTGTTGTTGGGTGATATGAATAACCGGTGGTGGTACGACGGAACATTCTTTCTCCCGTCATTTCTAAGTTTGAAATTTTCCGAAATTCGGCGAGTTCAATGAAAATGAGATCTGCGCCATTCGTTTAAGCGTTTCTTGTTCTATCCGTAGAGAAAATGTCGAGAAAAAATGTGGGGCAGTTATTTGAGAAAATGCTTTTTGTGCTGCGAAAAAAACTGCGAAAGAAATGTAAATTATGTTTTTTACAGATCTGATTTTTTAGAATAGAATTTGTTCAAAACTATCTTCAAATTTGTGGTTTTGGAATAACCAGCTCGTGGGAATAAGAGTTTTTCTGTCTAAAATTCGACTTTTCCGATGCACGATTACAATACTTCCCTTTGTTATCAAGTAAGGGCGAGAAAGTAAAAACAGAAACGTATTCTACAGCAATTGTTCAAGAGTACAAGTAAAAAAATACTATTTTTCATGAGCAATTGGTTCGTTTATTGTGAATAAGTTTCGTGAATATTAAAGCATTTAGTTCTCTATCTGAATAATTGCTCACTAACCTGTCTGTGGCGACTGAGGGATTTTCGTATAGTTTTCTTTATCTACTTTGGACCGCGACGCGTGCTTGTAGGCGCTGTCGGCCGTGTTAGATTAAGCGGCTCAGTGCACTGTGCATCGTGTTTCGGTATTTCTTGAAAATGAGCAGTTGAGATGAGGAGGCATTGAAATCAGCAACCAGCAGGGGTACATCATTACGCTAAAGAAATACATTATATGATGTATTGCGATTTGAGTCACCAACTGAGGTGGTTCCAAATATTCGAAGTAAATACTTCGGCAATATAAGCAAATTCTCGATTTTATTCATACAAAAAGGACGCAATTGCTCCATGGTAAAGCGAATGCAGAAATTGCTGCAGATAATAGTAATTGCTCATGTCTTTTATTCACAATGTTCGTAGCAATTGCTTTTAAAACTCGAGAAAGAAATAGTACCTCATTTTTATTCATATCACCCATTGTTGGGGTCATAGTTCAGTATACACTTTTCCACCTGTATTGTTGGTTCAGAATACTCTCCTTATGTCACAATTTTAAACTATGTCTACACATGCGGGAGGTAATTCTAAGAGCACATGCAGTTAACAATTGTCCGAGAAAATGTTAATAAACCTTTCGAACAGGAATCTTTCGGGCGAGAATCTTCTCATCGGGCGAGATTGTAGTGGATGGCAGAAATTGTTGGAATGATGTCCTATGTGTTTGGAGATGTGTGGTATGTTTAGTTTTTTGTGTTGTTTGTTAGGTATAAACTATGGTGCGTATGTAAGCTAATTGGAGAAACCTGATTTCCATTATTTGGAGTTTATTTACGCTGGTGACCGATTTGATACAAACGGAGCATGGGTATATTACGTTATAATTATTGTTTCATGCAATGTGATGTCAGTTATCTATTGATAGGCACCTTTTGGAGTGCGTGATTCTTCTCAACGGGATTAAACCAGAAGCGTTCGCGAATCATGATGTAACGTCAGAACACGCAGTGTATCTGGCACGTACCTCTTGTTTTCGCCATTTATCGATGCTTTCATTGTGTTTAAATGAAAAACCGCACATTAATAACTTTTCGCGTAATATTTAGTTTTAAAATTATTTTACCACATTAATTTGTCGACTTGGTAGAGGACCCCTCTCATTTTGAGGTATTCTGTCGCCAGAACACATATCAAAGGCGGTTGTGTACCGCGGCGGTGACGTTTCAGATTCTACAGAGCTTTCTATGAAAACCAGTGTTGTAATGAGTGACACTGGATTGCTCCAAAATGAACAGGAATTGAATGAATGAAACTAATACGTTACACATTCGCTAGTCACGTCTTTCAATTCTGTGAAAATGTGTAACTCATAGATCTTACGGTTACATTGCTTGCACTGGGGTAAGCAATAAAGGAACTGTTGCTTGTAAAAAAAATTATTTAATTAATAAATTTTAAGAACTATTCTTCAAATACCAATGGTATCACATAGTACGTAATGTATCTAGAGCAACAGATCAGAATGTATTTATTCCGCGATTCATTTCAGTCTATTTTAAAACTAATTCTCAATAAACCGTTGGAATGCCTAATGAGGATGTGTCAAATATAAGAATGTAAAGTTTATTAAATAACGAAAAAACAGTATAATTAACATATCAAAAAGCATACGATGATTTTATGCCTATTTGTACAAAAATACTTGAAATTATGTTGACTACTATGAAATGAATGAAATACTGTACTATGAAATTTGTAAATTTGCGATGAAAAGTTAGTAATATTGGCATATAATTCTATTGAAAATTTCAGACTTTGCTATACAATCACAATTCGATCATTTAAAAAAGTTATAAAATCACAACTGTGCAAATAAACATGGTAAGATGTTCATTTTTTTATTACAATTTACATCATACTACTAGATCGGTAGCCTGGTCAGGTACAAACTTGTTATCTTTTTGCGAAGGGACCGACATTCGGATCTCAATACGAAAATGTACATTTTTTTCTGGTTTATCATATGTGAAATGTATTGCGGAGTTCTGCTATCTTCAGATCCAAGCAGGCCGCAAGTGCGATACCTTCTTGAAGCACTCCAAAAGGTTGTGAAGGGTAACTGGAGTCTGTCATGCTTTGAAAACGACAAAATCTTCTCGTACAATCTCACTGCTTGCGGCAAGTAACTAATTGCGAATTAATATAACCGTCAACAAACGTTTTTTCTAATATGCCATTCACGTGGAAAGCTGCTGTTAATGTCATTCGCATCTGAAACTTAGTTCAGTAAAAAAGAAATAGTTTTTGCTTTCTTTCATTTGCTAAATCAGATTCAAAATCGCAAAGTTAGTAATTTTAAAAGCTTTTTAAAAGTTTCTTTTCAAAACAGAATGTATGAACACAAAAGATTCAACACTGCAGATTTACAGCCGAAAGTAGACCTACTCCTCGGAATATGGTCTTGCGATTTGTAAATTATGGACCATTTTTACCCGACAACGTAATACATTATATAAATATACATAAATACGTAAAATAATCACATTCTTTTAAACTGAAGCAATGTTCTGTAGTTAGGTTTAGATTCACATCGAACTGCAATATACGGAGCATCCTGAATGAAATGTTTGGGTAATAAGAGAAAATGATGTCTGCCCGTTCTCTTTATCTCACTAGCAGCACTCAAACGTTTTCGTCCTTATTTTTAATTACTTAGGTGCATTGGCGATGCACATGAATCGTGAAATCCTATAACCTCCGAATTGTCTTTGCTCTCGCACTCTTGTGGCCTATAAGAGAGAGTCATTACTGATCTCACGAAATCCTTTAGGATTCGACCGAAGAATCATCTAATTCCTTGAATTCGGAAGTAAATTAAAAGCATTAACCCACATAATTTCTCCGTGTCGGAAGAGACTCGTAGCAAGCCGGTTCCCTTGTTGCCGCTAGCCGTAGGCTGTCCCCCGGCTCTTTTATTCATAAAAATGTGGGACGTTTGTCAATAGTATGCTTTTCTAGTGGTAAAAAGGACGTGAGAATTATTCTATAAATATCTCAGATTCTATCCCCCAAGAGCTGACAACAGCAACTCATCGTTTGTGGGTCTCTGGTAGACCAACGCTCAACGGACACAGTTGCTAGACAAAAGCGCCGAATAGAGAAAGAAATGAAGAAAGTCAGCTACATTTTAGGGCTCTTCCACGCTTCTTTTAACTATTTTACTTATAAAATTATCATATGGGCTAGATAATTCTAATAGCCAATCCGGCCGAGAAACCTTACATTGCGTTATTTTCTTTTTGTTTACGTGTGGAACATTTTTAGTTACATCCCTGTTCCCCGTTATTTTGTCAATCGAATTGCGATATACAGTTGAACCAAATTCATGACTGAAAGGAAGTGTGTTTGACCAACTTGCTGACCTGGAGGTCCTGGGTTTCGAGTCTCGACGGCGGCAGGATTTTCGACTCTAGCCAGACAGCTTGGTCGAGTTCTGGCGTTGTGTGGAGGAGAATTGTAGCGACCGGCTGCTCTGATAGGGAGTTTTCATGGTTTCTCCGACCGAGCGAAAGCCGGAGAAGTTCCCTACCACGCGAGCCAAGGACCGCGCGCAATCTTTCCTTATGCTATCCTCACCCTTACTTACATACACATACATTAACATGCATTATTACTACACGCGCTGTATACCGGTGCTCAGCTGGTGTGAGATACCTGGTGGGGAAAACCCAGTTAGATCGACGCTGGACCTCACCATCCAGCGGGGCAAGATGGACACCACCTCCCAGCGAAAACATACACTACACTTACGGGACTAATAACCTTAGCCGTTGTCGCGCCCAGAATCACTAGATTTAGATTTAGATTTATTCAGTAAAAAAAACAGTAAAAACTGTATGTGACGTAGGGGGGAAAATATTATCTGCACACGTTTTCTTGAGTTCCAGAATTCCTTCCCGTCATTTTAACTATAAATAGTTGCACTAGCACTAGCAATCAATCAATCAACCAACTTGCGAATAAAAGTCGCAAACCAGTGTCCTTCCGGTACGTGGAGAACACCAGGGGAGGTGTTAGTGCAGGACCGCAGAATAAATTGCAATATAATTGAAAGGCATTTTTTGTATGTAAGTAAAAAGTTTGTGAACCACGCTCGCGGCTAAACCGTTTTGCTGGTTTTCTCCAAAATTGATAACCCTCAATCGATCTGGCTGATGTGCGGTTCCTTCAATTTGAAATTCCAAATTCCTCCAAATTTTAATTTTGGGGGTAGTTTACATGAAGCACCTCCGACACTTTCAAAATTTTCAAGAAAATGGCTCCATCAGTTTTGATTAAATTATGTTGTTTATGAGAATGGTGCAGATCTCATGTTCGTTGAAAACCCTGATTTTTCGAAAATTGCAGTAATTCAAAATTTTTTCGGCGTCTTCCTAGAACCACAATTAGGAAGATAGAGATTTTTCTATTAATAGAATATTTTCCTGAAAAATAGATTTTGAAAAAAGGTCATATATAGTTTTTCGTAAGTTTGAGTAATTTTCGCGTTATTTCGCGTGGAAGTACGGGCAAGAAGGTACGTGCTGTTTTAACACCAAGAGTTTGAAGAATAGTTCAATACTCACTATCTTGCTCCGATTGCACCACTGTTCTTCACATCGACCTTAAAATAACATTTTGCTTGATTATGGACAGGCCTGGCTATAAGAGAACGCCGGAATTTCCATGGCGACTGTTTCTAATCACCCGATGAGCGGTGAAAGTTGAAGCAATCACTAAGGGTTCAAAAAGGTTCTAATACGTCCTAAAAGGTGAAACAGTAACTCCTTATCTAAGCAAAGATATTGGAAGAAAAACAACCCTGGAGTCTATCCCCCCCCCCGTTGGAATGCGTCTTTTAACTGGCTCGGTTGATAAAAGGGAACTAAATGTTTTTCCGTTGTAAACGCTGTGAAGGTAGCATTACCCGCGTACACGGATATTCAGCTCAGTGATACACAGAAAGAAGATACAGGCTTCAGATTGATATTGCTTCAGTGAGGTTCTGATGCGCCTGAGAACAGGCACAAATTCGCAGTTGTCGATAGAAATCAAATTGATTTACTTTTACGCTGATTGATTTCTTCATAGATTGCTCCAAATTTCATTCCGAATGAGGACTCAAACGTATTTCGATCTACTGGTATATGCAATATTGACGTTTCAGTAGCTCATCGAAATTTCAGTGGGGTTGCGAAAATGAGAATACCAACGTATTTTCGTCGGTTATACAGCATCACCGTTCTTTGTATATTTACTCTACCACCTTCGTGACAGTCCCATTGGCAAACTCGTGGAGCAGTATTTTTTACGACCATATTTTTTTCTCTTTAGTGAATTTGCGGTAATTTTCTGTGAATCTGTTAATCGAATTCGTAGTACTGTAGATTCGAGTTCCGGTTACCATAGGCTCATTTCGTCGTTTCCTTTACAAATTGAGCAAATGCTAAAATAGCCCGTGTTTTATTCAGTATTTCCGGGGAGGAAACGTCGAAACTTCACAAATAAGCTCTTACGACAATTTTAAGCACTCAAAACGTTGGTTTGAAAAAATGCTTTCTAGACATAAATTTGCTTTGCAGAAGAATGGAAACACTTTAAAAACATAAATTGCTTATTATTTACAAATAAAAGAAATATATTTGTTCAGAAAGAAAAATTTTCCGAGAAATAAAAAAGCAGATAAATGTGATAATTGAGGGATTTTGTATTTCTGCGTTAATTTTTCTTTCTGAACAAATAAATTCTATTCTTTTGTAAGTAATAAACAATTTACATGTTTTTGAATTGTTTGCTGTCTAAGCTTCTGCAATTCAAATTTTTGCCTAGAAAACATTTTTTCACACCAACGTTTGAGTGCTTGTAGTGCTTAGTCATTGGAAATATCCAAGTAGTTTAAGACAAAATATGCTTAAAGTAATCTCAAGAGCTTATTTTCGTATTTCGACATTTCCTCTCCAGATATCCTGTGGCTCCCCTAAATTCAAGTTTTGTTGAGCTCTCATTTTGCAAGTTATGGTAGGGGTAGTGGTGGGAGTGTAAGTTTTAATTTTGCTAAGAATACAATAAAATCAAATATATAAATCGTTTATCAATGCAAATAGGTTTTCTGTATTTCCGGAAGCGAAAATAACGTTTTCAAATGTTGGTAATCTCGCTTTGTCGGTAAATTTACTCATTATTCAAATACAACAGTGTAAAAGGGTGGGTGAGGGATTCTGAAACGCAAGAGAATGCGCAGGTGTCGTCACATACTGATTTTACTGATCTCTGTCGAAAATAAATCAAATCAAATCAAACACTGATAGCTCCAACAATGGCACACGGAAGAGATAACGATGCGCGCGTTCGCAATGCGAAATTAATTGTGGCAGAAATGGGTTAAACCGAGGTAGATCTTCTGGTGTAATCTTTGGAAAAGTGACAATTAAAATATTTGTATATAGTTGCTTACTTTTTCAGCTAGATATCAATATTTTAGCTATATTTTCGAAATACTACGAACTTGTATGAAAAGGTCTAAAATTTTATGGTATTGTCTCGGATACAGCATATTAAATAAGGAATATCTATGCAACGATTATTGACTTGGTACGTTTGTCACGGCTTAATGCTCTTGCGATTTTTAGTGTGATTTGCCTCTCTGTGTGTTTTAAGCAGACATTTTCTTACTTGTTAGCACGATTATTCGATTGTCAAATCTTCGCAATTCTAAATATTGCCCGTGCACCACAAATTCCTTTCGTACTGTTTCTTTATTAGACCCACGTTTGATTCCAATCTTCCGTCTTTTCTTTAGTCCACTTCCCCCTTGTTCATTGTCAACGCTCGGCCTTCCAGCCAGGCCGTCAGTCGCCTCCCCTACGTTCGCTTCCATTTTAATCCGACTTATTTCGTTTAATATCATTCAATGAAAGACCATTCTCCGTTTCCGCCATGACGAAGTGATTATATGCGCGCCTTTCTCCTTCTGGGAGACAATTCTTTCAGTATTAATTAATTAGGACGCGATTGTGTTAACTTGAAATACAATGAAATGATTAATTTTCTACAGTTTACACAATCGACTGTACGGTAATTAAAATGTCAAATCCGATAACCTGTAAGTATCGTGTTCTTTAAGCCTCATTAATACGACAAATGAACAGTGAAAGTTCTCTGCGTGAAAACGTTACGATGTTCTCCATAAGCTTTTTCCGAATTCATGCATTCGACGTATAGCCCGTGGAACTCGTCTTTCACCGTGGCTTGAATAGCAAAAAGGCCGTGAAATAACGGATTACTTCCGGGGAAAATGAGAAAATATCTTTCGAAAACACTTACTTGGCACTGTCGGCCGCGGACCGGCACGAGTCCAACACGAGTTTTTTTTGCGTGAAGATCTCGCCAAAGAGTAAAGCATAAATGATAATGAAATATTTAATAGGAATATAAATGGACTCTGACAGCTGCAATTACATAAAAATGTATAAATACACGAAAACTGTTTGGGAATTAATTTGATTTATTTCAAAGACTGTTGGTTGTAGAAAATAAACTATCTGTGGAGATTTGCGAGGCAGATGGTTCGCGCACCAACTTACTCACCGGGTTGAATCGTAAATTTGATAATTTTTTCACACCGTGAAATGCGGAAAACCGCTGAAACACCATTTAGAGAACTTCACCATTTCTAATTTTATCCCTCAGCTATTGAATTGTTAATTTTATTCACTTGTTACGGGACGAGGGGCGAAGATACCCGATGATTCTGTCCTCTTAAGATACGTTTTCCGTACGTTAACTTGTACTTACGAACGTTATTCTGATTCCAAGCACTAGGGACTGCTAGTGGGAAGTGTGATAAAACGTTCCTCACGTTTTTCATTTCCCGCCTTTCGCCTATTATGAGCTATATCAGCTAAAATCTATTTTGGGCTTCGATATTGTGTAATACCCTTACAAAAGCTACAGTATTTTTTTGTAACGAAAATCCTCGTACGATATGAAACATTAGATTGAAATAAAAACTAAAAAATGAGGGCTTCTTGTTTTTTCTATATTCGAAAATAATTTTATTTTTTCTGCAAAAGTAAAAAATAATCTTCAAAATTTTAAGTCATTAAAATAAATTGGGTTAGTTATCTTGGAAGTTATTTATCGGGCATTTTTAGGTCACCAAGTAACGAGGAAGATAAATATGAAGCATGAGAGGTGAGCAAATCCTGTTAAAACCTGATGTGATCTCTTTCTACAACAAATTGCTCTTGGAGAAGTAATTAATTGAATCTCTGGTATCATTCCATAAAGAAGTAGTGCAAGTGTGCAAATGTTTGCGGCATGACTTGTCCCACTGGCTTCATTCACTCTGCCAAGTAATGTATGTTCTTGGATCGAACCATAATAGGTCTCTGACCTATTCTCTGGGTGGGTTCTGTGGGAATTCCTGGAAGCAAAAAGAAACACAACTTTAGATACTATGACAACTCTTAAAGAAAAATTGTTTTAATTTTAAGGCGCTTTTCTACGTTCAGTTTAGACGTAGATCGAATATTTAATTTCCTCTTATTATAATTAATAAAGGTTTGAAATCCATATGATATCTTGAATATTTAAAATTATTGTTTATATTATGCAATAAAATTAACTACAATACATTTTGGCTCCGTGAAAGAAGGAAACGTGTGAAGGTAGAAAACTGAAAATATTTTGGATTTCGGGACACGTTTCTTGAAATTCAATTCCTTAACATATTCTTGGGTTCTTTAATTATGTAAAAATATATTAGCGAACTAATGTTATGTATATTACATTCTTGGCTACCCGGGATGAGCCGCGTCTCGGTCAACTGTGCTGACGTTTCGGCTATCTTGCAGTGGCCTTCATCAGAGCTATACTGCCTTCAGAGCTATACTGCTGTATAGCTCTGAAGAAGGCCACAACAAGATGGCCGAAACTTCAGCACAACTGACCGCGACGCGGCTCATCCCGGATAGCCAAGAATGTATTGACTCCGGCCGTGGAAGCCTATGAACGTTATGTATATTGCTTTGTCAAAGAATATAAATGAAACACTCCTGTAAGCTAAAGGAGAGCAGGGGAAGAGGGGTATTTTAAAAGTATATAATCTGAAGTACTCGTTTAGTTTTGGGATTCATCGTTTCACTCTAGATACTATAGAACTCGCCGGTCGTGTCTTTTTGAGTCTTGGCAACGCCCGCCTGATGCCGTGTGTTTTGCGCCCTACGCATGTGACGTAATTGTGTTGGTGGTACCATCAGCAGTCTCTGTTAGAGAACGCTTGGTGATATCAAGTTGAACGACGGAGGGCAAGTTAGATCTGTCAACCGATTGTTGTGAAGAGTACACTGCTGTGAATCAAAGTGTTAACGTATGCACAATGGAAGTTTTTTATCTACGTCGTTCAGCGAGAGAGGTTTCAGGGATTCGAATTTCCGATCCGAAAGTTTTAATAATTTTTATATTTTCATGTTTTTTCGTCATAATACATGTACTGTGATGTTGCGTAATATGGAATAACAGGATCATTCAGGATTTGGCCCGCGATTTTATTCTAAAGGAATTCCGCATGCACTTGGCTGGTAAATCTGCCGGACCAGCACCGGGGCTCCCACGAAATCCGACCTCGCGGAAGGCTCGACTGTAGGATTCTGCGGAGCCGGTTCCTTTTTATGCGTCTGCGCGTCCAACATTCCTGGGGAAATATCCGAGACTCCAGAAACGCGCCTGCGTCATTCGAAGCCGGCCACGAGACTGGATTCGGGCGAAAAGTAGGGCAGCGCGCGCGAAGAATTGGGAGGACCGTGCACTGGGTGAACGCGGCAACTAGCAAACGAGGAGACTAGGCTGACGTGAGCAGAAGGCACAGAAATGGGCGGATGAATGGCGATGGGCGATTGTTTGTGTTCCTTATGTCGCGACAAAGACATGACTGGCATCACGTAGCGTATAAAATTGCAACAGCGGTCAGTTGAATATTTATCTTCCCACTCATTCTATCAGGGCTCGTTAGGTCGAGTGTCCAGTTTTGCTCGCGAAGTATTCGTGCGATTTATTGATTCCTAATCCTGGTGTCATTGTGTGTTTATTGTGCGGTGTGTTGTGTGTTGGGACTATTACAAATAATAGTCCGGAGTGCCAGGTCCGCAATGTCCCGCGAAAGGCTTAAACTCAGTATAGATAATACGTAATGTTTAATAAATGAGAACCTTCTCGAATGTCGAAAGAACGAAGTTTCTCAGGAAATCGAAAAATAATTCATCCCTAAATACAAACGGCACTTCCTTCCTACAAAATAATACAGCAAGATGTTATGCAGAGAGATTTATGATTGCAACATTTCCGTCAAAGAAGTGTGTGCCAATGAATGCTCAGCCCGGTCATTAGTTCCGTAAATATAGTGTGCTTGTTTTATCGCGCGAAGTGGCGGTTATCTCCGCTCGATAGCGATATCCGGCGCAAATCTGCTCGTAGGCTGGTGGGGTTTTCCCCAACCAGATATTTCCGACTAGTAGAGCTCCTCCCCAGCCGGGACAAGCTTTAAGCTCTCAACTGATATCTCGACATGTGCGGTAGTGTAGTGCGTCCAAGTATGTTTGAACAAGGGGTGAGGATAGGAAAAGGAAGAGGAAGGAAAGATCGAGCGCGGTCCGATGCCCGTTTGTTAGGGTACTGCTTCGGCATTCGCCTGTTGTTGGTCGGAGAATTCACGAAAAACTGCTGGTCAGAGCAGCCGGTCACTAGAATTCTCCTCCAGTCGGCGGCTGAATCCGCCCTAGCTATCTAGCTAGGGACAATAATGCTGCCACCGTCGGGATTCGAACCCTAGGATCACCCTGTCAGATGCACTGCAGTGACATCAATGCCATCTCAGCCAGATAGCCAGAACCTTTTAGACCGCCTGAGCCATTGCAGACAATCTAAAAGAGTTTCAGGGTTTGGGTTGAAGTGATGGTTGTCTCAGTGCAACAACCTCACTTCTTATTCATGTATTGTGCAACGTACGTGTGTTAACTACACTATTAAGTGGCAGAAGTAAAAAAAAAGTATATAGAGTTTTTGACATAGGTGACCACGATAACGATGCGTGTACCGTCAGCCTTTACACTCCTTCAAGTCTGAGGGAGAAGTTATGAAAAAAATGAAGACCATGCATTTTTTGCTTGCATTAAGAATTTAGACTAAATCCTTAACTGATTTGTTAAGACAGTAACCCATTTTAGTTTCTTAGATATTTCTTTTATTATGTTTTCAACTTTTTAAAATATATCAGCAGTTGAGTCGCTCAATAGATATTATTGACTCTCTCCAAACATTTTAAAATTGGCAATGCCTTTGATATTATTGATACGTAATATTCATGCTTGAAGTATAGTTTTGGGTATTTTCTACTATACTCTGACTTTTCAATCAGATTTAGTAATTGTGTTGTTCTCTTCTTCCAATATATTTTTCTGTGTTGTGATCTGATTAATTTCGGTTCCACGATGTATAGTTGAGTGATCGGGTTACTTAGCTGGTGTCGAAAATCTGCCCACGTATCATAGCAACATTTTTGGGAAAGGCTTTAACAGTAACTCATTCGCCAAATATTGACACCAAGAAGAAAAGGGTCAGTGATATAAGACGTTTCTAACCACAGGCGAGGCAGTAAGCTTACCTTCCTTTCCGAGTTCCCTTGTCCTGACAGGTGACCGTAGTAGGGGATTTGCTATTCATTTCCACTGTGTGTGACACGGTAAAGGGAGATGACTTGAATCAAATCATTTCACCCCACCCCGCTTCACACTGGTGGATCCATGGGGGACCATCCCCCCTCAGGAGGCCTAGTTTTCGTTTTACAAAAATCTCCAATGCCCCCCCCCCCCAAAAAAAAAATCACTGGCTGGATCCACCCCTGCCCCTTCATGATCGTACCAGCAACATAGTGGTAATATGAAAAGTCATCCACGAGGTGCAAACACAATGACTTGTCAGAGATTCGAACATCTGGCCTGCAGTTTCACGTACTGTAATACTACTTCTAGCCTCTGCGCCGGGGAGTCCGGCGATGTGATCAATGGATGAGCCAGTTAACATGCGCCTAATGAAGTGACCCGCCCAACACATCAGCTGTGTAACTGAAATTAGCAGTGGTAGATTTGAAATCAAGTTTTACTACCGACGGACGGTGATAGCCAACACCGTTCCTGTAAGACGGCATTAATCACAGAGTAATTTAGAAACTTATTAACAATTGCAGTAGTAATATTACAAGAGTTAATTTTATAACCAGTCAGTTCTATTGTCCTCTTGTAATTTTATTACTACTTCAAGTGGCAGAGGAAAAAAATATACGTTAATGAAGCTTGATTCAAAATTGTGATTTTAATGGATGATGCTGCAAACACTGCTCACCTGTGTAGCCACTGAAGTCCAATGAGCTTTGAAGTTTGCTCGTAATAATAGACGAGTACATCACGTTGATAACATTTGACATAAATGGTAATTGACTTTTTCGATTGGGTTTCTAAAATGACTATTTTACATTACACTTGATCGGATCTTTCTAAAAGTGCGTTGTGACAAAGATACCCATTTTTTTTTACTTTCCTTGATGATATGTACTAGAGAGTCAGTCCAAATAATCGAGGTCGGGATAGTGAAATCTGTTTTGAGGGTCCCCGACAAAACTTGTTCTAACCGTAGTTTCTTGGTAGATGGATGTGTGTACCTGTCACGCGTAACTCGGGCAAGCTATACGCTTTTGAGCTCTCTCTTGATACAATGTCTGCAGTAAGATTTAAGTTTAAATGATCAGAATGAGTCAGGTTGTGAGATAAAACACACAACTACGTACCAAAAATAAGTGCAAACGTGTAACAATTGCCTCTTTAGCTCAAAGTGCGAGAGACACGACAATGGGATATAATGTTCCCCTCTACCCTATTTTTTTGTACTTTTCTGATGAAACATAGGCTTCTTCAGTTTTACGTAGACTACGAATGAGCGGGCAATGGGATTAACCGGTGTGTGTGTGTGTGTGTGTGTGTGTGTGTGTGTGTGTGTGTGTGTGTGTGTGTGTGTGTGGAGTGACAATATGCGCACCCTGGGTGTCACTGAAGCTTAGTACGTCATTATTCATGAATGACTGAAAATGTTACTGACGTTTGTGAAAAACCTTGAAAAATTAGAACCTATCTGTATTGTTCAATTACCTTGAAATTATTACAATATCCAAATTCTGAATTTCGCGAGGATGACACGCATAATTTTGTTTTGCAAGCCCATCGCAACGGTGTTTCTATGGAACTCTCATGAGAGAGAAACACATGGTCCTTAATTGATTATAACTCGCAGTCGTAACACTTTGGAAGTAAATTCACCACGTTAATTGCAGTGCTTAAAAACAAAAATTAACACAATAATAAAATGTTGACAAGAAAATCTGACTACCAGTATATGATCAAAAGTATCTGACAGAAACGATGACTTTGTAGAGCGGTGTATCTCAAGAAACTCATCTTGCTATAATGGTAGAACAATATAGCAAAGTAAAATTGCCTTTCATTGAGATGTATTTACAGAGCAGCCAATACGCATTTCAGAGCCCAGTTACGTCGCGAGAAAATAGTGAGATGGTTTAACATGAGCTAAGAGAGCTGTACCTTTTTTTCTGGCTACAAGATACACGCATATACAAAGTCACAGATTTCACTTCATAATACAGTTTCTTTAGGTACTAAAATCAATAGATCCTGCACTTTGTTATAGCATATTATTTGTTGTTGCGAAAAACGAAACCAATATCGATATTTTGTATGAGTTCATGAAAACAATACGAGGTTTAAATTTTGCTCCCGGGACGTGCAGTTTAGGTTTTATGTTAAAATTGTTCTTCGTTGTTCCTGAAAATAGTAAAGTCAGTGAGCGCCTATTTGTTTTCTATGAAATTTTAAAATTATAATAAAAAACGTCAATATTTCTGCTTTGAAACACCTAACCTTCACTCATCGTATCTTAATACACGCACACACACGCAACAAAAATGGATGCGTCGCAGAAGGCGGGAACAGGAGCGACGGGCAAGAAGGTTAGCTGCATTTGTCCAGTTTCTCAGAGGCAACTCGGCGATGAGACTAGAACTTTTTACACGTTCTGATTGGCAGCTTCCATGAAAAACTACAAAGACGTTCTTGCGTCATACATCTGTCAATTACCAACTTTTTTATCGGACATTATTACGGCTTTTGTTGTTGTTTTTTTTCAATGAAGGACTGCGGGCGCAGTGTGAGCAGTGGATTGTCTGAGTGACGTAGATATCATGTAACAGCGTGACAATTCGCGTAATGGCGGACTCACAATGAAACATGTCTACAAAATAACTGTGTGAATCGCACAACATTCACGCCAGTTTACTTATTCAAAATAAGTGCATTAGTGAGAAGCGACTCTTCGGTGTCATTAAAGTATAGACATAGCTTTCGATATTGATATGGAGAGTTTCCCCTAACATGAGATAATTGAAGATGTTCATGGTAGATATGTAGGACATGTTGAACAGGTTGGTCACATCGGCTATTGGCTATGTTCCGCAGGTTGGAGACACTGGCTATGTTGAGAAGGTTGAGAACGCTAGACATGTTGAGTAGTTGAACGCATTAGTCCAATCTTTTCGCGCAGATCCGAACAACGCAAGCCGTTTACCCTATCGCTTACCCTCCACAAAGCAATCCATTATTTGAGTTCCGTGTAGCTGTGTGCGTGGGGCCAACACGCGTTCGCTTCTGCGGCAGGTCCGGACAACGTGACGCTCACCCTGTCCCTGGGCAAGAAGTACGAGATCACGTATGTGAGCATCCAGTTCTGCCCGCGCTCGCCGCCGCCCGAGTCGCTGGCCATCTACAAGAGCGTGGACTTCGGGGAGACGTGGCAGCCCTTCCAGTTCTACTCGGCCGAGTGCCGCAAGGTGTACGGCCGGCCGAACCGCGCCTCCATCACCAAGGCCAACGAGCAGGTAAAGATTCCACGGAGTGAACCGCACCGGGGGGGTGGAACCGCAATTTTTCCACATTGATTATATCATAGAAAACAATATACATGGGCAATTGGAAAGGATGTAGAAGGATATTATTCAAGATCGTTTAGCACTTACGGGGAGAGAAAGAGTATTTCAGGTACTTAGGGTAGTTTCCTAGACAGGAGGGACACATTTAATTGTATAAAAATACAGTAAGTTGATACAGGCATGTTGTTAAAAACTCTTAAATAATATTTTTATTTTAATATGTAATAAATCGACAGCATATATATTTATTTGAGATAATAAGTTTTTTTGAAATAACTGTAGAACAACTATTGTAGAAAATACCGAAACAATTTTTTTATGTATTAATGGTAAACATTAAAAAAAATTATAGAAATAATTCTGTATCTTCGAGAGAAAGGCACTGAGTTAAGAGTAAGAAGCAAATAAATTTAGTATATTAATAGCCATGTATATTTTTTATTTCCATTTGTTTTAGGAAACCACAAAATAAGAAAAACGTAATGATACTTTACCCACCTACTCAAAAACCAGTTATTAGAACATAATGTTACAAGGTTTTTCTCACTGGGACAAATTGACCCGCTTCTCCCTAATAATAGCCCCACATTTTCCACACCGAAGTGAGTTTCTTGAAACACGGGTACTTTTGATACTGAATTTACCCCTTGTCCCTACTTTGGAACTAGTAAAGAATGATGATGCGTTAAGAAGTGTCCGAAATATATATATTTGTCATATTATTTCCATTTGTTTTAGGAAACCACAAAATAAGAAAAACGTAATGATACTTTACGACGTACCCAAAACCCAGTTATTATTAACACACCATCATTCTTTTCTAGTTCAAAGTTGTACGAGTGAAATGTGGAATATTGTAATGAGTGGCAATGGGCGTGGTGCGTTGCGCAGGAGGCGCTGTGCACGGACGCGCACCGCCTCAACGGCGGCGGCGGCGTGGGCGGCGGGCGCGGGGGCGGCGGCGCGCGCGTCGCCTTCTCCACGCTGGAGGGCCGGCCCTCCGCCGCCGACCTGGACCACAGCCCCGTGCTGCAGGACTGGGTCACCGCCACCGACATCAAGGTGAGGGCAGCCGCAGTTGACAACGGCTCTCGACGCTCAGTAGTGCTGTAAGGGTGGTGCATGTTTCATCACGGAAGGTCGCTGCGTTGGTGAGATCCGGCGCCCACCTACACGTCGGCTAGCGAAATTTTCCCCAACAATGTACTTTCCACCAGCGGGGCACCGCCCGTCCTGGGGCACACTATGAGATCCCGATGAATGTAGTGGAAGTGGGTGTAAGAAAGAGGCGAGAATAGGACGAGGAGGAGGAAGGAAAGATCGCTCGCTGACTTAAAGCTCCTCAAAGCTCATTACTGCCCGCCATTGGCCTAGTGATGAGAAAAATCTCGAAAACCTACCGACCAGCGGAGGTGAACGGAATTCTCCTCCAGACTGAAATCGACCTAACTATGTAAGGTGTTTCGAAAATTCTACCACTGTCAGGTCTCGAACCTTGCACTTTCCCGGTAGGGGCATTAATTGAGTCCCGCGAAGTGAAGAGCGGGAGGGGGGAGAATAAATGGGAAAATTAATTTTTTTAAACAAAATGGCAAGTGTGGTTTAAGGGTGCATTTCCTTTGGTGTTTAGAGAGGATATTTTTTGATAATTTGATCATCACTTTTATTTAATGCTGATTTTACGGTTAACAATTTAACGGTAGCGTTATGTTTGAAAAATAATGGAAAATATAATGCAAGAATACTGTATGCCAAAATATGTTAAAACCAACAATTTTCAATTAATTCTCAATCTTTCATGTTGCTTAAAGTAATAACCGTACTAGCCCCTTCCCATTTCAATAAATCCTGATATCTAGATTAAATTGTATGCTCCGAAGGAGAGAAATTGCATTGCAGGTTAAAAATCGGATTTATATTAGCATTTTTTTCTAGTTACCGCTTTGAATTCACCTTCTTCGAGCAACTAATAGAGTGAATAACAAAAAAAAAAAAAAAAAAAGAAAGAAAAACGAGCTTTGAGGTCTATGTGCGCGCGTAGCTACATTCTGATAAGCGAGATTCTGATTGTAGGATTCATGTTGGAGGGATGCGATTTTTGGAGTTAGAGATGAGAGGGAAACTAAAAAAAGAAGATACGATATGTGATTAAGGCGATACGAGATGAAGGCGATACGAGATGAAGGCGATACGAGATGAAGGCGATACGAGATGAAGGCGATACGAGATGAAGGCGATACGAGATGAAGGCGATACGAGATGAAGGGGATACGAGATGAAGGGAATACGAGATGAAGGTGATACGAGATTAAGGGGATGCAAGCTACAGGACCACTAGTTCTTTTGTGAATGAATTGTGTAATGTGGTCTAACCCTTCCCAATAAGAGCGCCCCATGGTGACGCGCTGCGTGGTCGCAGGTGGTGTTCCACCGGCTGCACCTGCCGCCGACGTTCGAGGACCCGCCGACGGTGCTGGGCGTGGGCGCGGGGGCGGGGCCGGGCGACGGCGAGGGCGGGACGGCGGCGCCGGCGCTGCCGGTGGCGGCGGCCAGCATCGCGGCGGCCGCCGCCAACGACAACGGGCTGCCGCCGCCGCCGTCGGTGGCGCCGCCGCCCGCGCCGGCGCCGCCCCCGCCGCCCGCGGCCACGATGTCGGCCTCCGCCGCCGGAGCGGGCCTGCCGGCCATGCACTACGCCGTGTCCGACCTGGCCGTGGGCGGGCGCTGCAAGTGCAACGGCCACGCCGCCCGCTGCGTGGCCGGCGCCAACGGCCAGCTGCAGTGCGACTGCCGCCACAACACGGCCGGCCGCGACTGCGAGCGCTGCCGCCCCTTCCACTTCGACCGGCCCTGGGGCCGCGCCACCGCGCGCGACGCCCACGAGTGCAAAGGTAGGCCTCCAGAGACACCGCTGTGCCCAAGCGTGTTGATTTGAGTCGACTGAATTGTTGCTACTAATTAATAACTACTAATAATTACATGTTAATTGTACTTCAACTGAATTGTTAAATTAACCTTGTTAAGTATAAACAACTGAATAATAAGTTGACACAATTACATACAATCGACTTATGATATTCAAATGAAGCAACTGAAATGAGTAATATGAAGTTGATTACGATCAACTGAATAAATTATTATTCACGAGTGCGATATAGCCAGTGCATAATAACTAAGGAGTACATAATGGGCTTTTTGCCACGTGTAATATACTTTTTATCTTATCCACGAAACATTTCAACATTTTAACGTCTTTTTTAACTGTTTGTCAGCGCATGGTATTAGTTACAAAGAAATAAAAGAGAATTAGTAATCGATTACCAACGGAACGATGCGATTTTCTGGGAGCAAAACGGGTATTAAGAATGCATAACAAAACTTGAAAGTCGATATTTTTATAACTTTTGTTAATCACATCATTGCTCCATCACTCTCTGCCCTTAGAGTATATGAAACATAGTCGGTTCGGTTTTAATTTTCGGGGTAATTAATTTCATTTGCCTTCCTCTCCATGTAAATTACAAGATGGATACCAACGCATTGTCCACAATTTTCAAATTTTCTGATAATTGTTTCAGTGCGACGGAATTTTCTGTTCATACGTCCCACCATTGCATCATATTCTTGAGAAATTAGTTATTTCTGCTTGCATCTTTTCGATCTCTCGCAACATTTTGACTACTTTTATATCATTTAAATACATTCCTTGTTTAAAGTAGAACAAATGTGCTGTTCTACTCACTCGTATTAACACTGACGGGTTCCGTCAGATTAACAATAGTAACAATAGTACTTCTTTAAAATTAATGATACCAGACGGTACACGGAAACAGTATTCATTTTCATATTAAAAAAATAAATTACACAATTTTGTATTTTTATCGCCCGTGCGTGAATAACGGTACGTTATTGATTCTTTTGATTTTTCGTGAGAAGAAAACAGTTATGAGAAAGAGATCAATAATATTTTTTTGATTTTTTGTTTTTTTTTCCTTCTGATGTTTCTCACGCCTGGATGTTCTTTGATACGACGAAAACCAGTCAGCACAGCTTTTTGTGACTCCATGTGCCTGTTCCTAACTGCCAGCAGGGCATTACAGAAGCAAAGAGTCGTTATAACGCCACATCGTCGCTGAAGTGACGTACGAGGGGGCGTCCGGAAGAGGCGGGCGCCGGCTGAACGAATCTCGCCGAGGGAGTCGAACCGGGGCCCTGCCCGGCTGCCAGGCGCCGAGCCGCGAGCTTTCTGCTAATTGCTCCAGGGCGACGGGTTTTGCCGTTCGCACGTCCCGTTCCATCACACTCTCCTCCAGAGTTCGTTATTCCTGTTTTCCTCGATCTCTCGCAACGTTTTGACCACTTTCGGGTCGTTTATATGCATTCGTTGTACCGATTAATTATGCACCTTCTTTAATGGACGTGTAATAGCCGTTCGATTCGGTTAAAAATTCGCGTATATTCGGCATGCAAAACGTGTTAGTGTTAATTAGTTCGTAGAATATTCGCATTTTGTTTCGTGATTCTTTTTCATTAATGGTGTCGCGTTTTTGCGCCAAGCTCACCTTCGTATTCTTACAAATATGAAAATTGAACAATTTTAGACATCTGTAATAAACAACAAAGTATTTTGCACGATCTTGGCTGTCCGGGTGACGCCGCGTCGAAGGCTGTGTTGCCGACGTTTCAACCATCTTGTCGTGGCCTTCCTCAGGGCTGGTACCAGCCCATACCAGCCCTCTTGATTACCTAAAGGTGGTAAACGGGCTTAAATTCATTCTCCTGGATACTCAGAGCGCAGTTACATGCATTCTTGGTGGCGGCGCAGCCAGGCTTGTCTTGTCTAGGGATCCTTGTTTCTCTTTTGTTCATTACTTAAAACTGAGTTTAAAAAAAAATTACACACGAAGATGAATATACTTTATCTACTCGATATAAATACCTCATTCGCGTCAGTCGTCACTCGTTAGGTTCCTCTCGTACTTAAAGTATCTTTTTATCATTTTGGGTAATAAAACACTAGAATTGATTTATGCATTTATTGAACGTTATCCAACTCTTCAGAAATCTGTGTGACGTACGGGAGAGAAATCCGGCTTGAGAGCCGGAAGGCATACTCTTTTATTGTACTAAATTGAAATGTGAATAAAGGTAACAAAGAGTGTTTTTGACAAAATGTGATAACAAGAAATATTTTTTACTCTATAACTGTTACATATTTTGGCTCTAATCTTTTATCGTGGCCCATGTTACGGAATTAACATACCGCGAGAACATGGAGTACGATAGTACTACTGACGATTTTATTCCCTAAATGTATATTTAAAAGTATTTAGTTATTAAATGTATTTAAAAATTACAACATTTTTGTCAAACCATAAACATTTTTATTTGATAGTGTTTTTTAAGATGTTTCGTGCAAATTATTAAATCCTCAGATTATATCTTTTTGGAGAAATAGTAATCGCGTAAATGATTCAAATTGTTTGACCATTGCAAGACAAAGAGTTTCGTGTTGCGTTCATGTGAATCTGTTACGTAATGAAACATTTCACACACTCTTTCTTTTCTGTAACTAACGGCATTGAACTACGTAACTGAGTCGCTGTAGTCATTTTTTTAATCAAGTCTTTTTTAATTTTTCAACGAGGCTTGCGCCCTTCACGTTAACTCCTGCCGGCTTTGCCAGCAAATGGCTATGAAGCCTGCTTTAGAAGCTCGGAGCGTCCACGTGCACAAGTGCCCACGTGCACGCCCTCGTTGCGCCTACGTGCCTCTCCGAATCACCCGGTTTAGCCTGGCAAGGCTAGTTTTCTGGAATTTGCGTGGGGTGTTAAGTACCCGGCATCGCGTGTGTCCCTTTTTTATTACGCTGATCTGTTCGCTTTTCCAGAGTACTGAAATGTTGGTCGCCATGGCGTGTGGGTTACGGGGCCAGGCAGAATAACTCGTGGGGCACTTTTTGCCCGCTTACTTAGTACTTTATGATTGTCGGGTTTTGTAGCCTTCCTGCGGTGGGAGTCAAGGTGCTAAGAATTGCTCAACTTTGACAGGATGTGAGTAAGAAACATGCGATATGTATGAAACAGACCTGTTTTAAACAATAGGTTCGCAACTTCTCTGGGATATATTGCGTACCAACATTATTTGCTGTTAACAGTCAAATGTCACTTGGTGACGCTGTCAGTGCTGACCTAGCGATGTGCAATGGCAGCAGGTTTGCGGATGACGATATCTAACCTTGTTGCGTCCGTCTGCTGGTGCACAAATGAAGGAAATGATGCGAAATAGTAATTGTAATCGATGTAATGATTAACTCCTTTGTTTGTTTCATCACAGTTTTGTAATCGTTAATTATGTTTTTTCGTAATATATTTTGACTGGTAGCTGATGTTTGTCCCGAAAGCACAGACACGCGTGTATCGAGCGTGTGACAAACGCGTTAAATGCGACAGTGCTGCCTCTCGCGAACGGTCAAGCACAAAGAAATTTGGTTCTGGTGTAGTCTTTAAAATTAAGAGAGTTAATGTTATCACAAACATTAATTTTTTTTTTAAAAAAGATGGTAATGACGGTTAACAGTTACTTTTAAAATAAGTATATTGTAAGACATTACACAACAATGTTGGAGAATTTTCTATATCGAAACTGCTATAAACATGAAAGCTATGCTACAACATTTATGCTATAACATAAAATTTCCTATGATTACATCCAGAGGTTTTCCAAGGGCTCTGACTTACGAGTAGTTTAGACGTAGCCCCCAGTGTAAAGCATGTGTCATGCTTCAAAACATTTGGAAGGGCGGAGCTGGACCCGCCCGGATTCTCCATGAGCCTACGGCCTTGTTTGTTATGTGGCGTCGATGCAACAGAATGCCGCTCTTCCGCTGGGAGCAGTCGCGGAGACGCCCACTGTTGTTTCTCGCCCATTCGTTTGTCAGCCAGGCAGTGAAACATTACAAATTAATAATAGACTGCTCCCGTCAAAGAGATACTCCGGTTGCAGTAAGAATTAGGTTGGCAGCATCCATGCCAGTTCGCAAATGTGACCAGAACAATAGTAGTATATTTATTGGCAAGGAAAAAAAAACACTATTTAAACTTGAACTTGGTGGTGAAGGTTTGCGGAATTTAAAAAAAATTCTTAATGTTATGTCAAGGTTATCTGCCTTTTATTCATGGTTTTATATTTTTTATAAATATTTATACACGAGTAAGGGGCAGTTGGATGATTCCAATAACGAATTCAATTATTAGTATACGTGACACCACATATCACGTCGTTCTAAAGTTCTCGTACGCTCTGACTATTTTGCACTGTCCAGCCTTGGGTATGCATTACATGATTACTTAAACAAAGCATTTTGAATCTCGAGTTACTCACACCTGGCCTTGCGATGGAAATATACAACGTCTTAGATTGTTTTTGGGAGGGGCGTGACAGGAGAACATTTGTCACAAAAACAGTCAAGATCAAATTGAAGGTAATTTTTTCTATAAATATTTCAGGTAAACCGGTTACGAAATTTGAACACAATTTTATCTCAAGAGATGTCAGAAAATTGGTATAACTTTCTTTCGATATTTTATATGAACTCGGTCCTCGATGCCTTACGAGGGATCCCGACATATGCAATTAGATTACCTTTATTAACGTTTCGAATTTGCAAACATTGAACTGCAATTTGAACTGATCGCACAACATTAAACGAGATTACTTTTCGTTTCAGAAGGGTTTTCCTCTTACTCGCTACCTTTTTTTTAACTACTTTAATTATCCCACCTCGACCCGCTCAACGTGTCTCGGCTAGATTGCTAGATCAAATTCAGACAAAGTCTGGAGGAGAATTCTAGCGGCCGGCTAATGTAATCATTAATTTTTCGTGGTTTGTCCGATCAACACCAGGTGAATTCCCCAGCAGAACCTACCAAACGGGCTATGGATCGCGCGCTTCCTCTTCCTTCTTCTATCCCCACCCCTTACACACACACACACACACACACACACACACTCACACACACACACCACATGCACACGCGCACACACATTCACGCTCACACTAACATGCCCTATATTACCCTACATTTCAGGATATCGGCTGGCGACCCGCGAACTCCCACCGCAGCCACGCACGTTTTAAGTATCGTTGGCAGCAGTTCGTGTTTTAGATCCTGTAAAGAAGGTGCTGCAGCAGAGCGCGCCACCACGTTATATGGGAGTTATAAGGCCCTTGGATGCCACTACGTCGCTGCTGTAGGTAATAATCCTAGGACCGGATCTCTCTGTCTACGAATCATAGCTTGCGGACTCGGTTCCGCACGTGGCAACCGGCGCTCTGTCCCTAGCTTCCTGCCCGAAGAGGCGCGCGCCGGCCCGTGCCCCTAGCCTGCCGCATCCACCTCCGCCGCCGCCGCCTCCGCCGCCACAGCCGTCTCCGCCGCCACCGCCGCCGCCGCCGCCGCCGCCGCCGCCGCCGCCGCCGCCGCCGCCGCCGCCGCCGCCGCCGCCGCCGCCGCCGCCGCCGCCGCCGCCGCCGCCACCACCACCACCGCTGCCGCCACCTCCGCCGCCTCCGCCGCCGCCTCCGCCGCCGCCTCCGCCGCCGCCGCCGCCGCCACCGCCGCCTCCGCCGCCGCCGCCACCGCCGCCACCGCCGCCGCCTCCGCCGCCGCGTCGTGGCCGTTCCGAGCGGGCAGGCACTCGGTCTCGCGGCCCAGCCTCCTCCGCGCCGCGCACACTGCCCCGCGCCGCCGACCCCGCGCGCACAAACGGCCCACGACTGGCGCAGGCATCGGCCGAACTTACGTAACAAAGGACCTATTTACAAGGCAATTATAAAGACAACGTGGACTTATGGTGTTCAGTTGTACACTTCCCCCAGTAAATCAAATCCTATCCTAAATTTTCGTGCGAAAAGAGGATGGCTTCGAATTCTTCGGAGATTGAAACTAAAACTCTAAGAAGTATTTGCAAAGCCCCCTGATTTGTGACAAACAGGACTCTCTACAGAAAAATCAATATAATTCTACTGAATGACCTCATCACCAAGAGAAGCCAAATACAGAAGAGATATCATGAACACGCGAATCATTTGTCAATTAACCTTCTAGATAACGTCATCACTTCTACGGTCCAGTGGCGTTGGCTCAATGGATGCGAGTGTTGTGCCGCATCCCCAAGTTTTTCGGCTCTTTTAAAACTTTGCTTAAATTTTTTTTCTATTCCTCTGTTCCGTTTGTATTTTTGTTTTTTTGTCATGCGCTTTTCGGTAGGCATCTGTCACCCCCGTGGATGTGATAGAACGTGATTTAGGAGACGTGGATTATCAGTACTTGGGTGCTGGTAAAAATCTCTTATCCCACACGGCTGGTAATAGTGCTTAGTTGCCAGATTTTTCACGTTTCTTGTATCTTTTTGCGATAGTGCTGAGTTTTCCTTGAAGCTATATTACAGAGTATAACATGTACTAACACAAAGAGAAATCATAGTTTTGAAGCTATAACACGATAATTAGAATCCAACTATTTTCGTGCGAAAAGACGCGACATGGCAAGTACATGGTTTGTAGATGATGAGCTACAAGGGGCAGGAAACAGAGAATGAAAAATCCCAATGTCCTTTCAAAGGTTTCAAAAATTCTATTTAGTTCTCAAATACCCTAGATGAAAAGGGCGAATCGACCTCTTAATTAAACAATTAGGTGTATTGTTTATGTTTCAATGTGCTTTTGTGTATTATTGTTTTGTTTATTATTGTCAGAGCAAGCAATGCAAAATTAGTAATTATCAAAAAAAGGAGAGTAGATATGTACATCGTAATATGGAATACATGAATATATAGTTCGATGTCGATTAAATATCTTAATTGGTCTATCTTGTTTAATCCGTAAAACTCTGATTGCACCCGCATGCTCATTGAGCAGGAGACGCCATTGCTACGGACTGAAACGAGAAAAAACATTGTACATTTATGAAACCTATAAAATGAGTCGTAGTAGTGATATATTTCTGTCTATTCTACAGTATATATTTTTCTTGTTTTTTGGTGCAGCATTTGTTCTGTGTTCAAATACGAGCATATTGTAAATTTACAGAACAGAAAATAAAAAATAAAAAAATACGATTTGAGCAAGAGGCCAGCAATAGGCAAATTAATGGTGATGCGCAATTTTTGCAATAGTAAGTGTATCGTTGAAACTATTGCAAAGATTAGCTTACCGCACTATTATCCTCCAGATCGCGAGTTCAGATCCGATGGAATCCGTGGATTTGTAAGAGCAAAGAATCCTCTGTGCATCTTTCTTCGGAGAGGAAGTAAAGAATCTTGCGGACATCATGCGGTTCGAGTCCTGACGGTAACGGATTTTCGACTCTTGACTAAATAGTTATTGAGAATTCAGCCTCTGCCTGGATGAGAAGTTCTAGCTGTCGGCTAATGTGACATATGCGTTTTCGTTTCTCCAATCAAATCTTTAGGAATGCCGGAGGATATCTTGACAAATGAGCCGCGGATCGCGCTCTATCTTCCTCTTCTCATCCTTGTCATCTCGTCTACCCTTCCCCACATACACGCACACGCACACACCTACCACCACACGTGTCGGGAGTCAAGGCGGGAGCTTGTCACGGCTCGGCGGTCCCTTCTGGCTGAGGGAGACATCCCCGCAAACAGACGTGTAGGTTCGCATCTGATATCGTGTTTTAGCGGGGGAGGAACCCAGCCACATGCGAGGATATAACTTACCCAATGCCCATATCAGTTGACGCTATCTGAAACGCGAAATAATCAAATCTTGATGAAAACAAACGTTGAGGGAGGTGTCGCACTTTCATAGCCCAGCATAGCGTGGGCGCTCATGCATTTCTTTGACAGTAACATTACCGTCTAACCACTCTGTGTAACGTCAGACAATATTATTACGTAGGAATAAAACGTCCTTAGTTTTTTTCACTTTCCTTGAAAGCTTGTTCTTTTCGAAACAAACTATTTATTTACTCTGCATTGTTTATTATCGATCCCCCCCACATTGGTGACCTGATACGAAGACTCGATTTACCGATACTATAAAGCAACACAATGAGTAACGTACAATAAACGCACGCGATTAGGGAAAGGAAGCGCTAAATGTCGAGAACACCTCGAGGGCAAACTTTTCAGACATCCTTATAAGCATCTGCTAGTGAGTCGGAGGATGCGTGCAAATACTCTGGCAATTTTGCGCTGCCGCGGTCACATTTTCATAGGCGACGTGTTACCTCGAATGTTGTCGAATTTTGAGAAGATACGGAACACAAATAATCGCGCATAGCCATTCGTCTATTTCTATGACGTCTGCGAAAAATATTCATTCTCTAGAATCGTAAAGGGAAGGCAAACTTGTCGCCATATTAATTAATGGAATCATTCGAAACAGTAAATGAACATGTAGATATGGACTGAAGCATGAAAGTTCGTCAACTCAAAGCTTTAACTTAAGCTTTACACTCGCAGAATTAACTGGGATAAGGAAAGGAGTTAGAGGAAGAATGTGTATTCTGGGGTGATATGTGGCCCACCATGTCACAACACAACTCAGGAACTCCGTGTCTTACTTCGAACCCACAACCCTGATGTATCGCGTGCTAGGATGAAAATCCTAAACTCTCGCAGTGAGAAGGATGTTGAAGACCATGAGAGGTCGGGAAAGACGGTTGAAGCAGAGAAAGCAAGTCTGTAGGAATGAAGAATGAAATAAGGGAAGGGGAGTTCACAAAATTGTTTTGTTTTTGTCAAGAAAACTTGCAGCTAATTACGCTAAAACCTCTTAATGGAATTTCAATACTGGATTTTGGCAGAGCCTGAAACAAGGTAACGCATACGTTCAGCGTCAACTTGGGAGCCGGTGCACTTGGGCGAACTCTTTCATTACGTTAGAGGAATATCGGAATGCAATATTCCACATGGTTTATTGGGCCATGAAGTGTGGTCGATAAACGTTTCGTTAATGAAAGTTGTTCCAACTCGAGGCTGCAGGGTGAGATGGTGTCACTGAACTAGTGGTGTGGGCTAAAAAATAAGACACCAAATAGTAAGTGCAAACCTACAGAATGTGCTATCTTGAGGTTTTTGGGTACTTCTGCAATTCAAGACATTCATTGACGAAATTCTGTAGAAGAAAAACGTAATCATCTCATGAAACGTTAAATCACCTCCTGGTTTACTCATAGAGATTTAAACTATTTAGTGCGTCAGCACTAATATTTTCGATTATTGTTACCGCTTTTGATTGTTTATTTCGTGTTTACGGGGCGTTAATTAGGAGGACATTAGCCTCGTCAGTGTAGTGAATGTTTTGATCACGGGAGGTGGGGGTGGGGGGTGATATTCCCCCGCTGAATCGTGAAATCCGGCGCTGAGCTACATGTAGACTTGCGGGGTTTTGCCTCACAGCGTAGTTCCCACCAGCGGGGCACTACACCAGCAACGACGAGCTCGCTCCCGACTGGTCTCCCGTCATGTGTGGTAATCTAATGCATGAAACTGTACGTTTGTGTAATTAAGGTGTGAGGATAGAACCAGGAAGAGGAAGGAAAGATCGCCCGCGGTCCGTGGTCGGTTCGTTACGGTATTCGACGTTGTCATCATTCGACGGGTGTTGACGGAGAAACCATGGAAAACGACTGATAAGAGCAGCCGGCCGCTAAATTTCTTCTACAGACAGCGACTGAATTGGGCCTAGCTATCTAGAGTCGAAAATCACTGCCGGTACTCGAACCCTACGGCCTCCCGATCAGAGGCACCGCAGTGACATCAGTTGATACCCTGAGCGGCGAACGCGATAGTGGGAGGAGGAATTTGTCTCGCGCGGAGGGCGAACCGTGGCACTGTGGCCGTGGCAGCGGGGCAGAGACTGCTGGGCTGCGGCTGCGGCGTCGGACGGGGCGGGGGCGAGGGGGGGAGGGGAGGGGAAGGTGGCCTTGGCGGAGGCGACGCCGCGTCTGCGACCGTCGCGCGGTGGTGCAGCGGAAGGTCGCCCGAGCAGCCGCAGCAGCTGCCGACGTGCGGGCCGAGTACGGCGGGGAAGGGGCGTGGCGGGGCGGGGCGGGGCGGGGCGGGGCGGGGCGGGGCGGGGCGGGGAGCGGAGCGGCAGAGGAGGAATGCCGCCGGGAGATGTGGCGTAACGCGCAACGTTCCACGCTCTTCCGCGGTCGACTTCGCCGTCGCCGCCGCACGCACGAGCGCCCGCCCCCTCGTACTCGCGTTCGCTCGCTGGGGTGGGAAGGACGCGGCCGCATGCGGAAGGTCCGTCAAGCTGCCTGACACACTGCAGCAGAACACGTAGCCCAGAATTTCAGGTAATTAAATGTTCTATCCCAAAAAGTTTCCTCAAAAATCAATGTTCAGCCAGTTTTAGAATAAAGCCTGCTAACACAGAATCAAAAACAAAGCTACTACAAAACTACTTAGAGAATAATTTTAGTCTAATTTTAGGCTGACAAAAACTATTATTATTATTATTATTATTATTATTATTATTATTATTATTATTATTATTATTATTACTATCATTATTTATTATTTAAAAAATACATAACAAACTGCGACTTTGAAATCGTAGAGTAAATAAAGCTATTTCGTTAATTTTCAACTACAGAGCAGAACGACGAACGTGCATGTAATGTTGTTTCATTTGCTTTGCTAGGCCTTGAATAAAGTGCTCGTCAACTGTAACTGAAAATGTTTCTAAGTTTTAAACCCACTCGCACGAGTACGCACTAGGGCTTGGTATTCAGTGCCTTATAATTTTTAAACCAACGAACTGCACGCAGTTCTATATTGTGATTATGATTGTGTACTATGTCTCTCACGTCAGAAATTGCGAGGTATTTTGGGGGTTCTGCTGCAGTGTGTCAGATTTATAAATATAATGCACATGGAATGTGGAGGATGAAATAGGGAAAGTAGGTAAAATCTAGTACACTACTTTAGCGGTCATATCCGAGTTCGTTTAGGGTTGAATCGAATTGGATTGAATCGTGACACGATTAATTGGATCAAATCGCATTGGATTGATTGGTGAATCAGATGGAATATTGAATAAGAATGGGTCACCTTGAATTGGATCAGCTAGAATTAAATTGGGTCTGGATGTATCGGAATGATTCCGGACGTTTTGGATTGGGTCTGGTCGTATTGGTCCGGGTCTGGCCATTTTCGGTTGGATCTGGTCGATTTTCTCATTGGGGTCTGGTCGATTTTTGACTGGTGGTGATTGAGGACTGGTGGCTTTTACTATCTCGTTACGGAGTAGAGAAAGTTTTGTAATGCTGCACGAAAGAACTGCGAATTTTCGGCAGAAAAAGTCTTATTAGAAGGCCCTAGTAACGAAAAAGTGGATAAAAACTGTTGCTAAATTTAGAAAAAAACCCTTTGACAATTGGTGTAGCCAGAAACCATGTTTTATCGGCCCTTGATACCGAAAACTCGGATGACTCCAAAACTCTGTGCGTCGTCCGCCCGTCTGTGAACAACGCTTGCGGCTAAAAATGTTCAGCCGATTTTCTCAAAACTGATATTCCGCAATTGATCTGACTGATGACTGGCTGATGGTTGAATCGGCTCAGCCTCCTTTCCAAGTAGATACCAGGAAATGACTTTCCTGGGGGTAAAGGCGACTGGAGCTCGCCACCCAACCTCCTCCTTGTGCCGACGGCGACGAATAGGTGGACCCCTACCTTCACCTCCATGTGAGCCATATCGGCCTATGCGTAATTGCACAGGGATTACCTTCAAGTCATTATAGCTAGTAAGGTATCAAAATAAAGGTACGCCTGAATAAGACAGTGGCAATGAATGACAGTGGTTAGTCAGTGGCAATGATAGCGCAGATTAGGAAACTTAAAGCGATGGGTTAAAAGGAAGAAACTGAGCTCTAATGAAAATTATCACGCCGATTTTTCTCAGTGAAGTGCTTATTGGAATGTAATTGGCTCCTAACCAGCTAGTGTTTAAAATTTTCACAGCTAAGTTTGGTAAGCAATAATCATAAACACGGCCGTGAAATCTTACACCGCATTATTGTTAATGTTGATCTACAGAAGTAGCTACTTTAGATAGTACGTGTGTGTATTGCCTGTGACGTCAGAAAATAACTTCTGATGCGATGTGCGTGTTGTGCTAACAAGAGCTCTATGGGATTGTGGTATGCTATGTTTTCAGTGGCGGGTTTTGCAGCTGACACATTGAAAGAATTCTCGTTCAGGAATGTTGCCCCATGTGGGTCCTCTTTTATTCGTTTTTAGGACGAGATGTCATCGCCATTTATAACCATGTAACATTTTATGTTCTCGGTTTGGATCATTAGATGGAGAACAAGTCATGGCTCCGTAAGAGACATATAAAAGTAGAAAAACGAATTGTTTTCTATGTATTATTTTCTTATTGTCTTATGTAGGAAAAGTAAAACCCTCCTTTTCTTCGTTACCCCAAAATTACCATAGTCATTATTTCGATAGCGATATTTTTCGTTATAGTTGTATTACATTTCATTTCGTATGTTCCGGAAAATGTGAACTATTAAGAAATTACTCAAAAATCGTGCCTGAAGGAACGTTGTTTCTGAGCTAGGTTTGGCCGACATACATTCTTTCATATATGAGGGTTTCTTTCTTTGAAAACTTGAACACCTACTCTGGAAAGATTCATTTTCGCGCTCTCAGATATGTCCGGAAATGTAATAAATGACGCATGTGTCGTAGTAAAGTTGTCCCTATGATGGAGTTTTACCGTGTTCTGGGTTCTTTTTGTGCCTCATGTTATTTACCTGGTGTTTACTTTGTGTACTTTAGTGGATTTCACCTTGTACCTCATTTCAGTTCCAAAGTGCGTCATACAATTTGTTCCCCTGTGGAGTTCTCGACAAATTACGTCAGTGTTGTAGGTGCATTGATAGACTAATCTAATGTTCTTTAAATTTTTTAGACAATTAACTAACATTTTCTTATGTGATTCTAACTACAAACTCTTACAAATCTTGCAACTATAGTAGTCCTAGCATTATCTTGCAACATACGTACAGCATGAACAAATACAGAAGATAATGACGAATTACTTAAAAAGGAAATAAATATAATAATTATATTGTTATTTTTTCAGGCTAATATTGAAAAAAGATGTTTTGCGTATAGTGATTTCCACAAAAGGCGTCAATGGCTGTGAAACTATACAGTAAAACTTTGGTGTGGTACAATTACCTCTATTGAAATAGTTTCTTTGTAGACCTTGAAATAAAACAGAATGTTCGGGGAGGAAACGTCGAAACGTTGAAAGGAAGCTCTTAAGACAATTTTAAGCATAATTTGTCCAATAAACTACGCGGATGCTCCGAAGGGCTGAGCCGCCACAATAATCACTCAAAAGTTGATTTGAAAAACTATTTCTAGACAAAAAATTGCGTTATAAAAGTATAGAAGCACTCCAGAAAAATTTAAATTGTTAATTATTTACCAAATAAAGGAATATATTTGTTTAGAAAGAAAAATTAACCGAGAAATAAAAAAGCTGTCGAATTGTGTAAATTGGCTGCTTTTTTTTATTTCTGGGTTAATCTTTCTAACCTCTTCCATGTTTCTGGAGAGTTTCTATACTTCTGTAAAGCAAATTTTTGCCTAGAAATAGTTGTTTTGAAATCAACTTTTGAGTGCTTATTGCGGCTCAGCCTTTTGGAATATCCATGTAGTTTATTGGACAAATCATGCTTAAAATTCCCTTACGAGCTTATTTTCGAAGTTGCGTCCCCGAACACGATTTTTATTTTTGGGTTCCGAATTAATGCGCTTGAGAGACTAAATAATAAATAATAATAATAATCATTATAATAATAATATAATATCGTTTATCTCGGTTTTCCAGACAACGTAACAATGCAAATACTTAATGAAAAATGCTAGCTTATGTCGTGAATGTTTATCCAAATAAATTTGTAGCTCACTGGGCTGAGTTAAACGCGTCTGTGGCATCTGGAACAGACCATCTGTAACTCCCACGCCCGATCTTCAAGACTGAATTAAAAGCTTACAAAGTAAAGCTTGCTGCTTAACGGCCTAAGCTGCGAGAAGCTCCTCGTGACGGAACAAAGAGCGGGAGCTAATGAAGATGCAAAGAATACTCTCGGTTTTTCGCTCGATAACACTCGGCGCCCCGGAAGCTGCAAACGCTTTAAAAGGTGTAGGTGTGCGATAAGGTATTACGCAACGATTACATTGTGATTGAAATGAACTTTGAAATGAAATTTAACACTGACGTTGGGACCAGTGTTAACTTCGTGTACTTTAATTATAATCAATTCCTGCGGGTTTTTTTAATCTTCATCGTCTTTGTCATCACTGTCATGCGGTTCTTGGAGTGACATCCGCGAACTCACACTTCTGCCGCAATCTTGAGTGGGAAGAGCATTATAAAAACGTGTGTATGTGTTAGGAACTCAATGTATCAACGACTAAACGTTCTTTCAAACTCACCTTCGTATGGAATTCGTGGTTTTGCTCTAGATTGGTTATGTTCGTACCGTGAACAACGATCTGAGAGTGTAGAAATACTTTACTGGAATAATGAAACATTATGTACACACCTTTCCGATTCTTTGCCAATTGCATGTGGAGTCCCACAGGGATCATTTTAGGCCATACTATACGCAAACCCTTTTCTACTAAACGTAAACGATATGCCCGCGACGATTAGAAATGGAAGAACAGTTCTCTTTGCGGATGATACGAATATTGTTTGCAATAAAGAAACCGTAAATAGTGCAATATCAGATATTTCAAATTGGTTACGTAATAACAAATTAATAGTTAATGAAAAGAAAACTGTTTTAATGCAGCTTTCCATTTCAAATAAACAGCTCTGCACTTCACTGAAAATGAACGTTGTGCCATTGTCGGATGTTAAGGTAACAAAATTTTTAGGTCTTTCAATTCAGTGAAACCTTAAATGCAACGTCCATTTAAAGGAGTTGAGCACTAAAAAAGTTCTTTATGCTACGCTTTTAGAATTTTTTCGAATTCTTACTTCATACTGCTCATTGTGTATATTTCGCGTATGTTCATTCCCGCGTGATACATGGCATAATATTCTGGAGAAATACATCTTATAGCTCCCAGACTTTTAGATTACAAAAAGAATTGTGCGAATATAAAGCAAATCCCACCCACGTGATTCTTGTAAGCCTCTCTTTATTAATCTAGGTATTTTACTATTACCTTCTCTCAGTGAATTTTGTCAGAAATGACTTACTTAAAGGCGGGAATATATTTTCAGCAAACGCCGTTTGCTATAACTACAACACTCGTCGTAGAAATCATATTTTCAGGTAACAGTATCAACAGGCCACTACAAAAAATTCACGTACATGTATATTATTTTACACCTTGCCATTAAACGATTAAACTCGATACAAAAGGCCAGATGACATTAAAAGATTAAACTCGATACAGAAGTTTAAGTCCCAAGTAAAATCGTTTTTGTTGCACAACTGTTTCTATACAATATAGAAAATATACCGAACATCCAAAAGGAATGTAATATTAATTTTAGCAACGACATTTATGTATTATTTACCATTCGGATTATATAACTCTAAAGAACCTGTATCATGTATTGTACTTCAGTTTCTGGGTCAATGACCCACATCTCGATCAGGTTTTTGTCCAGTTTCCCTGATCTTTGAGCTAATGCTGAGATGGCCCCTTGTTTTGCTTCTGGACATAAATGTAACATCAAATTAACTTCTCCCTATAGCAAGTGACACACAGTTTTTAAGTGTTTTTGACGTAAATAAATAAAGGTATCATCCGATTCTACGTATGTGGAAGGAAGTGATGGGGACAGGATGGAGAAGGAACGCTGCAAACGGTACACAGCTCGCTGATGTAAGGAACTGTTTCGGCAACCCATGGATTTGGTCGGAGAAAATCACTTAGAGGACTGATCAGGACTATGAGCTTCTAGATCTCCCATCAGGCAGCAATAGACATCGATCGCGTTATGTAGGTGCAGAAGATGTCCTGCCAATGTTGGAATTCGAACACGACTTTGTTTTTGGTTACGCTTCTGTTACGGTCTCGAAATACAGTCGCTCACGCGCCTACTTGGTTTTCTAGGAGTATTGAATTTTGTGTAATACACCACTTGGAAAGCATACGTGAATTTCTTAAAACATTCTATGACAGCTGAAGTTGTCTATCCATAATTTATTAATTTACTCGCCTGCCGATTGTTTCATTGATTAGAGTTTCCAGGCGCGTTAACTGCTAAAGTCCAATAGGGTAATGCATGCTTTTTATCGCGGGGGTAACGATGGATGGCGACATCCGGCGCCGACCTACACGTCGAAGTGTATGGTTTTCCCCAACCAGGTATCTCGCCAGCACTTGCCTGTCGATATTTACATATTCAGAATGTTTTTGCAATATCTGTGACGTAGAAATAAACCATGAATTTAAATCGATAGTTTGTTGAATATGGTAAATTAGGAAGCTTGCATGCGTCATGAGGAGCCTGAGGTTGCTTAGATGAACAGATTTTAAAAAATTATTTTACTTAAATTATGCTGTTTTAAACGAAGAACTCTTTTGTTTTCTTTGCTGAAGACCTTGCTTTGAAAATGTTCTTTGTCAACCTTGGGAGAAACTCTGGTTGTTGGCGCGAAAGTTCCTGTGAAAAAGAAAAACATCTTAAAGAACGCTATGTTACAATCCATAATTATTCGAATGACCTCATTAGTCTCGTTTAAAAAAAACTCAAGACATATTCCTCAGCAGTTAAGTCTTGACGAGTATAGTCTGAGACTGTAAAGGAATCCTGTTAGTGGAATTCTTAACAGCGTCGCATTGAGACTGAAACACTGTGTACACAAATCATGTAGGGAAAACCTATGTTTTCATACTCAGAACATTTTTAAAAATTGTAGAAAATGAAATGAAATTTAAAGTAACATATTACTTTACGCATATTACATAAAACTACGCATATTTTGAACAAAAATGCACTTAGCAGCATTAAAATAAAATTTTGGGGAATAGATTTCATTCTGAAAAACAAAACAAAACAAAACAAAAACAAAGAACAAACAAAAAAACAACAACTTTAGCTTCAATAACTTTCCTATGGGAGATGATGTAAAAAGTTTGCATTTTTTTCCATTTTCGAAAATTCAGTGGTTTTAATGACATTTGAACCTTTTACGTATTTAAAAAAGCTGCCGGCTTTATTCGTGACGCGAAAGAAAGAAAATGTTTGAAGCCATTTTTTAGAGTAATTCGATTCAGTTCTGTCAGAATCATGTGTTCGTTTTAGGCGCAAGTGTTGCTCGTAAACACAGATTCGGAGGGACTGACATCCAAAACGAATGAAGACATACTTTTTGGATATCAGAGACTTCTAAAATAATTCTGTTTTATCTCAACATTAATATTATTTAATTTTCTCTGTACAACTTACGTACTTTGAATGTCATAGTTTACGAGAAAGCGAGAGATATTATATTGGCCGTCGTGTTGACATTTTCGTACTTCTGTTATGCATTAGAAACCTGTATGCGAAAACAATGTTACAAAACTAACTAAATTGGATTTTGTATAAAAGTGCTCTTAATATTTCCAAAGATGCAGGTCTATAAAAGAGAAAACGTTTTAACGTTGGTTACTGTTTTCAAGTGTAAACAAACTCTATTAGCAACTGAAAATAATGTTGGGATATTAGTTACTCTTAAAATATCAATTCTAAATATTATTGAAATCAGCTTCATGGGATTTCTTTTTTCATTATTGCGGCAGTTTCATATGTTAGATTTTCCTTCGTCTTGTAAACTGAACGTCATATTACTTGTGAAGAAAAAATGAGAAATAATAGGCAATTTCTCCACTGAAAACATTTCGCAAATAAACAATAAAATTGTAATATGTAAGATTCATTGTTGCTTATTACAATGGCTATTTTGTATTATTATGATTAGGATCAAGATTAATACGCATTTAATACAAAAATGTAGCACTTTTAGGACCGTCCTGTTTCTGAAAATTTCATTATATACATTGCGAGGAAAATTGCAGAATTAATAGGGCTTTAAACAACCGTCTGGGACGTGTTCGCACGATGACATCACAAAGAGAAAGTATGTATTCGGAGGGCCTCGGAGACGCGCGTGCAAAAGCGAAATCCGGTATTTTCCCGCCCGTTTCGCGCTCATGGACTGAAGTAATAATAATTGGCTTAGTTGCGCGGGCCAAAGGGCGCGGTGTGGGAGGAGGGGAAGTGAGCGAGGGCTGGGCAGGGCAGGGCAGGGCAAGGGGCGAGAGGTAGGAGGAGACGGGAGTCCGCGGGCGCCGCGCCCTGCCGTGCCCCGCTGCCTTCTGAGCCAATTAAAACATCAAAGGCCGCAAAGTGGCTGGAAGCGCCCAGGTGCTGTGTTTCGCCACCGCCGCCGCCGCCTCGCTACCTCGCCTCCTAACTGCCGCAACCTCTGCATCTGCCGCGGCCGCCACCGCAACTGCCCGCCCCCCGCCACAGCCTCCCGCCCCGCCCCGCCCCGCCCTTCCCCGCCACGCCCCGCCACCGCCTCCCCCCCCCCCCCGCCCTGCTGCGGCGCCGCGGCGCGGTTCAAACGCCCTTTTCTGCGGCCGCTGCTTCCCGCTTCCTGTTCTGCGCTGAACCGCCGCGTGCGCTGCAGCGCGCCTTGCAGAAACGGACGCTCTCCCGACGTCTTCTTCCGTGTCTCTGCTTACTTTGAGGTGTTCTTGCAGCCTCTCCGCTGTCTCACCGTCGCTCTTACTGTCATCCCCAGTTACTGCCACCTCTGTTGCCCCCTGCTGTCTCTTCGCCCTCCCCTTCTTCGCATCTCTTTTGTCCCCTCAGCGCCGTCGTTGACGCTGTCGCGTGTCCCCTATTTCAGCCGCTTCTTCACTCTTCCCGCCCCACGTGTGTCGCAGTCCCTCGCCTCAGCTTTCCGCTCACCCCGGCGCCTTGGGCTCTCTCGCCTCTCTTCTGATGCAGCTCGTTTCTGCTCTCCCTGCTCTTCCCCACTCTTCCCGTCATTTTCTCACTTTCCCCTCCAGTTTTCATGTCTCCCCACCAGTTCAGCAATCTCCCTGTTCTTTCTCCGCTCTCCCGCGATTCTCTGCTCTCCCGGCCATTTCTTCACTCTCCCCCCATTTCTTTGGTCATCTCGCCATTCCACTCTTCCCTTATTCTGTAATGACCTCACCATTTCTCTATGCCTCCCTCCATTTCTCTGCTCTCCCATCCGTTCGTCCTTTCTCCCTGCACTTCTCCGCTCTCCCCGCCTCTTTTTGACTCTGCACTTGCTCATCGTGCCCAATGTAACTTGCTATTCGCTCTCTATTCTTGGGCATATACTCTAAATTTTAATAAAATCGTTAAATTAATAGAATTAATAGAACACTAATCTTCTGTCATTCGCTTATTGCGTCCTTTTCCAGACCAACAACAGTACAAATACAAGGATATCATTGCACCATTCGGTTATAGTTGACTAAGCGAAGATTGTGAGAATTTCGAGTTCGAAGATTGTTTATAACTGCAATGCGTTATAAACTGTTAGCGAGTTAGTGAACGCAAGGAACGCAATGTTCAGCAGCCGACAGTCACGTATGTCACTTGTTACAATTATCATTGATGCACTGCACTTTTAGGGGAAGTTGATCAGCAGGATTTCCTGAAATAGTCCACTAACATCATTTATGAACAGATATTTCAATAGCATTTTCAAAAATCTGTATACCTCTATGTTCACAAATAACAGTGCCTGTATTGTTCGAGAATTCGTAAACCTCCCTACAGTAGCGGAACGAAGAAAGTGCGGGCCCACCCGCAAAATATTTATTCGGGCTCTCATTGTAAACGTGTATGGCAAACACAAGCAGTGTTAGAACCATAAATAATAAAAATATTCTATAAAAAATTCGAATTCCCCTGTGTATGATTAATAACCAATAGTAGAAAAATGTGCCTTTATCATTTAATTTTATGAAATTAGGACTGTTATTAAACCTAAATGAATTGCTTACCTTAATTGATTTAGAAACAGGATTACATAAACTACCGAAGTCGGAAAAAAAGCGTTCTCGTATCAACTATCGTAAAATATCAGAAAAAGCATCAAGTAATTAATATTTCTTACAATCGCAAAACCTTCAGCCCAAAGGTATATATAAGTAGTTTTGGATAATAATAATGAAATGAAACAATATTTTTTGGTTTTTCGAGTTTCTATGTAGTGATATGTAACACTTTTCGGTTGAAACATTTCTACAGTTCTTCGTTTTGAGGGACGTAATCGTAGGTATTCAGCTAGTTATTATTAAAATGACATAAAAGCGGATATATCCGAGTGTTCAAGGACTCAAGAACCATTGAGGATTCCGATTTGAAAAACTTTAGAGGTTATTCCACCTGCGGTTAAATGTTTTTTTTTAAATTTTTTTTAATTTTATTTTATTTTTTTTTATTCTCACGGTCGCAGACAGCGCGGTCGCCACTACGTCGAGGCAATCCTGTTGCAGTCCTAACAAGCAACGTGTGAGCCATGTGAGGCTCTGTACCCCGTGGGTTTCGTGTTTCGTGAAACAATTGGGAGCGAGCCTCCAAATCCCCGCGCCAGCACATACAAAAGGAAACGCTGACAGAGACGGATGCATCCTGGAGTTTACGTTCCGTGACGTTGGCCGCCTTGTTACTCGGGTCGTCTCGTCGCTCTCCGCGCGCGTCGAGTTTATGTAGTGTGGCTGCGCCGGCGAGCCCTCCAGATCTCCTGGAAAGAGCGTTTGTTTGGAGAACTGGTGTCCTTTGCTTGGTCTCGGGTGATTGGCCCGGATTCACTTGTGCGGGCCTTACGACGCAGCTGGCGGGGGAAATGGGGTCAGAATCTTGTTGGAAGTACCAGGAATACACAATGTCGGAAGACAGGACTTTTCAAGAGAGTGATGTGTGCTTTCCGAAATGCGTCACACTCTCTGTTTAGTTTTATTGCAGTCGTAACATATTTTTCGTTTATTATTATTATTATTATTATTATTATTATTATTATTATTATTATTATTATTATTATTATTATTATTATTAATGATAATATCATTAATCATTTTTTTAACAAAAAAGAATTTTTTTATTACCAACTATTCGAAGTGTGTGTTTGTTACGTACTAGAGCATATCTATTAATTTCAGTTTATAGGTTTATTTTCTATTTAAAAATTAATTTAGTATTGGTGTGAGAGATGATATTTTAAATAAATAAGTGATAGATAAACATGAAGATGGGTAAATAAATAAGTCACATACAGAAAGAAAATAAGAAAATTTACCCTCAGATGAGAAACATAATTCCCAACATCTTCAATAAAATTTCTGATGTCGAAGATGCACTGAAATGAGGTGATAATACGGAAATTATTAAGCGGGACTCTGCCGTCACTTATAACTTTACTGTAATAAAACAGTGGGATCAAGTTAAGCAGTGTGATAAAACAGTATCTGACGGTTTGAATATTTTTGTGTACACAATAACCGTTAAGGTTTGCTGCTGAAAAAATGAACGTTCACCATTTTGGTTTTCACACGTCATTTACTCGCTCGGTTTCACTCTAGCAATCATTAAAGTAGTTTAATTGCAAAAATCCGTTCGCCCGTTCGAAAGTTTCACCTGGATATGTAAATATCTGAGCTGAGAAACAACCGTCTCTGCAGTCTGATGAAAGAGCAGTTAAGTGACAGACCTGAGCTCCTGCACTTCGAAATTACTGTATTTTGTGACCACTCTATTATTGTAGCTCTAAAGGTTCCAAGCTCGCTAATCATCTAACGCGTACGAGTGAGGTCTTTTCACTGGAGTACACCAAAATTCAGTACCCTTCATCCCGGTGTCTTCAGCTTGCCCGTAGTAACTCTCCCCGAGTCATCTTATCCCATCATTATTATTCACTCCACTTAAATTATTCACAGTAAATTATTTACTTACTATTTCATTTACAATCTTCGATAACGGCACATTCGGCGAGATCCGTGCCATTTCTTCTCAGATGCACGACCTTCTCTTGGGACGAGTACGGATGTTCCTATGACGTATGTGACCTGTGAAGTTTTCTACTCCTATTCAAACGTTCCAGATGACTACACCAATTCGTTTTATTATCACAAATCTTCTTCTCCTGGCTAATTATCTGTAACTCATCGCCTATATCTTCACTTGTAACCTTGTTCTCTAAAGAGCTCCAGTGGAAATATATACGAGTAAATACATATAGAAAACTGTAAATACTGTAAATAATCTGTATACATATAGAAAAAGCTGTAAATACTGTATAAAATCTGTAAATACATATAAAAAACTTTTTATGTTGCTCTCATTAAGGGTGGCGACAAATACGATATCGGGGAAAGCAAACAATGCGAAGCCAACTCTCCTGTACGCAATATCGAAAGAAAACAGGAACGTCAAAAGCGAACTTTGTAAAAATTAGACAATTGAATTGAAGCTCGTGCACGTTTCCACTACCGACTCGGGAAGGAAATGAGCACCTTTTTAAGAGGTTGCGCTGTCTTCGCTCCGCCCCAAGCCTGCCCGCCGCGGACTCCGCGTCTCGCCGCTCCGCTTACCGCCCCGCCACACTCCACCCCCCGCACCCTCCCGCCCCGCCCCGCCCCTTGCCACGACTGGTCCCGCTCCGGTCGCCCCACACATCTGCCCCGATGCGCCGCAGGCTCAACACTGAGCCAATTAAAACATCAAACGGCGCACACTGACACAAAGCGCGCTCTGCCGGATTTCGCAACGGCTTTTTCTCTTCTCTCCGGTGTTTCCTCCTTCTCCTCCTCTTCTTCCGCTTCTTTCTCATCCTCGACCACTTCTTCCGCTCTCTCCTCCTCTTCTCCTCCTCTTCTTCCGCTTCCATTTACCGTCACTAATGTTCCTTTTTTTTTTTTTGCTCGTCTGATTTCCTTTCCACTTCGTCTTTCCCTCCCCCTCTCTCTCTTTCTCTTTCTCTCTCTCTCTCTCTCTCTCCTCTTCCATTTCCTCCTCCTTCTTCTCTTCTTCCGCCCCATCCGGTTTCTCCTTGTTTTTCTCATTTTCCTTGAAATATTTTTTTTCTTTCCCATACTCCTCCTACTCCTCTTCTGCCTCGACCTTTTGTAATTTCATACACCTGTCACCACTTCACTTCGTTTTCTTCCTTTCAAGACTCTGTTTCCCCAGTTCCTCCCCTCGTTCTTTTTCCTGGGCAATGTTATCTCCGCATCATCTAGACATGGCTGGACCAATAAACTCTCGTCTACCGTTAGTGAATGTAAATAACAAGTATGTATTTAAAAGAAAATTTTAATTAGAAGAAATTATTTTCTTAAAAAAAATTACTTGTGGAAACATGTAATTTAGTTTCAAAACGGTGAAACGGTAATTGGAATATACACGTTATTATTACTTTTTGTGCACAAATATGCAGAATTTGAAATTTGTTTGAGGAAAATGTCTAAATTAATTTCCTTTGGGGTTATGTGCCAGTATGAGTTCGCCTCACAACGCTGCCATTACACGTTTTAGAAGGGCACTGCCGTCGCTTAAGTTTTTAAATTTTAAATTATATTATTAATTAAGTCAATACTAAATCAAGTGTGTTTATTTATTGTTACAAAAATATATTTGAGAAAAAATGAAAACACCTTTTCAGACGGTTTCGTGTGCGAAACTCGCCACTTTCGATCGCTCCTTCGTCACAGCTTCGTCCAGCAGCGCTTCAACTACCAAGCTTCAACATCACCGTTTCAACCATCCTCGCCACTCCACCTCTTCAGTCACTGCCGTAAACGTAAATATGAAAAGGCCCCGGCTCATTCCACACTGCTGAGACCAACGCCACCGCCGTGCGCACCACAGGCACCGCCGGCAGCTGTCTTTGCGGTTGCGGCGGATTCTTTGCGAACGCGCACCCGCTTGATTCAAACCCGGCGCCGGGCGGGGACTGGGGCGAGGGCGGGGCGGGGCGGGGCGGGGCGGGGCGGGGCGGGGCGGGGCGGATAAATCCCGCGTCGCTCCACTGCGGTGCCCCATCGCCTCCCCCGCCCCCGCCCCCTCCCATCCGCCCCAGGGGCCTTTGGGGCTCAGCGCCACGTGAAAGTGGCAGTTTTGCTCCTTTCGCTTACAGTGGAGGCTGCTCCGAAAGCGCTGCTTCCCTCTTTCCGAGTTTAATTCACTGGTGGGGTTCAACGGGCAGGAGAGCCGGCCGCCAAAACGGGGGAAGGAAGGAAGTATAAAAAATGAAAAAGCTTCAAATGACATTATCATTAACCCCATATTTAGGCTTTATTCATATTCGTCCAGAATTTTGATCTACATCTAATTTGTCTACTATAAATTTGTATTGTAGTTTATGATGACAGACTCACTATTAAGATAATTTCATTGCGAATTATGTTTTTGTTATTGACTTCGTTCATCTTGTGCGAGTAGCTATTTTGAAAATAGGTGTGAAGTATTCATTTATGTGGTTTGATTTGCGTCAATTTTTCCTTTATACAATTTGACAAACTTGGGTTCTCAGTTTCAAGAAAGAAATCAGTTTTTGTTTCCATCATTACTTGATTCTTTGAACATTTTTAACATGCATTTCAAGGAAGTTACCGGAAAGTTTTCAAACGTTGAATACTGCGTGATTAAGTATTATCGTAAATATTTTTGGCTTGTGCCCTTTGAGTCTTCATTAAATTCTAGTTTACTCGTATTTAAAATGTCTTTCATTACCTTGTTTCTCTTATAACAGAGCATTATTGATCAATTAGGCTCGAAATAATATGGTCAATGGAAAAGTAACATTCAGAAGAAATAATTATATGCATCGTCGTAGCCAACAATATTGTTGGCAATGTCGACGCATATAATTATTTCATTGGAAATGCCAACGATAACACACCACAATACCTATAACATTCAGAAGATCGTTTTCGTCTTCCCATTGTTTTGTTATCCTATAATCTTATGTGTTTTATTAGAATCTGATATCTTTCCTCCCACAAATTTCTTTTATTTGGTAAGATGGGAAGGACTGCTCACCCCTCTCATAATTGACATCTTGTAGACATTTTCTATATATCTAGAGGAAGCAAGGATTCTCTCTTAAAAACCTCAGTAGTTCGATAGGTGACTGCATTTTAAAATTCTTCACTCCTTACCGCTACCACAAAATGTTCTTTCTCTTTTAACGGTAAAAAGATAGAAAAGCAGAACCAAAAAGTGCATCAGAAGGCACAAGTTCTTAGCTACGTCATTGATTTAATTTATTTATCTATTCCGACCCGTTAGCGCAGCGGACATACGCTCGCCCCGACTGAAGATGCGTAATAAGCCATTATTAGTGCTGTGCTTTCATTATAGGTCTCATTTGAATATATAATGTATGCGCGCTCATGTGTATAAAGAGACGCATAATGGACCAATTTGGTCTAATTCGGTGCAGTGTGTATATACTGCATGAGGAATGTGAGCATATCTCGATTAGTCACCAGTTGCTTGACGTTCTAAATTGCCCGATGTCAAGATTACCACGTTGCAGCGTCGCAAAGGAATTAGGTGACATAATATCGCATGTTTTTTCTCGTAAAATGTAGCTTTGATGACAAAATGATATTTATTATTCTCCAAATAAGGATATGTGATGTGAACTTGCCAAACTTTATAAAATATTTACTTTACTGAAACGATGAAGAATGATCGTAATTAGCACTTCGGGCAACACTGCATTAACATGGCTAATGCCTGGTTCCAAAAAACTTAAGTTATTTTCATTCTCACTGTAAATATGGAAGGAACTCGAAGTAGAAACATAATAGCATATGATCTTACTAACAATAAAGGGCCTATTGCTGGAACACATTCTAAGTTGAAATTATTTGCTAATATTTGGAAGTAAATAAAAAAATTAACGAATCGAAAGATATTTCATTAACTTTTTTTATTAGTGTCAGAATGATTAATTTTTTTTGCATACCGTATATTCATTTCCAAGATCTGTAGTAGACTATTCTTTAGCTTTAAATTTAGAATACTAAGAGTTTTCGCTTATAAGGCAATTTGAGCTTTCTGCTTAACTAAATTTCGGGAGTTTTGCTTCAAATGAAAGGTACTAAGCGGCTTTTAAGTATGAACATTTAATTTTAATACAATAGAAAATTTAATAAATTGTATACTTATCTGCCGTCAGTTGTTCATTACGTTGTTTGATTGTGTCAACCTTCTTCAAGAGTGTTTATGTCAAACCTATGCTCCTCAGCCTCGAATCCTATAACGTTTTCCGAAAAATATTTTTCATCCTCCGTGAAATAAAACTTACTTTATTTCTATTTTCGTTTTTTATAATTATTTTTAATTATGTAATTCAAGTTACTGATACGACTTTTATTAAATTATTGGGAAATATTTAACTGTTAATTAAATGCTGATATATTGACTCTGCCTAATGTAGTATTATATTCATTTCTCTGAAAAATTTGTAATGCAATTGAACAGGTAGCAAATAAATATTTAAAAAAAGAAAGTCTTGGTCTAGCGCGAGACAGGGGTGTGGGTTAGAGGTTATAAATACAGTGATTGTACATACATGTGATGCATTATTTTTTTATAATTAAGTTGAATAGACGGATTTTCGCCTACAATCCACTATAACATTCATATCCAGATCTTGGTAAATGGAAAACATTGCAAATACATTATCGTAAACACGTTTAGTCCTGTTTCCACATTGAATGATGAGTGTATTGTTCCAGAATTTGAAAAACATCTCTCATTTCATTGATCATTGCGTTAGAGAATAAATACTGAACTAGAGCTACTTTATTCATAAGATTGAACAGACTAGACCAGAGTTTTAAGAAGTTTTACTTTTAATTGGCTGTGCACTTTGTGATTGAAAAGAAAGATTATCGAGGTCACCATAAAATAGCCTGTTTTTAGTTGTAAGACATTGTTATACATATATTTATTGAGCGAATTATATGCGACTACTTATTGCGATAAGTGCGGAGGACGAGAGAGTTCGATGTAAAAGGGCGAAAGTCGGTTTTTCACCACTGTGTATTGGCCAACGCGAGGAGGTGGAGGGCGAGGGCGAGACGGAGGGTGGGGGCGAGACTGAGGATGGGGGCGAGACGGTGGGCGGGGGCGAGGCGGAGGGCGAGGGTGGAACGGAGGGCGAATACGAGGCCAGGAGGACTTGAAAAGTGAGAGGAGAATTTTTATAAACAATAATATGCATGCATTTCTTAAAATGAAATTCTTGCATTCTAAAACGAATGGCTTCGTAAAATATGAATATCGGAGACCTGCGTGGGAAATTTTGTGCAACAAATTAGAGGCAGACACACACGAGTACGCATAATTTTTCAACAGCTTCAATACGTTCTCCCTCTTAAAAGCGCGCGCTTAGCCAATTACGCGCTCGAACAGCGCGCGCGGCAGCGAGGGGCGCGGCGGCCGGCGCCGGGGGCGGAGGCTGCGCGGGGCAGGTGACCGACAGCACGCGAGGGCCGTGGCGGCGGCGCCGGGGAGCACGGGAGTGGAGACGAGCCGACTGGCAGAGGAGACACCAGATAAACTAGCAGTCACAGTAAAATGAAACATTTAACACCGTCATGGCTAGTAACGTATTTTTTCCCCTACTTTCCTCTTATTTTGAGTAAACCTTTAAAAAAAAAATATTTTTTAGGTCGCTTTTCAACTACCTGGTCATTAGCAACCTCATTTACATCAACAAGAAAATTAGATTGTGTGTTATATTACTTTATATAAACATGGATTATGTATATCACAACAAAAATTCGAATTAGACACATCATCACTGTTAAACGTATTTTGCCCGTACATTAATAAAAGTTTTAATCATACATAGCATGCTTTTAGGTAGATAAAGATTGGTGTTAACACAGGGTCTATCCATTTTAAGTGGTCCAGCACTGGTCGCTCGACCATCTCGAAAGAAATTTATATTTTAAACATAAATTTCCTTAAGTTATGGCTGTTCAAAAACACCTTTCATTTTTTTATTGAACTTGGTTTACAAATGGCGGCCATATTTATATACATATTTGTTTTAAGCCGTGCTCCATTTTTCGCGTTTGTAGATGTTTACTCTCTTCTTAATTTCTCAGCTCTGGGTTGCTCTAGCATTGTAGAATAAAAAGCATTGGATTCAGCATACTCTGACCTATAAATTTATAAATTTTTATATAAAATATATTTTAAATTTATTAATAAAGTATTTTTATGTACCTTCTATGTTTTTATTTGAAAAATATTTACAACCAAATACATGGAACGCAAATGAACGAAATTCGATTTTCAGGGATTAATTTCTCAGAAAAGGAGTAGAATCACTGCTGTATTTTTTTCTGTGCTTTTACCCATAACAGCAGCGAACACTTCACACAACGTATCGCGTCGTCGCCGTCGCCGTTGACCCCGTCCTCGCCATCCTCCCACCTTTGCTTCGCACGAGCCGTCCTCACGGTGGAGGGAGGTGCGGTGCTGTGGTTGGGTGGTTCGTCGCCTCCACCGCATGTCCCGCCCCTGCAGGCCCACATACGATCCGTAACTTCGCCGCCCGGGCAGCATCGCCCTCTCCGCCTCCCACGCCACTTTCACCGTCCTCACTGGCCCCCGCCATCTTCGCTGCACTCACCGCCCCCACCATACTCGCTCCCACCACCCACTCCGCACCCGCCACTGTCATCGCCCTCGCCACCCTCGCCTCCCCGCCACCCTCGCCTCCCCGCCACCCTCGCCTCCCCGCCACCCTCGCCTCCCCGCCACCCTCGCCTCCCCGCCACCCTCGCCTCCCCGCCACCCTCGCCTTCCCGCCACCCTCTCCACCCCCGCCATCGTCGCCGCCCATCCGCCCTCGTCGCCCTCCCCTGTCCACCCCCGTTATCCTCGCCGCCCCTACCACCCTCGCCGCCCCCGCCCCCCTCGCCGCCCCCGCCCCCCTCGCCGCCCCGCCCCCTTCGCCGCCCCCGCACGCCCTCGCCGCCCCGCCCCCCTCGCCGCCCCCGCCCCCCTCGCCGCCCCCGCCCCCCTCGCCGCCCCCGCCCCCCTCGCCGCCCCCGCCCCCCTCGCCGCCCCCGCCCCCTTCGCCGCCCCCGCCCCCCTCGCCGCCCCCATCCACTTGCCGTCCTCGCTACCCTCGCCGCCCTCTTTACTCTTGGCCGCTATCACTATCTCTGCCATCCTCACCTTCATCACTGCTCTGGCCGCCCTGGCGTGGCGCGTGCAGAGGCTTTTGCGCGCTTCACTTTGAGGGCGCCGCGCCCACCGCGTCCGCTCCGAACGGCTTGCAAGCGATTTGAACTCGCTCCCGGGCAAGCAATGAAGTGGAAAGTGGAAGCCCGTCTTTGCAGGGACATTTGGAGAGGAGTTACTAGGTGTCCTTCTGATACTATTACCCGTCTAGTGTTGTTTTCTCATTTATGCAAGGAATCTCGGTTTCATTAGAGAATTCTACTTGTATTAATGACAGTGTTCCAAGATACGAAGCGCTAATTTATGGTTAATCCTTTTCCTATGCTACTAACATGTTTCATTATTTTTTTAAATGTATTTTATTACAGTGGTAAATTGTCATTGAAAGCAATAAATTGTAGTATAGATGCCAATTTACTTTCTGTACGTGGGCAACATTATTACGTTACCGGTGAAATGGAGTATTGATGTTTAGTACTGCCTTTAGGCAGAGAAACTTGATCAGTATGAAACTTGCCGTTGTAGTATGAAGTACGGCGGTTTATGAAAGAACGACATTTATTTTCGGATGTACAGGTTTCGACAGTAATATGTGTTTTATCGCCCTTTTGGTACATTTTCAGCCCTTCGATTGCGGCTGATATAATGTACTAAATTAAACGTATGTTTGCTTGTTTCTGTTGCGTAACACGATAATGTATTTTCCTCAGTTCTTTCAAATAAATTTGAATAGTTGAAAGTGAAGTGAAATGACAACTGGTTGCCGTTATATCCACATTATTCTACTTTAGAGGTGCTTTTGAGACTTAACACCCGCTCGTCGTAACGTCCGTTGACGAGCAGAACAAGGCATTCAGAAATGAAGTTTACAGTAGGCTTCGCCGGCCTTTCTCCTGGGTTTGGATACGATTTAAAAGTCATATGTGAGCTATTCCGTACAGACACCTTTGAAAACCAAATTCCACAAGCGAGTGCCCGACTGAGGGCTCAGTAACAACATCCGTTGCCGTTACAGCGTCTCTGACTGGGAGGTCCTAGGGTTCGAGGTTTACGACTCTAGCTGTAGAAGTAGATAGGATGGAGGAAAATTCTATTGTTCGGCTGATCTGATCAGCGTAATGTGGTTTCTCCGATTAATACAAGGCAGCACTACGCTATGCTTACATACGCTGCGCCAAGAAAACGGCCCGCAGACCGCGCGCAATCTTTCCTTCCTCATCCTGTGGAATCCTCATCTTGCGGCGGCGATGGTGTGACGGTTAGCGTACCGGACTGTTATACCCAAGCTCGCAGGTTCAAACCCTATCGAAGCTGTGGATTTTTAGGGCGACAAAATCCTTCGTACGCCTTCCTTCGGAGGGGAAGTAAAGCCGGCTGTCCCATGTTAGTAGATTTACTTGCATGTAAAAGATCCTCAAGCCTAAACGACGCCTCTGAGCTAAATTCAAAATCGCCTGTTTCTCGCCCAAGAAATACCTCCTTTCTCTGCTAGTGGAAAGGAGCGTAGCGAAAATTGCGTGGTCAGACGGAAGAGCGGGCCTGATGGCCTGATGGCCACGTAAAATAAGGCAAATTCAATTCAATTCAATCCTGTTGCCCTCCTCGTCATTTCCACTCCCACTCTCAATTACAGAGACTTGCACTTCACTCCCACACACGTCGAGAGGCCGGTCGGAAGTTTGGAGCTCCCAGTTGGGGCGGTGCAGCGTAGTGGGAGATACCTGGAGGAGAAAAACCCCGCTGGTCGGTGCCGGACCGCGCGCTCCGACAGGAGAGGAACACCAGCTCCTCCCGGCAATTAAATCTCTCTCTTAAGTTTGAAGGTCCTCTCAAGAGCACAGGAGAGCATTTTTGAATGGTTAGAGGCAAAAATATAGTAAAAGAGAGTGACAAATATTTGTAAAAATGCAAATGGAACCATGTCATTTGGTTTGTTGAAACGTTTCTACGAGTCCGAAAGGAACCTTTGTTTATATGTTGTAGATCTCAAAATAGACTGTTCAAAAATGTGAAACATCTTTTTGGGCAAAACTCTTCAATGGAACTTTTTCAGTCTGAGCACGCGTTAGGTCAGAATTTCATGATTTCATCTTCCCAGTGTCATCTGTAAGGAGTAATATTTGATTAAACACTCTTATTATCACTCCAGTAATTAAATTTAAGTAACAACCTGGTCTAATTTTCTTTATTGGTATAGATTGAAATACGTGTATATGGATGAATAAAGGTTACAGTTTGTATAAAAGTGATTGTAACTACAGGCAATTTTCCATCATCGCCGTGAATGACAACGAAATACATTCCATCCAGTTAAACATTTTTGACACTGTCTTTCTCCTTTACAAGGGCCCGAATCTAGGACTCACGTCACGTCACGAAACACACCAGTCATTATCTCAAGTGACAAAGCAGCCCTTGACAATTCGACCCCCCCAAATCGGCGTTACAGTGCGCGGAGGGTGGGGGTGGGGGAGGGGGCTGGGCGGCGGTTGCTTGCTTACTTGATTATTTGTTCCCGCGTCAACTGCAATGGTGTCGTAAATGCATATTGTATTTTAGAAAGTTGCAGTGTCTCTCCTTCACTAGAACTTCGGAGATCCTACGTCGACCTACACATCTGCTTGCGGGGGTTCCCTAGGTAACTCCGCCCACAGGGGACCACCCCGGCCGGAAAGAACTGGAACTCCCGAAAGATCTTCCGATATACGCGGTAATGTAGTGCTTGTAAGTGTGAGTGTGAAAGGGGAGAAAGAAAGACAAGGATGAGGAAGGTGTGTTCGCGCGACCCGTGCCCTGTTCCTTAAGGTACGACTCCGATTGCTTATTTCCTGTTTCCGAGCGAATCAACTGCTATGAACATTCGTCCCATATGTGTAGTGCATATTTTTATCACGGGAGATGGCGGTGTTCTTCCCCTGCTGGATGGCGGGACCTAGCGTCGACCTATACGTCGGTTTGCAGGGTTTTCCACCTTCAGTTATCTCCCTCCAGTCGGAACAAGCAGCAAGCTCCCGACATGTGTGCAAATCTAAGTGTACGTGGGTGTAAGTAAGGGGTGAAGATAGGACAAGGAAGAGGAAGGAAACGTAGAGAACGTTCGATGTCCCATTTGTTCGGGTACTACTCCGTACGGCTCTGAAATTCGCCTGATATTGTTCGGAGAAACCACGGGAAATCACCGATCCGAGCAGCCAGCCGACAGAATTCTCCAGAAAGCGTCTGAATTCGACGCGGCTACGGAGCTAGTGTCAGAAATCCTGCCGCCGTCGGTACTGCAACCCTGGAACGTCCCGATCCAAGACAATGCAGCGGCTACGGTTGTCGCCCTGAGCGCTCTCAGCCGTGGGGGTGGGGTGGGGGGAGGCGGGGGCGGCGAGCGTGAAATGGAGGTGCCGCGCGTGCGCACCCGTCGGTAGATCGCCCTCTTCCGCCGCAGGTGAGGGCGGGGCCCGGGGGGCGAGGGCGTGGGCGAGGCGTCGCGCGCCGCTGCGCCCCCTGGGTGGCCCAAGGGCGCCCCGCCCACCTGCCCCGAAAGGAGCGCCGTGGAGCCCGACGCCTTCGGGCGAATGGCAAGCACGGCGCGTGTGCCACCAGCGCTCTCGGCTTCCCCCAAATGCACAATGCGCGGAGCAGCACATTGCTAACGACGACTGGGATTTTTGAGAAGCTCTGCTTAGGTCATTTCTGCTGGTGTCATTTCCCTGCCATCTCACAGAACTGACAATTTTGCTCTTCTTAACATTGATTATTTTCTCGCTCTTTTGTCGATTATTTTCGATGCCCGCGAGTTTGTCGCTTTTTTTTGTCTTACCGATCTTAGGACACTAAAGATCTTGCGTGTGTTCTGCTCTGTGGCACCTGTGGCTAGCTTCTGAAATATGAAAGTATGTAGTACGCTCGACATGTATGTCGGACGCTCCGATGTTTGAGGCTTCCTCAGATGATAGAGCATTATGGAAAGCGGGTATAAAAACGGTAATCACTCCAAATTTTCACTCCTTTCGTTTGAGATGATACCGAATCTGCTGCGGAGGTAACGTAACTCCTTTCGTGTAATGCGTTATGATATGCATTTTAGAAAACGATTTTGTGTACGCAAGGAAGAGAGGTCATGTATTAGATGCGTTTAGAAAAAAATTAATTCAGAATTTTCTAATAAAAGTGGCAACGAGAAAAAACTTCAGCTTTGTGTCGTATGTAGAGAAAAATAAGACGCGAAGAGTTTTTTCAAAAAAAAATCTTGTTTACTTTTTCTGAACGTGTTGCTGTTATAATAAACACGTTTTAAGAAATATGTTTTTACCGGCCTACGATGATAATAATATTAATAGTAATTATACTGGCCTGCATTTTTAAAACTAGTAGTACTTTCTCGCCTTTAGTAATAGTTATGAGATACTATTTATATTACAATTTCTCTCCGAATTAAAACATCTCAGTCATTGTTCTTTGTAAAACTCATTACATATCTACATTTGGTGCAAAAACTACATATTTTTCAGAATATATTAACATAAATTTGACAATTGTAACTGCTTTTCATACAGGTAAATCATGTACACGTAGGCTTCCGCGGCTCGAGTTCATGACTTCTTGACTGTCCGGGTGACGCCGCGTCGTTAGCTGAGATGCCGACGTTTCGCGAGTCATATCGCAGGCTTCTTCAGGGATATGACTACCATGAAGGCGAATTGTCGGCCTCTCTGCCAACGACGTGGCCCCGGAGCCTAGAAGTCCCCCGGACAGCCTAGAAGTTAGGTAAATCATGTTCCAAAAATAAGATATAATTCACAAAAATTAGCCCGAGAGTCATTGTTGCATTCCAATCTGATATTTTCTGAATCTGCAATTTTTATTTCATATATATCAAATAGGTTTTAAATAATTTCTAAAAGATTAATTTGTAAATGCATAACAAAATATCGAATGTCCTATGCCCTAAGTTTTAATTTTAATCAATTTTTGGCGATTTTTAAGAAAAATTGTTTAAATGAAATAAGAATTGCCTATGTTCAACACGGAATTTCGCAAAAAACACTCATATTTTTGAAAAAAATAACATGACATAATTTTTAGATCTGTTTTTTATGAACACATTTCATTAAGAAATAAAAATGTAAATCTTCATAATTGTAGTTGTAGAAAGACGCCGAAAAATTTTGATTTTTTTTCTTCTTCAATTTCCGAAATATCAGACCAGGCGGACGGATGGACAGACGTTTCGTCGTCATTCGATTTTTCGGTTTCAAGGACCCACAAAACCGAAAACACCACTTATTAGAGGATTGTTTTCCAAATTAAGCATCTGGGTTTATCCACTTTTTCGTTGTAAGGTCCCTAAAATAAATATTTTTCCAGACGAAAATACGTCGTTTTTTCACTCGACATTACATAATTGTCTGTCCATGGTAGCGGTAGTGGGAAAGTAAAAGGTTTATGATGTTTAAATATTTTCAAAGGTTTTTTATAGTAGACCACGCTGAACCCGAAAATAATATTAGTTTTCCTCAATCACGTCTAGTTTTTGAGATATGGCTACTTTGTTATTGCTATGGAGTTATTGCTATGGCTCCTACGCAAACTGTTTTTACTTTCTAATATACGTACATATATACGGAGTAATATTCGTTGTATATGGAAAGTTATGTAATGCTGCCGAAAATCGACCTCCAGATTTCAATGGAAAGACACATTTGGGGTTCCCTAATACCGAAAAAGTGTTGTTGTTTTTTTCAAAACGTCCTTCCGTTTGTCTGTGAACACCTCCAGCGCCTAAATCATACGTTCGATTGTTTCCAAAATGGATATTCCGCGGTCGAAGCGTCGCGATTTTGAAACACTTACTTAGTAGAAAATTAGTAGATATAGTAAACTTACTACGATTGTGTTATAAGTAGTTATATAAATTTATACTTAAAACAAAAATAAATAGTGGAAAAGTTTAAAGGGTTAGAAAATGACCGACATAGTAAAGTATATTTACTTTCTAACTTCGATATCGGATTGCATCAATCAACTGTCAAATATTCACGCATGTATAGTATACCCAGTCCAATAACCGAGAATCGTATTCCACTTTTATGAATGACTCACTGAAAACATCCGGAAAAGACAAACCGACTGTGGAAAGGTTCTTAATGGGACAAGAAAATAGATTATTATTACTTTCTCTTATAAGCTGCGTGTGATGAATGTCATTTAACAAAATCATATTTCTTACTTTCGGGCGTTATATTAATTTTCTGAATAAAAATGATGTTGGTTGATCTGTGGAAATGTGTCTTGCACAACACAGAGACGGAGTTATAACCTTTTTTACATTACGTGAAAATGTTGTTTATGCTGTGCAATGCGTTTTCATTAGGGGTTGTGCAGGGGCGAGTAACAGTGGCTGCCTTGTGAACACACAGTGCGCCCACATCTGCAACTTCCTCCCGACGTTCTTTCGCAAAACCAGCGATCTACCACTCTGGCTTTGAGGTATTGGCAGTGTTTTTTTTATCACTGAGTCAGGTGATCTTGTTCTTAGTGTAAGATTAAGAAGGTTTTTAAATTACACATAAGAAGCCACATTGTGGTTACATTATTTTATTTTTTACTGACACGTTATTGCTTGTTATTTTATTGCTTTCGATACCGAGTCGATACATCACATAACCTGAATCGAGAGGATCGAGGTTACGAGGAAAATATGAAAACAGTTGAATGGGGTTGTATGTTCTCTTATGGAGAGAAGTATGAAAAGACAAACCGAGTCAAGTCAACAACTAGTTAATTAATAATTTAGTAAATTTGAATAATTAAAATTACTTAAAAATTAAAATCATGAGTGTACAAGGGGTGTGAAAGTCCAAGGATCTTTGGCCCTCGGGCTTTTTGTTGCCGCTGGATCATTAGAACCTTTATAAAGCCCTTAGTGCAAACTATTCTTTCAATTTTTCATTTTTTAATCCCTCGCATATTAACTATTTTTTAACGTTCTCATTACTTTATTAATAGAAGTCCCGGACGTGTACTAGGCTAGTCTAATATGTAAACACACTTAAATAGGCATTGGATTATTGTTAGGCTAGATTTCCTCTTTTACTTCATGACTATTCTAAAATTCGTGTAACACTAGAGAAGATATTGCAAAGAGACATTTGATGAAAGTTTGCTTGCCTAGAAAGCGGAGAATTGTAATTTAAAAACGGTAAGATATAATATTTAGCTTTATTAACGTGGATGATTAAATTTAACTGGGTGGTTCAAAATTACTTTTGGACATTTAAGTGTCAGCTGTGTCATGTTATGATACGTCCTGAGTGATATTATGTTCTTATGGAATCGTAAGCATATTTCTGTCAGCGAAGAAAAATTTAAAAAATCGGTGACAAATTTCTCCTCTCAATGACAATTTTTGTTTAAAAAAATACATCTCTCCGATCGCCCGAAAGGCCTTAGAGAATTGGGAATTTTATTACATTACAAGAGAAGATACTTCCAAAAATGATGTCTTATTCGGTAAGTACATACATTAATTTTAATTGTAAATTGAATTAAGGTTTGGTTTTTAATTTTAATACTAGGGAAAAAGAATAAGAGTATTCTTTGAATTGAGAGTTGACTTATGTGTTTTTGTTTTATGAGAATTTGAAGATATTTTTAGGGAATCTTGATTTAATTCTGTCTGAGGGATTTGCTTGTTGACCATGAACAAACTAGGCAGCACTTGACCTGGATGGTAAGAGGGTAAACAGTTTTGCAGATAAACTGATCAGATAATCTGTAATTTGGGGTGTTTGTATGTCACTATTGCATGTAAACAATAGTGCATTGGAAAGTCTTCGGAGAACTTTGTGTGCGAAGCATCGTATAGTGCTAATTTTGCTAGACGCAGTTTATCCAAATTGGATAGGCATGTTAATGGGAATGAGTTTATGCTTTTGTAAAGAAGTTATTTGGTCTCAGTTTTAGAGAGGATGATGAATTGATGTGTGGAGACAGTCCACGCCTTGCTTTCTATATAACTCAACTAAATCAACTGAGAAAGTCTCATTTCAAAGTCTTTCATTTCAAGTCTCTCTATTAGAATGCCAAAATATTTGATAGTCGTGGACTTAAGGTTAAAGGCTAACATATTTTCGTACACCTGCCTTGAGAGGAGAAATAAAGCCGTCTGTCCCGTGTTGCAGATTTATTGCAAGTAAAAGATCCCAAAGCCTAAAAAAGCTGTGAGCTAAATTGTAATTGCCTGTTTCGTCGCCCGCGTGATACGTGGTGCCTCTGCTAGAATGCGAAAGAAGCGTAGCGAAATTTGCGTGGTCAGAGGGAAGAGCAGGACTGATGAATCGCCACGTTAAGGCATCACAGATTGATTGTTTGACCAGCGAAGTTGGGGGTTATTCATTGAGTGACAAAACTTTGGACGCACATTGCCAGAGTCTGCCAACTCTCTGCTGCGAAGGCGCAAACTTCCTCGTACCAGGGCGATGCCCCTGTGGAAACTGTGATGGTGACACTCGTAGCATTGAATGCGTGCCTGTCCGAGTTTCAAAATCTCGTTCGCATTATCGTGCGCTGTGCATCTGAAGTGTCAAACGTTGTACCTTCTTCATATATTATCGTGCGGCAAACAAAACGCAGCTTGTTATAATGCACGATGCGAGTCTAGCGTAAGGTTGTTTCATGACCCTCAGACTCTTTGTATTGACAGGATCATGTTATTTCTTAGTCATTTCAAAACAACGGAAATTGTTACGTTTCTTTTTCCAGAAATGGCGTCATCGTAGATAAAAGAAGTCCACTTCGCGGATTGGACGGCAATGTTCAATCGCTCGATATTTTTGTGCTTCGTGTCGTCAGAGCAATGAACAAGAATACTGCCAAAATATGTTCGTAATCACGAATAAGTTTCAACATAATGTATTAAATTCTTTCTCAGTTGAGGAGAACATGTCATTATGTCACCAATTATGATTAGCGTTTGAAGGTGACAGGGAACCCAAAGGTTCAAGGTTTTAAATGCTCAAAAATATAGAAAATGTGAATATACGAATAGAATTCCCCTTTGTGTTGAACACGGTATGAGTGGATATTTGCCCTAGAGGTTTTATTGAAAAGGAATGTGCTATTTGCTAAAAATGTGTGCCTCTATATAAAAGTTTTGTTAATGAAAACTCCTTATGAATATTGATTTAACGCTATATGTAATTTTAGAGACATAGTATTGAATTTGACGGCATATCGTGAATGTGCAAGATTATTCCAATATTGAGATATTTGTATTGATGGAGTAATACAATTTATTTCTCAAAGGTTCACTCGTAGGTTGCTTTGTTGAATTTATAAATTAATTTACTGCTTACTGCATGAGCAGAACAACGCTGCACGTGGTAGGAGCATCCTGTTTGCCAGGAATCCAGCTGCATTTTCGCATCTCAGCGCTTTTCTTTATTCACATCGCAACGCGCAAAGCTCGTTAAATAATGCATGGGGTGAGGAAGATGCAGTGATTACGCATTCAGCGCTAGTTGTAGAATGAGAATTACGTCAAAGTCTACGTTTTAAAGACAGCCGCGCTTACTCATCATTGACACGTGACTTTCCGTGTTGTGCAAGTATATAAACAGCACCTTCCACAAAGCGTGTTCCTGCAGTCTGTGCCAGCAAGTTTTATGGAAAGGTCTTCTAAGTTTCACTCCTTTCATTTTATTTTTTTTATTTATCCCCATCTCTCACTTTTTTCTTGTAGTATGCCTGAAATTATTTAGATGTTTTTACACATTTTATTTGATATCACTATATTTTGTTTTGTTGTGTCTTTGTCTGTGAACATCTGAAGTATTGACAAGCATTTCTTTGCGGACATTCAACACATTGTGCGAAAGATTCTACAAGACGAGGCCAGGTTTGGAAAAATTCTACCTCGTTTGTAGAACATACGCTCACAGTTGTCTAATAATTGTAATAGTAGGAGAAAGTGAACAAAACAGTGAGCCAATTACGTCTTGTTATATTGACTTCTCTCGACGATCATATCGATGATGGGCAAATGTTCGAGAAGTGCTTTGTTTGTGCTAAACCACAGCACGTCGGACAGATACTTCTGAGTTACCAAACCTGCTAAAAATGTTTGATTCACTTACATTCCAAATGAACTGCCAATCCAATTTCACTTCGCATACCGATTTACAGGCCGTAAATAAATTACGAAACGCAAATTTGGAGAATTCTCTCATCCTGAAACGCGTCCTTTATCTCCCTTCTAATAATTACGTAATGCTTCCGATAAGCCTAGCCCCTAATTACAATAAATAAAAATTAGTTGTAAAACAGAAAGACCGAGTTGCATTTGTATTTGTGTCATATTAAAATTCATGATAATTAAAGTTAGAAGTAGTTGGCGATGCGGACTACACATAACGATAAGACTGAAAACGATTATTGAATGAAGGACGCGTAGGCGAGAAAGTCTGACAAGCCATACACGCGCAGCCGTGGATGATACGCGGGCCCCGAGTCTACTGCGATAATTTAATTGTATTCGAGAATATACTAAAGATTAGTTTTGAATATTTTCTTCTTAATCTAACAGATTTAATCAATACATTATTGATGAAGTAATATTTACATTTATTGTAACAATTTATGCATCATACCTTTTTTAATTTATCGTATTCTTAATTTAATTTGTTAATATGTTAATATTTTAGAATAAGACTGAATTAAAAAAAGGGTTTTTAAGCAAATGTTGAAAAATGTTAGAAAGAAATATCAGCATTACGTAACACTGAACTATGACTCCCTACCTAACCTATGTAACGCAGCGTAACGCTACCTCAAACGCCGCCCTCCCTCTTTAGCGTTGCGTAATTTATGGACGGCCCCTTATCTCGCCCCACCGTCGCCCGCCATCACGAGAAGGGGTCACGATTCGAGTCCGGTCGGGAGCGGGCGCGGGCGCTGGCGCCGACACGCGGGAGCCGCGTGGTCCAGCGAGAGCGTCGGCCGGCGCCTGGTGAATGGCCGGTGCCCCGCCCCCGCCTCCGCCCCCGCCCCCGCCTCCGCCCCCGCCCCCGCCCCCGCCCCCGCCCCCGCCGCGACACGACGCGCGCCCGAGCGCGACGCCGCGCCGCGCCGCGGGGAGCTCGAGGCGGCGCCGCCGGCGGATGCGGAGGCGGGCGAGGTGACCGGTGCGGAGCGGGACGCAGCGGGGGAGGTGAGTGACCAAAGGGAGAGAGGAGGATGAGGAGTTGTGTCGACGCGGGGACGCAAGCGAGACAGGAGGAAGACGAGGAGATGAAAGGGGTGGGGAGGAGTGGAGCGGGGGCGGAGCTGAGTGGGGACGGAGCGGGGGCGGAGCGGAGCGGGGGTGGAGGGGAGCGGGGACGGGGCGGAGCGAAGCGGGGACGGGGCGGAGGGGAGGAGGAGCGGGTACGGCGGTGGAGCAAGGGCCTAGGGTTGAAGAAGAGAGGAGGGAACGAGCACAGAGCGGGGGCGGAGGTAGCAACCGGGAGGAAAAGAAAGCAGGTGGGAACGGAGGTGCGGTTGAGGTGGAAGTGAAGAAGAGGGGCAGGGTTGGCGGTGGCGACGGCAGAGGCTGAGCAGAGGCCAAGCGGAGCTTTGGAGGGGCGGGGGGGGGCGCCTGTGCTGACGTGTCGGATTGGCAACCGCGCGCCGCGCGATCTATCGCCCGCGCCGCCGCCGGCGCCCACGCGCTCGCGCCGCCCGACTGTAACCGCCCCGTGGCGCACGCTGCGGCCCTCGCCGTGCTCTCTCCGCAGCCGCTGCCGTCTTCGGGGCCGATATCACCACCTTCCGACGCTTCACTAGCCACCGGTGATCGTCTGGATAAAGTAGGAGCATCGTATTAGCCCCCCCCCCCCCCCCCCCCCGCCCCTCCCGGCGCGGCGGCGATGTTGAAACGGTTAGCGTTCCGGACTGTTGTGACAAGTTGGCGGGTTCAAACCTGATCGAAGCCGTGGATTTTTGAGGGCGAAAAAATCCTTCGTACGCCTTCCTTCGGAGGGGAAGTAAAGCCGGCTGTCCCATGTTAGTAGATTTACTTGCAGGTAAAAGATCCTCCAGCCTAAATGACGTCTCTTGAGCTAAATTCAAATCGCCAGTTTCTCGCCCAAGAAATACCTCCTTTCTCTGCTAGATTTTGAAAGGAGCGTAGCGTAATTTGCGTGGTCAGACGGAAGACCGGGCCTGATGGCCCGAGTCTCGCCACGTAAAATAAGGCATTAATTCAGTTCAATTCAATTCATATTAGCGAGTTTGTGCCACCACGAACGTTACACTACTAGCGAGCTGCTGCGCATGTGCAGTTCAAGTTTCGTACCACTGGTGCATCTGCGCATGCGCAGAAGTGCGCGATAGTGCTTTCCGCTATGGCGTGTAAAAACTCCCTATTATCACTGCATGATAACCGAGAGTTTTCGGAGAGTTCAAAAAGCACGGCGTAGCGTTACAGCAATCGTCAGCAATATCGACCTTCTCGTTGGTTTCCTCTAACGTACATAATATTGTTTTACGACGCGCTGTATTTGTGAGACCAAATTCACCTTTAAACTTCCCGATGGCTCTTGCAGTGTGTTCATTTTTCATGTAAATATATCGATGTTCGATCGGATTCGATTCTTGGAAGGGAGAAGAAGAAATTCATTGCTCCCGCTATGCGATAGCCTGTCGCAGGCTGTCGTTCAGACGTAGAGACAAAAGAGTAGATGTTTCCTCGGAAGCCCCAGGACAGAAAGTTCTAATAGGGCTCCTATCCGGCACTACCGAACGTGAAATGAGGAGTTTAAGATCAAGTGTATAAGTTTAACATACAGACGAAACAGGCGCTGTGTATTTCCGCTTACTTACTCAAGCACTGCCCTCCAGTATTTTATTTGTTGTTGTTGTTTGGAAGTACTTGTAAGTGCAGTATGAAAAATATTGAATTAAATATTCTAGAAACGAGGAGTTTGTGGGAGTTTTTTCTTACTTTCTCGCCTTCTACTAATAGTAACGGGAAAATATTGTAATCATGCAGCGTAAATCGACAGAAAAACTTTTTGTCAGGCCCTGGTATCGAAAAATTGGATAAATCTTGTTGCTACGTGTACTAACATATTGGATAGTTAGCATCCATGCTTTGTGGGTCCTTGGAACGGAGAAATTGATTGAAGGGACAAACCGTCTGCTCGAGGTCTGCCTTGCGTTCTTCGGGTTGAATGGACTATGTACTCTGGATGAAATGCAAAGCAGTCTCCATTACCTTGTGATGGCTCGTGCAGGATGCAGGGTGCGTTTCGGTTTCAGTTAGAAACAGACGGATTGCACAATAACATGTTTATTCACCTTAACATGTGATGATTGACACAATTACAGTTTTGACAGTTCACTTTCAATTTAACACGCAAGATACTTCTTTCTCGCCGAGAGCAAAACATATTTTCCCCGCAGACACTTTTCGATGTTGAGAGAAGAAACTATTTTTGGAGCCGTTTGTATATTTACAAATATAGCGTTTGTAGGACTGAAAAACTATGTAGTAAGTTTGTAATTCATTCAATAAAAGTGAAGAGTGTGTCACACACGTTCCAGAGGGAACTCAAATCCAGAACACTTTAAGTAAAAGCAGTTTTCCACCTCAGTCACTATTGACACTTGAGTCAAACATGACTATTTCTTAGTTTCTAGATTTTTCTTTTTGTGTAATAATTCTTATAAGGAACTATTGCCGACTAGTTTTGATTCTTATCCACCTGGTAATTGCGTTTCCCTTTTCTCAATTTGCGTTTTCTTTGTGAGAAGATTGTGTCTGTGGTATGCTAAATTTCTTTAGTAATTAGTTGTTGATATATCGGTGTATAGTAGAAGAGTATGGAAAATGGGGAATGGAAATAAATTTACAAAAAACTGAATATATAGTGGTAGGAGGTATGTTCCATGATTTAGAGACTAGTATAGGAATAATTAAAGGTAAACCACAATATAAGTATTTGGGAGTCACACTAACAGCAGATGGTAGAGACGAACAGGATGTGAAAAATAAAAATATAAGAGGAAAAATATCTACAAGGCAGTTGAATCCAGTGCTATGGAACTCAATTATTTCATTGAAGACAAAGAAACGCATATATAGCTCCTGCATAGAGAGTACCACACTCTATGGGGCAGAAGTCTGGACACTAACAAAAAATTTGAAAGACAAACTTCAATCAACAGAAATGATGTTCTGGCGAAGATGTTATAAACTTTTTCTGTTAAGAAGAAAATTATAAAATAAGAAATGATGAAATAAGAAATAAGAAATAAAATGAAAGTGCAAACAACCTTGAACGAGACGATCGAAATGAAACAATTAAAATGCAATGGACATATGAGAATGTTGAAATCGGATAGACTTCGTCAAAAAGTTTGGGAGTGGATACCAAAGCCAGAGATACTGGGGAAGACCGAGAAGAACATGGAACTTGGCAATAAATGAAGCCATGGAAAAAAGAGAAATGGAGGAAAACGATCTATGGGATGAAGAGGCATGGAAATTGAGATGCGGAAAACGGTCATGGCAGTGAAAAAACGCTAAATAGACAGATAGAGATTATCGGTGTTTTGTTTTTCGCTCTGTTGTAGTTGTTACTTAATTCGTTTTTCGTTTTCTCTGAATTGATTTCGAAATGATTGCGAAATGATTTCTCAACAAACCCCCTTTCGTGTTGGAAACGAAGGTACTGGGAGAGCAAGAAATTTAAACATTTGTGGAATACTTGTCCATGATGAATTATTCCTTCAATTTTTTATTTTCATTTTGTCCTCCCCTTCTTGAGATGCTTGTTCCGTGTGGTTGTTTCAAATGTGACAATGATACATGCGTTGACTGATGATTCTTAAATTTGAGAGATGGCAGTTGGTAAGCGTTTCTAAAAATTCTAATTACATACTCATTTCATCATAATCCTCTCTATATCTGGCGCCTTGGCATACCAAGCATCCCAGGGGGCGGTGTGTCCGAAAGAAACAAATGGCCCTAGTTTGTCTTTTGCATGCCACGGAGTTCGCCGAAATAGCCAATTCCGCGAATCGTTAGCATCCTGTTCTTTTTGCGGTACCAAACCGCGGTTCATTAAACACGTCTGCAGTAAACGAGTTTTGTGCGAACTCTGTGTTATACTGTTTCTTATTTGTCGAACATTGTTATCGGTGATGTCGAATTGAAACACATCACCTTTTTAATTTTATATCACGGCAGTGCGCTAGAATTGAAGTCGATAATCTTCTTTCGTCTCCGACATTTTTAACGATCAAAACCGATTCATTTCAAAGACTGCATTATCTTTAACACCTTCCCCTCTTCGTTACCTTGTTTGTGCCTTTTTGTATTCCATTACGTTCATTTTGAACCCTAATTAATATAATTTACGAGACGACCGAATCCCGGATAGAATGTCCCACGAAAAAGGAAGAGGAATGCTCGGAACGGGTCCACATGAAAGAGTCTGGCTGCGGCCCGGCGGCGATGAAGGCCGATTGGGAATTACAGGGCTCGTTATCTGGGATCCCGCTTCGCTTGGAGCTGATTGGCGGCGGCTGCGCCTGCGATGCAGGCAGCGGCCGCTGGCCAGGACTCGGCGCCCCGCGCGGCCGCCGACGGCTCCCCGCGCAGTCCTCTCCAATGCGAAAATGGGCCGGAGATCCCTCGAAGCTCGAACCGTCTTCTGCTCCTTCTTCTCCTTAATTTTCAACTTCTTCTTAATCTTAATTTACTTTTCCTTAATCTTCATCTTCTTCTTCTTCGTCATATTTATTTTCTTCTTCTCCTTCATTTTCATCATCTTAATTTTCATCTTTTTCTTCTTAATTTTCACATTCTTCATCTCCGCAATCATCTTCTTCATCTTCCTATTCTTTACCTTCATCACCTTCATCTTCTTCACCTTATTAATATTTTTCTTCTTCTTCTTCTTCACTTTTATCTTCATCTTCTTCATCTTCTTTAACTTCTTCACCTTCTTTATCTTCTTATTCACCTTCTTCTTCCCTTTTTTCATCTTTTTCTTCTCTTTTCATATTTTTCTTCCCCTTCTTCGTCTTCTTAATTTTCATTATCATCTTCATCATCATCGTTTTTTCCTTTTTGTTCTTCCTTTTCTTCTATTTCTGTTCCTCCTCCTTTTTATTATCTGTCTCATTTTTATTTTCAACCTTTGATTCTTCTCCTCTTTATACACCCTCTGCTTCATCGAACACAGGCTGAGTTAAGCTCAGAGCATTGCTACTATCTCTGCAGCCGCTCTGAGCGGGAGAATCTAGTTGCGAGTCCTGACCGGGGCAGATTTTCGACTCTAGCTAATAGCTGCATAGCTAGGACAGTTCAGAATTTGTATAGAAGAGAATTCTTGCGTTTTGCAGCAATGAACGATAGTTTTCAATACAAGCCAAATATCGTAGTAGTACCTCAACTAAAGGGCCACACACCGCGTCCGATTCCTTGCTTCTGTCTCTTCCCTTATCCCTCTCAGACATTTATCTGCGTTACACTGTCACAGATGTCGGGAGCGTAGAGTTTGCACCAGCTTGGTGACTCGCCTCTGGGGGAAAATACCTAGAAGTGAAAATATATCAAGCCGCCTCGTGTAGGTCGTCGCCGGATCTCCCCATCTAGCGGGGGAGGGACTCAGCCACCCCCTCAATGAAACGTTCACTGTATTAACGGAACTAATGACCATAGCAGTTGTCGTGCCCAGAAACCAATCAATTCATTGTGACAGGTTGCGACCTCTCCACCTTCACTATCTCTTCATTTTTAGTCATTTTCGTACGAGTGTATTACGACGTGAATGAAATGTTGATGAGAGAACTATATCAGGGAACTTTACATTACATAACTTAGGCCATGGATGAGAGTGTCAATACTCGGTCCATATATTCGCAGGTAATTTCAAGTCATTTCAATAGATACTCATAGATGGGTGCACCGTGTTGGAAGTATCAAGAATCTGCGAAAATAGGGCACATGATGTCTTGTGTGGTGACTTTTTTTATCTTTAGTGGCACATCTCACCGTCAACTACCACATTGTCGAAGAGAGAGTTGTGCATGTTCTCTGTCGCTCTTGCCGTATTCTCTGACACTGACAACTGACAGCGACTTCGTCCCACAGCTGTCCTACCTTTAAACGTCTTTCCAAATGATCGGAGAATCCACTTGAGGCAAAATGGGGGTTCTTTGTTAAATGACAATTATGCAGAGTCAGAAACTGTAAACTGACTGTTAATTTTTACTTATGACAATGCGACATAACAAGTTTCAGGTATATTTTTTACATCACGAGATATGGAGGCCACGCCATGAAAGCGTGGAAACATTGAAACTGCAACAAGCAAAATTGATAATATGTAAGTAAATATGAAGTTCATCATTTATTTGCATTGTTTCAAAGTTGTATGGTTTTGATATTGATATTATATTATTATTATTATTATTATTATTATTATTATTATTATTATTATTATTATTATTATTATTATAATGTTAGCTTCGAGGAACAAATTGTCACTCTTAAGTGGTGGCGAACAAAGCGCCTCAGACAAGTTTCCTGTAGGTTCGCCCGTTCCTCCTTCTCTTCCCCTTCCTTAATTTTCTTCTCTTCATTCTGTCACCTATCACTCTCAGTGATATTTGTAATCATTGGTCTTAAACAACCCATATCAGAACAACCCTGCAATGTAGAATAGGTTGCGAAAAACTCGACCACGTTACCTCCATTAACCTCTTTCGCAAAATACAATCAAGGTGACTCGCACGTTTCCACCAGCCTGCACAATCACAGACGAATCTCTTTCCTGTTTCATTAATCTGTACGATTAAGCTGATTTCTGCGGATTGTAGATATGGAGGTTTTCGCTGTAACGTGAGGTTTGACTTATTGGGAATAACAGGCTTCAATAATTCGTTTTAAAATATTGTACATTTTGAGGCTGAAGACTCACTTCAAACTTACTGATCGGATTGGCTGGCCATTTCATTTGATCAAAGATTTTCTAGTTGCAAAGATTTCGTCCGTAATTTTAAAATTAGGGCGTCTCTACCTCCAAAACAGGATTAATATCGCCTAACAGAGGTTTTCTGAAAGGAAAGGATCATTATTGAAGATGTACTAGAAGTAGGGTACCAGACTCGCCAGAACTGGACTCGTCGGAGCTTGCCTGCGTAGTCGCTGAGCTGCATGCTCCTGATGCCATCGCCATCCACGTGCACCGTGGTCGGCTGCCGTCTCCGCCGCCGCCGCCTTCGCCGCCGCTGGGCCTCTCATTTTCCGGCCGACTGCTCCCCGACCATAAACGCCGCCGCGCCGTTCTGAAGAGTGGCCAGCGGCGCGGGGGCGGGAGGGGGCGGGGCGGGGAGCGGCTGGGGCCCGCGTCAGCGCCGCCTGCTCAGGCGCCGACGGCAGAGACGTGGCGTCCCGGCGGAGCTCTGCTGCAACACTGACCAGGAGATCTTAGGGTGCGCATTTCGGTTCACATATGGCGGGCTCAGACTCGATCGAAGCCGTGGATTTTTAAGGGCGAAAAAATCCTTCGTACGCCTTCCTTCGGAGGCGAAGTAAAGCCGGCTGTCCCATGTTAGTAGATTTACTACATGTAAAAGATAATGAAGCCTCTGAACTAAATTCAAATCGCCTGTTTCTCGCCCAAGAAATACCTCCTTTCTCTGCTAGTTGGTGAAAGGAACGTAGCGAAATTTGCGTGGTCAGGCGGAAGAGCAGGCCTCATGGCCTGAGTCTCGCCACGTAAAATAAGGCATTCATTCAATTCAGTTCAATTCAATTCAATTCATCCCGACTTGGGCGGATTGTCAACTCCAGCTGTATAGTCAGGGCAAATTCAGCCGCTGTTCGGAGGAGAATTTTTGCGGACGGCTGCGCCGACAGGTACTTTTTCGGGCTTGCTCCTACCCATTCCAGACGAATTCTGGAGCTGTGCCCTAACAAACGGGCCACGGACCGCGCATTATTTTTGTATCCTCCTTATCCACCCACTTACGCATATACACTTCACTACCACACACGTTGGAAGTTTAGAGCTTGTCCCAGCTGCGGTGATGCACCATGGGTGAGATATATCTGGCAGCAAAAATCTTGTTATTTTTTTTATTTCAGCATTATTTCATATGTGCTTTCTTTTCTTTGTGACAAAGCCATAATTTGCAACGCCAACTAATTTTAAAAGCACCCAATTATATTAAAGGACATTGTGTGTTGAGGGTTGTTGTCCAGTGGCATTTAATGAAATACTAAGCGAGAGTTGTATTCCGGCGTATAATTGAAATGTTAATTTTCTTCCCTTCTACAATAGCAACTTTTATTGGCTCTCTTCCCTCGAGTTCCCTTCACGTAAGGATCCGTAATTCTCCTCGTGACATCGTTCCATCGTCACCCAACCGTCATAATGTTATTTGTGAGCGTGACGAACAATGTAATCATTTGCATGACTTTACTATTGTTCTCAACGTCCATATGGGAAACACGTTTACAGCCACCCACCTTCAAGAGACACGGTTGACGTCGTTACAAGTGTTTATTTCATGGAAGCGGTGGTCAAGGACGTGTCTCATGGACATTTGGGAACAAGCAACATTCGTTTAAAGTCGGAAGATGAACGACAGAAAATGAAATTTGAGCTTCAAATAAATGTCAGCATTTTCTTGAATTTTCTCACTTTTCTCTCAAAATGAAATGTGTTGTCGCACTATTTTTTCTGACAGATTTTTATTTCAAATATGAAGAACGTTTTTGATGGATATTGTTTGATGGAATTCAGATTTATATATTTAGTTTTGTTATTTTTTCAAAGAATGTTTTTACTAATTTATCTTTATTTTATTGTAACTTAATTGAGTACAATATAACATAAACCATTTCATTAAAATAATTGTGTAACAGAAAGGAAAGACCCAGTGAACCTTGGTCACCTTGAAAATTTTGAAAAAAAAATTCGAAATCCCTGTCCGATGAAATAAGACATTTTATTTCTGAAATTTTTATTTTTTTATTTTTTATTTGTGGAGTTTGTTATTCCACATTTTTGAAAGAGGATCTCCAAGCCAACTGGCAACCGAATAAACATATTAACATAAAATCATTATTAATTTTATCATTATTTATTGTTATCATTAATTGCATCAAGTTATACTTTCATTCTCCTCGTAGTTTTATTTTTGTACTAGTGAAATATGTCATGTGTTTTAAAACATGAACAAAAAACACCAACCATTGGAAAAGGGGCCATTACAGTTGCCCCCGTCTTGCTTTAGATCGCACACTCCTACGTAGAATGATTTCAACATACTTAAAAATTGATTAAATAACTATTTAAAAAATTGAAGTAAACTCAAAAGACATGATGTGAAAATAAAATGCAGTAACAGCTGAAATAGATACATAGTCAATAAATACGAGTTAGTCGTGAAATTAAATTATATTTAATAGAAATTAGGAATTGGGTAATTTGCTATGATAGAGGTTGAAAGAAAGTCGTTTAAGTTCAATATTCTTCAATTAAAAACGCGGTCAGACATTACAAAATAATGCTTGAAATATTGCTGTTTAATGAAAAGGAAGGTACACACAGAACATTTTCAAAGCATTAAAGCATGGTAGGAAAATGTATAAATTAGATGTGGGAAACAAACAGTTACACAACTATAAGTTGAGTGTTAGTTTTCAAGATCGTGTGAACAAAACACCAATGTTAATATCCATCTTTACTTTATTATCAGCCATTGTTATCCAATTTTCTCTTTCCTTATAATTCTTACATGAGGAAATTTGGCAACGTATGAGGCAAAACTCAAGCAATCGTTTTGAACCAACTGAATAAGAACTGAAAATGTATTGCTGAGACGAGGAGCACCGTACATAAAATCAAAATAAACAAAAGAAATAGGCAAGAGGAAAGGGTGAATTTCATAGAAGTTGGTAAAGGCTTGCACTCTCCTGGGCTTTCAGTCGCAATCATGAAACCCGATATTTAGTGATTACACGATGCAGAAAATTTCAATTACCATGAACCTAAAATCGAAGATTGTAATGGTGATTGACAAGTTCAATCTGTTGATTATTTAAAAATAAATAAACAAATAAAAGTGGGGACGTCATGTTTTTCATCCGAGTAGTTGGATCAATCAGTGCAATATTTTTTATGTTTTTGAAATAAATCCATTGTTTTTTGAACATTCAGCAATCATCACAAGATCCTTTATTAAAGAAGTTGCATCTGACGCATTAGTGGGAAGTAATTATAGTTTTAGTCCGGTGTCATCTTAATAATTCTCTTCTCATCTTTCAGATTAAAGGGAGACGAACGATGATTAAGTCCCAAAAAGATCAGGTCTATAGACAGTGAAGAGTAGAGGACCTAATCTTCGGGGATACCAAAGCAAAGTCAGCGGCTGGGAGTGATCTACTTTAACTTTAGGTCGTAACAATGTAGCTTGAGTTTTCTCTGTAAAATAGGGCATCATCCAGCTAGTCGCTCATCTAGGACGAAAAGTTTAGGTCACGAAACTTGTGCAATTGTGCAAGAGTGAAGCAAAGAATCAAAGGCCTTGCAAAAGTGATGTAAGTACTGAGGTGAGACCAAGCCGTTGTTACAGGCTGGCGAGACTTGGTCTCAAAATAAAGGAGTTATCAGTCGTGATGCTGTGGTCACCGTGTTAGCGAGATCAAAGCATCGGAAATATCGAAAAGTGTCTTAATGAAGTTTTCTATGTGTTCTTCAGCAATATTTTTCAAAAACTTTGATATAAACGAGATTTTAGTAAAATGTCAAAGACAGAAAAGGTGGTCGATTCAGAGATGGGTGTATCCGATCTAATTGGAACTGACTTGATTCAAAAGTTTCGTTAATCATGCGATGTGGGAAGCATGTGGCGGAAGCGATGTGGAAGGCATATTAACAACTTGTTATAAATTTGATCAGAAGCCGCCGCTGACAGTTTCAAATAAGATCAGCATTTTAGTATGTCCATGTATACTACTAATACTTCCAAGGGATAATGCCAGTGATACTCGAACTTCATACTGAACAGAAAATATATTTTTGGTATAAGTTTACTCGGGTCACACGAAATGTCTTAGGCACGGGAAGCACTGAGACATTCTGCTATTTTTTTCCGCTTCCGCTCCAGTTCCCCTTCCGCATCAGCCCCGCATCAGCCCCGCTCCCGCCCCGCTCCCGCCCCTCTCCCGCCCCGCTCCCTCCCCGCTCCCGCCCCTCTCCCGCCCCTCTCCCTCCCCGCTCCCGCCCCGCTCCCTCCCCGCTCCCGCCCCGCTCCCGCCCCGCTCCCGTCCCGCTCCCGCCCCGCTCCCGCCCCGCTCCCGCCCCGCTCCCGCCCCGCTCCCGCCCCGCTCCCGCCCCGCTCCCGCCCCGCTCCCGCCCCGCTCCCGCCCCGCTCCCGTCCCGCTCCCGCCCCGCTCCCGTCCCGCTCCCTCCCCGCTCCCGTCCCGCTCCCGTCCCGCCCCGCTCCCGCCCCGCTCCCGCCCCGCTCCCGCCCCGCTTTCGCCCCGCTCCTAGCTCTATTCCCACGTCCGCTGCCAGCCTCTTCTCCCGCCTCCGCTCCCACCACCTCTCCCGACTCCGCTCCCGCCTCCTCTCTCGCCACCTCGCTCGCCTCTGCTTCTGCCTCCGCTCTCACCGACATCCCACACCGCCACCGCTCCCGCCTCTGCCCCGCTCCCGCCTCCGCTCCCGCTACCCCTCCCGCCTCCTCTCTCCCATCCCCTGCCCCCTCCGCTCCCACCCACGCATCCGCCCCCGCCGCTTACTCGCCGCGCTGAGGCAGCGGCAGGGCAGAACGCTTTCCCAGGGAGTCGCGCTGGGTGGTCTGCCTGCGTCTGTGATTTCAGCTCGCATTGCTCTGCTTCTCAGAGTGAGATTCCTCGTGTATATGAGACGAAAGTCACACATGGTGATGAAACTGCCGTCTCATCCGACGGGGTCCTCGGATTTTTCTGTTTGTCGTCGGAGGTGCTAACCAAATAAGTGTCAGCGTTGTGGTTGGTAAAGAGAAACACATTTTTTTGGAAATTGTTTCCTTTCCCGCGGAACGTGCTTGTTCAAAACCAAAATGTGGCAGATACAGGAGAAAAATAGGTTGGAATTTACTGATGAGGAATCTACGCAAATTGCATACCTACTTCATTTGTTGAAATTTGTTGCCACCTTAACAATTGTTAGTTTTCATAAGTCGCCAACCGTACAGTGATTGGGGTGCAGTAACACAATGGAAATGAATTAGTGAGGCTAGTAGAAATTGTGAGAGGCAAAAAGAGATGTTTAGAGTGCTGTAATATTGTTTAACTAGGATTGCAGTACCAGATGTTTATATTTATTTACTTTCTAAGAAATATATTTTGGCTATACACAGTCTTGTGTAAATCTCGAAGGCCGCAGTCTACTAGTTACTTTAGAAATGCGTTGAAATGTATGCGCTGGACAGACTCAAGGATGTTTTATGTGAATCGCTTAAGCCGAAGGTTGCAGCCTCCTCGTGAAATTGATCACGCGTAGCGAAGTGGCAGTGCGCCTTACTAGTAATTTGTACGGGCATGTTTTGGTATTAAGGTATGATTTGTCAATACAACTCTTTGTGCTCGTGGTACATGTTTACAAAAATACACTACAGTTTTGTGTTGTCGAAATCAATTCTCACTTTAATTTTAAGATCCATTAGGTTGTTACTGTGACAAAGGCGAAGCAAAAATTGTATCCATTTTCGGTAAGTGAATTCCATCTTAAAAATATCCCGAATCTCGTGGAAAATTAACGCAATCATCACAGACTAGGAGGGTGAAGTTCCATTTGAGATATCGAACTTGAATATGATTCTTAGCTCTCTTAAGAATGCAGTGGAAAATATTTTTTGGGCATTTGAACATGGAAAGTAGCCTGTAGTGTTTCTTGCGTGGACAGTGTTGCTTTGCGGGTCGCGTGCGGCAAAGTAGATTTTTCCATATGCGTATCGCAAATACATTCTGACCATATAAAACAGTTGAGAAAAGTAAACAACGCACTGGGAGAAAATAGATCAATTTTCTTGCCGCCTCGCACACTGAGAATGATGATCTCTGATACAAATAATAAGTACTTGCAGGTTTCCAATAAATCGTATTAAAAGATAATGCAAATTCGCAAATCATACGAAAGTGTCCTTGGTGTACTGATTTAATATGCCGGAACCGCCTCCTTTCGTCGCCTCGTTCATTAACATTTTTTCCGTACGCCAAAGGCTTAGTCTCCGTTGTAGTTGCGTAAATTATTATTTTAATACATGTACTTATGTCAGACGTAACATATTAGTTCTAGAAGCACGGCAGTGTGGAACAAAATTATAGTCATTCGGAATTTATATTCACGTACTATACAAATTCAACATTTTTGTACTTGACGCAAATCTAAAATACTATATTGTAAAAATAACCTTCCTAATCAACCAGTAGTTTGTTTCCGATAAAACCTGATAGTAGACACCTGAGGTAATGATATATTTTGCCTAGTTCTCAGACCTGCATTTCCTTCGAGTTCATTTACATTTCCTTAATTTATTAATTAATTCATATGTACGAAACCAGACGTGATAAAACTTAATAGAACGACTTCGGAGAGTTGTTCACTGAGCGTTTCATTAAGTTTTGGATTGTTTCATTCATTATATTTATGTGGCTGTTATGGTAAATTTCATGTTAGGTGCTGTGACCAGATATTGGCAGCAACAAGACCATTAACACGACGGTGACAAGAAAACAAAAAAACAATGGTTCATTATTTCTTGAAGTGACTCATCTTCTGTTTATCTGCAAGCGCTCATTTCCGTCTTCCATATTATGATCCTCCATATAAGGCAACGAGGACTGGATGATGTATTAGTATGTTGGCTTCTTTCATTGTAAGATATTCTTCATGTGGGTTGCATTGTGTGTAATTGAGAAAATATCATCGCACCACAAGTAAACAACTCGGGCTTTGGCTGCTTTCTGCTACTTTTCTTTTTTAATTCTGAGGAGCATATTACTTGCACCTATATACGTAGGCTTTTTTTCTCGCATTTTAGACAGCTCCAGATTTCGAAACGAATTGACTGGAGCATCAAACGTCGTAAACTTCGAATGACGACAATTTAGTATCAGGAACTACGGGACAAAACGATATGGTTAATTGTTGGGTCGCAGAGAGAAGAACAGCGAACTAGTTTAATGAGTAAACGATTAAGAGTACCCAATGTAACGCATCGAAAACTAACACGGCTACGGTATGCGTTTAAAAGATAAGTAAAAAGAGTACGTATGTTCGACAGAATCGAGGTAAGATGGAAAAAGAAGCTCGTTTATGAAGAATGACGCAATGCGTGATTTATTTATATTTTGAGGAATATCAAGGTCACTATCAAAATCAAGATCAGTATCAGATTATTTCCGACATTTACACAAAGCTAATACATACATAACCGATTTCTGCAGCATCACACACACACACACACGCACACAAACACACACACACACACAAATCAAATACTGAACACATCACATAACGATCCTTCCAATTAGATGGTGTGGAGCGGTGCGAAAATCAACATTTATTTATATTTCTGTTTTCCCACCACAAGTCACTATCGCTGGCTGTGCTGACTCACAGCTCGTCTTTGCTTTCCGGATCTCCGCCGCTTGTCGGGAGATTTCCTGTCAAGTGGCAGTACGAGAATCAATGATCGGTCCTGAGGACAGGAATGAGGACGGGGAGGGAAGGAAGAATCGCGAACGGACTGTGGATCGTGTTCGTGGATGCTGCTCGGGCATTCGCTGGGGAGCGATCAGGGAATTTACAGAAATCACTGATCAGATCAGTCCGCTTCGGAGTGCCAGTCCGACAGCCGCCACAAACTCACCGATGTTACTCGCGTCAAGTCAATATCTGGTCCCGTTCCGAGATCGAATCTGCAATCGTCCAGTCTCTTTAATTAATAATATCGCTGTTGAAGTTGGTTGATATCTTCTAATCATTTGAGGAAAGGTATGGTCAAGTATCAGTATTTTTATTCTAATGATCTTAGGTAAAGATTCTAAAGTTACACAATTTCTCCTTTCTTTTAATTTTTCTCAGCCTCGAAGTCTCAGTTTTTCTTTGTCATATTCATGCATTTCTGTAAACCACTGCTAATAATCCATGTTTTAAGCGTACGTACTATGACACGTTGTGGATGCAATTTTTTGTTCTTCTGGTACCGAAGACTTTTTTCTGAACATGAATTTAAAAACCAGAAACTGCTTTCACGTAACCTCTCCATAACAACCAATTTCCAGTTCCAAAACTAGCTAGAATATAACGCACAAATTTACTTCGTGACTAAAATGTAGAAACTCTCGCCATCAGAATTAATGCCAGATTCAAATACGTGCCTGATATGTCCCACCGTTTACAGTCTTCAGAAAAAAACAACGACGTTCCTCTGTCATTAAACAACTGACGACCATTTTTACCTTTTGAAATTAGTCATATCACATTCTGAAGGTGGAACGATTACTATTATTCCCCCTTTTGTAATTGTTTTGTACGTTTTTATACATAAATACAGTTCATTACTCTGTTTTTTCTTTAAACATTCGCCCCGGTATCTCCAATGTTATCACACCCAATATCGTTCCTTTACTAATATTGATGCATTCTGATGTGATATACAATCTCATTCGTATAAGTGTCAGAAGATGATATCTTTCATTGTTTAGGAATAATTATATAATTATATTCTGCACCGACACCAAAACAGAGAAACGAACTATAATTTCTTATTAATTTATTTAGCATGTTGTACGTGAATCCGTCGACTTATAATATATAATGAATAAAACATAATTATATATGAATAAAAATCATCATCACCGTTGGTACAACAAGTATTTGAACGATAATAATATGAATTTAGTGGCATATTTCATTGTGTGTATTACATTTAAAAAATTTATAAAACGAAATAATTAACAGGCAATTTATTAGAGATGACTACATTGAACACTTTGCTGAATATAATTTGGGTTTTAAACTCTTCTTTTCACAATTCATATTAACCCTGCATTTAGACCAAAACTAAAACATTGTGATGTATCACATCATTGTTGTTCCTTTAAAGTTTGATTAAAGGAATATCCAAATATGAAATTTTAAAAAATATAGTGAAGGGTTATTCCGAGACCCGCATTTGCCTGAGGATAACCAAGTGAAATCATTGTATGTAACATTGTACCCGTCAAAACCCTAAAAAGACAAAAGTCGAACGGGAAGAAAATAAATGAATAAAAAAAGGAATATCTTGCTGATAGTGTTTTCACATACGTCTAGTGTTTTCGTGATTCATGGGCTTACAGCATTTGCAGTGGAATCAAATAATTTTCATGCCCTGAGGATAAATACACCTCGCCTGCATTTTATTCTTGTGCAAAGGAAGCGTTTCTCGGTGCGGTCTCTTCCTCATTTTTATCTTCCCCTTAACTAATTTTAGAAAGCCGTGTGTGGAGCGTTTTATCATTTTCCCGAAATACGCCTCGCCACGCGCCGGGCTCCCCGGCGCTGCTGTTATCGCCCATTAGCAGGGAAGTACTCTCATTAGCTTCAGTGGCAGCCATTCAGATACCCCGGGGAAGGAGGCTCTTCTGGAGAGCGTGAAGCAGGCTCCTTGTGGTCTGGAATAGCAGGACCGCTCCCTCCTCAATTTGTGAAATCGCGTTGCCAGTCCAACTACTGGAAAAGTGTTCTGAAGCTGTAATGAGCAAGCGAAGAGATTTTCTTCTCGTTGCCTGAGGTTGGTTGTGAACTAACGTAAACACGACTAATAGTTTGTGGCCCAATACGAGGACCCTTAAATTGATGTGTTATTGTTGCTATGGCAAAGAGGGGCTTATTTATTTCTATAATTATTATTATTATTATAATTATTATTATGCACCAACATATTGCAGTGATATCGCGCTAGACAGCTGATGAAAGCTATCTGGATCAAGAGAAAAATATAACTAGTTTTGTTTGTACTTGATGCGATAGCCCACGAACGGGCCAGGGCCTACCAGCAGCGTCCCGGCCTCGCGGCCATGGGTTAAGGGGTGCGTGTGGTTTGCACGAAGACATCCCTACGCCGTTTTCTGGTCTTCTCAACCATAGAAGTGAGTTTTCTCATTGTCACACAGCAACTTACACTGGGACCGGGAATCGAAACTGGGGTCGCGTCATGGAAACCCCGTCACCAATGAGATAACTGCGAGGGCATTAACTAGTTAGAATGTATATATAACTCCTTTTTGTTCTTTATCGACTGATTTCTGATGGATAAATATATAATATTTATTAAATATTCAGTTGTAATGTGGGTTGATTTGATATCTTTGAAGATTTTTAAATTGTATTTTGGATTTTTTCATTTGGTATATTTAACTACTAAAATTGAAGTTTTTCGAGAGTAAACGCTGATCATACACATACATACACAGTATAATGAACCTCATTCATTAAAAGTGAACGAACCTAGGAACTACATGGCACTTTTATTTCACGATCATTTGAGTTACTCGTATAGCCATTACATGTTCACTTTAATGCTTCACTGCTGTAAACAGGTAATGATGTCTAATAATGATAATATTAGATGATATCTGATCTAGGATGTGCAGATGTGATAAAAATAACTTAAGCAGAATACGAAGTAACCTAGGATTTTTTCTTAAGTTATTCTTTTTTAAAAAATCTCAAATATCTCAAATTATGTTCGATTTTTCGAGCCTTATTTCTGTTTTTTGTCTTCACGGAAGATACAAGTCTGATCATCTGTCAGTATGAGTTCGACATTGAATTGTGATGGTGATTCACGTATATCTCGGTGTTGAAGCTTCAAATGAAAAGACATCTTGTGAGAGAATTTCTTGATTAAGAGGTCTATTACAGTCTGAGACGTATCATTGGTCACGTTCACTCTAAAGCATTGCCTTTCTCCCTGACATGCATTAAATCCACTCTGTAATCTGGGCGTACGAAAGAATAATGCATTTGTCTACTTACGAAATGAAAAAGAAAAAAATAATTTGCAAGAATCAATACAATTTTTAATTTGGAAAAAGGCAATTTGTATTTCGAATATCAGTGAGAAATATTCGGAACGTGCATCAGATTAATTCGTTCTCTTCTAGTATGTATTATATATTTGATTTACGAAATTAGCATACATATTCATAGTTTCAATTGGTATTTAACAATTTCATGTTTCCAAAAATTTTATCATCTTTTCCCTAAGCTTGTGTCCAGACACTCTAAGTTACCATATTAGTTAGTCCATTTATCTACAAAAATATTTTTTTCAGTGCGTGGGAAAAATGTACTAATCATCTTAATGCAGTTTTCAATCAGCAAGCCCCACGATTTAAAATTGCACTCACATTTTGAAGTTCGTGAGGTAAAAGACAGACATTAAATTGTGTACTAACGAACGAATGTTTCATGTCAACTATAATGTGTTAAAATGTTTGAATCGTAAAGAAACTGAGGAAAACTGTGCAGGTGACATATTTGTATAATGTGAGAATTGTATTGTTTATTTGACTCTTACGTTAATACCTATTAATTATCTTTAGATTATTACATTAATGTTACATTGTTATACTACATTATCCATATATTAATGGCATACATTTTATCACAACTTTCTTACTATACGAGTATTACTTACCTACAGGCGACGTGTTTCATAGCTTGGACGCCGTTTAAACCTTCTAAGAAGACAAAAATGTACCCTTTGCTAAGTCCATTTCAATAACGACGCATAGTGTTCGTAACTAATTTTTGTAAGTTAATGAACCTAGTTTAGAAACATTCGGGAGTGAACTGGCTTGGCTGAAAACTCATCAGCGGCAAAATGATGGATATTTTGGGGATTGTAAGAAAAATGCATATTTTGCATTCGTCATTCAATAACAGTTCATCAGGGTATTTCATAAATCATGAAACAGATCATCTCCAAATTGGTGCTTATTTTTGAGAATTTTATAAAATTAAAATTTATGTTATTACGTAATTATTTCCTTGCGTTCCCTTTTCGTGTTTGCATCGAATACGCCATTGCTTCTGTTAGTTATTGGTTTCTATCGCTGCATAAAGACACATGTCTCTGTCAATAACATGTTCGTCTGAACAACAATCTAAGAAAGTCGTTACACGTACCAGCGGCAACACTCTCCAATAATGATCCAGTGAGTTGGTTTGAGTTTGGAAACTTCAACATCTGAGTGCATTACTGCTTGCGTGCTGCGAAAATTATTAGCTGCGCATGATCACATCACTTCCCGTTGTTGTGTCTTACGATTATTATTCTTTATCGCTGTTATATTCTGCCCTATCTCCATTTATGAATATCCTCCTTTAATTATTTCTCCTGAAATGGCATAGAAGACATTTCATTTACATATAATGATATTGACTATTCATTTCATTATTTCTTTATGGAACATATCTACGTTCTTAGATTATTTTCAAGCCTCTTTTGTACACTCTTAGTTGAACTTCTGCATCTTCTTCATTCTCCTTATTCTGTTTTTCCTATCTCATCAATTATTATTTATTATAGGTTTAGAAATTCAAAAATGTAACTTAAGTGATTTGTTAAAATAAAAAGTAAATGGTTTTATAATATTGTGGTTGTGTCGGATACAATAGTATATATAGGATATTGATTCCTGTTCCGAAATTCAAATTTGTAATTTTTGGAAGTTTAGAGGTTTTAATGTAAGCATATTCATAAGTGACCTTTGCTATACTCGTACTTGAAGAATTAGAAGAAAAAAAACATAGGAAACGCGGGAATCGCACATCGTTCCTCACATTAACAAGTCCATAGGCTACTGGCTCAGTCAGCAGCAAGTGACTATAATTTCGTATGAAAGACTTGTGCGATTACCAAAGTCATCATATATCATTTTCTCCAAATTAAAAAAGGCTATTTTATAAAACAAATGTTTATGAAATGAATTGAATATCTAATATTGTGGAAGAGATTGCATTAACAAAGGCATTTGTAGCATCAATATTAAATAATAAACTTTAATAACTTTTACTTTTAAGTTAAATAAATTTAACTTTTGTTTTTTTCAAACTTCTGGAGGTATTAATGAAAAGAGGATCTAGGATAAAGAAAATAGGATATATTCAAACAAATTATGCCCTACTATTGCGTATTCACTCAATGAAAAAATTATTTTCAAATTCGGGAGGCAACGACATCAGCAAGATCTATTGAGAAATACTAGCGTAATTTTGGTGAAAATCCTGTGTACAGTTTAGGAGCGAGTGCTGTTCACAGACGAACAGCCAGATAGATTGCCGAATACCCATTTTCCTTATCAAGAAACCACAAAATGTGGAGAGTGTATACATTAAGTGTTCCAGAAAGTAATTTTCTAGACATAATATAATTTTTAAAAAATCACATATTTGTTAACAGGGAAGCAAAAAAGGAGATTTCTCTGTCAAATTAACAGTTTTGCTTGCATTTCTACAAAACTTTCTATTTACTAAGTAGTAGTTTACGAGAAAGTTATATATATATATATATATATATATATATATATATATATATATATATATATATACAGTTATATATATATATATACAGTTATATATATATATATATATATATATATATATATATATATATATATATATACCTTACAAAATAGTATGTTTTACATTACATCATAAAGGAGTTTCCATCCCGATATGTGGATGTGAAAAGATAAAAGCTGCGTTCCCAATAATTGACCCGCTTCAGCTGTCTCGCTGGCATCCGTGTCGCGTCGCGGCAAGTGCGTGGAACGTGGACGGCGGGCGCAGGCGTGAAGGGCGGTGGGGCGCGGGGCCTGGCCGGGCCATAAAGCGTCTGTGAGGCGTGGGCGCGCGCGCGCGCGCGCGGCCAGAATGGGCAAGGCGGGGCGGGGCGGGGCGGGGGGGCCGGGCAGAGCAGGTAGCGGACGCACCTGCCGCCGCCGCCGCCACGCGCCGACCGCGCCGCGCCGCGCCGCTCCCACCCGCCACCGACACCGCCGCCCGGCGACCACGGGATTCATAAACGCGCCCAATGGACGCCCCCTGGCCCCTTCGCCCTCCCCACACCCCGCGGCCCCAACCCCTACGCCTTCACCGGCGGGCCCGCGGCCAAGGCGCCAATATCCTCAGCGGACGCGCTTCTTTTATTTTTCCTACCTTTTTTTACCGTTTCTCTTTGCTTCTTTTTTCGTCTTGACACATTCTCTATCCCACTCTTGGTCTTTCCTTCTCTCCGCCTCCTTTCGTCTCTCGTTTCTTGCTTTTTTCACTTCGGCATGTTAAACATATTACCTGATAATATTTTATGCTGCCAAGGCGTCTATTCATAATTCATTAATAATAACAGGAATAATAATATTAACAATAACCGTGCGTTTTTATTGTATTCTCTTGTACTGCTATATTTAAAATTAGAAGTATAGGTTACTGTTTCATATTCTCAGTAAACCGCTGATCTCTTCTTTCCTTAGATTCATTTTACGTATTTCAATACAATTTTTCGTTTCCGATATTACAAACCTCCTCATTCTCGTATTATAATCTGCTGGTTTTTATCTTCTACCTCGTGTTTCCTTTATTTACATTTAATATAAACTTGGCGTTGCTATGGGATTAAATTCGAGGTGGAACGATGAATCTCTGAAGCACACGCTCCTGAGTAATTGAGCGTTCTTACCAAACATTTCTTTCTAAAAGGATACAGTTGTGAATATCGTTGAGTGTAATAGAAGTATGTTAGAGATACATCTCTGCAATGTTACATAAAAATGTTTGGGAGATTGATCTTTAGTCATGACTTGAATCTAAACTGACGCAGCTGGCATTTAAGACGAACGTAACTAACAATCTTCTGCAACAACAATGACGTAAAACGTTACAAAAAACGAATATTCAGTTACATTTGGACCTTTAGGATATTCAATTATATGTGTGTACCACAAAAGAAGCTTTGTACTTCTATTTTTTTAATAGCACACGAATATGTGTGAAGTGGTGAATGTGGGGGACGTATCGAATGCACGTGGACGTGGTGAAGACGTGATGAACGTGGTGAATGCATTTTTGTCCAATAGAAAAAAGATGAGACAATTGCAACTCTATCAGCCAGTAAGAGAGTCTTCTTTCGTAGTTTGTAAATAATGTTTTAGAGGCTCATGTATTGTGGTCTGAGACACCTCTCAGTGAAGAATGTTTATGTGGATTGCATTCCTGATAACCACTGAATGAAATGTGAATGAAAAGCTGGTATCTGATAAAATGTACGGGAACAAGTATTTCTCTGTCCCTACACTGTGAATCATTCGTACAGATCCCGCACGTCTGTAACGTATACATTTGTTATTCAAATGCGTACTGAGAAATTACGACCAGCATCTAATGAAAGTTTATGGAGCCAAATACTTATATGGATCTCCGCTGTTAGCACACTTCCACCCCTTCGTGTCGCAGTTTGTCGCCACATCCTGCGCACACCCATCTGTGTTTGACGTCGGTGGGCATTTGTCGGCTAGACCTACTTCTTCTCCGTTCTTCTGGCCTTAATCGCATTTCCTCATCTTTATTATTTATTTACTGAATTTTCTCATTTTATCTATTTTATTCTTTTAGTAGTTTATGATATCTGATTTTTCGTATTTCATCATTTCATTGCTTCGTAACAGTTATTTGCACTAATGTTTACAAATTTGCCCATGCTCGTATCAAGTTCTATTTATTTGTTCTCGTTTACTTCTTGTTTCTCTTATTTCCGCAAGGTTTACTGCCCTCCCTCCCTCCCCCCCTCTCTCTCACCCTGTTCGTAATTCTCTTCCCTTTCTTATCAATTTTTTTCTCACTTTTTTATTCACGTTCCTTTTATCTCTCTTCTTCTGTCCTTTCCGCCCGTTTTGTCGGTTTTCTCATATTTTCTTCGCAGTTTTTTTAGGCCTGCAATACCTTTTGGATACGTACGTGTTGCGAAAGGAAAACATCATAAAGTTACAGCGTTTGACACAATCAATGTGATCAATTCAACAGCCACAAATTGCAAATGGATTTTCTTCCTAAAAGTGTATGTCCTCCGAATAAAAACACGTTTGTGCCGAGGGATTTATTTATTTATTTTTTATGGCAGCCTGAAATTTTTTGGGCGGTCATGTGGGCGGGTCCCCGTGTGTGGCGACCTTCGCCCCGTCGTGTGGCGACCCGCCCCCTCCTCCCACCCCTTCCCCCCGCCCCGCCTTCCGCGCTGCGCGAGCAGAGGGGGCTGGGCGCGTGGGAAGCGGGCGACGGAGGCGAGCAGTGGGGCGGATGCGCCAAGAGCTGCCACGAACGGGAAAGCTCGCGACTGCAATAAATGTGGAGAAACTACTGAACAACAGACGCAATTTTTTTGTGTTCTGACGTACGTCAGGTATATTGCTTTAATATATTACAAATTGATAAAATCTAACAGAAAATAAATATTATATTTTTGCAATATAATACACATACAATAAATATATTATATATCTACAGTAAATGTAATGTATCAATTATATTATCTGTTGAATTTTGTCAATTTTTAATACAATCACTCTTTTCTGTGAGAATCTATTACATAAAAAATGTATGTATGTTTGTTCCACAAACAAATTTGAATCATTTCATAGATTTTTTCCAAATTTTACAAAAAAATGAGTGGTTGAGAAAAACCATTAAGGGAGGGGGAGCGGTTCGATAAAAATGTAACCCAAAATGTATTTTTTGCAAAATATAGTTTATTGCAAGCCAGTGCATTCTTGCGGCATTAGTACCGGATGAACTCAGCTGGGGAAGAACGGACCCAGGTAATCAGCTGATGGAGAATGAAACGTCCCGGGTGGCTCATTCTTGGCGTGCTCGCTTTCGGTGCGCCTGAGTCCAGAATTCCGCCGAGAGAAAGAGGAATTGCAGCTTCAGCGAAATTGACGTAGTTGATAGGGTAGTAGGGAAGCTCCTAGAGATAGTGGTGCTAATAATGGCAAGTGGAAAGCAGCGACAGCTGAAATTATTGGAAATACCCACGATCACTGGCGCCATCGGGAGCATACTCTGTTGCGGGACGGAAGTTCATTAGGTACGTAACAGGCGGAAACAGGCCGTACACCACGTTTATGGACGGCGCTGATTCAATGAAAAACGACGACGATCACTCTATTTCATTTATTGACCCGCGTATTATCACGACGTGCCCCACTGTGGCGTGGGGGGCGGGGCGGGCGCCGCCGCCCGCAAAAGGAGCGTGCCTTAACGGGTCCCGCTAATTCCTCGCGTGCTGGCCGTCGCCCGCCCGCCCGCCGTAAAGACGCGCGGCGCATGCTAAGCGCGGGGGCGCCCTCTAATGAAGAGCTTTGCTTTTATTTCGAGCTTTTACGTCGCTCGCGCGGCCGCCTTTATTTGCGAGTGGCGTGGCGCGGGCCATGAGGCCTGCGCCGCCCCTCCGCGTACAGCTCGGTGCTGGGCGGTGGAAGACGGTCCCCCGTGCCGTGTTCTCGGCTGTAATTTGTTCACTCCCGGGGCGAGTTCGCGATGTTGTTGCCCGTGTAATTGCGAAGAAGACGACCGGACCTGTTTCTTTCGCTGTTGTTTCTGGTCTTCTGTGCTGTTTGTTTCCCTCGTTTGTATCCGTTCGCTCGTTTTTTTGTACCACTTGCGTTGCCTTGAATTGTCGTTATTTTGCTTATTCATGACATTGAAGATTTTTGTTGTTTGCTTTTGTTTATGTGGTCTCTTTACTTACGCCGATGATGCGTTTGTTGCCCAACTTTTCTTAATGACATGACTTTATTTTATTTTATTTTATTTTTTCTGCACTTTCCTCTAATTTCTGGATTTAAGTTGTGTGGCTTTTATGTTTCGAGCTATAATTTGTTAATTTCATTAAGAGGTCGCAAAACGCTCTTACGTGAAGAAAGCATCCAAACTAACTTTCTCTTCTTTATTTTAACATTGTCTTTTTCTATTTTTTATTTTGTTTTGTTTCGTTTCGTTTCTTTTCGTTTCATTTCACATTTGGTACACCCGTGCAATTTATTCGCCTAGAATATTAATAATTAGTTTAATTTCACATGCATCTCTTAACAGAGTGAGTAGTTTCGAGAAACGCCGGACTAGCAAAATGTAATAGACTGTCCAAGCTCTACAATTAGGTGCACAGCACTTGTAAACCACAATAAAACGGTAAATGAACGATAGCATTACACGCATGAAAAACAATCTTCATTGGTATCAAACAACTATTAATACATCTAGTTGTTCCTACGAGAGCGAAACGTGAATTAAAGGTTATGCAAATAGACCTCAGTCGGCGCAAACTACGGTGTACACAGGAAACATAAATATAAGATGGAGGAATTTAAGCCTTATAAACGTGACGTCACCAACAAAGATGAATTCCAGCTCCAAGGCTTGTAATATAGGTGGTATTGGAGAATATCGATAAGCAGCGGTCCAGCAAAAATGTATTAATGTCTAATATCTCATTATCTGTAGATTATGGTGTTATGGTGTATTTTATTCGAGACCTTCGGTCTCAATGTTTCTAATTTTAAGGCTCCAGAATGCTTCGTATGTGAGGTATTTAACTATATAGGTTTTTACAATTCTGTCGAGTGATGCGGGTTGCATTTGAGTCAAAGTAATATTCGTCATGTCTCCGTGAACTTCTCTTTTTTAGAGATATCTTTTATAAAGATTGGTTGCGTGTGAGAGCCGCGAAAGGTATCTACACTCTGAAATAATATTGGAGACGTTAATAAAATGATCTAAAGAAATGTTGGCAAATAAATTATGACAGAAATTATAGCAACGAAATTTACCCAAAACGTATGACATTCACCTCCCGAGAACTGTTGCACTTCATCAGAATTTCGCTGTCTGAGAATGAAAAGCTTGTACATCAGTGGGAGGACATTTTACAATTTAGTACTTTGAAAGTTTAGAGGTGTGTAATGAAGATATATAAATAGCGAATGGAACTAGGCCTATTGCCGTTTTAATTAATTATTTGATTTAGTGATTCCGGACGCGTTAATTGCTAAGGTCAATAGTCCCGGTAGTGTACTGCATTTTTATGGCGGGAGGTGGCGGTGATCTCCCCTCATTTGCTGGCGAGAACCGGCCCCCAACTACGTCAGCCTGCGGGAATTTTTCGTAAATAGGTATCTCCCATCAGCGGGGTACCGTCCCAGCCGGGACAAGCTCCTAGCTCCTGACAAGTGGTAGTGTAGTGCATGTGTGTGTACATGTGTATAAGTAACGGGTGAGGAAAGGGCAAAGTAGAGGAACGAAGGATCGCGCGTGATCCGTGGCCCGTTTGTTAGGGAACTGCTCCGGCATTCGCCTGGTTTTGATCGGAAAAAACACAGAAAACCACTGATCAGAACAGCCGGTCATTGAAATTCGCCTTCATATACTAGCGGAATTTGACCTAGCTTTGTAGGTAGTATGGAAAATCCTGCTACCGTTGGACTCACTTCCTAGGAACTTCTCGTCAGAGGCACTTCAATGGAATCACTTGATGCCCTGTGCCACCTCGACGGGTGAAAACTGTTTTCATATGTTGTAGCTATGACAAGAGAGTAATCAAACGTGCAAAACATCGCTTTCCCCAAATAGAACCTTGACATTCCGAAGCGGCAGTTTGTCTCTCTCTTTGTGGAGTCTCGAATGTGGACCACTTCTCCGACGAGTAATTTTGTAATACGTTATTACCTCCTCTTTCTTGCGCGTGGCGCATCTGCATGTGGAGAGGCGCGCTGCATAAACGCTCTTAATTTTTCCCTCCGAGGGCCAGACTTCCACTAAATTGCCGCTCCTAAACGCTCGGGGCTCTGGGTAGAGAAAGTCCTCTGAGGTCCCGAAGGCATTCATTCCTGTGTGGGGGCGCTCCGTAAATCACGTCACGCTGATTCCAGCTATTTTGAAACCTCCCCCGGGCTTCGTCATGGATCATCACGTTTGGGGAGAGGTGACTTGGAGATGCCGGTGCGTGAGATGTGAGCCTTCTTCACAAACAACCAGGGACGTTCTGTTTACACACTTCTTATTTTTGTATCGTTTTGAATAAACCTGACCCGGCGTTACCTGTAGCTTCATCCAAAGATGCGCGTGACTGTATTTAAAGGTTGGAGAAATGGAAGTAAACATTTACTGATTGGATGTTGAACATATTAGGTTAAATGATGGTTATAATACTATACGGTGATATAATAAATGGTGATATTAACCTAGCCTAGAACATAACGTGTTCGAAAAATTATAATTTTGCGGTTGAATGATAGGTTCAGCCAACGCACGTTGAAATCTCTTCCAATTTATGATCGTATTTTGCGATGTTTTGGGGTACTCACTACCCCTCCTCGTTGTCCAAAATTCTCTCGATGTGGTATTGACTGTTGGCAGCTCTAAAACGACCATATGGCTATTTATTTATATTTTGCTAAAAACTTGCACTTGGAAAAAATCTATTTGCTTGAATTACGTTCATTTACCTGAATCTAAGAAACAAAATAACACTTGTATTGAAAAACTCTGGCCGATGGTTTTCCTGGACTATGAAACCACGAAATGGTTTAATCTTATTTTTCGAAAAGTGTTTACAAATTGAATTTACATTGAATTGTTTTTTATTAAGAATTACGAGAAGGCTTTAAAATTTTAGCAGCCATTGATAAAGCAAAGAGTCGGAGCAGCATTCAAGAACGCAACGTCTGCCAGGGCGAATGCTTTTTAAAGGGACCCAGACTCTCAAATGGGCCTCTCTAACTTCACTGCGCCGATTGTAAGTCTGTCTTCGCCGCGTTGTTCTGCATTGTCTTATTTGAAGGTGCAAGGGGCTCTTCACGTATCACTTATTTTTCACACGATTCGCTCTTTAGACTCTGCTGTGTTCATTATGTGGATGTGGTGTGGTTGATTCTTCACACGTGCTAGACCTAAATCCCATCATTCCTTACATAATCATTTATCTATGATCATTCAGCTCTTCTTATCTCTCTGTGTTTAATACACCGGCAGAAATGTCTGTATTATTTATGTACATTAAAGTAATTATCAAAAACTCAGATTAAATTTATTACACTGGCATGACATTTCTGCATTATATTTGTACATTAAAGTAATTATCAAGAACTCAGATTAAATTTAATGTACACATGTACATTAGGATGCAAGTGTTCAATGTTTATGTTGGTATCTCGAATGAATGAATGATCTTGATAGACTTCTCTTCATGAACATATCATATGAATGATAAGAGACAGGCGATTGAGGAGAACCAGTACATTAAATATTCATAGATTTTAATTTGAGCATTAAGTTTAATGAGCAAATATATTAACCTATTTTCACAACGTACATTAAGTTCCTTACATTAATCCTCTTTAAATTGACAGACATTTCTGACAGTACACAGCGCAGAGAGACATTGTGATCACCGGAATGAAACGAAGGGCATGAAGGCGAAAGTCCCCCGATACACACCTACGCTCAGAAATGAATGTCACTTATCGCATTACACATTCCACTCCTATAGTATCGAGAAAAATCCCTTGTTTGAAATGAGAAAAATTCTTGTGTACAGTCAGCACATTCCTTCACGCTGCATACACGCAGTTACTGAGAAACGATTCAAACAGGCATCCAGTATGAGTATGCTATAACAGCGTGGACGATTATTTCATTGCTGCACACTCACAATTCACTTAATCAGGAATCAGTTAATTCTAGTATTTCCATTTTTTTTAGATACAAACACATTGATTCCAACTCCGCAGTCGTTGTTGTGAGTTATAGACACTTTTCCCCGCCGCTTTCGTTGGACTTGTAGCGTTGCCCGACGAGGGCGCTCCCAGTGAATGGAGCAGTCACCTCCGGGGCGGCGGAGGCGCGCTTCCCGGTGAGCGGGGGCGGGGCGGGGGCGGGGGGCGGGGTCGAGGGCGGCGGCGTAACGAACTGTTTGCCGACGCGCGGCTGCGGGGGCCGAGGCGCGCCCCGCCGTGGACAAACACTGGCTGGCCCCGCCCCGCTTGCGCCCTGCCCCTCGACCCGGCCGCTCATTTGCATGGGCGCGCGCCGCTCTGCCGCCCCGCCCCCGCCCCCGCCCCCGCCCCCGCCGCGCCTCCGCCCGCCGCCCCGCGCGCTGCAGCTTTGCCCGAAGGCGACGCCGCGGGCCCCAACACCATTGTGTACGGGGCCGGCTGCTCTGATCGGTAGTTTTCCGTGGTGTCTCTGATCAACACCAGGTGAATGCCGGAGCAGTAGGTACCCTAATAAACGGGCCACGGAGCGCGCAAGCTATCACTCTTTCCTCTTCCTTTTCTCACCCTTGCTTACTCACACGCACTCACATCCACTACCACGCATGTCGGGAGTCCATTCGGCAGCGTAGAGCGTGTCCTGGCTGGGGCGGTGCCGCGCTGGTGGGAGATACCTGGTTGTGGAAAATCCTCGCAAGCCGACGCAGGTCGGCGTCAGATCTCGCCATCCATCCTGAGGGAAGATCACCGCCCCTCTCGCGATAAAAACTTGCACTACACTTACGATAGTATGACTGTCAGTTGACGCGCCCGGAATCGCTAATGAATAAACCAACCATTGTGTATGGGGATTATCATTAGCAGGGCTTCTTGTGACGTGGTTTCCCTGATCAACTTCTGGCAAATTTTGGAGCAGGACCTTAAGAGACGGGCCACGGACCGAGTGCATTCCTTTCTCATCCTTGGCCCTATCCTTGGTTGGTGTGGATGATTTGGTAATGAAGATAATATTGTCATTTTTTAATGATAATGGAACAATGGTGGAATGAGAGGCGGGGAAATTGGAGAGTCCTCAGAAGACCTACCGCTTTGCCCACCCTAAATTTCATAAGAATCGACCGGAATTTGAAGTCTGTCACCCAGAGGTGCAACGTGAGTGGTCACCCCAAGCGGGAAGAGAACTTGAGAATACGAGACAATATTTTTTATTTGGTAAACTATTATTATTATTATTATTATTATTATTATTATTATTATTATTATTAAAATATAAATTACATTATTAATTTTTATATAGTTAGATCGAAAGTCTTTAGGCCGTTAGAAAACCTGGTGGTCCATCAATAGCATAAAACTCGCGGAAAATGGATCGTAAGGTTCGGCTGAGGAGATAAAATGTGCAATGATGCAAAATATCTGTCGTCAAATGAGGAAAACTCACTGATCTACTAAGCTCGCATTAATGAATGGAGAGAATTCGCAAAACAACATTACACATGCTTACGATATCTGCTGCCCTAAATTAACATGCTGTTTAAACAGATTTAATCGTCAAATGTATTTATAATTAATATATCACATGTTGCAGTTGGAAAGTTAATGCGTGCTTATTATTAGGCAGTTTTGTACTTTTTTTTACAATTTGTAAGGGAGTCAAGAATATTTCCAACGTTAGTATTTTCATTTAAAATGTGTACTCGTACTTAGTACATGGGGTTTGTAGTATTTTTTACATCATAAAAAGATGTAAACGTGAAATAATAAAAAAAAAGAGTGATACAGCTCCTCTTCTATATTTCGAATTTTTGCAAATAAATGCGGAGTCTTACTGAAACCTGTATTTTAAAAATTGATTCTGTAAAGTGTTTCAGTTAAAACAGATCCGCCCTTGCTGGTAATACTTTTTACACCACTTAAGACCAACGTGTAATATCGAGTGAACGAAATAAGGACTTTTTAAGTTGGTAACGATGACGTGTCTACAAGCCAATGCTCTGTTGCAGTTGTAAACCGATTCCATTTCCATGCCACTCTCCTTTGCAATAAAGCGGTTGTCGTTAGCCCTTCTGCCGCAGTTAGCTTCATTGCCTCGCAACACTGGCCAATTGAAAGTCTGGTCATGACGCGTGTGCATGGCGACCTAATTCATGGGACGGTTGACATTAATGTGTCGGAGTCCATTTGCACACTCGTGTGACGTCAATAGGAAGCAAAAATGTTCTGTTGTGGGCGTGACGTCACATTGTTACGACACTTGCAATTGAGGATGCTATCCAAGGAGTACGTGAGATGCTTTAGTGATTGCCACAGAACCGGAAGAGTGGGGAAGGAAGGGGAGTTCCAAGGACACTTTTTCGTATACGGCTTTATTAATGAGGTTCTTTATTTTGGTCTTGAATCATTTCAATCCTACTTTTATTAGGTGAGTTGACTCGCAGTCAACTCGTGTTTGAAACCGACAAAATGCATATCAACGGCGGCAGTATTGCATGTAGAGTGACACTCTTTCCATATCCACTCATACTCGTAGAATGTAGTGGGTTGTAAAGACTTCCACGGTTTATTATTTTGTTGTGGTGTTTTTTAGATTATACATTACGACATCGCTGCTGACACCACATTCTTTGTTCTTACCACATTCACTTTTCTTGCAAGCACAAGCACAAGCACATTGTTCCCAACACTTGGTCACTCGTTTGGTCATTCACTATTTCAAGTTACAGACATTTTCAAGTATTAGGTGTCATATATCTGGTTACCGATCGTAATAGTGATATTACGTGGTATTGCTTGCCTGATAGTGACGGGGCGATGCGGGCTGAGAGGGGAGTTGTAGAAATGGCGTGGCGGGGTGAGGCTGCTGCAGGGCATAGCAGAACAAGGTGAGGTTTGGCGGGGAGAAGCGAAGTGAGGCGAGGTGTGGCGAGGTGGGTCGAGGCGTAGCGGGGAACAGCGAAGCCAAGCATGGCGAGACGAAGTAAGGAAGGCAGAGCAAAGAGCGCGTGGCGGGGTATTGGAAAGTGGATCGGGGCGAAGCAATGCGTGGCTTTGCGATAAGAAGCACGGCATGGCGGGGGTTTACCGTGGCTTGGCCAGGCTTGGCTTGGCGGGGCGAGGCGAGGCGAGACTAGACGTCGTGCGTCGTGTGGGTCGAAGTGAGGCGTGGCGAGGCAGGAAATGGTGGGGCGGGGTTAAGCACAGCGTGGGGTTGTGTGGTGGGGTGGAGCGACGTGAGGCGTGGCTAGTCGTGGCGGGGATAACTGACTCGTGGTGTAATGTGATATGGCGTGGTAAGGCGAAGTTAGACCTGGCGGGGCGGGGCGAAGTGAGGCGCGGCGCGGAATAGCAAGGCGAAACGCCTCTTGGGACGGGACGGGACAGGACAGGACAGGACAGGATAGGATAGGACAGGACAGGACAGGACGAGACACGACAGGACAGGACGGGGCAAGATGGGACGGAACGGGACGGGACGGAACGGGACAGGATGGGACGGGACGGAACGGGACGGGGTGGGGCAGGGTTAAGGTAACTTTGAGGTGCTGGTGGGAACGCAGGGACGTGGCTGGAAGGGAGCGGGGAGACTTGGCGGCAACTGGCTAGCGCGGGGTGAGGAGTGGTGGGAAGCGCGGGGAGACGCGGAGTAGAAACGGAACGCAGCTCGGCGGCGCGCGGCGGGTGGAGGGGAGCGTGGCGCGGCGTGACGAGCGGAGCGCGGGCACGTCGTAGGCCACCTGCGCGAGCTGACGTCACTGCGCCAGCATCCCGTCAGGAGTCGGAAGGAAAAAGGTCGCTGCTCGGACGCCGCCACCGCCTCCGCCTCCGCCTCTGCCCGTCGCCGCGGGCAGGCAGCGTGACGCGGGGCGGCGCGCGCACAGGACGCTGAGTAGACCCTTCGACGGACGCTTGGGCATTCTCATTGGCCGCAGTGGCGGCTGCTCCTTCCCACGTGTGGCGGGTTTGCGCTGCTACGCCCGTGCGCCGCTAACAAGGGATGTTTGTTGGTAATGCCCGTGCACTTGGAGTTGACAAATTCGCTCACCCCCGAAATGGCGGGGGACTTTTTAATTAGTACCATGTAGGCTCTCAGCGTACACGGTACAGCGTTCAAGGTACATATCCTCTTCCGTGTTTGTCGCCAGGTAGTAAGAAAGACTTGCAGTAATATTTATGCCTTTTTGGAGGTGCTTCCCGTTTCAGGAAATATGAGATTTCACTAGGACGGAAATTGCCAGTGTTTAATTATTTTACTTGGTTTTAGCAGTTTAATTATTTTACATGCCATAAGTACAACGTGGCCACATTTGTCGGCCCTTCCAAAATGGAATCTCCGTCGGACCCGCTCTGGGGGCTTGAGAGGCCAGTAACACACGTAGAATATTTTTAATATTGCTGCCAGAGAGAGCGTATGAAGTTTTGAGGCGGTAATCGATATACTTCAAGTGAGAAGGAATTAGTTAAGAAACTTTTAACTCGACCACAGTCTGGATACAAATTTTACTGACTAACTTTGTTGACTAACTAGCTCTTTTTGGTTATTTTCGTACTTTCTTGTGATCAGAAAGTTTCAAGTAGATGCAGAAAGCGTCCCCTAAACAACGGGACATACACCGTGCTGGTTTCCTTCATCCAGGTATCTCCCCCCCAGAGAGGCACCACCCCAGTCGGTACGAACTTCAATGCCCCGACTGGACTCCCAACACGTGTGATAGTGTAGAAGTGTAGTGCATTACAGTGCTACTTAAGTGAAGCGGAGAAGGAAGAGGAAGGAAAGATCACGCGCGCTCCATATCTTGTTTGCGGAGTACTGGTACGGCATTCGCCTGGAGTGATCGCAGAGACCGCGGAAAACAGTCGATCAGGGCGGACGAGCGTTGGAATTCTCCTCCATACAAGGGCTAAATTTGAGTCACTTGCGTACTACACGCGCAAGTTTTCTTGATATTCCGCAGCGGGGGATGCGGGGAGAGGAAGGCTCTAACTACGTCACTACTTAAAAGGGCGTACCAACTGTGGGAATGAACTTAACGCCCCAAAGCGTGTCACGAGAAATACGATTGTTTTTAAGGTACGATTTGGTTGTTGGCAGCATTGTAAATTGGTACGTGCCGTTCCGTATTGAACTTAACTATTTCAACGGGCCGTGCTATTTAGAGCTGGGGAGGACTAGGGAACTCGTGTATCAAGAAAACTTGCGCGTGTAATACTATACGTACTGTAGGTGACTCAGGTACTAATGTGGAACTCTGAGGCTCCTGCCGAAGGCCCTAGCCCTCGAGTCAACGATGCCACTGGAGACATCGTGAAGGAACGGGGCGGGGCTGCGGCCGCGGACTCGCGTATACAACGCGTAGCCACGCAGCGCGACGTCCCCACGCAGTCTGCGCGACGCGGGCGTGTCGGCACGGCACGGCGCGGCGCGGCGCGGCGCGGCGCGGCAGAGGAGCAACGACCCGCGTGCGGCCTTGCCCCGTGTGCGGCCTTGGCGGCGACGCGGAGACAATGGCTGGGCGGCGCGGCGCGGCGCGGCGGCCGGCAGGTGGCCGGTGTAGCGCGCGACCGCGGCGAGGCGCGGGCCGCCTTCGGGGAACTAATTGTTCCCCATCGGGCCGTCAACGCCGCCTGCGCGAGGTGCTCGCCCCGACCGCCGCCCGGCGTACGGGAACGGCGCACGCACTTTCTCTCATGGAACGGGTTTTACGGTGAACGTTTGTCGGTGTTTGAAAACGTTTGAACGTTTTGCGTTTGTTGACGTCGCCTGGGTGCTTGGAGTATTAGCTGAACGGCCCACGCATGAGATGGCACCATCGCTGGAAATATGTGCGTTTGCTTCCGGAGACACCCAATTCTTTCCTATGCATTGCCACGTATCGCTCCTAAAACATGCCAGCCTCTTCTCACTTAATTTTATTCTTATTTATTGCTTTTATTAATATTTTTTTCCAATTAATTATTATTACTTTGACTTTTAATATTATTTGTAATATACTTCGTATTCAAGGAATGTTTCTGGTGTGCTTATATAACAGTTGCCTATATTTTGCCAAACATATAATACTAACTAGTAATACTGTAATAAATTCTTCACTACGCGATAAGTATTTAGATGACAAGTTTGTGAGCTGCTTTTTTAACTCCAGCATTTACTTTTTGATTATTTTCCGAAAAAGTTTTTAACAAAATTACTGTGATTATAATCACAAAGAACACAAAACACGTATTTTTAAAATTAATATTCTATTTCATTATATTATCCTACTTTCACTTAATAATATTAATATAATATATATTAATAATTGTTGTTGTTATTATTACTATTAATATTATATTTTATTAATAATAATAGTATTAGTAGTAGAACTGTTATTAACATTTTAACTTTTATGTTGGGTCTGTTCTATCACAGATATAAAGTTAATATACAAAACTGTTAAAATGGAAAATAAATCAAAAATTACGAAACGAAATGCAAATTAAGATCAATATAAAGAGCCAATTAGGAAAATTAAAATTAGAATATCGGTTTTGAAAAAGATTACCAGCCTACCTGTACAAAGTGAGTCTTTGTCTACTTCAATTCCTTTAATAAAACGTTGGAGAAGAATGAAGGACATCTCTCTTATACACTCTTATTTTTAATTTATTTTTCTTAAAAATAATTATGCATTAAACTAGGTGACGTATTGCACAAATAAATAGACGTGAGGGGTCCATCTGTGACCTTGCGATTGATCGTTGTCTCTGTGACGTCTCTTTTATATTTATTTCATACTGAATATTTAACTTTCGACTATACATGTGATTAGAGGTTGTTGGTTTTGATACAATTTTTAATCTTCCAGTTAAAAAATTCCTCCTGACCTATTTTGTTATGTAAATTAGGAAGGATTTTCATTTATCATAAATCGTTCGAGAACACAGAAAGAATATCAAATTTCGCAGATTTCGAAAGATTTTTGATAAAGTGATTGAGATCGTTTTCGATCTGATATTTTGAGACTTGAAATAAGATCTCATTGACTTCAGTCTGCGAACAAGCTGTGCGGCATCGATATCTTCGGATCTTCTTGCATTTCACTGAAGTTTACATTACCAGTTTCTTGGCAATCTTGCAAAAATGTTTTTTGATGTTCCTGAGAGAATTTGTAAGGATCGTGATTTCGTGGGAAGGAATTTTAGCTTTGCAAGAAATGTTGGAGAAACAATCTTCCACACATTTTCCTGGAATTGTGTTGCAGAATATTGATTAAAGAATGAAATAATTGAAATTAACATTATTACTGCCGCCAAAAATATCTGCTGTAAGCAAGATTCTGTTAGAGCTGCAAATGTAAATTGTATTCTCGTCGAATTCGTCCAATTTTTGTTTTAACTGCTTTTATACGAGGCGGGAAATAAGGACGTAACCCATAACTGGTTGTCGTTACTAAAACAGAATATTTTCAAAGAAAATATGAAATAATGTTAATATAAAATGTTAAATTAATGTTCATATTAAATAACGTCTCTATGATGACTCGTTGGCAGCGTATTAACTTCCCGTGGTGTGTTCCCAGGTTCGATTCCCGGTCGAACTAGAGCTTACGCTTAAAGGTTGTTCCGGCTGGGACGGCGCTGCGCTCTTGGGGGATAGCTAGTTGGGGACCCCCTCTCCCGCAAGCTGACGTGTAGGTCGGCGCTGTGTCTCACAATCCAGCGGAGTTTACAGGCACCGGCACTTACTGTGGTAAAACATGTCCTACGCTTGCGGGAATAAGGACAGTTACTGTTGACGCACCCGAGAACGAAATAATCAATGAATCCAAAATGATCTCGGCGATCGTTGCGCTAAGCGTGCGTGCGTGCGTGTGTGCGTGCCAGAGCGTGTGCGGGGATGGTCGGCAAGCAGTAGAAACTGCTTGTGTGTGTGATGACGGCACCTGACACTCCATTTGTTACTCGCAGGGAGTGGCCGGAAGCCCTGTCCAAGGTCACTTCTTTGGCTGCTTACGCTAATTATTGCAGCGCAGCGCGTTTGCGCAAACGACCACTATTCGCTCTGACGTCACGGGAGAGCAATTATGTAAATACGTTTCCAGTATTTAAGGGCTCATTATAAATTTTAATATGTTTTCAGTTGTGTCTGGGAACTCGAAATGGATTTTATCAAAATCAATTCGTTTTGAATAAGGTATGGTCTAATCCAAAGACGAACGTTAGCCAAGATGTTTTGATATCGGAGACAAACCTCTGAGATTAGGGAGTTTTAGCGCCACGCTTAAGGTAGCGGCGTTATGCACTAACAGTCACGTGACAGACCTTGAAGTCATAACGGCTTACCTTAGGCCTAAGGTACGACCTTATACCTTCATAAATAGTGCACGCCTGTGGGAGTCTCTACGGTCACCTTACAAGCGGCAAAATGGCCGCCGAAAAACAGGAAAAGTTTTTTTCCAACTCTAATAAACCATTTCTCGTATGTAAGGCAGTTACAATTATTCCTTACGCACTCCACAAAGCTGGCAAAAATTAATGGGATATGTAGGAGAGGTGACAGGAAAGAAATTCGCCAAAAAAAGTTCAAATCATATCTTCGGGATAGGTTATGTCTTAAGCTCATAACGAACGCTGTTTTAAGGTACTTCTTATATTTTCAAGAAAAGTAAATTCAAAATCTAAAACTCCATGTACAATGTGTATTTGCTGGTCTGTTGACTCGTAACGTGTTTTAAATGTCTCACCACTAGCCTACACTCTTTGATAAATTATGCAATTTCTCTGTTCAACGCTTGAAATGCTTCCTTTGTTATAATGCATAACGCAATGTCGCAATTGCTAAAACTCTTATGAACGTTGTTCATTACGACCTTATGAAGGCGTTAGTCACGTGATCAATAGAGTTTAAGGATATCTCCTTACGCCTGGCGCTAAAACTCCCTAATATCTGCCTTCAAAGTAACGTGTATTGAATAGCCGAATGCAAACCGTGTGTAAAGGAGAGGTCTTTTAAAATATCTCTGAGCATCACCAATAGTAGAATTAAGTGTTACCAAATTATGAACTTGCTTTAAAAAAAATAATCATCTGAGGTAATATACACTATACGATCAAAAGTATCCCGACACGTGGCTGCAAATGACTTACCAGTTCGTGGCGCTCTCCATTGGTAATGCTGGAATTTAATAGGGACCTACCCCTAGCCTTGATGGCAGTTTCCACTCTCGAAGGCATACTTTCAATGAGATGCTGGAAGGTGTCTTGGGGAATGGAAGCCCATTCTTCACGGAGTGCTGCACTGAGGAGAGGTATCCATGTAGGTCGAAGAGGCCTGGCACGAAGTCGGCGTTCCAAAACATCTCAAAGGTGTTCGATAGTATTCAAGTCCGGACTCTGTGCAGGCCAATCCATTACAGGGATGTTATTGTCGTGTAACCTCTCTGCCACAGGCCGTGCAGTATGAACAGGTGCACGATCGTGTTGAAAGATACAATCGCCATCTCCGTATTTCTCTTCAACAGTGGGAAGCAAGAAGGCGTTTAAAACATCAACGTAGGCCTGTGCCGTGATAGTGCCACACAAAACAACACGAGGTGCAAGCCTCCTCCACGATCATACCATAACACAAGTGTACGTTCTTATTTTTACAAATAAATGTATAAAGTATTTGAGATATTCGGAGATTTCAAAATGACAGTCTATACGTCATTTTGCTCAATATTGCTGGCATAATTTGAATTATTTTAGTAAATCATGTCATTACAATACAATCTGGTCGATCCTTCTAGAATCATCGCGTTCTTAAGCCTCAACGTGTTGACCGAAAACTTATGCTATGCACCATTACACATGTCGGAAGCTTGGAACTTATCCCTGCTGGGTCTGTCCCGTTGGCAGGAGAAACCGAGTGTAGGACGGCGTCGGATCTCACCATCCAGCGAGGGTAGAACACCACCATCTGCCCCACACTTACGGGATTACTGACCATAGCAATTGGCGCGCCCAGAAACAGGAAATAATTAATGAACGGAAGGGGCGATAAGCGGGACTGGAAGCCAACGGTTTGAATTTGTTACTCGTATCTACCTTATAAAGATATTTTTTAAGTCGAACATTACGTGTGCATGCTGTAAGTAGGCATTTGCTAATCCGCGATCTAATCACGAGACACGATCAAGAGAACGTGGAAGGATCTAGAGAACGCGCCAACAAGCACTCCGATTGCGGTGACTGCTACCGAGAGCGCCGGGGTTCAGACCCCGTCACACAAATCGGACCGAACAATCGCGGAAGACGGGAGCAGCGGCGGCAGCGGAGCGGTCAGCGAAAGCGGCGCGGCGGCGGCGGCGCGGCAGTGGCGGGCCTTATAAGGCCTCGTGCAGCCGCGACCTGGCAGCGGCGGCGGCGGCGGCTGCGCGTGCTGCGCCCCTGCGCCCTCGATGGCCCAAACGGGCGCCGCCGCCGCCGCCCTATCGTCCAGCCGGCAGTCAATCAAACTACTCGAGAGGTTTTGCAAACGAAACATCTCAGCACGTTTAGCGTTAAGATTAAGCTGAGCGTTAAGATGAGCGGCTTTGCGCAGATTAACGGGAGGTATTGAATTGAATTGAATTGAATTAATGCCTTATTTTACGTGGCGAGACTCAGGCCATGAGGCCTGCTCTTCCGTCTGACCACGTAAATTTCGCTACGCTCCTTTCACCAACTAGCAGAGAAAGGTATTTCTTGGGCGAGAAACAGGCGATTTGAATTTAGTTCTGAGGCGTCATTTAGGCTTGAGGATCTTTTACATGCGAGTAAATCTACTAACATGGGACAGCCGGCTTTACTTCCCCCCTCCGAAGGAAGGCGTACGAAGGATTTTTTCTCTTAAAAATCCATGGCTTCGATCGGGTTTGAACCCGCCAACTTCGGTTCAACAGTCCGGTACGCTAACCGACGCCGTGCGCGAGGTGTACACATCGCCAGGTATCGTACATGACGCGGCTAAAGATCGAAATACGGCTAAAGGCGGCTCCACACATTCGTTATTCGGCGAGTAAGCCCGGATAGCGAGCAACCGCTCACCAAATCCCACGTAGTGCTTGCTAACTACCGAGTGACGCACATTCGATGCTCGCCCTACCCACCGCGAGTCGGTCGTTTGGACACATCAAAGGAAGCGAACATTCGCCGAGCACATCAGGTGTTCGGGAATGGGCGAGCAGTTGCGCGCTGGCTCGCTGCTCGACGAATGCCGAATATGGGGAGCCGCCTTAATGTCATGAGTAAGTGGTTAATTCGTGCATTAACCAGATGATGTGGATAAAGCTGCATAAATGCCGATGAATGGATCTTTACGCACTTCATTCGGCTAATGCTGACAATAGCCACAGAGCGCTGGCTGAAGTGAGCTGATTGAACGAATGTACAAATGTTTTGGTACAAAAATGCGTTGAAATGACGCGTTTCGTAGGCATAAACTTTGATGTAAATCCTGAACGCCGGAGCCACGACTACCAACTCGGAAATGCTTAGCACAATGTCTACAGATGTATGTAGTGAGGTACGTTTTGGTTAGGTGGTATCGTGTAAATTGCAATTTAGAAGTGTGGAACTTAAAACGTCACAACTTATCTTCCACTAGCCTTAGACACAATCTGCCAGCAGTCTGGATCCTGATTATCGAATATTATTGACTATTCCTCGTCTGTGTATCGTTTTTCCCTTACTCCAGTCATCTCATGATGGCTATTATTCATCCGTCTAAAGACCGAAGTTGTCTTCAAAGCTGTCACTTCTCCGGACTTTATCCATCCACTTTGGATAATGTAAAAGAGTGCCTGAGTTTATTCCCTCAGTGCTATAAACACTCCCACCAACAGCGAAAACACTTCGTCACGGGACGGAAAACCAACATAAACTTGCAATAAATCTCCTGCGAGAGCGTAGACGTGGTCTGTGCAGACCGCTAGGCGACCTGCAGGCAGCCACACCCCAGTCTCTACCTGCCTCTTGACCCCGTCCATTGTTCCCCCGGCGCCCCCTGGGTTTCTTTCCAGTGCGCGCGGGCCGGCGTGCTGCTCTGTCGTGTTTATGAACGTTTCTTAAGCGTTGAGGCCAGTCGGTCTTGGTGCGAACCGGGTTCAGTGTAAGCAGTGTGAATGTTGTGTTGTGTGCGGAACGTTGAATGCCCAAGTGGTTTACGGAAATAAGTGCGAATGCCAGAGTCTACATGCGAACAAAGGAAGAAAAAAACTTTGGAAAGAAAAATTGTAGAAAGTTCAAGGCCATTTTTGATATATCACAGAAAGTTTTGTATCATGGGATTTTGTCGGGTCGGATAAAATCCTATGATCCGCAACTTTTTGTGAAAAAGAAATCATGACATATAAGATACTCTATTAATAATTTTCATTAATCATTATACGCGTGTTTTGTCCGTTTACATTATTGGCAGAAATGTAAATTAATTTGTAGTGCACATGCAGTGGATTGTAAAATGCAAGAAATACGTGTGACTTTTGCATGTTTGGTAATTAAACATGAAGGGTCACTTTCAGGACTGTGTATTTTCTGTACGTACACAGGGGCTCCGAAAAGCTCATAAAGTTTTCACGTGAATTCCATACAGACACTGTACCGTGACAATCAAGTTTCAGCACGCCAATGAAACCGAAATTGAAGAATTGAACAAATGAAATTTTAAGGTTGGTGTGAGGAAATATATTTAAGTGTATTTCATTGTCAGTTTTAACGATTTTCATCGCGTACGCGTGCATTGATATATTTTTTTTACTGATGTTGTAGCTTATTGGTAAGGAATTAAAAACTCAACATTAATTCTACCATTTTATTTTACAACTTTGCCTCTTAGTTTTACTTGAACATAGTTTGAATATACATGTGTCTAACTTCGGAAATCCATAAATAATTCCATTTCCTGCTCCTCGATTTATTGGAAATTTCATTGAAGTTTTTTAGTGAACTTATTATATTTTAAAGTCTTACTTCAGAGAAATAAATGCAATATAACATCTCCTTTAATTCATTTCTTCGACGAGATTTCGTTTAACTTCTGAATCTTGAAATGGTTATATGGTAATTTGTAGTGTTTTATATTTTCTCCATTATACTGTCTTCTATACTGGATTACTGAATTAAACGATGATAAGTCTTAATGTTCACAGAAATTTAAACTTTCTCATATCCCCTACTTTCTCACGTTCATCACTCTGACTAGTCGAAAGTCGTATTTCCCTTGCACGAGATTTTTATGATGTGACCTCTGATCTAGAGGTAGAGCTTAAATGCGCACTGCTGTGAATTTAAACGTAGAATATGAACATGTGTCATTGGCATGTATGTACATTCAAGATAAAAAAAAATCATGCTGTCCTTTGTATTGGTAATCCACGATAGAGCCAAATGAACTGAAGATTGAATTGGAAAGAAAAAGAGTCAATTGGTTGCTTTCATTTCGAAGAAGCGGAGGATGAATATATTCCGTTTCCGCTCAGAGATGTTTGACAATCTGTCTAAAACTAGACAAGTACCGTCTGTACAGAACTTGGCACCATAAATATACAGAAGATAATTTAAGATATTCAAGAATTTTTATAGTGTTTCTAACGATTGAAAAATTTCAGAATGTGGATAACCATGAAAATTAATTTATAAATAGTAAAGTGTTCAAGTGCTACGCCTTCATTAAACACATTACCAATAAATTCATGCACTTTAAAACTGTACATCATCACTGTGAGTGTATTATGCATTTCAAAAATCTTTAAAGCCCTTCAAAACACAGCAGATTGCTTCTTGTGTGACTTCACAGAATTCTTCGGTTGCTTGTCTTCTTGTTGCCCCGAACCCTTCATTTTCTCGTGTACACATACTTACTCGTGCCGGGCCGTCTGACGTGTTTTTGCTTGTGTTTACAGGTGAGTGGTTGAGGCCATGCCGCCAGGGCAGACATTTGCAGCGGAGCACGCGACCGTGAGTACAAAAGAAACCGCTGTCTGCGCGCAACTCTTTGCCAGCGCGAGTCCTCTTGCAGTCAGTAGTGCCAATTTACTGCTTTTCTCCCTAAATTTAGGGATTTGAATTAGTGATGAGATACCAAAGTCCCCATATATTTAGCGTTAGATTTGAATGAATTCGAGTGGCGAGGTACAAGTATGACTTTCCCCATCCCTCTAGACTTAGGCGACAAGTGGAAAAATGAAGTCAGCTTGCCGTCGCCTCACCCTAGGCTTTGAGTGGGATTTGAATTAAAGAGGATATATGCGAGGGCATTTTTGTATCACTCCGTGTGTGACTACGAATATCTCTGTACACAAACTATCCCCCTCTCGTGAGGTTTGCAAATTCTTGTTTTACTTCGAAAACGCAATTGCGAGAAGCAAACGAGACAGGAGTGAAAAATTCGATATGATTGATGGTTATATTAATAAATCGTGTTCTAAATGTTTTTATAATAAATAAAAACGTTTAATAATATTAATTAACAAACTATTTATATTCGTTTTATTATTGACTTAAAATATTTTCATTGCTTCTTCAATGCATATTTTCATTGCATGGGAAATACATGTACCTTTATTACATTTTTAACATGTTGTGCGTGATACAAGGTAATCGTGATTATTTTCTGATTCTTTCCTTGATTTAGTATTGTTATTCTCCCGATAAAGAATTTACAAGAATCTTATTTGTGTATGATGCATTTAACTTTTATTATTTTTATTCACCACTTGTGGTTGATTTATAGAAACGTAAAAAATGAATCATGTATAAATTGTGGATGTGGACGCGGAACACACGTCAATGGTGTAGCTTCTTATTTGAATTATTTATTTTGTAATTGATTACTTCAGCTTGGAATTTATTTGTCTTAAGAGTTTAGCTTTTCTCCTTTAAAATTAATGTGATGATAGCGGTGGTTATCGCAAATTTGACTGAATAACGAAAAAAATAAATATTTATTTTCGAAAAAGGGTTAAACATTCCAATTATAATGTTCCCTGATTTAAAATAAAATATATTTATGTAATGTCACTTTTCTAGTAAAATATTTTAGAAAACCTTGTTAAACACTTAGTTTAACAATATAAATAACTACAAAAACATCACATTTTGAATGAGGAATATGTGTCATTGATGCATTGTTAGCAACTTCGGTCAACTATTAAAAAAGTTGAGAGAAATTCTGAGAGAAAATTATGAACACGTTGGTGGATTTGCGACGAAGAAGTTGGCAACACTGCTTGCAGAGCTTTGACGTGCAGCGCGCTTCTTTTTTCGTGGCCCCGCCGGGCGGTGTTTGCTTTTCTGGAGCTTTGCTGTGCGTTTCGTGACGTTTGTATGTGATTGTTTCGAATCCGAGTCTCTCTTCTTTCGGGATGAATAAGTAGTTGTTCACGAAACTGAAAACACACGACAAAGATTAGTATTTCATAAGAGGTAGTCATTGTAGCAAACGAAGTGTTTAATTTAGCAGTTTATATTCAGACGTCAAGTTGGCAAGCGCATGACACTAGTATATAAGAGCCTAATGTTGTATGCCATGGGTTTATGTAGTTCATTACAAATATAATTTCGTGACCTCTTACCGTAACGGATGAACTGTCAAACAAAAAAATATATTTCATATATATATATATATATATATATATATATATATATATATATATATGAAAATCGGTTAAAACGGATACATATTAGTGGAATTGAGTCTAACAATGGTTAAGTTAGCCGTTACTTTAATTCTAACATGTAAAATATGTTATTTTTCATGGCATTATGCAACCACGTAGGTCAAACGAATACTGAAAATTCAAATTCCATGCAACTTAAAGCACTTTCTTGAGAAGAAAAATCTTCAGAAAACGAATGGTTACTCTTAGTGATATAACTGACATTGCCTTTCTGCAACCTTTCATCTGTTTGATGAAGATTGATGTTCGTTGTTATTCCAAAAAAGGTGGAGATGTCTTATGACTAGTAAACAACGAATGGTAATTTTGTGAGTTGCCAGAAGCTGAGTACTTCAATGCAAAAAGCAAAAAAGTGCAAAACGTATGCATGCATGAAGGAGGAGAACAATTTCGCCGACCATTACACATTGTTACCTTCAATGAAATGCAAAGCTTCACTGGCGGAGTGCGAATTTTATGCGTAATTTTATTGCCCACGAGAAAATGGTTACACGAAAGCAAAGCAACGATGTGATTTTATACTTTCTTCTTATACTCTTTCTATGACGCGTTGAAAAAAATTTAGGTATTCTTTAGGTATTAGATATAAAAAATATAAGTATTAGGAACCTTTTGAAAATCTTTGAAAGCTTAGTCATCATTGTGAGATATATTTTAGTGATATTGGGCTTTTTTTTAGTGCCTCTCGTTTCCAGACATATCAGTCAGCGTCTTAAACATGCTTGTTTAATAAGTATACTTTTCTTGGTCCTAAATAAACTCGAGTTTACCTCACTACTTCTGCGAGGAAGTAACTTAGCTTCTAAAGCATGATGCTATGTTACTCGAGTTTTGTTGTCGAATACTCTCTCTTCAAAACCTATTTGCTTGTTAGCAGCGTATCTCTGGCATGAAATAATATGTTTCATGCCTCTACAATGGGGAGACCTAATTTTATTGTGACCTGAAATAATTATATCATTATTTGCACAATTAATCATTGAACGGATTTATTTATGAAATTTACGTTTATGCAATTTTTTCTACGTTTAAAATTAGAAACAATGGACTGGGAATCGAAAAATATTCTTTAATGAAACAATTAAGAATGATAAAAATATGTATTATAATAATAAATATTTATTATAAAAGTAAATATTTATTATAAAAATAAATATTTTGTGGAACAATGAATTAAGTGCTAAAATTACTTAAAACAAATAGTACCTTAGAGTACATAACTGAGTACACAACTAGTTTTCCAACGGAAAAATTCAATGATAAATTATGCCAGTATTTAAGTTTGCCAACATTTCGAGAAGGTACTTCGAGGGTGAATTCACGCAAGCGGACTTGAAAGTCGGCAATGGATTTTACTTCCAGCGGGGGAGGAAGACCTCCACCTCTCGGAATACATGCACTACATTTACGGAACGAATCATATAGCAATAAGCACAACCGGGAACACTATAATTCACAAACATTCGTAAATTGATTACGTGAACCCTGAAACAACTTGGTGCAGTCTAACGTATTTGGTCCGTGATAAGAATCAAATGGGCCGTGAAGCGCCGTCAGCGGCGCGCAGGGCGGGAACGGCGTGCGGGTGCGTCGTCAGGCACGACCTCCAAGGCCAGCTCCGCGCCCGCGGTCTCCTCCCGCCAGGTATCTAATCTCCCGCGCCCGCCTTGTCCCCCGCGCGATGGCGACTCTGATATGCAGAAATGTCGCCGGCCGCCGCGGGCGCGCGCTCCGGGAATTTTAAAGCCCTAAAATCAATATTGGAAGTGCGCGCCGGGCGGGGCGGGTGAGTGCCGGCGGTGAGTGCCTCCTTTACGAGGCCGCGCCGCGGGTGACGGGGCCCCGCCCTGCACCTGCCGCACCACCGGGAGTCGACTCCGCGCCGAGCCGCGCCGACGCCCGCCCAGTGCTCCCGAGCTGCTGTCGGCCGGGGCGAAATGGTTTGCTGGATCGATTTCTGATATGTTTCCTGGTCGCCACGGACTTTACACCGAGCGAAGTGGCTCAGGGCGTATTGCGGTGACTTCCCACTCGGGAGGCCAGAGTTCAATCCCCGGGCGGGCCATGCTGAGTGGATTTTTTCGTGATTTACCTCTGTCATCCAGGCGAATGCTGGGGTGGTTCTACTGAAAGGCCACGAGCGCAAAACCAGCGTCGCTAGCTGAATTCTTTATCTGCGTGAAGTCACGAAGGTGAAGCAAATTCCAGACATCGCGGGTTCCTGGTTGGGTGCTCGACTAAGAACCGCGGGATCTAATAGCACCGAGGCCAATTGCCCTTTACGGGACATAAAATGGCTAAGTATAAATTCAAAAAAATGACATTAGTCCTGTTAACTACGGAGCAAGTTATATGCCAGGCGATGGCAGTGTTCTTGCCGCGCTGGAACATGAGATCCAGCTGACATCGGAATTTTCCTTCCAGGCGGAACACCGCCATAGCTCTAAGCTTCCGTCCGACAAGTGGGGAAGCATGAGTGGAGTGCATGAACCTGCAAGCACGAACGTTATCGTACGTTAAGGTAGAGGAGGGGGTCAACGATGAAGAAGGAAAGATCGCGCGCGGTCCGTGACCTGTTTGTTAGAGTACTGATCCGGCATTCTGTTCTAGTATTGCTCGGAAAAAACACGGAAAACTACCAATCAGGGCAGCAAGTCGCTGGAATCCTCTTCCAGACACATGCTGCATTTCACCCATCTATCTAATGTGGAAAATTCTGCGTTCTCGGCACTCGAAACGCAGAACCTCCTGGTCAGAAACCCTGCGGTGTCAACATTAGTTTCCCCGAGTCGCCTCCGCCGGGCGCACTGCTCGGCCGTTGACGCCCCGCTTGGGGCCAAAAGGAGTTGCAGAGGACGAGAAGCCGCCGAAATCGTTCACGTGACGAGAATGTGCTATTGCGTGTAATTTGGAGTTGCTCTCGGCGGTTGCTCGTCTCCTGCAGAGCAAAGAGCTTTTACCGCGTCCTGTTCTCCAATTTGCGGCGCGGGTCGGCGGCCATAACTACTCCAGGCCGCTGCGATGCGAATCGGCGTTGTGCAAAGATATGCTAATGTCCATCTGCATAAACTGTTTGGACATCGTGTCATATGTAGTTTCATCGTAATAACTGCTATGTTTATGCCGCGTGACGCGTAACAGCTTCTTCTGTATCCTTAGCTCTAACTCAAAGCCCCATAGACTTCAGTATAAATGGCTCTCAAACACTAGTCCATAAACCTATTTGTATACAAATTCACTTCATCATTCAAAATATACTTGTAACTTTTAGAATGTTCAATAGTTCCATCTAGAATTTGCTGTGAATGTAGACATTATCCTTCCTACTAATTATATTTCAACTAGAAGATTTAATAGATTTTTTTATAGAAGTATTTCATGGAAAATATTTGTTAATCTTTGGTTAAAGCGTTGTACTTTAATATTTTAATAATCTTTAAACACATTGATAATCTAAAATGAAACTATACGAAACTCAGAACACTTGCGGAACCAACAGTAAAATACAAAAGTATTTTAATAACCCTTGGCTCATTTCAAACAGCTATGACAGGTTTCGTAATAAAAATCATTAGAACACAAGAGTTCTACTAACACACGACCTCATATTGACATATCAGCGTAAGACTTACACCTGGATGAATTGTTAAATTTAATCGAGAAGTAGCATCGAAATTTCACAAAGTGGATAAAACGTATGATATTCGTTTGTATTATAAAACAGAATACACACTCGATTGGATGCAATCGTCTTTTTTTCCCAATCTTGTATTATAATAATTTGGTTTAGGATTCTCATTGCATTAATAACTGTTCTTGAATTTTTCCTTCCTCATCTTGTCTTTCAATTTGTAAAGTACTGGACTAAAGGAAACAAATAAACCACCAATAAATTGAAACTCGTGGTCCCGACGTTTACCAGTTTTCCAAGAATTTTTAAAGACAAGAAATCAAGTGTTGTACATGGCAAGTTCTGGCACATAAATATAAAAACAATCCATGCTCTTTTGTCAGTTCAAGGCGTCATATCATTTGTCAAATTAGCAATAGAATTTCAACTTAATAATTTAATAGTATTCTTTCAAGTCCAATTTTGTTCAATATTATAACGGTTTCTCAAGTTCTTTAATAAAACATAAATTACAACGATATTTACTAATCTAGTTTTTCCGGAAATTGGGAGGAAAGCGTGAAATACATTGCATCGATATACTGTCATTTCGAAATTTATTCGGAAATAATTTTAAACTACTTCAGCAACATGTTCCGTGTGGAATGCGTTCAATATTGTATTGCATTAGAAGTAATACAGATTTTAAGAACGAAAAACTGTATATTCGAGATTGCTGATATCCATGAATATAAGTATATATAATGAGGTGCAGGAGAAATGAAATTGTATTTTGTTTTCTATAATCTTTATATTCTTAATAGTAGGAACTCTGTACTCAGAATGTTACAATCGTTTCTTGGCACAGATGTAAATTGCCCAACATTAATTTGTTTCAAAATTTGCACTTCAGTGTCACTCAGAAGGAAACGTATTAGATTGAAACCTGCTTTAGTTAACGTTTAGACTACATAATTTTGTTTTTATGACCTCCCCTACGCCGTGCCGAGAGTGTGAATTAGAGTGTGTTATAACGATCTTTCTCTGTTACGGCCTATTTTTATTCCCGTCCTTCGTGTGCTGAGTGACTAGCACTTAATACGCTTCGTGTTCGGGAAGTTGTCTGAACTGGCTGACCTTCGAGGGGTATTTGGAGTTTCTCTCACTGCTGAGCCAGCGGCTGGACCGGTACTTCGGAGGTACACCTTCAGGCACTCGCTGGGCTTCTCGCGTTGTTCTCCCTCATTCCCTTCCCCGTCCCCTTCCGCACTGATCACACACACACACACACACACTCACGCTTCCTGAATGTGCAAGCGTCGTGGTGGAGCCATATGCCACATGATCTCCCTCGTCGCTCCTTATAAGTCTGACTATCTCCCAAGAGAAAATGGAGGCAATGTAGTTGATCCTTGAACCGGGAACTTGCAACGTTCCCAGTAGGAGGAAGTTTGACTCATCACATTTCATTGAGTTTTTGAGAAGACGCAGGTAGATTATTTATTTTGGATGATCGTAGAATTATCTTTATTATTATTATTATTATTATTATTATTATTATTATTATTATTATTTGTCGGGCCCGCTATTTTAAGGAGAGAAATAACAATGTATTGCATACTATTTCATGATTCGGTACGCGAAAGCAAAGTGCACAGAATAGGGATAAGTCAATTTCTCTCTCTCTCTCTCTCTCTCTCTCTCTCTCTCTCTCTCTCTGTGTGTCTCTCTCTCTGTCTCTCTCTCTATCTATCTCTCATTGTCTTCTCTTTCTCCTCCTTTTCATATTTTTCTCCTTGCACCCACTATTATTAATGTGACTTCACAATTGCTGCGGTTGGTTCAACACGCAGCGTGAAACTCGTAAATGTCAAGCAGGGTGATAGCGATTGAAAGTGCTCATCTCAAATTTATTATATCGATTATGACACCGCCTATGATATGGTATGTAGGAGCTATTAGTCTCGAAGTGGAGCTTTGTTGACACGGACAAATCTTGATTGGTGGCAAGAGTTTCGAGAAGCGCAATAGCTCGATTGTGGTCCGCTATTGCATTCTTGAGGTCGGCTGATCTGATAGGTCGTTGCCATGTTTCCGTGTGATCAATTCCAGGCGGATATCCTAGCCAAGGCATTACGGACCGCGTGCGATCCTTCCTTATCTCTCACTCTCACTCTCACTCATTCTCACTCTCACTCTCACTCTCGACTTTATTGTCTTAGGGATGAACGATGTCCGATCCCTCATCCTAGAATGACCCGACTCCATTGCTACTAGAAAATCTCCATCCAGCCTCGGAGATCCGAGAAGTAGCTAAGAATTGGAACACCCTCCCAAGATAAAAAAAAATGCTTCATAGCCAAACCTGAAGTGATGTTGGATTGGTGTTTATATTAACGTAAAAGTGGCGATGAAGGAATGGAGAGAGGCAGAGGAAACTGGACAGCCCCGAGATACCTTGCCGCCAACCCGCTTTGTCCGTGACAAATTTCAGATGGGTCGACCGGATGTGAAGCCCTGAACCCAGAGAAGAACGGCCTCGAAGTGACAAAGCCCTTAACACCGGAACACAATACGGGAGAGAGATCAACGACGGACCTCAGTGTAGGGTTTATTCTCCTTTCATATCTTTGGTTCGGTAAGGGATTTCTTACATCGCCTTTTACAGGACTTTTATTCGATGCCTACAGCAGCAAAAATGCTGGTGAAGAAAATCACAGACAATGGTTTCCCAAAAAATAGCAGGCACACCCTTGTCAAGAACAGTAAATAAAATACTCGCCTACAGCACTTCAATAAATTTAATATTTTACAAAAACTTTCTCCACGAATACTGCAATAACATTGTGTGGTATATGATACAGGGCCACAATTCTTTACATACCAACTATATCAAAAACGTTTCTTTTGCATAACACGTGATGTTATCAGCAAATGGCGAGAGGATACTTTTCAATCGAAATCGAAACTGTTCCATTGTTTTTGATTTTTTTCGATTTCATGGGTATCATTTAAACTATAGACACCACAAGATATCTGCTACCACCACGGAATCTATAGACACCTTTTACATGATTAAAGGCTGCGTAGTTTTCTTTCAACTTTTTCGCTTATTTATTATTATAGCTAGATTATAACAATTTTTCTAGAGATAGACCTTAGCGATAGTTTTGCCTTTCAATGCTTATTGGATATTTACACAAAAATTCGAAAACGTCGCGATGAGTAATCGCTTCGTAGACACTCCGGGCTTCTCCTACAGCGGTCTATAATCACATTTTAAAAAAATTATATTGTCTGTAGACGAAGAATACTGTTGTACAATCGGGACAACATAGTGAATGTTGTTAGTTCTTCAATAATGGGTATTGCTCTGTGTTCATAAGTAAAAAGGATTACTAGTACAAAAGTATTCAAAATGTATTTCCCCTGGCTATATCTCTAAAATTGAAAATATTTAAAACAAACGTGCAGAAAAATGATTGTAGTATATTGCAAAATTTATTTATTATGATTTATTAAATATATGCACTTTTGCTTTAATTTTATGGGAATTTTTGTATGCTGTCCGGTTTGAATATTGGTATGCGACCGTTAATAGAATCCTCCTTCTTATTGTTATTATTACCGTTACTATTATCATCACTCTCTCTGAGCGAGGCTTTATACAGTAATCACTGCCTCTTTTCGAAGCGAAATTTACTATATATTCTAACGGGAGGGGGGAGAAATTCGGACCCGAAGTCTAACAACCTGTGAAAACTGAAGAAAGTCGCCGGTTAACATCGTTTCATATCAACTCGCCCTATTTCTCACACATATCAATGCCCTCTAAAACGCGTGTTGTATTTCGAAAATAAAACTTCTGTTGTTTGAATCTCAATACTATCGATCATTGATAATCTCGATCAATGAAAAATTGAAATAATTTGCATCTCGAAAGAATTTGTTCTCGTAAGTTTCGAATGTAAGACGAGGGGGTTTGAATAAATCGCGGAAACGAACGTTCCATGACTCCTCACTTCGAACCCCAATTTAGTTGAATTTGTCTAATTGATGTAGTACATTGTCCTGTATTTTGTATTTGAAAGTTTTACATAAAAATAACGTACATTTCAAGTCGTCCTCTATGGCTGAAAAACACAAGTCGTCCCTCTCTCTACAGCGAACCTCGCGAGAAAAGAGCATATTCACAATTGCTAGACTTCCAATTGAAAGCCACTTCGGAGCTAATTAGAGAAGTTGTCCAAAATGCAGCTCTTCACTGCCATTTCCCCGTCGTTTATCTCCTCAGAAGTTCGCCCCGCGCGACTGCCAGCCGACGAGCTCTCCTCAGCTTTTGAACCTTCGGCGCAATGGGAAGGGCTCTGAAAGGGCGGGCCCTTGTGGACGACTGCGGCGCACAAGAGGCGTAAATGACGCAAATAGCTCTGCATTCGGGGGAAGCTTATGTCGTTTTGACCACGATTTTTTTTTTCGAATTTAAAACTGCCACTGCAGCGAAAGTAGCCGGCCTCGGATGAGTAGGGACGAGAAGCAGCGGCCAAGAATTTGATGCTACCGACGTTGAATACGAATCCCATTTCATGGGTGAGGTATAGGTGTTTTCACCACGAGGCTGTGACGTGATTGGCTTCTCACACCACTTCGTAATGCATCATACTACATAGAATCTAAAATGCACAGTATAGAATCTGGACGCTCAATTTACCCCCTCATATGATCCTTGGTTTTCTTCATTTGTATTCAGTTTTAGGAAAATATTTTATTAAAACAATATTTTGGAAAATTGAATTATCATGTCGTTTCTTTAACAAATGAAGCATTCGAGTTCCTGGTCATTGTCTGAGATAATTTTGTCACTTAAATTCATTATTCTAGCAATCTTTAATATGATTGTCCAAAACTTTCGCAGCCCATAAATTGCACATAACAAATCTGAAAAAATGAATGGAGAAAACTCAGTATACCATTAATTTTCCACTAAAAAATAGCAAATTTTACCGACTGAAATATAGAAAAGCATCTTTAAAAAGTGAATGTGACGCAGTACTGCAAACAGCGAAGAGCATGCATAATTCTTTTATCATAATATGAATCACTTTTAACTTCACATAATTTGTTATTAAGAAGAATAACTTGTAACATTGGTAACAATGAAGTTCAAAGACATATGCCTTAAACGAATGGAAAACTATTCAAAAATGAAATTTGCTGTAATAATGAAACCAAGCACTATATACAACTAATGAAACAGCCACCTCCATTAAGCGGTCACTTATAACGACCACTTTAACGTGCAGCCGATTGATTTACCCGTAAAACACATGTAAATATTTCCCTATTCAGCGGATCCCTGATTCGCGGTCAGATATCATACAAATTTTGTAGATTAACCTCTATTAGATGGCCACAGCTTCCCGACGAATTTGCGACTTTGATCTGTAATGCAATAAGAAGCTGAAAATTGGTGGAAATTACTGTAGAATCACGATCTTCCTGCATCAGAACACAACGGCAGATTACTTGGGACAGTGCTTATCTTATTACGTGGTACAGTTGTTCATATCGTAGGGGCGTTTATTACTGTTTCATAACAATGATTTTTATACATAGACTGAAATTTTTTCAGGGTGTGCATTGCAGCTTTTTTTATTAATTCTGTTTATTTGCAATTTATTTCTACAGAAATATTAGGCACATGGTTTAATAATAATATTTACAAGAGTGGAAATATTACTCAACGGTAGCATTCCTGTTTTATCAGATCGGTACGTTATATCTAGCGGTTGATGGCCCTGTAGTCTTCTTGTCTCTTCACTATTTCTAATGGATTGATAGCCAGATGATTTGAACGATGTTCCAGTCTTGTGTGGTGTTTCTGGCTCGTGGGTGATGATTTCAAAGTCGATTTGAAGGTCGCTGCGGAGTACTTCATAGCAGTGTGCGTTTGCTGCAGGTCGAAGACATTTGGACCGGAATTGCTGAAGAATTTCGATATTGGAGACGCTGACTGAGCCCCAAAGTTGAATTCCGTTGGTCCGTATGGGGTGCAGGATTCTATTATATATAAGTATTTTGTTTGACAGTGATAGTTGGGAGAGTTTCTCGATTAGCCATTGGTAGTTTTTGATTCTTTAATTTTTTGTAAGGACCTACCATGTTATCCTCTATCCAAATAAACACCTATGTATTTAACTTCGTTCCTATGAAGGATGAGTTTATTGTTTATTTTTATTGCTGAACAGTCGCCTCGCAGTAGGATTGCAGCTGGAAATCAACTGTGTTAGGCAAGTCGACGAACAGGGGAAAGAAACAGTTATGTGAAAAAAATGAAAATGGTGGAAATTAATAGATTTTGCAAATGAGTTTGCAGTGCACTTGTGGGAAAAATCATGCGATACTTTATACTTGAAGTATAATTAAAAACTTGTTAACAAAAAGTTGTTAACTTCATCGCAAACGAAATTAGATCATCCGCCCTCTTCCCACCACCCCCATTATTCGGCCACATGGTCCACGGTCAGGTGGTCGCGTATTAGGGGTGATCAGATATATTTTGGGGGCCGTGTTTTCTGGAACCAGCAATAACTGTTTAAGACAGGTTTTGCAGTATCTCTTAATAATTCACCTATTCATCATTCAGAATTATCCTATAAGATTTCATATAATACAAAGTAATGGTAATCCACTATTGACGTGACCGGCAGAAAACAATATTGTTAACGCACGAGTTGCCTTTCCCTTACTCTCAATTGTGCTTTTGATGACTCTTATCATCATCATCTCATTTACAATGGAGAAATAAATACAATACACTAAAAATATTTATATATAATGGAATCTAAAAATTCACTGGCCTACATACGTCTGAAATCTATAAATTCCTTTTATTTTTACAATATGCATTACTACAACAATGAATTATTCATTTGAACGATAGATGATTTTTTTAAGAGGAAATCAATTGAACGAGAATATCCTTGTAAACTGTAGCTGCTTCCCATTAACGCCGTGAACGCCAACTTCTAGAAATTGGGTGGCGTCATCGCTGTTGTGTTCTCAAGTAATTGGTGGGAAAACTCCTAATTGGTGCAGCGAGTTACTCAAGAAAGCTAAAAACGACGGACTCTGATGTCAGCCTTCTCCAGTTTCGAGTAAAATTTAAGAACTTGCTGAAATTGGTGTTAAGACCCATACCATTTGTACACAAGTTTATGTCGTTACATTCATAAATTTTAATTGAGCTGTGCTTCTGAATATGAAATTACTTGGTTGTGGGTGCGGTTTCTCTTATACGAGGCTTGTTTTCATCCGTTATCGTACACTTCTAATTTAGCAACTCACAGAGGACGTGTTTTTTTTGTCCGTGACGGGTCGACTTGGAGTGTTGACTTGCAGTCTTGGTGCTATAAATAACATTGTTGGAAAATCTGACCAAGTTCTCAATTGAACGAGGTCAATGTAAAATTGCATCGTTGAAAGACTCGCTCAACGAAAAGGACCTATTTAGATTTCATTGACACTTATGTTAGGGAAATTAAATTTTGAAAATAAGTACTTTATTTTAGATTTTCCTGTGGAAAAAATAATAAATACTGCGTTTTCGAAGATTTTTAATATATATTCACTTTTTCTATAAGTGGTATCGTATTTTCTCTCTTCAGTTCTCGAGATGGCCAAAAAAACTTTTACCTAATAGGTCCGTGTTAATTTAGATTTCTTGTTCGTTCGGTATTTGAAATATCAATAATTTATTTCCGATATCGGTAGAAATGTTACGGTTGTTTTATACCGGGTACCGAAATAATAATTGAAGCATATTGGGTAATTACGCGCGGTGCATTCCTTTTGACAAGTGAATTCAGTATGAAACATAAGGTTAGTATGCAAACTCGAAAGAACTTCACCACATTTGTTTACATTATTCACCTAAAAAAAACGCAGACTTTTTACACTTAATATTCCGTTATTAATCTAACGACTTTGTGAAGCGTTAGAACTATTACTTTCACTTTCATTGTTTTGTGAGTTAAATTAATATAAGAATATTGTAATGATAATGGTATGAATGGTAATAAGAAAATTCGAAATGTATATATTTGGTTCCGATGTTGGAATTTACATAATTTATTGATATGAATGGATTATGGGGGTTTCCATATTCTCGGCAATTTGATTTTTCTTTTTTTTTCAGTGTACCAAACATTGGTGGGATTGCTTCCAGATATCATTGTGAACAGTAGTGGGGGCGTAGCGCAGTGGGAGCGGCAGGGGCGGCCCGCCCCGTGCATCACTATAAGGGGGCGGCAAAATTTCACAATATAGAAAAACTTAGAACCATTTCACATTTTTGACGCACCTACGATTCGAACTGATTGTTGTGTCCAGGCCCGGCGGATAATGTATGGTGGGTAGCTGCGTTCGTAGGCTTTCGCGGCCGTAGTCAATGCATTCTTGGCTATCCGCGCTGAGCCGCGTCTCGGTCAATGGTACTGACGTTCCGGCCATCTTGCTGTGGCTTTCTTCAGAGCAGATAGCCAAGAATGTAGTAACAGCATAGTTCTAGTTCTAATTGAAAGTCGATGTGTTTTATATTCAATAATAACTTAATCATGTCGATCGTCAAAATACAATCACAGGTGTCCTGTACCTGTTATATCAATGTAAATGGCACAGTGCAAGAATGTGATTATTATATTGTAAAACATATATACATGACATTTGTATTTGTAACATGTACAATACACAATGATGATGATTGTTCTTGCCGAAAAGTTCTTTAGAATTACCGTATATATTAATCTTTTAAGTTGAAACACCTACATAAGAGGGCGACGAAATATTTGTCCGCCTCGGGCGGCTGACAACCATGCTATACCATTGATTACGAATCGACTTTAGGGGCAGTTATTTGCGAGAATCCGTACCTACTAATACTTAGGTTTCATTACAAATTCTTCCAAATTCTCAGAAGTTGGGCTGTATTGTGATTCATTTAAGGTAAGAATGCAACTGGCCGAGATATTTACTTCACTGAGAAACACACCAGTGGTCAGCCTGCCTCGTCCTTGTCGTAACTCTGTATCCGCTCCCACTTACTTCGTTGTTCTCACACTGGACTGTGATCGATTTACAATCGGCTGACACCGGCTCGCCCAGTCTGGTATCGGATGAGGGGGCTCAGGACATCAGCTGCTGACACACGAGGCATTGAGTTCGAGGCTGCATGATTTTCGTACTAGCTAGATAGCTAGGACGAAAATACCGAAAAGCAACTTCCTTGTCTTATTATCTCCCCCTACGCTTACGCTTCCATGCGCTGCACTACCACACAAGACGGGAGGCCAGGCGGGAGTTGAGAGCTTGTCCCGGCTGGAGCCATGCTCCGCTGGGGGAGATACCTCACAAATCAAGTGTAAAGCGATGCCTGGATCTCCCCATCTAGCGGAGTAGCAACTCCACTACCTCCCACGATAAAAAAAATTCACAACTTTAATAGGACTAATGACTGTGTCATTAATCGTGACCGGAATCTTCAGTTAGCTGGATCGGGAGAGTTGGCATCAACTGATGACATTGCAGTGCCTCTTACCTGGCGACGAATTTCGACGGAAGCAGGATTTTCGACACTAGTTTGTCAAGTAGGTCGAATTTTGTCGGAAGAGCTAGTCGCTGTTTGGACGCTAATTCTAGCGTGCGGCTGCTCTGATCGGTAGTTATGTGGTTTCTCCCATCAACACTAGGCGAATGCCGGTGCAGTACCATGACAAACGGGCCACTGACTGCGCGCGATCTTTCCTTCCTCGTGTTTGTCCTTTCCTACCCCTTACTTACACACACTTAAGGTAACATGCACTATATTGCCACACCTTCCGGGAGACCGATCGGGAGCTTAGAGCTTTTCGCAGTTGGGGCGGTGCCCCGCTGTTGGGAGATACCTGATCGGGGAAAACCTCGCTATCTGACGGTAGATCGGCGCCGAATCTCGCCATCCAGTGGTGGACCATCGCCGCCCCCCCTTCTGAGAAAACATGCACTATACATACTGGACTAATGCCCTTAGCAGTTGACGCGCTCGGAATCACCTACAATCAATGCTATCAACGCCAAGTGTAGTGTAGTGTAGTAGCCAAGTGAACTGGCTCGTGCAACCTGTCGTGCCCGTGGGTGCCTAGTATTTTTCGTGCGGCGTCGCGGCGCGTGGTGCGGGCCCACTGTGCGGCAGGGCGCAGCCGGCCGTGCGTTCAGGCTCGGGGGCCGCGAGGGGGCGTGCTCGGGACACGTGGCACGCGGGGGGCCGCGCCCGCGCCCGCGCGCGCGCTCGCGCTCGCGCTCGCCCGGGGCGTCGTCGCGGCGTCGCGTCGTGCCCCTGACGTGCGCCCCTCCCCCGCCCCCTTCAGTCTCGGCTTTCAGCCCCCCACGACCCCTCTATGCTACGTGCGCGTGAGCGATCACGGCCGCACCTCGGCGTTTGGGTGGCAGATCTCGCGATTTGCGTGGGTGAAATAGGCCTACTAGAGGTGGAAATTGCCGGAATAATTGGCTACCTAAACAGTACGACATTCAACCTTTCGAATCATCTTGAGAAAAAAAATTAAGATTTTTTCTATATTTTTTTCTACAATCCACATCCGCAAATTATTTTTAAAATATGTATATTTTTTCTGTTTCGATTCTTTAAGGGCGCGGGAGATTCTACAATTTCTCCACATGCTTTTTTTTTCGTTAAACGATACGTGAGCCGTAGGTCCTTTTGTTCTCTTTGCACTTTCAGACCTTTAAAAAATTAAGGGGCTGTGCTAACCCCCGCCCTCCCTTTTCCGCCTGGAGGCTTGTGGCCACGTGCGTCTCCAACAGCAGCCGCAGCCCCGCCAGCGGCCACTCGTCCCCTTCCTTTGCGCGGCCTTCGCCGCCGCCCCCCCCCCGCCCCTCCAACTGCCACTGCCGACGGCGAAAGTGACACTGCTATTAGCACCGCGCTGTATTCACATTGTAGCTGTCACTGTTTCCTCCAATGCCAACTCGCATCTCCCGTTCCCAACTGTCGTCCGCCAGCATAACCCATATCGCCATTCTCACAAGCATTCAATTATATATAGGTGTTGTGGTGTGTTATCGTTGGCATTTTTCATAAAATAATTATAGACGTTGTCATTGCCAACAATAGGATTTAATATAATAGCAGCTTTCGATGGCTTAGCCATCATCATCAGTTGTCTGCTGGATGGAAGCCACAAAACGACTACCTAGTCGTAGGTGTAGTCGTTTTGTGGCTTCCATCCAGCAGACAACTGATGATGATGGCTAAGCCATCGAAATCTGCTATTATATTAAATCCTATTGTTGGCAATGACACCGTTTCAATTACCACGCCCTCTAACATTATTCCTACGAGTTGCAGCATATCATTGCGTTGGTCACGTGACTATCTTAGTCGGCGCTTTCAACGCCACGTCGCCAGAGGGATGCTGAATTCTGAAAAAGAAAAAAAAATCAATTAGCACTAGTTTTGTAGCTACACTTAACAAAAATCACGTTCAGAAATTAAAAAAAAAAGGTCTTTAAAAATGTAGTCCATAATATTCGTGTATAGTACAACCAAACAAACGAAAATTAATCCCAATATTAATTATTATTCATATCAGAATCCACGAATATGATTGTTTCTTTCAAGTTCATATCACTATTAATTCGTGGTGAAACTAGTCGTGAAATGCTTCTTTCCCATCCACTAACAACGTTAACAAAGCACTACTTCAGGACATCGCCATCATTATCTTTACAACTACAACAGTAATTAACATAATGACAATAATCATGTCGACAATAACGATATTATTTTCCACCAAACCAGCAACCATACAACGACCTCCACCTGCACGGACAGCAGCACCTCGGAAAGTCGTACCCTCCTTCCACAATCGCCACTTTTACTGAACTACCAGAAATGCCATCACCATTATTAATAGGCAGTGTTACGTCCCAGCAAACGCAGACAGGAACTATTCATCTCACGAACGGTCTTTCCGGTAGCGCGCCACAAATTCCAACAGACACGCCGCCGGCACTTACTCAGCCGCAGCTGCAACAGATCGTCCCTTTAGTCAAATAACTTCTTGGGCCGAACATATATTTTTGAGAGACATGCTTTTTACGCGAGCATAGTTGTGTGAAGTCATTCGATCATCTAAAGAAACTCGTGAATGAGATCTTAAAAACATGAAGCATTTATTAAAAAAAACAAAAAAAAAGTTTTTGCTCAGTTTGTAGATCTCTATGGTTTGTAGGAAATTAATAAGCCTTCATTTTTTAAGAAAAAAAGTAGAAAGTTACTTTTTTAAAAACACTTGTGTTAGAATTAAGTAATAGTAGTTTATGCAATTAGTTTATAATGTTAAGCTCTATTGCATGAGGACATGTTTTGAAAACGAGCGACTTTAGGAGCGAGTTTTCAAATTTTTTTACGAATGTAATAAAGCAACATTATAAACGAGTTGCATACTATATTTTTTTGTATAACAGCATTACACATTTATAAGAGAATCAAACTTAATTTTGCGAAACAACTTCCCTGTGACGACTGGAGTGTTTGACATCGCGAGTAAACGGTGGTCGGCTGTTCCGTTTAGCTCTACCTCCCTCCGATTCCATCACTACGATTGGCTGAATGTGTGATGACGCAATTATTCGTGACATAAAATCTAATACGTCATCATTTGTGCCGTAAAATGCCCCATTATGAACGATTTCTTGCAACAGAAAAGGTTTTTTTATAATGCTAGATTTTAAAAGAAATGTTTTAACGCATTTTTACAAGCGCATAACCCCACCTTCGTGATTGCTGCACCGCAACCATCGCCCACGTGAGTGCGCTCGTGCTTGCCGCGCCGCCAGGGCCGCCGTCGCTCACTGCGCCCCGGGACCGCGAGGCCACAATGGAGGTAAACAGTCGAGGGGCGACGCGGCGGCGCCTTTGAAACCGCGGGCGGCGGCGGCGGCGGCGCGCGCAGATGCAGATGTCACCAGCCACGCAGCAGCGCGCCGGGGTGATGGCGGCAGGGGCGGGGGGGGGTGGAGGTGGGGAGCGGCGCTCCAATACACATGGCACCTCCAACGCGTGTATGATAATAATAATAATAACGATAATAATAATAATAATAATAATAATAATAATAATAATAATAATAATAATAATAATAATAATAATAATAATAATAATAATAATAATAATAATAATGACGGCCCCGTGGCGCAGACGGTTGCGGCAGCCGTCGTCTGTGCCGAGGAGGCTGCAGGTTCGAGTCCTGCGTAGACATGGTCAGTAGCCCCCTTCACCTATCATCATCATCCTTTCATCTCATAATTCACACTTCAAGGCGTAACAACCTTGTAATCCAAGGATACAGCTGAAAAGCTGATCCTGGAAGAATTACACACGTTAATCGTGTAGCGTGGTCAGTAATGGCCTATACGCTAATAATAATAATAATAATAATATATTAATAATAATAATAATAATAATAATAATAATAATAATAATAATAATAATAATAATAATAATAATAATAATAATAATAATAATAAATCTGTTTCTATTAGATGCAAGGCTCAGGCCTTAGAACCTACTCCTCCGCCTAACCACTTAGTTGAATCTAATTTACGCATAGTTGAATATTTAAGAGGGGGAGCTGTACTATATTTACCACTGGGAGTGCGAAAGGAGGACAAAAAATTGTACAGAAGGGAAGATATATGAAGAGAATGATGTTGTAGGCTACATGAAAAGAATGAAGAAAAATACGAAGAAGAAAGAAGTGAGACGCAGTGCATTTATGACTGGGACACAAGAGACAAAGAGCCTTAAGAGATTGAGAATGCACAGGGGCAAAAAAACTCAATGAGAATGGCGGCTTTGGAACTGATATTTTGATTTTGGGAGTTACTTTATATGAAACCTCAACAAATTTTTCAAAATTTTCTCAAAAGTGGCTTATTTTTTTTTATTAAACTTTGACCTCGGATAGGGTAAAGGACGATAAAGAGTATGGTACAGGTACGGTATAGTACAGGTTCCATTTTCGTTGAATTGATTTTTAGAAAATTACTAAAGTTCAATTTTTTCAGGGTCTTCCTGCAACGATAATGTTAAATATTGAGATTTTATCCTTAATCAATTTTGTGTTTTCAAGACATCTTGAATTAAGGTCATGCACAATGCGATTAGTAGTTTTGGCGCAATTTGTGTGAAATATGGGCAAATTGAAATTTTTTATACATTGTTTTCGTAAAAAAGCTCCAGATTTTTTCTTTAAACCTTCTTCTAGTATCTATTAAACGAAGGTTAAAAATGGTGGCTAATCTCATTTCCGCGAACTTGAGTATGATACGCTAATCGTTACACCATCGCCGCCGCCAAATAAATTATATTGGTTAAATAATAATTGTATTGGTTTTCTGACTTTAATAAACGTACACTAAAACTGTTTTGTTAAAAAAATATTTCTTGAAGTTTTCGACCTTAATTTACATGTTTTTCAAAATTCTGTTTGTTGAGGTTTGTTGAAAACTCGTAATAAACAATCAGTAAGCATTTTAATAAAAAAAAATAGGCAATGTAAAAATAGTCACTGTCAAAAAATAGTCAAAACACTGGTCAAATGGGTATAGTCACGAACCTCATCTGACCAACCTAGGTTGGCGACATAAATAACCGATCTAGACTGGCCAGATATGGTTCGCGACCAGATGAAGATCGTCACTGCCCTGAGATCATCGTCACTGCCCTGAGGAAGCCTGCGACATGTCAGGCGAAACGTCGGCACCCCAGCCAACGACGCGGCGTCTCCCGGATAGCCGAGAATTCATGGATTCGAGCCGCGGAAGCTTACGTATACATACGACCAGATGAAGAGACATTCTCTAATGCAATACAATATTTCGGAAACATTATCGTGCCTACTTTTGTATTTCACTGCAGCTAACGATCAACACTTACTTTTCGTATAAATGTTGTATTAACGTTAAACGTTAGTACAAAATAACTGTAATAACGTTTGAATGAGTCCTCCATCCGTCATGCAAATCTTTATAGTTCTTCTACAGAGTCTTGCTCACTTACATATCTGGAGAAATCATCCACTTGAAACCGAGTTTTGATGCAGTTCTGTCGGCAACTGACTATTTCAATGAGTGAATATAATATTTACGATAAAGTGTGTTATGATTATTATTACAATCTCTTTGGATTAATGACCCTGCAATCTCGAAAATTGCAGGACGTCAGCGGTGCCCAGTAGCGTTGTTTGATATGCTAGACTCACATTAAGGTCGGGAAGCTCAGGAGTTTCATTCACCTTCGGTTTCCAGAGTTTTTCCAGCACTATCTGCAGATCAGGGATTCTTGCTGTGTTGCGATCTTCAGTTGGTCCAATCTGGAAACTGACACTGGGATGGACACGTCACCGACCCATGCCTGCTCCTCTTTGACGAAGGCGAGATCTGGCTCTTTATAATTCAACCGTTGCTCAGAGATGCCCAGAGATTTATTATTATTATTATTATTATTATTATTATTATTATTATTATTATTATTATTATTATTATTATTATTATTATTATTGTTGTTGTTGTATTATTGTTCACGTTATAACAATTCCATCGAAAACAAAAGCTGACCTTCACCTTGAACGAAATTATTCCCTCGACCGCAACGCAGCTTACTGAATTGATTTCGGAACGCGCTCCCCTCCCCTCCCGTCCCCTCCCAGCCCTCGCAGCCCCTCGCGGTGCCCGGAAACCTCCAGAATTTTCCCCGCGCGCCGCCCCCAGACGCAGATGCGCGGAACCAATTGGCAATATGTGCACTCGCGCAAACTTAATTTAGCCCCCTAACGTCCGCTCTTCTCGTCAACATATTGGGTGGCTCGCGGGCGCCCTTTTGTCATCTCGATCCAGAGCTTTCTTTCCCCCTCTCCCTCTCCCTCTCCCTCTCTCTCTCCATCCATCCATCTCTCTCTGTCTTTCTCCCCCACAAACAGAAGCACGTGCGAGGGCCCCTCGATTGGCCCCAATCTTAAGCACAGCTCGGGAGGCGGGGGCGGCGGCGTTTCACAAAGCCCGTTTTTGTGGAAAACGTATTTCCGTAGATTACCGTCGACTCAGTGTTCCGAAAGAATTACGCTCAATGTGTACAAATGAGGCCGTGCAATCAGCCGTATTAGTTTAGCCGCCTGACAACAGGATATTCGTGTTTGCTGACGCACGGAACTGGCTTTTATTGGATAAAGGGCGTATGTTATGTGACGTTGAATATGAATTGAATGTAGCAATAGATTAATGTGCGAAGGCTCGAATGTGGGATAACAATTTTCTGGGTATTTCTTTCTGCAAGGATAACTTTGCAGGAACACGTCATTGTGTAATTGTTGTAAAGTATTCGAATAGTTCAATGCACTGTCACGACCGAAAATCGAAAACGTGTCTTCTAGCTTACTCTCAGTTGTCAGGTCAGGGTTCGATTCCCCGTTGAGACCATTAATGTGATTAACGATTCAAACCGTTTAAAACAAAATATGTTACACACTAACCTGGTCCGATAAGAGACATTTAATGCGTTGCTTCTTTCTGATGTACTCGTATTTGCGTTTCTAACAGTGTTGACAACTAATTAATGGTGGAACATTTTTTTAACCCCAAAAATAACACAAAGATTTTCTCGTTGTTTACATTGTTGGTAATAGTTGGCGAGTTGATAAGTGAAATAAAAAGATATATTTTTCTACATGTAGATATCTGTAATAATTGTTACAGAACGTTTTGTAGACTATGAAAAAATAGAGTTTCGGTTTTTTGTAATATTGAGGTTTGAAATAGTGTTAATATTGGCATAATCCCCTCCCCCCCCCCAAAAAAAATGGTTCCTAAACATTGGAGGGAAATGCCATCGAATTAAAGATAAATAATTTTCATTCCGTCACCAAAAAATTTTCTATTTTCTCAATTTAAATAAAATATATTCTTACCCCTTGTCTTACTGAGAATCGTGCGTAATAATACATCTGCCTAGATGTGTCTCCACAGAGTGAGCGCATTCTAAATTCCCCTGCCGGAGCAATGCGTTACTGTCCGTAAAATCAAGTTTCTATTAAATACACGAATGAGGGGCGCGAAGGCGCGAGCCTTGTGCGTTGATTCACTCGAATGCTCGATCGTTCCGTCAAGTGGGCGCGGGCGGTGAGGTCCGCTGCCAGGGCAGACGTCCAAGCGGTTTGCGCGAGCCGCCACCTGGCGCTGCAATCGCCGCCGAGGCCGGGGCGGGCGGCGAAAATATGGCGGCAAAGGGGAGCCCGGAATAGGTGGCGCACAAGCCGAGAGAAGGGGCAGATGGAGGGAGGCGAAGACACGACTCGTCCGCGGTACATGCGAAAACAAGACGAAGCTGAAGGGAATGCAGACGCAGGGAGTGTCAAGTTGAAGGCGGTGATGGATGCGAAAATTTTCTCTGCGGAAGGAACAACAAGCTTAAGTTGAGAGCACGTGTGCGGACAGCGAAAAAAATGGCAGCTTATGGTAATTAGTATTTATTTCTTTATTTCTGTAGAGTACAATTGGCAAAATTATAATTCTAATAGTATTCATGATCATGACAGAGCTAAATTTTCGCGCAGCAATATCCTCAATGCAATTATTATAATCTTATCCAATAAAAAATTCAATAATAAAATAACAATAATATTTATAATAAGCTTTAACATTCTTACCGTTACATAAATTACAACATGTCTATTGCATGAAATGTCACGGTATCTCCTACCTAATGTAGTGTAATCATAATCAAAGCTTATTATTAAAAAGCAATTTATTAACGACACAAGTAGATAGTTAAACATATAATTAAATACATTTTAGCAAGTTCTGAAATAATATTATGAAGATCTGTAATTCGAAGGAAAATCAACGTTGGTTTTGAATGTGTGGGTTGAATTTGAGTTAACAAGTTCTGCAGGGTTAATACTTCTTTCGAGTAAGATGTATGAAAGTATTGTTTCTAAAGGTCCAAGAGAATGTACTGTAGCAATAAGACATTATTGGGCAGTATTTTTTTTTCCACTACTGAACTCGGCAATTCTTCACTACTGCAATGCATTACACTTCACATGCTACTGGTCACGTGATTGCTACATCACGTTTTACGCTATGTTCTGCAAAAATTTCAGTAGACGAAAGTCTTTCTCGCGAGTGTGTTCTGCTTCTTTCTCTTCCTGACTGTCCGTTTTGCTCTGCAACAATCTCTCCCCGTCTCTCTGTGTCTCTGTCTCTCGCTTTCTCTGACTCTCTGTTTATGTTTGTTTCTTTCTCTGCGTCTCTGTCTGTCTCTGTCTCTCTCTGTCTGTCTCTCTCTGTCTCTCTGTCTGTCTCTCTCTGTCTGTCTCTCTCTGTCTCTCTTGGCGTCTCTCTCTCTCTCTCTCTCTCTCTCTCTCTCTCTCTCTCTCTCTCTCTCTCTCTCTCTCTCTCTCCCTTTGTATCTGTCTCCCTCGGGAGAAATTTTACAACGCGGGAGCAGAATAAGCAATGAAGATGTCTTAATAATCATACTTCAGTGTGCGGCGGGTTGTGTAGAGAGCGCCGTGGCGTAAAGCGCCCTGAACTCGACCTTTGAGTGAACATACAATTATCATCATCGTGCGTCTATGTGCGCAGGCATATGCACAAGTCCATCGTACTATGCCTACATTCTTCCTGCAACTGCAAGCATTATGTTGACACTTTTATCGCAATCGGATGAACGGTACGACAACGCAATAAGCACGAACCAACAAACATTGATTTATATATTAGGTTGGATTCACAGCCAGGTATCTGAAAGGATCCTAAACACGATGAAATCATGGAGCCCCTGATAATTTTAACATTTTTAACATAAGTAATGAAATTAATCTAGAACTGTGAATATGAACTGTGAATATGTTCATTTCGATTAAAAAATATAATATGTATAAATGTAATTTAAAATATTTTTCTTGTTTTTGTGTGGCAACATTTAAAAATTAACATTTTGTTTTGATTTTGAATTAATTTTGAATGAATTTGAATTTAATAATGATTTTTTTAAATAATCAAAAAAATGTATAAATGTTTATTTTTTCAATGAATTTTACAATTTTAAATAAAATGTATTTATTTAAAATTATATTTAATGTCGGCTTTATTTTAAGAGGGAAGGCAATCCTTAGCTCCGATGTTTGAACCGTCAGTTTTGCAAGGTCGAGGAATTTACCGAAGATCCGTGTAATTTTGAGAGTTGGAGAAGCAGAGTTCACTGCAGTAGTGAATTTTGTCATGAATTCTTGATATAATGAAAACTTTGTTTTAGTGTGTCATTGTAAATTCATGAAATATTCACTAACAAAGAAAGCACGAAAAGGAAACGAAATGCATAAAAATGATGCAAATGTCCAAAAAAATACTTAATTATTGAAACATGGCAAAAAATGACACAAATTATCCAATAAATAAACATTTCTATACCTACATGTGATAAACATCCATTTACAAGTTAGCTGCCTCTAGAATGCACCAATGAAATGATGACATATCATCAGATTCCCTGTCTTGGTAATGATAATGATAATATCACAAAACATCCACATGGATCGACCGGGATTTGTAACCAGGAGCCCGTAGATGGAAGGTGAATGAGCTGACTAGTACACCTCGCGTCACCCTAAAGAGGGCGAGACATACATATGAGGAGCTACCTCCAAAAGGTTCCAAATCCAACTGGACGTATTTTAGCTCAAAACGTTATTGAATTAAATCAATATTTCATTTCGAGTTTTTCAATTTCAGCTATTGAAGTATTTCGTGTCAAGTATTAGTTATTTGCACATTTTATTTCAAAGTTATAAGGACTTTCACTGTTGGATTTGGTACGTTTTTGCATAAAAAAGTAGACAAAGTTGGACGTAGGTGTAATTGAAGATAAAATAAATATCATGGTCGAGGTGTTTAGTAATATTCATTAACTTAATTAAACATATTTCGTTCTACCACAGCTTAATTTTTTGCGGCGCAAATTGAAGGAAATGTGGTACATTTTGCCATGAAACAAGAACTTCGACAACCTCGAACGAACAATTTTTCGGGTCTGGCAACCACGAAATATGTGCTGGGGTTATTCAAGATAACGAAAATGGGTCTTAATTGTCCCTGATGTCTTAGGCAATGTCTTGAGCGGGGGCTGCGGGGGGCCGGTGTCAGGTGTGGAGTCGTGAGGTACGGATCGGCGGCTGTTCGCGGCGGGTGGGGGGCGGGGGCGGGGTCGGGGACGCCGGATGCTGGGCTTCGCTTGCCGCTCCGCTCCGCGCCGGCGAATATAGCCCCGCAGGAAACAGGTGCGCCCCTCGCCCCGCCCCCTCCCTTTCCCCTCCGCGCGCCGCAGATGGCCCAGGGCGTGGGCGGGCCGGCTGGCAGCGGCATCCGGCGCGAGCGACGAGCGGCAGGGGGACGGGGGGGGGGGGGCTGTCGGCACACCGCCCCGCGAACCACCCGCCCTCACCTAGGCGCATCTAGGGACACGTTATGGATGTCCACGCTTTGAAAACGTCCATGTATTTAACATCGATTTACTCAAGCCAATGTTTTTCTAGCATTGATATTTTGTTCTGGATGTTTTTGCGTTATTATTTGAAAGGGAAATGTATAGTAAGAAAAACAGTAAAAAATTATAATAATTTTCAGATAGCCATTTATTGAATATTCTTCGCACCAAAATGATAAAGGGGAAAATTAACCGAGCCTAGTTTCCTTCGATAAATGTAGTACTATATAATTTGCGTATTATCCAATCAGATAATGAATGTTTCATTAACTACTAGACTTTTATCAGTTCAATCTCAATAAGAAATGAATAAATACGACCACCGTCAAATTAAACCCCTCCCCTCGCGGGAACATCAGCATTAGAGGTTACTAAACCAGTTTAAAAAAATATATGGTTTTGGTGGTAAATACGATTTACGTCGTTGTTTTGATTTTGAACATTGATGTTTTGTTGCTGATGTCGCTTTCCTATTACTAGTGTTACTAACAATGACACTGCGCAAAGGTAATTCAGGTCGTGCTAAGTGAGCATAATGGAATAAAACGTATGTTGAAATAAATAACCAATACTTGAAGTGAAAATTGAAAACTACTAACAATCAACGAATGCAACTGACTGTTCATGTTTGAACTTGCATTGATGTTTATTTCATTTATAGTTGAAATTGTGCCAATTACAGTGGTGTTCATTCAAAAATTAAGATTATTTTTCTGGTTCAACAAAGCAGGCTCCACGAGCAAATCTTTTTATACGGCCTTCAAAGTGCCCCTCCTAGACTTTGAGATCTGTGCTCCCTATTTGTGTGTTTTGTTTAGAAAGAAAATCCGCGAGTGTTTTCTGGTATTCCAGGGCGACATAACGTCAAAATTCACGGAAGTTCGATTTGAAAACTTTGGGTACCCCTGTACTAGAGGAACCCCAACACAGTGGCGATACGAGACACTGTCCGTCCGTGTTAGTGCGTTTCGCGTTTAACCTTATCTTGTGTCTCCCTTCTTAATTTTCCAGTATTGGAGCGTTTGATTCTGTATTATGTGTAGCAGACCGCATTCTTCCAAGAATCCGCAGCAGGCGCTCAGGCGGTGGCATTCCTGGTCGTCCGACAGTCTCGGTCATCGGTCGGCACGTTTTACCTGTCAGGCTTCTCCATACCTTGATTGACTGATTAGTTGATGTTTCCGAACATGACAATGCTATGGTCATTATTCCCATTACTGTAATGAATTTTTTTTATCGCGGGAGGTGGTGGTGTGCATTCTCCGCTGCATTGGAATTGTTTGTTGTTGTTGTAAATATTGTGTAATGTATTTAGTGATGATTTCGTCATGAGATTAATTAAGTGTTTTTGAACATTCTTCCGTGATGAAGGGTCCCCTTCTCTATTGTTGTTTTCGATTTCAGATTTCCAACCGGATCCCGCAAAAATATTTTTTGTCGCCTGCTGTCAGAATTGCTTATTAAGTTGCTATTATTATTATTATTATTATTATTATTATTATTATTATTATTATTATTATTATTATTATTAGCGTATTTTCCCAATAATGGAAAACGTTAAGCAAAAATTGACTCGTTTTTGTGGAGTTCTTAATTTTCCCATATTCTTTCATTCTGTTGGAGAATGCCAGTTTTCTTTCTTCAGACCATTTCGGTCTGTAGGGTTTTGATTTAGGTTGTTCTGGTTTGACTTCCCATTTGTTCACTTTGTTGCGGAAGGTGTTTTTGTCTGAGGTGTCAGTTATGTCGGCGTGTCGCATGTCTTTTTTTGTTTCTTTCATCCATGGTGTTGTACTTTTAAGTGAGGATATATAGTTTAGTATTCTTTTAGTTAGTCGAGTATTTGGTAGCCTGTCTGTGTCCGAAGAATTTCAGAATTATTATTATTATTATTATTATTATTATTATTATTATTATTATTATTATTATTATTATTATTATTATTTTCGTTTCGGCCAACTAGGACCACGCAGGGCAAGCAACCTGCAATTACCGTGGCTCAGTTTTTCATTTAATATCACGGTGGCAGGTGCTTGCGAACACGTCTTTGGGGGGACCAGCATTAAGCTGGATCCGATTTTTATCCCCCAGGGTTGTTAGTCCTGGGGGCATGAAAGATGAAATGATGATGATAATGAGGGGTGAAAGGACGACACACTCATACAGACACACACAAATACACCCATGCCCGAGGCGGGACTCGAACCCGCGATCTTCTGGTCCGAGACCACTCCGGCACTACTGCCTTAGCGATCTCGGCCATCCGATCGGCATTATTATTATTATTATTATTATTATTATTATTATTATTATTATTATTATTATTATTATTATTATTATTATTATTATTATTATTATTATTATTATTATGTCTATTATTATTGTTGTTACATTGTTCTTGGTATTCTCTCTATTTCCTCATTAGCTTACTTTCAACATTTCTTCTACACTTTCTGACATAAGTATAATTTGGACGTTCACGTTGTTTGATATGGTAATTTGCATCACACACTGTGAAATTAAAATAATATTATTTATACGTTAGAAATGTTCGTATTCAAAGAGATTTATAAGAATAGGTAATAAAAATGAAGGTTGAAACGGATCATCACACACGCTCAAAGAATGAATATAAAACATTTCCTGAAATAATAGAAATAAGCAATGTTCCTCGATGTTTAATTTCTGGGTTCTGTAGCTTAATGGTACTTCATGTGGGCCCTTCGCTGCCTACGTTGCACACAGCCCCCTCATCCCCTCCCGCCCGCCCCCTCACCCCTCGCCCTCCGGCCAGCCCCCAGGGAGCACACAAGCACCCTCCTATGGCTGCGGTCGCTGGGGAAGCGAGGAAGTGGGATTTTTGTGGCATGGACAGTGTCACTAGGAGCTGGGTAATCGGTGTTGATGCGTTCAAGACGTTAGGCTCAAACGCTGCTAATGTTTGAAGAGGGTGATGATCGCGGGAAATGGGGAGGCGTCTTTTTTTGTTCGGAAAAGAGATGCTCATTCTCTTCACATTTAAAAATTTCGTGTTTGAAGTATCTTTATAGTCGTTGAAGTAAAAACGAGTGCTTAAGCTCCCTAAAAACAATTCGTTCTGGAAATGTAATAAACTGCTTAATATTTTGTAGGACAGGAGAGTATGTCAAGATGAAATACATTACAACAGATGCACAGACAAGTCTGAAGTACACACTTATTCATTTTAATGTTAATTAATATTGTGAATGTATTTTATTCTCTTAAAACATTCTTCCATATTTTTACCTTTATCAGTAGCTATCTGAAAATTGGAAAATTACAATATAATTTTTGTTAAGAACATGCATTTTTTTCTAACCTTAAAGAAAAAACAACAATATTAAGATTTTAAAGTTTAGTTCCAAAAATTCAATTACCTTGGTTACAGTTGGTGTCTTCTGTTTTGATTGGAGAGAAATTAAGCAATGGGTTTCTGTATCTCGATTACGACCAAATGTTTCTGAGTTCGTAAAAAATTAAAGCATCTAGTCTACAACTCGAACTCGACCACGTGGGTCTGTTTCTCCGAGCTTGGTGGAAATGGCCCTTAAAAATATAACACCACAATACATCATTATGACGTTACACTTTAACGACGAAAGTGTTATATTGTGCGTTGCATCACGTCCTAGAACTTACAACTTGGTCGGCTTCTCTCGGCTTTCGTGTTCCACACCAGACTACGAACGGCGATGTGCTCGGCGGCTATAATTCACACCCAAACGGTGGCGAGATCCGTCTTTTTCGCTTGGAGTCGCTCCACTTGCTGAATATACCACAGAGGGTTCGGATCGCGAGAAGCTCACACGCCAATGCAATTCGAAAGTTTCGGAGATTGTAGAGTTGCTTCCGTAAATGTCTCTTGATGTTTTTGTAGTGTTGGAGGAAGATTTTTTATGTTGTGTCTATAATTTGTTTTTACATATTTTTTTTTAAATTTGTCAAAATCAGTTGAAATTTGTGTGACTCGCAATGGAGAGAAATGTATTGTATGCACGTTTTCTTGAGTTCTGGGATTCCTACCGTAACTCATATACAAGTTGAATATTAAAACATATACAGGCAGACACGATCTTTTTTTATCAAAAATTGATAAGAAAGCACCTTGTAATAAAAACGATTTGCAAAAGCAAATCAGCTACATTTTTTTACCTATCATCCATCATAGTTTCTTCGTCAAGGAATCGTTTCCCTTCCGCGAGAACACGGAGACTATTCCAATACATGGAGGATTAGTTGAATAAATATATTCCCGTGTGGACTCTAGAAAAAGTGTACAGATAGTGAAGCTACATTAATGTCCGGAAGCAAAACAAAGGGCAATCTCAGAATTTGCTCAATGGATCAAGGAAACTGGTCGAAAAAGCTGATCAAGATGGAGGTCATAAGCTGAGGTACTACAATTCGTATTACAACGAGTCTTATTCTTTTAGAATTTAACAGTCCAAATGGTACTAATATAATAAATATAATTGTTAAAATCGAAATTAGTTTATTTTTTATTACTCGGTGTAGTCTCTATGTAGAAACTGTTATGTAGTTTCAAACGATTTACTTGACACATGTTTGATGTGAGTGGAACGTTTTTTGGAGATAAGAAAATAATTATTGTAATAAGATGATGGCTAATTATGAGTAAATTTACCTATGCATTGGCTTCTTCTTATAAGACTTCTTAGACATTCTCATTCATTTGTCCACGATACTTCCATACGCGTTCTATAAAATAGTTCGTTTCATAATTCGTGACGTTTTCATAGTTCGTGATTTCCCTAGGTCACGACCATTCTTGGGTCACAACAGGGTCATCACATGTTCACTGGGTTTATTCACTAGTCACAAATCTTAAAAGTATACTTCATTTAAGTTATACAAATCTCGCTACTTTATATCTAAAGCACATTATTATCATACGGAAGCTTTGGGTTGATAGGAATTCTTTTGAGCAGTAAAAGCAATATTGGTCTTAATTGCTGGTGATCATGCATAGATAACCCAAAAAGGGTAATTAAAATGATCAGTAATTAATCGTTAATTTTAAAATATAATTAGAAGATGGATGCGAACGATATATGAATTTTTATGTACAATGTATTTGCTTTAACCGTGCGCATATTGCTTTCGGTCTTGATCTTTTTTGATATACTACAGTCGCATCAACCCAAGGTTCTTAGCGACTGTTCAGTATTTGATATTATGGTTCGATATTTGATTTTACACTAGATATATACACAATATAGTATTTACAATAACAAGATAATTATTTTAATAATTTAATAACTTGACACCCAATCGTGGCTGGTATGTAAATGTGCACAGATCGTCAGATAGATGAGGAGATTGGCATTCCTAATCGGGAACGGAACATTCGGGTTTTAACATACGTGTAAAAGGATTTGGAGAATTTACAAAAACTCTCAAAAGTTAATGCATTTTTTCTCGTAGAACTGTATTGTATGTATTGTGGATTCTTCCAATGCAATTTAACAGCCAACATCCTCATAAGTGAAGTTTTTGAATATATTCGAATTCGATATCTTAATATTACCTTCCTGAGGAATAATTCAATACCACTGTTCCCTTTCCTATTAAGCATTTTAACCGATAACGAAATATTCTCACTATTATGACCGCATATGTAATTTTTGATAAAGTTTGCAACTTTGCAGATATGAAAAAACGTCTTCGAAGGAGCAGAAGAATTCATTGTTCGTTTTGTCTTGATTTAAGAAGAATTACAAATGCACGTTCTCCGGAAGCGATTGTATAATTGCATCAGAGACACTCTTCATTTATCTCACTATTACAACGTTAAATGTAGATTGGCCTGGCAATATGGTTTTGGAAATAAAAAAATGGAACCAATAAAAATAAAAACAATTAGAGGTGTTGTCTTCACCAACAATATTGTTTATTGAAATAGCGGAAACGACTAGTCGTTTTTTGGCTTCCAAACAGCAGTAAACTGATGATGATGGCTAAGCCATTAAAAGCTGCTATTACAATAAACAATATCGTTGACAAAGACAACGCCTCTAATTATTTTATTAGGAATGCCAACGACAAATCACCGCTATACTAATAAAGCAATACAAGTATCAAATACTCTAAATTTTCTATTCGGGAATGGCTAGAAGAAATCACCTTTAATCATGTGGCGTAACGAAATAAATAGGATGATTAGATCATTAACATATTTTTTTGGGTGATTGCTTTAAATGAATTTGAATGGGGTATAATGATTTCAGATATAGAGTCTCGAAAACGTTTGCAGTTCATTGCCACAGTATACTTGCGTTAATAACTGTACATCTTCAAAGAACTTGTCGCATGCGACGTGTGTAAATAGCATGACACTTGGTCCATGTATATTGTAGATGTGTAGTGAACATTGGACACGTTTTCTTCAACAAACATGACCCTATCTGATTGAAGACGGATAAATGCTGACCTTTTATAAATTCCATAGTGCGTCTTCCGTGTGTGTGTGTGTATGTGTGATGTGGAATACTCAGGTAAATAACACAAATCCTTACCAATATTAATTTGTTATGCATTTGATTCTATTATATCCCTATCATAAAATGTGAAGCACTTTTCGAATGTTGATTGATAACGATATGTAGTCTTGCATGTACTTTTTAATTTATAATTATTCTTATTACTACTACTATAATTACTACTATAATTATTCTGATTCTAGTTTTTGAACTTTTGTATTTTAATTTCGATTAATTTGCAAGTTTCAATTATTATTTATATTTGTTTTAGTTTTTTATATTCTCATTTCTTACTTCTAACGTTTTCTTTTTCTTTTTTATCGGCCCCGTCGCGAGAGTAAGCGCGTACAAGTGGGCAGGTGACTCCCGGGCGTCGTTGCCTCCTCGAATTACGTGTAAACGAATGTCGCTTCTCTTATCGCGGGCGGGCGGGCTCGCGCCGCGCCGCGCCGCGCCGGCCCGGCCCCGCAGCTGGGCGAGTGGGCGCGGCGTGGGCGAGCGGGCGAGCGGGGGGGGGGGCAGAGGAGCGCGGGCGAGTGGGCGAGCACGAGGGCGAGTGGGCGGCGGGGAGCGGCCCGGGCCGCACCGCGCAGCCACGAGAGCTCCTCCGCCCACGGGCCACGCTGCACAGTGGGCCTGCACTGATTAACACGTGTCCTTTGACACTTCGTCAGCTGGGGCGTTGTCGTACAATCGGTTGCTTGAACGTCACTGTGGTGACGTTCGGGATCCCGATTGAATGGCAGCGTCACAGCTGACGAAGTCTCAACGGACTTAATGTCATTCAATCAGTAGCTTGAACGTTGCTATAGTGTTGTCACTGTAATGACGTGGAAACTCCCGATTGGGTGAAATCGTCACAGCAAACGAAGTGTCAATGGACTTGTCACTTGACTGGCACTGTCAAGGGATCATCTCCGAAGTTTCACGAACTCGCAGTGAAGCCCATATAATGTTTCAATTCTAATTCAATTCGTTGATGCCTTATTTTACATGGTGAGACTCAGACAATCAGGCCTGCTTTTTCGTCTAACCACGCAAATCTCGCTGCGCTCCTTCCACCATCTAGCGGAGAAAGAAAGTAGTGCTTGAGCGGCGAAAGAGGAGATTCAAATTTAGCTCGAAGGCTTCATTTAGGCTTAAGGATATTTTACATGCAGTATCATTACAACATGGAACAGATGGCTTTACATCCCCTCCGGAGGAAGTCGTGCGAAGGAATTTTCCGCCCTTATAAATCCACCGTTTCGATCGGGTCGGAACCTGCAAACTTGGGTATAACTGCCCGATACGCCGATAACCGTTATGCTACTGAAACCTCCAAATTCCACGGAAACCTCAGCATTTTTATTCTATGGATAAAGCAAAACCCGGCTATTCGAAGTTGGAATAGTGCTTACCTACAGTAAAAACTCGAGACAAACTATTCCACAATTTTTGCGGAGATATTCGTGAAATACCTTCAAAGCCGAAGCAGAAGAAAATGTGAAGCACTTTTAGCAATGGAGTTTTCAGAGAGTGACAATAAATTCCTGTTTGAAGTGTATTTAACGCCACGAAAATGAAGTTTTTTATTCCGGGAAAGATCTACTAAAGAATACGATACGGAGTGATGAAGTTTGTACATTATAAATACAAATGATATTATTTGATTAACTATCTTGTGTGCGAGAACAAATGGGGACTGTTTTGTAGTATCTGGTTGAATTATTGCAAGGCACTTGGCTCCAATTGTTCTTGGAAGTATTGTAGTATTATAAAATTATTTTTTATTTTTGCCATAAAATGTTGTTTGATAGAGAAAATTATTGATTTTTATTATGATATACTTTCCTATCAATATATTTTTAATGTAAGCGAAAATGGTATATGAGAATTGAAAATACATTTTTTGGGACTGTGAATTGTTCTTTCATAAATTATTTCATCAACCACCAAATCAGAAACTGATAGGAACTAAAATGTAAAATGTTTTAAGAATTTCGTTTCAGTGTCGTCTGAATAACCGTGAGTACATTACAATAGTTTTTATCACTGACAATATTGTACATCAAAGGAGAATACACTTTGCACAGGCCCAATGATAAAATTTGTCCTTAAAGAAGTCAATTCTTCAAAGACAGATCTTTAAATAATTTTTCCGAAAATATGGGTAGTTTTCGACAATTTCGCGTGAGTTATATGCCATTTTTAAACAATTATTTTTATTAAAACCGTCTCAATTTTTTTCTTTAAATTTCCTGCTATTAAATGCATCAAAGGACAGTAAAAAATGGTGCTTGTTCCATTTTCGGAGAACTCTTAGTATTTTCGAAAAATACAAAAAAATAATATAGTACAATATTGTACAATAGAACAAAAGACAAAAATTACAAGATTTTTGTTTTTCTTAAATGAAATATGTTGAAATTATTCCAGTGCTTTAATTTGTTTCGCATACGTACTACGACAAACCCAATAGGAAATAAAATTGATGGAATTATTCAACTTACTTTCATCGGGCAAGTCACAGAATAATCTATTCATACCTAATTTCATGTGTGCTGACAGAACTTTGTTTTCGGCCGGAAGCTGCAAGCTCTGAGGATGATCGCTACGCGATCGAAACGATCATAAGCATAATAAAGTTATTGGTACCACACAACATCCTTTATTTATCATTACATGCACTAAAACTTATTACACATGCCAGGAGACCGGCCGGGAGGTTTACAGCTTGTCCCGGCTGGGGCGGTGCCTCGCTGGTGGGAGATAACTGGTTGGGGGAAAACCTCCGTGGCCGACGGTAGCTCAGCGCCGGATTTCTCCATCTAGCGGGGGAGGATTACCGCCCCCGCCCACGATAAATCCTGCAGTACACTTACGAGACGAATGACCTTACCAGTTTACGCACCCGGAACGATCAATCAGCGACTGGAACCAATGTCCGGAAGGATTTGTTTGCCGCAATTTGGCGAGGGTTTTCGAGTGTTTGTGGCTCGGCCCCACTGCGCTGCCGTCGACCGCTTGTGAATGGGGCTGCGTGAAGAGCCCGAGGCTGAGGTTGCCTCCGCGCCAGATGGCCAGCCGGCCCGGCCCGCCCGCCGCCCGCCGCCCGCCGCCCGCCCCGCCATTCATACGCGCCGGCCACTCGGACCGCGCAGCGCACCGGAGTGTTTGGACACATTCCGGAACAATAAGGCAGCGCTTCTTCTCAGCCGTAAACGGGCTGGTGTTGAAGGCCGTTCATTTCGGTCGCCTACTGCCCCCTCCTCCGATTCGTCGCAACCTAGCGAAAATTCTACATTTTTTTTGAACAGTTGTATCGTATTCAACACACGTTTCTAGAATAGATATTGGAAGCTTGTATTGATATGATTTTACATGTGATTGTTTTTTTGTTTTGATCTCAAACCTAAGGTGGCAAACAAAACTAAGGTGGCAATTGTGGCGCTCAGGATAATAACAACGGCAGTTCGTTTCGTTTCGAGCCAGCCGAAATTCGTTTCGAGAGAAGTTACTTTTCTGTTTTCGTTCACGTTTACTATCACTCTGGAAAAAGTTTTGAAGGTGCAATGTGAGGGTTTTGTCATATCCCAATTCATTCGATATTTCAGCGTATGATAGGTACGTAAATGGCAGGAGTTGACGTTTCTTCCAACTGAAAATGCGAGGTCGGTTACGATCTGCCGTTATTATTCTGAACGCCTCAATTCATTCAATATTTTTTAACAATTGCTTTGCATATTTTTATAGACAGATTTTTTTAAATACGGTTTAACTTACATTTCTTTCTAAAGAGTAAATGATTTTAGTAGTAATTTTAATGTTCCAAAATAATTTTCATAATTACTTTTTTCCAAAAAAAATTAGTGAATTTTTAAATATTGATGACCCATAAATATCTGGAATTTTAAATAGAAAATTATTCATTGCCATTTTAACAATTTCGATAAGAATGCCAGTTGAATTCTGCCTTTACAAGTAAATCCATGTTAGGAAATGAAACCCATTGCTAATGTTTTTGTGTGTTTCAATGCACTATTTGTCAAACAACGGTTTGAACTATTTGTACGAGTCTCCGTAGCATTTTAAGTGATTGATTTGAACTGGTGCATCCCCTGCAGTTAAAGAAATGGAGGTTCCAAGAGAAATTTATAGAGCGAAAGAAGAAATTAGTTCATGTAATTTTTGCTGATCCTTAATCCTTTTTGCTGCTTTTAATGATCCTTAATCTCGTATTCAGAATGTTCGTTGTTAAGCTTTGGTTTCCTCCTTTTTTACGATAATTAAATTACTGATTGGTTTCGTATGATATGAAGAAAGGACTAATTATTCAGTTATTAAACTTTCCAATGAAAATATCATTTTTGCTAGTAGTATACTGAGTTCAAATGTTATCACGCTCTTTTTTGCTAGAGAGATGATTAATATGCTTGCACCTTTCATTTCCAAGCCATAATTCTATCTTCCTGTCCAAGTTCACTCTAATTGGACATTTTAGCAGACTGAGTATGTGGGAATGGGAATGGCCAGAAAACTCGAAAACTATAATCTATTTGAGTTTACCCTCAGGTGCTCAAAGTGACAATGTTTTAATTGCAATGATGCATGTGTTATTGGTAATGGGCACTGTTGTTTCATTAAGAAAACCATTAACTGTGACATTCAATTTTAAAAACATCCTTCAGCATTGATTTCCTGGCTTACTTTTTGCTCTCATTTCTCTTGCCATTCAGTATAAAAATACCAAGAAAAGCAGTGTTACAAAGGTAAGACATTTCGGGAGGGAATTTTCTATTGCTTTAAACACTTTAGAGATTTTATTCACTAAAAATTGCAAATTCTGAATTCAGTCTCGACGAGATATACATTAACTATAAAGTGCCCGAGAATTGCAATGCAAAATAAACGTTTAAATGACTAAATACGTGATTAGATTTTGTCTATAGATATAAAAATCAGCGTACAAATGTATTAAGGATTAACAAGAGCTGTAAATTTAAATTGCAATATTCGGGTTTTCCCCTGCATTTCACTTACTTACTTCACTTTTCTAAATCTTTCATTGCATTCCATTTTTTTGCTTCTGGCAACCATTAAACAAATAAACATGGCCATCCACTATACAATCAACTTTTATGTCAAGAGTGTTGCATGAACAAGTGTGAATCAGGCATTCCTGTGAGGAAACAGTATGAAGTCGTTGACGGGAATGATGATAGACAGAGCCACCACGAGCGCTCGTAAAACTGAGGAGTTCAAGGTCAAGGGAGCGCGCCTATACTAAACTGCAGTTGTCCCCGGGAACAAGGATTTCTTGTTCTCCAAACGGCGTGACGTACCCCCTGATGCTCACATTCAAGTTAATTACGCTCATTACTTTTTAATTTATAGAAAGTTCGGATTTTGATTGAAATGTAAGCTTTGGTCACTGACATCGTTGGTCTTTTTTATGTTTCGGCGATTAGGAAATTGGTGTTTATGAAGCACTCGTTTACTTTGACTGTATCTTCTTTAATATTGAGGACGAGGAGGAAACGTGACGAGCGATAAACAGTTATCAATATTTTTCAATTGATAAATTTGAGAACTCGGATGTACTGTTGGAGACGTTTTATTGCACTTGTATTCCCCATTCCCTAGTGTTAATGATAACATTTTCCCCATTCCTATAAAAATGTTACACACGTAGAGTAACACAACAATATTCCTGATGCAATTGATTTAAAAATGTTATTAAACGTATAGGAGTAAATACTTCGGAACTGTTTAAATTACATGTTCACGCTTTATTTTCGTTCTCGGATCAGTGATTGATTGCGTGATTGATTTTATTAGGAATTGATTATTACAGAACTCTATTAATTTATTTTTCTAGCAGATTTAAACTATTGATCATATACTTTAAAAGTATTGAAACGAAATATGTATTTGATAACTTTTACATAGTACAATTGAAAGTTTGATTTTATTAACTAAAAGGCATTCTCTCCATTCTTAGGCTTTAACTGAAAATACCCACTATAAATTCAGAGATAAAAATAATACTTTGTATTAAATCGTACCATTCTTTGTATTAAAACCCAATTGCATAATTAACTTCGGCAAACGAATGGAATTCCACAGTAACTGGCTCTTAATCCGAAGAGTACTCTTAGAAAAATGATGAAAATGTGTAAATTTTAAAAATTATTTCTGTGGGGCCAACTTTTCCTTCTCGTTTAGTGTCCTTGGTATTTCATTCCAGTAAAGAATTTTCTTTTGATGGCCAGTCATTCGAAGAATCGGAGGGAAATGCAACCCCAAGGACATCCCTCGATGAGCGAGGGGAACGAAAGACGAGAATTAACTGGCTCCCAGCCTTGCAGCGTGCCAACTTTTTAATGAGAGTTTGATTATTGTCAGTCCTTAAAATGAGAGTTTTTTCATTCATTTTCCAAACGTTTCTAAGGGTCCTGTTAAACACACAATTTTATAACTTGTGAAATTTTTCTTTTCTGCCTACTACGTACCTACGCAGTAAAGAAAACGTATTGTATTGCTCCTCGGCGATTTTTCCCCACAAAAAAATCGTACTATTGTGGTGTCCTGGTAACGAAAATCTGGATAATCTCGTTCCTCTATGCACTAAATTACTTACTCTAACATGTTGTGTAGTCAGAAGACACACAGATATCCTGAGAGTTGTAAGCGGATATTTTAATTTTAAGCGGTACTCTTAATGAAACTTCTAACACATTTTCAATTTTTTCAAAAATCGCTTAAGAAATGGCGCAGGTTTCATTTTTGTTGAATTCTCCTAATTTTCGAAACTTGCCAAAGTTTAACATTTTTTCCGGTGTCTTCCTACAACCACAATATTTAAGATAGATTATTCCTGAATTAAATCACTTGTTCAAAGATATATCTTAAAATAAGGACACAATTTTTCAAAAATATGAGTCGTTTTCACGTAGTTTTGCGTGAAATTCAGGCAAGTCTAAAACAATTATTTTCTCAAATGTCTCCAGATTTTTTTTTAAAATTCCTATGTAGAACAGGACGAAAAAAATGTGCTTATACCTTTTTCAGGGGACTGTCCGTATTTGCGAAAATTGCAAATGAAATACTATTGCAAAAGCACAGTATTGATGATAGAGATCTTTTTCTTAAATGAAATCTGTTCCAAAAGATTAGATCTTTAAATTATATAATGCACATTTAAAAAAAAATAGAACCCTTTTCGCGGTATTTTTGCTTGAAATTATTTCAATTTATAAAAAATTCAAAAATTCCGAATGTTTTGTTTAACTTTTTTCCTCGATTAGAGTAAACGACGCTTAAAGAAGGGCTCACGTCTCATTTTCGTTGAACTTTCTGAATATTCGGAAATTGCAAAACTTAGAAATAACGCGAGAGAGCAAGTGCTGTTGTAACATCACTGATTTGAGGCAGCGATTTTGCTGCAGATGGTGCCAACGTTCCGGCCACTATGCTTCCTCAGGTCGAAGTGCAACAACGTTGCCACCTGGGCCTAGGATGCGGCTTCTCCCGCACAGCGAAGCATCTATTGAGCGCGGTCGCGGAAGCCTACGCTCTCGGAACACCACGTGTTGAGTTAGTTACGTTTATCCAGGGCGGCACGGGAGTTGATGTGGTTAGAATCTGCATCAACTCAACGCCTTTGGAAGACCGCGGTTTCGACCCCGCTTTGCAACTTGACGTTTCCCCGCTGCTTTCCTTGAGGTTTTACTGCGATGTCCCGCGTTGGTGTGCAGGTTTTTAACACAGTGAGGTACCAGGATAAAAATAAACTGAGGAATTGTGAACGTAGAATAATTGATACGAAATCAATTTCTGTTATGAAGCTTTCTTGAAATAGAACGCAGTCGGTAATGCAATGGAATATACTTAGTAACATTATTCAAACGTTATTAACTTTCTCGCTGTACGATTGCTAAGGGAGGGTAGAAGTATGGACGCAAGAGTTTTTAACAGTATCTTATAAAGTGAATTCAGTAAGGAAGATTTAGAACTTCATGAAATTTCTATCAAGAAAAACAATGGGACCAAAACGAAATGCCATTTCTATTATTTTTAATGTTTGTAACAGCAATCTAATGAATTTACTACGCAGGACGTTTTGATCTGACCGACGTCATTTTGAAGACAAATGGACTTTTCGCTGCCTTCTATTCTCCTTATGTTACAAAGCTCATTTCTCGACTTGGCGCTCAGTGGCATATTTCACTTCGCAAAACGGTGCCCACGCGTCGGCACCGCGCGCCTTGGAAAAGCCTCCGCCTCCATAAAAATACAAAACGGAGCAAACAGGAAAAGGAGCAAGAAAAAATACAAGAAGATGAAGGGGCCGGGGTGTTTGTTGGCGGGCATCCGCCCATACGTCACGGCACAGGCAGCGGTGGCGGTGGGGGCGGTGGCAGGGGCGGTGGCAGTGGCGGTGGCGGCGCCCAAGGCGGCGATGATGGCGGTAGTGGAAGCGACGGATGTGGCGGTGACCGGCTGCTGTTGTGGTGGTGATATTGTTGGGGTGCTGCCGGTGATGATAGTGTGATAATAGTTGTGTTGAATGCGGTTCGTGTAGTGGTGGGGATAAAATAATGATAATATAATAATAATAATAATAATAATAATAATAATAATAATAATAATAATAATAATACCGATCCTATTGCCGATATCAGTAAGGCTGTAGTGCCGTAGCGGTCTCGGAGAGGAAGATCGCGGGATCGAATCCCGCTTCGGACATGGTTATGTTGCGTGTACCTCTGTACATTTGTGTGTGTCTATTTCATCATTCTTCTTCATCATCAACATTTAATCCCATCCCCCAGGGCTAACAACCCTGGGACAATAAATTACTTATTCCCCCTAAAGAAAAGGGAACGTGCACTTACCCCGATATTTAATCCCGAGTCCCTCTGGGATGCACGTAACGCTTGGCCTCATGATGGCCGATTCGCGAAACAAAACAGCAGCAACAGCAACAATTATTATTATTATTATTATTATTATTATTATTATTATTATTATTAAATTGTGGAGAGGGTCAGTCCGATAGTGGTGGCGATGGTGGATATAGTGTGGATTAGAGGTGGTTCTGATAATATCAAAAGTATACCGTGATAACTTAAAGAGATCAAAGCAGAAGACGAGGAACAAGGGGGGAAAATTGAAATGAAGAACAGGCAAAGGAGTGAAAAGAGAAATGGAAAAGTGATGATGAAAAACTAGGAGGAAGCAACGTAAAGGGCAGTAAGTTGCAATAGAGATGAAAGACTAAAGGAAGTTGTGGGAAAAGGAAAAGCTTATCTGAAGAAATATTAGCGCCCAGAGAAGGAAAAAAACTTAACGGAAAGGGAAGGAGTTTATGAAAGATGTTATAACAACACTTTAATTAAAAACTGTATGAAGGAAGAGGGTAGAAGTAAAGAAATAGAGACCCAAATGAGTAGAGTAAAAAAATGCGTCAATGGTATTGTGCAAAAGCAAGTGTGTGTGTGTGTGTGTGTTGTGTGTTTGTGTGTGTGTGTGTGTGTGTGTGAGAGAGAGAGAGAGAGAGAGAGAGAGAGAGAGAGAGAGAGAGAGAGAGAGAGGAGAGAGAAAAAATTGTAGCAGAAGGACATAAGAAACAACATTGGACTGCGGGAAATGAGAAAAAGAGCTAGGAAATACAGAACGAAAAAAAATACTGAACTACATGTGAAAAACAGGTTGTGAGGATGAGACAATTGAGATACGTGTTTGCATAATAATTTTACTAATTTTAATGCTCCATTGTTGTTGTTGTTATTATTATTATTATTATTATTATTATTATTACTATTACTGCTGTTACCTAATATTATCATTATTACTATTATCATTATCTTTCACTATTATCATCACTAAAACTATTAATTCTTGCTGTTGTTATAAAACTGAATATCTTCTATTGATGATAACGATACATTGTGATAATAAATATTTATTTACTTGAAAAAAAAACAACTATTTTCAAGGACAGAAAATGAATAATGTGTCGAAAAGGTAACAAGTGTCGATTTCGTTTTTTCTTGCAATATACGGAGCAACTAGGCAATAAACATTTGAGACAGTGACGGGAGACCGTGAATGAGGAATGGGAAAACACAGAAGAGTGAAGATAGGGAAGGCTGGGTCCATCCTGTGGGCATACGGGGGCGGCTCCGCGCAAAGCCAGGCCCGTGTGGAACGGGGCGACGAGGCCCAGCATGTGGCAGCGGGGCGAGGTGTGGGGCAGGCGGAGCGGGGCGGGGAGGAGCGGGGCGGCGAGGAGCGGGGCGGGGCGGAGCGGCGCGGAGGGAAGGAGCGAGGCGGAGAGGAGCGGAACGGGGCGGAGCGGGGAGGGGAGGAGAGAGGCGGGGAGGGGCGGAACGGCGCGGAGAGGGGCAGAGCGAGGTGGAGAGGAGCGGAATGGGGCGGGGCGGAGTGAGGCGGGGCGGAGCGGGGCGGGGAGGAGCGGGGCGGGACGGAGCAGGACGGAGCGGGACGGAGCGGGGCGGACCGAGGCGGAGGGAAGGAGCAAGGCGGAGAGGAGCGGAACGGGGCGGAGAGGGGCGGAGCGGGGAGGGGAGGAGAGAGGCGGGGCGGAACGGGGCGGGGAGGAGCGGGGCGGGACGGAGCGGGGCGGAGCGGGGCGGAGCGGGGCGGAGGGGGACACAGGTCGTCGCCGGCGCCAGCGCAGCCCGTAAATTGGGCGCCGCGCCCATTAGCCACTTCATTCTGCTGCAGCTCGGCTTTAAACACCCCGTCCACGCCCGCCTCTGCCGCCGCCGCCTCGCGCTATAATTAAGATATTTATGGGCGGCGACGCGGAGAGACGCGAAGCCAAGCGAGGCGCGGCCAGGCCACGGGGGAGGAAGGAGCAGCGCGGGCGAGGAGAAAAAGGCGAATATGACGCGGGGCGGCGACGCAGAGAGGGGACAAGTCAGGCGGAGAGATCCGCGATGTGAAGTGAACCCGAACTGCCGTTTGTGGCGGGGATAATATGCCTCCGGGCGTTTGGCTTTTAACGTGTTGGGTAGACGAATGGGTGGCTGGGAGAATGTGGTTGGGAGAGTGCGGCTGGGAGAGTACGGCTGGGAGAGTACGGCTGGGAGAGTGCGGCTGGGAGAGTGCGGCTGGGAGAGTGCGGCTGGGAGAGTGCGGCTGGGAGAGTGCGGCTGGGAGAGTGCGGCTGGGAGAGTGCGGCTGGGAGAGTGCGGCTGGGAGAGTGCGGCTGGGAGAGTGCTGTTGGGAGAGTGCGGTTGGGAGTTGGTCTGAACGTACGGCATGTCCAGTGGCACATTAAGGAAGGACGACACGCAGGAGCGAGCGGGACCTATCAGCCTGGCTTGCGTGACCGTTATATGTAAGGCGCATTGTTTCGCTAATGGAAAAAGTTGTGGTAACAATGCGACTGCGACACATTTTCAACTGACGCAAGCCAAGCTCTAAGCCGTGCTTTGTCGTGAATGGGCCATGATAATAGCAAAAAGGCCAAGACGAGCGTCTGCAGGTCTCCCTGTATCCCATGGCGGCGTCCCATTGACAAGCGATCGGGAAGGCCTGAATGGAGCACGGGTGGGGCTGCGGGTTCATCTCCGAATGCCAAACGACACTTTGCTAATGCGGCGTTGGCTGGCTCTCTGAAGACATCCCTGTGAATTCGAGTTACCCGCATCTCTAAATAATTCAAACAAATCTAAACAATACAAACATCTCTAAACAATACAAACTGGATAAATTATCTCTTTTCAAAATAAGTTCTTTTAAAAAATATTCAAAATATTTTTGCAGTAATCGTAATATATTTGTTTTTAAATACATTTGGATAAAACGATATTTGGTTACATTTCTCAATTAAACTGAAGACAAGTTCTTGTTTGCCGTTTGTTGCATAAAACATTTATTAATTTTATTTTCGAGCTAATTTTGATTTTGGTGGACGTAAGTATTCGTGCACGAGGGAATGAGTCTGTGAATGTCTTTTCGCTGCTCTTGAATTGTAGAGCTGGTATCATAAATCGCATGATTCACTTTGCACACTGCGCAGAAAATTGAGAATTGGAATGTTCTCCAGGAAGGAATTCAACGTTGTGCTGACGTTTGTTTTTGTCTCGTTGCTGTGTCATCATTACTCATTGAGTTTACTCAGATCGTGCTTGACGAATCATGAGTGTCGAAGCTTCTTTTGTTGAAAAGTGCTTATGACGTTCACCAACAAATTACATGGATGTCCAAAATCCTTTGTCCATTTGATAATCACTCATATTATTTTATTAAGAGGCAAAACGTCGCATCATTCATGTTGTATCATAGGTTGATAAATTTATCCGTTTTATTTTTCTCTAGAAATTGTCCAGTAATATTCTCTCTCTGAAGTCAGGTATTCGTGAGGAAACCACGAAAACGTCAAACAGTGATTTACAAATATTATATTGATGAAAACTCAGACTCCTATAGTCACTGCAAATAATGCCAAGTATTTCAGTTTGTATTCAGATTTCCGTGTTCCTGTTTTCATATAAACGAGTCAAATTTCTCAGCGTTTAGACTACCAATGACATGTTGTCAGCATGTGATGGGACATGTTTCGGCCCCGTCATTAGAGATGCTGTCGCCGCCATGTCCGAAGGATAAATATAACAACATTGCAAAGAGGAAAAACCCCTGCGACATGTTGTGGTAACAATCGTGTTTTAACAGGTTCGAAGCGTTAAACTAGGGGTTTCTAGAAGGTAGTACAGTAAGTAAGCAGAGCCGCTATGCTTACCTCTAGTGGAAAACAAAGGCAATTTAAGAAATAGCTAGTAAGGTAAGCGTCTCAAATTTTGCTATTCGTATATTTCGACATTTGTCCAAATTAACAGCATCATGATGAAATTTAACACTTTTAATTCAAGTGGAAATCGCGGTATTACAAAAAAGGAATTCAGGAATATTTTGTTGTTACTTTACAAAAACATTGTAATTTGAAGGTAATATGCCCACATGTAGGTTTTATAGCCATTGTCAAATTAACACCATGGAACCAAGGCTAGCTGTACTAATACATAATATAAATTACACTCTAACCTTACAAAAAACTGAACGACCTGAAATAAATCCTTTTTTAAAACAATAGCCCGAGAGTTTATAAGACGTTATAAGGACAGAGCGTCTTCAGCGCGTTATCGACAATAAAAGCTTCAGAGTGCGAATATGCGAATCAAAAAGTCTGGTAGTGTGTTCGCACTTCTCAAACCCTCCCAGAATGCATGCACAATCAATCGAAAATAGCTTCAGCTAACACCATAGCCGCTTCTTGGTCATATTTGCATCACTTACCTTACGTAGAAAAACATGTGCTCGTACTGCAATACTTAACCTAAAGTTAAAGTAAATATTGAAAACTAATAGTACTGAACATATGCAATTCATTCAGTGTAGGTATGAATCTGCACTGATTTCAGCTATGTTAATTCAGTTACGGTACTCATATTTTAACAATGCAGGCATTACACTTAAAACATTTTGATGGCCCTCAAATTGCCTATTCAAGTCATTTAGAAACCTGCGTCTCCCATTTCTACGTATATTTGACAAGAAAATATCAAAGGTATTACGTGTTGTAAAAAAAATTAATGTAAATGACCTTGTACATTTTAAGCGTACTCGGAGACAAAGACTGAGAAACTCTTACTTAAACAATTATACGCTTGCCTCTTTCTTTGATAAAGAGCAGCTTCTTTCCAGACAATTTTTCGCCCTTTTTGTAATAATACAAGTTCCTGAGCTAGTTAAAGTAATGTTCAACAGTATTTTAATTACATTTTGATATAATTTTTTTCCGAGATATTTTGAGACCTCTTTATCGAAATACAAGTGTAAGATAGTATAATAACTATTAAGAACACAATACCTATGTTTGTTGCATGAACATTCAAAATATTAATAATTGGTATTATTATTAATAATACAACACGACGTTCAACATGGAACACATTGCGAAAGATTGTTTTCTTATAAATGTTTCGTAGTACTCCAAATAGTTTCTTCATTGTACTTCAAGAAATATGGTTGAATGTAAGCTAGCTGGTTGTGACTAAATACTATCTTTCTACTAGCACTTTGATGGATTTTTATTGTGGATTTTTTTTCTTTTAACTAGGAGACATTTCTATAATACGATCTTTCCACCATGCGATCATAATGCGATAATGCGACATTTCTATAATAATATATTTCATCGCATTCACAATAGTTCATCGCTTATAGTTTTCTCATCATTTTCTAATTTTTCTTCCTTACTTCAGTGTCGAAATCTCTCTGTGAATACCATTGCGAAACACTTTTTATTGCGTCTCATGCTCTTAAAAAATGCTCCTGTTTCCGCTTGACAGATTTGATACTACAGTGCACAGCGTAGTGTATCACGTTTCGAAATACGTGGAAGTGTCGTGGATTATTAGTGACGATTTGGACATGTTTGGCGGCTGTAGGCACAGTATTTCAAAGCTCATTATGTCAAGGAAGATTGGAGGACGGTGTAAGGAACTGAGGCAGCGAGCGGGAGCGCTTCATTAAGCCTCGAAATCTGTGACTGGAATATCCTGAATGAAGAATCGTTTGGGGGTAGGGAAGGCGAAGCAAAACATGACGATGTCACTTCCTTCATTAGAAATTCCAGACGTCTGAACGGTTTTCTATTTGGGTGTTCTAAAGTGCGCATTAAGAGACTTTGGAATGCTATTCGCGAACGGGTTTGGCGATTAGCTGCTTAAAGGGTTTCGTGTTGGCTTCAAGAGTTGGCAACTTTCTCGATAGAACCTTGTGATGTGTCACAAACATCGTTGTTCTTGTCCAGTGGAAAACAACTTTTCAGAGTCCAAGATTATGTCCGTAAATCTATTTAATATTCGTTGTAGTTTGTAAGTTTTAGTAGTAAAGGTACTGTTTACCGACTGCGCCAAGGAAAGATGGTTATGTTTCTCACCGTAAATTTTGTAGGTTTTTCTTCCGTCCCTACTTTTTACACTTTTGAACCAGTTGCTAAATTTTAGAGCAGGACGAAACACGTTATCTTTTCAACATTATTGTGATGGAAATTGTGTAAAATTACTTAAATTTCGATACGATGGATTCTAACAAGGTAAAATGTTCAGTTATATACAAGTATATGTATATACTGTTATATACAAGTATATGACCTTGTATAATGGTCAAATAATGTATTACGTTGGTCAAAACCGTATCTATCTAACAACGCATTGATTGAGTTAAGAAAAAACAATAAATCAAATATTATTACCATAAAGCTTATAAAACCATCTGCAAGAGCATGTTTCTTAATGGTTACTGCGACTCCGTATTAAATATTCTATTTATAATTTATTTACTTTTTACTTTATTCACTTTATAACAACTCAGGTCTTCAGTGACCTCATTATGTGTTTACATCAGTATCATTATTATATTACATTACATTAATCAATTTACTTATTTAAAATAATTTTAAAATTTTAATACAACATTCTGCTAATTTAAACAGTGTATATAGGCCACCTTTTATTTTCAGTAATATCCTAGCATTATCAAGTCATGGACATTCAAGAATAATATGAGGAGTAGATACTGTATCGCCGCATTTAGGACAGGGTTCAGGATAGGTTTTTTTTGAACAGGAGACAGGAATTTCGGTTAAAGTGACCAATACGTAGTCTTGAAATGATGACTTGTTCTCTTCTTCCTAATCTTGATTTTGGGAGACCCGATTCTAGAATAGTTTTTACTTTATGAAGTTTTGATGTCTATCTTCTATTGTGAATTCCAATACTTTAAACAAGAATCCCTGAAAAAGTTTTTTGAATGTCTTTTTGAGTTCCATGAATTTGAGATTCAACATTTGATTGTGATTGGACGCTGCCTTTTTTGCAGCTGTGTCTTTCTCATTCCCAATAATTTTCGTATGAAAAGGAATCCAATCTAGTTCTATTTTGATTCCTTTTGAGTTTTGGGTTATTATGAGTTCCTGGATATTTTGAATGATTGAATTGTTGGGGTATCGATTTTCAATGGCTTTAAGATTTGACACTAAATCAAAAAAGTTGACTATTTGCAAGTTATATGATGAGTTGATTCTGATTTCCACGGCTTTAAGCATTGCATACCCTTCACATGTAAAAATTTAATTTTCTACCTGTGAAGAACAATTTTTAATATTCTTTTAAAACAGTATTTTTTGTTTGTATTATCGCACCGGTTGTATCGATCTGAAAAGAAGAGTCTTTGGCCTGACTGTTCCAGTGATTCGCGGGTTCGATTCCCGCAAGGTGTCGGAAATTTACTTGAAATATTTAACACTACTGATTTTCTGGCATCTGTTGGAATGGAGCGGATGGAATGGATAAGGGTTGACTGTGATTTACCAGATCACTTTCAGGCGACTCCAGTAGCAGCATCCTTGAAAACGGGTCACGGACCGCAAGCAATCCGTCCTTCAGTGTACTGTATTCATTTTCATCCTTAAAGCCAAGCTATGGTCCTATCCTTTAATGGTCCATACCATTGATTCGGAAAATGACAAGCGTCACAAATCTGAAAAACAGCGGCACGCTGTAAATTCCTTAGACGTGACGTACATCTTGTGATAATATGTTAATACCAATCGGTAAATAAAATAAATATAAGTAAATATATAAAATAAATAAATTCGACGTGGATGACCGAGGTGGCTAAGAGCGTGTACCGACTCAGCGTTTCCCTCCGAAAGTCGCGGGTTCGAGTCTCGCCTTGGGCACGGTTCTTTGTCCCTTGTGTCTCGTGTATGTGGGGGAGATCTGCTGACCCCAGATCGGAGGAGCCCGCAAGTGTGTTGGTGCCTAGTGTATAGTCGAAAATGAGTCCCATCGGGACGTGAAGGGTAACCGGCTGTCGGCTGCATAAAAGTCATAGAAAAATAAATAAATAAGATGAATGAATAAATAAATAAACGTGTGGCCTCGAAGGCACAGAGGATTACAACAGCGTCCAGTGACGCGGAGACAAAGGCTGTGATCCCAATGCGGAGTAAGGCAAGGGTGTGTGGTTGAATCCCTACATTTTTACCTTTTATATAATCCCTGTACTTTATACCTTATTTTTGAATCCCTACCATCATTTTTGTACTATCGTTTCCTTTTTCAAATATCGATTATCATTCACTCGTCATAATCAACTCTTCCAAAATCCGTCCAGCGGAGGAAAGCCTACTCTCGAAATTATAATATGTCACTCATTATAAATTGAACGACCGTCATGTTCGCATGGTTAAAATTTCTGAGTTGGTTAATGTCATGATTCATTTGCTAAGAGTATTCGAAGTTAACCCATTGTGAGAAATTAGCTTTTCCATCAGCATTTTAACTAAGTTGTTGGAATATTAATGGTTTCTTCCAATTTCCAAAGTTTCACTTCGTCGTCACCAGCTTAATGTTGCACAGGGGAGTCTGAAGTTTATTGAGCAATTAATGGAAATTTAAACTGTTGTGCAGAATTGGAAATATTCAAATAGCTTGTTTTTAAGCAATGCCTGATTGCTTGACTTTTTCAAACGAAGCATGTGACTCATTTAACGCGCGTGTACTTTATAAAATATTATTTTCGTAGAGTAACTTATAAATCTCATACTAGATAATATTAATAGGTGCTAATTATACATTTTATAACAGATAATATTACAGGGTCCTTTAATGACGTTGCAAATTCAACAATACATAGCATTACTCCAAGGTGCGAGTATTGCTGGGGTACTCGCAAATTACACTATCATATTTTTCCTAGTGTCTTCATTACTACAAAACAAAGGGTAGTATTAAGTTTTTTCTGTTAAATATATTTTTATGAACCATAATTGCATTGAAGAAACACTTTCTCTTCCATGCAAGCACACAATCAAAAACTTGTTTGTTATATTTTTCTCAATTTTTTGCTAGGTTTTAATACGGTTGTTTGTTGACTTTGCTTGTATTCCCAAAACAGAGTTTAAAAAAATAGGTAGGCTATATTTTTTTCACCAAATAGCTTACAGGAAAGTAGAAATGTGCTATATGACAAGATGCACATTACATCTACACGTATTCTTACTAAGTCCCTTCTCGCAAGCAAGTTCCATTTTTCTCTGGCCCAAGCCAATCCATCACGCAGCTGGAGCAGTCAGGTAATCCGATAGCGCGGCACGGGGTTTCAATCTCTCACGCTCTGCGAGGAAGGTGAAAAATCTCGTTACAAGCTCATCGCGCAGATAGTTATCGTCAATCTGAAAGGAGCGAGGTTATATAGTCCGCGCTCCCAACGTTTTGGCAAAAAGCTCGTCACCTGTTTTCCCAGCCAGCCTCGCGCCCGGCGCTGGGCAACACCTGGCAGGATCTCCGAGACACTGACCGAACATGTTGGATGTAAAACGCAAGAGGCTCCGCGTGTAGCTACAGATTCGTGTGCGATGGAAATTAGAGCCGTGCAGAATCCGGTTTGGCCTCGCCCAAACTCGATGCCAACCGGGAAGACTTGTACGCACGTTTCAAATGAATCACTTATCCTGTCGCCGTGTAAATGAAACTGGTTGACTCAAACACGTTCTTAACTTAGGCCTGCTACAAGAATTGAGGATTCCGAAGTCGTAGGTCGCCTAATTTAAGAGCTTAGCAAATCCACCTGGTTACGTAGGTTATAAGAAGCATTTTGTCGTTCGCTGTAATGCTGACACAGATATACTTTTTCAAGCTAACAGTATTTGTCTTCTAAGTAAACATATATAGGTACGTTTCATGCAAAAAAAATGGTGGTTAAACACGTCTGCAGTATGAACTAGGATAAAAAGTTTGGAAATAAATATGTGAAAAAAATCAGTGAGCAACGACATTTTGTTTTCTTGTGCGCTTATATCTGTTAATACATTTTCTCAATGAAACGTCAGTTTCCCAATTATCAAATGTTAGATATACATCAAAAATCGAGAGGAAGATGAGAACGAACATTGTCATACAAGAGACTTCGCTACTCTGATTGTGCATTAAGGCAACGTGCTGTGGTAACGTATAAAACAAATACACACGTGTTTCTCATCTGATGTCATATATCCATTACCTATCCAAATAACGATGTTCGCACTAATCGATATTTTTAATACGTGAAACACGCATTTCAATTCTTAAATACTTAAGGCTATGCCAAAAATATATTAATTATGCATATGAAATTATTATGAATAATCGAAGACTATATTTTCTTTGTTTTCCATTTTCTTATTTTTTTCTTTCTATTTAACAAGGAAACTGTAATTAATTAGCAACATTTTTTATTTTTTGTCATATTAAGGTATTTTATTGATTGATTTTTTATTGATTACTGATTCCATGCGCGTCCACTGCTAAGGTCATTAGTTCCGTCAGTGTGGTGCATGTTCTTTCCTCAGGAGGTGGCGGTGATTTCCTCCGCTGGATGGTAAGATCCGGTGCCGACCTACCGTCCGCTAACGGGACTTTCTCCAAGCAGGTATCTCCCATCAGCATGACACCGCTCAAGCCGAAAGCTCCCGGCTGGTCTCTGGGCAAGTGTGGTAGTGTAACGGATATTAGTGTGTGTAAGTAAGCGGTGGGGCTAGGACAAAAAAAAAAAAAAAAAAAAAAAAAAAAGAAAGGGACGAAATATCGTGCGCGGTCCGTTACCCGATTGTTTGAGTTCTGCTGTGTGACATTCGCCTGATGTTGAACGGAAAACTACCGATGAGCGCAGCCGGCCGCTCGAATTCTTTTCTAAACAGCGACTGAATTCGACCTAGTTCTCGAGCTAGTGTCGAAAATCCTCCCAACGTCGGAACTCGAACCGAGAACCTCCCAGTCAGAGGGTCTGCAGTGATATCAATTGATTCCCTGAACCACCTCTCCCGGTTGATATTTAGTCCCAAGTCTTTTTTTAGAATATATTTCTTTCCGCAGAAAAATTTTCTTCGTTTGCGTGTGAAACGGTTCCATTAATTTTATTGTAGTTTAAGGCATCTGTACCTTGCGGCGCGGCAGTCGGAAAGTGGGAGCATTCGCGGTGACATTACTCAATCTGCGCCGCGTTAAATTTCAATCAATCCGTTCGCTCCCGTCGGTCAACTGCGTGAAATTCAAACGAGACGCGCCCCGTTAAAAATAATCCGGTTCTATTCCGGGCGCCGCGCTGGCCGCGAAGGAAACGTCTAAAATCTCCGGGTGAGTTCTCGGAGCGGCGGCGCAGGTGCCAGCGCACCGGAAGCGGGAAGGGTCTGGCGTGGAGGAGAAGGGCGAGAAGAGCGACGAGAAGGTGTGAATTGCGGTGGCGGTTTTACGCGAAGAGCCATTGGACTGACTGCAGCCGAGAATTAGCAGAGCCCATTTTCAAATTATTTTTGCTATTAAGAGACAGTTAAAAGAAATGAAATAAAAGTAAAAAACCCTGTAATTTTACAGCAAACTGTTTTATCGTGATCGGAACAGTTTAATTCGTGGTAAGAGACCCTGTTTCACTCTACAGTACAACAGCTGCATTTATACGTCTGGTGGACTGCCTTTATACAATTAATAATATTAAAATAATACATTTTCAAATATATTCCTTCCGTTGAGTAAAAATAACGATGGTTAAGATTGGCACTTTTCTTATGCACTCATGAAATGAGACCAAATTTGACAGAAACCCTGAATGAACAATTACAAAGAAATATCACGACCGCATTGCCACCAATGTGAAAATTGCCATCAGCAAGTCAATTTTTACACGTGGAGACGATAATCAAACTTCCAACTGGAAAAAATAATGAAAAAAAACACACAGAAACCATGAGCATTTGTGTGCAACGCGTCTACACAATACCCCAACAATATTATTTATTTACTGCTTTTGAGTAAAGAACAGGACCGTCTAAGATTTGGAGAGGCCAGTTTTTCTGCAACACGAACACGGAAAATAGTCCAATTCATAATTCTAGCTAACGATATTATGATTTTTACTGTCGGTTTAGAAGTAAAGTAATTCCTCAACATTGACCAGGGTGAGGTTCCATAAACTCGTCGCGAATGTTAAATCCGCATGTGTTGAGTCTGTATAGAGTATGTAAACACTACAACAAACACAGTTAACAACCGCATATGAAGAAATAAAACACAATGTCTGAAAGTTGTTTCAAAGTTGAAAGTAATTGGATGAAGAAGATTTTAAAATTCATTTCATCGACCTCCTAGCTCTTTTAAAAATCTCCAAATATGGAAGAGTTGCTGCTTCTGTTTTTCTCTTAAATTCCGAAGTTTTCTTCCGTGTTCAGATCTGATTGGAATGCCTTTTCCACGAGGGCTTGTTGAAGTTTTTAGAATGTCAAAACAGTTTTGACGTTGAAGTGGTTGGAGGACGCTGTTTTTTGCGTTACTACTTTATCACCACTTTCGAGGAGGTTTCTTTGCTGATGGTTTCCCGAATATCCTCTCCAATGAGATATTTATCATTGAAAGTTGAAACGATCCTAATTTTTTCTGTTTATGTTGTCAAAGCTCTCGCCTCGAATTTGACGTAACTGATTTTAAATACTTCACAATCGAGTTATTCTATTATTCTGACTTGAATTTCAACTTGACATTTTTGGAAAACGTGATGACATTGAGCTCCGGTCTCTGCCAAGTTGAGTTCGTGGATGGTGATATTGAAGAAAATGAAATCTTGTCGCTCTTCAGAAAAAAATAAATAGAACGACCAAATGATGAATTGGCGAATTCTGTAGTCGCAAAAATTAAAACCGGTATCATTTCTCTAATCACGGATGTTCGAAAGTTGGGAATAGTTAATTCACAAATGTTTATGGATTACTGTTTTAGAGAAAAAGGCAACCAGTCGAGTGAAGCACCGGCCGTGCTTATACAAATCCAAACAACGCTCGCGATGCACTTACCGTTCAAGTAATTTTGTGGGGTGTAAAAAAATCTCAGTTTCTTATAATTGTCATAATGCCTGGTTTTAATTCTGTCTTATGACTGTCGTACATTAATTATAGCCTTTTGCATTTTTTACTTCTTTTCAGCAAGATATTTAGTAGACTCTTCTATAAAGAAAATACCGTTTTACGGATGAAATAACATTTTTCATTTTTGACGGGGGCTGCAAGGAGTACTCACACAATCCTAAATATTTCTTAAAGAAAAAATGGTTAATTTGATTATAAGAGTGAAGTTCTTGAAAATGGCGAGCTGTAAGAGACTTCTGAAAATAATAGTTAATAAAACCTTGGGTTACTTTTGTCTTGCTTTATTTTGTCTTCTTTGAATCTAAAATATAAATAAAAAATGTTAGACCAGAAGGGAATACACATTTGGCGTTAATATTTTACATTTGAAGGAATACTTTTTCTCAAAACTTAATTTAGATCAATAAAAGGCAACAATTCAATGAAGAATAAGTAACTTAATTACTAAAGAAAAGCACAATAAATAATGCATTAGATCGTTTAGCAAAGTACACATCAAGCATACACCTGAGATAACTGCTAAAGTAGTGGTGGACGATAAAATGTAACATTCATACAATATTAAAATTGCGTCAATGTAACAAGCACACGTTCATACGTAATTACGTAACGTTATTTTCGAAAACTTGTGTGTTATGGTTAGAATTAGTTGGTAGGTTGATTAGTGATTCCGGGCGCGTCAACTGCTAAGACCATTAGTCCCGTCATTGTAGTGCATGTTTTATCGTGGAGATGGTAGTCATTTCCCAGTGGCTGCCGAGATCTGGGGCCGACCTACCGTCGACTACAGGGTTTCCCCAACCAGGTATCTCCCACCTGCGGGGAACTGACCCAGTAGGGACAAGCTCTAAGATCCGGACCGGTTTCCCGACATGTGTGGTAGTGAAGTACATGCAAATGTAAATGTGTGTAACTACGGGGTAGGATAGGACAGGGAATGGGAAGGAAAGATCGCGTGAGTCCAGTGGCCCGTTTTGTAGGGTACTGAGTCCCCATTTGCCGTTATTGATCGGAGAAATCACGGAAAACTACCGATCAGAGCAGCCGACCGCTAGAATTCTCCTCCAGACAGCGACAGAACTCGACCAAGTTATCTACCTAGTGTCGAAGATCTTGTCACTGTCGGGACTCGAACCTAAGACCTCCCGGTCAGAGGCGCTGCGGTAACATCAGTTGAAGCCCTGAGCCAGGGTGTATTGTAAAGTTAACATAACTCTCATTATTTGGTATTCATATTATTTTCAACAAATCCTTACGCTGTAAATCTGGGCGCCAGTCGTCTCCAGGCGATCACTGACGTCACGAAGGAGCACGCGGCTTCCGAGCGGCGAGGGCGCAGTGCGCGAGGGCGTCGGTCGTCCGCAGGCCGCCGCGCGCGTCCGCTCGAGGGGCCACTCCGCAACTGTCTGGGCAAACACGCGCGCGCACACACTTGGAGGTACACAAGGCCGTAATGGGCCGAGTGCCCACTCTGAGACCTAAGCTGCTACTTTGGCTGGCCGCCGCAACCTTCGACTGCTGCCTTTCCTCGGCGGCCATTTCACATTCTCGACGGTTTCTCGCGATTTCGAGGCGTTGTTGGAAATACTGTCTGGGTGCCCGACACCTCGCGATTTCGATGCGTTGTTGGAAATACTGTCTGGGTGCCCGACACCTCGCGATTTCGATGCATTGTTGGAATGAATGTCTGGGTGCGCGACACCTCGGGATTTCGAGGCGTTGTTGGAAATACTGTCTGGGTGCCCGACACCTCGCGATTTCGATGCGTTGTTGGAAAGAATGTCTGGGTGCCCGACACATCGCGATTTCGAGGCGTTCACTCTCAAAACCTATTTGAAAGGAAGGGCAATTTCGTTTATAATACCATATTTTACGTATCCGATAGTCAAATGTAATTAATTGTGTTATGTTGAAGTTTTTTTTATTAAACTACAGATTTATAATTGAATTTGCGAATAATCACGTGTTTTCTTTGTTGCAGGTAAGAGCAGCCAAACATGGTATTTGCCCGTGTGTAAGAAAAATCCTTTTTGCTAGTGAGTACACAATTTTTTGACTAATTATTCATTTAGACTTACTAATTGAGAAATCCTGTATGCTTTTTATATTTATAATAGAATTGAAATTAAACACTTAATTGGGAAATCTCCCTATATAACCAATGAAAGGTATTAAATTCGGGATCATGCGTGAAATATTTGGAAGTCTATATATTTGTTCAAATTGTTACTTAATTGAATGCCTGAAAGATTACATAGTTGCGCGTTTAGCAATCAAAACAGGAATATGTTCGGATTGCTAAACGTGATGTTACTTATTAAAATAATTAGATATATTAATAATTAGATTTATTTATAATTAGATATATTAATAATTAGAATAGATTCATATGAACGGAATTAAATCTGATCTACGAGTACTTAAATAATAGTTTCTGCTTCTTCAATATTTTAAGTTAATAGATTTTGATATTAACATTCTCGATAGTGAGATAAAATGGTACAATCATATATCAATAATGCCAATGAACCCACTTCGATTCATAGCTATGAACTATAGAACAGAAGAAGGGACATTGGTAAATCGAGAAGAAAAAATGGGTGCTGGAATAGATCTAAACCCTATCGCGTAGAAGAAGAAGAAGAAGAAGAAGAAGAAGATATTGACTATAGAGTTTACTGTAGCAATCATACTACATAATTTAAGGAAAATTTCGCCGTACAGTTACATAGAGTATTGTTCTTAAGAATTCATGTGCAAATTGAAAGAAAGTGAAACCACTTAAGAACATGGATCAATTATTATATTATGATTATAAATACTATGAATGCAATCAATATATTTTTAATTTTTACTAATAATATTAATTTACCAAGGGCCGGTGGCATTCTCTTAAATGTGGCAGGATTACACGAAAACAAAAGAACCATTTGAGTATACCAGATCCATGATACTGGAACAAGGAACCTTGTTATATGTGTATACTCCAACGGTTCTTTTTTGTCTGTGTATGCGAATAAATTACAAAGTGACGTTTCGGAAGCGAGACTGGTGTTAAGATCAGACGAAAAAAAACATTTTTTCGAAAATTTAACCATTAATATTCCGTGAAAAAATATTTCAACATATATTTGGGTAAGTAAAATTAATTACAAATTTTACTTCAGTCAGTATTTTGAACCAAAAGGAAAATAAGATTTCGATGTCCAATATTACGAATACGAGATATCAAGGAATCCGAGATACCAATCCCATATATATTAATCCCATATATATTAAGGCTTTAACTGCATTTTATTGGGACATACGCGGAGTGTAGTCCCCTCGACTTCAAACTGTGACTGTTTATCCCCCAGCCTCTTGAATGCCTATCAGCTTCTCACGGCTTTCGAGAGCCACACTCAGCCGGTTCATGTACACATCTCCCCACGGCTTGTAGCTGTCATCACCCACTACAAGCGAGGCAGGGCCGGTTCTTCACAGGAAGCGCTTAATGGGTTACAGGGAAGACTCCCTGCAAGCTATGAGTGCGGAGGGGAAAAAAACCAAGTGTCATCTTGACTATTCATTCAAATTTACACAACCAGCTTTATTAATTTATTCCTAATCGTCAAGTTGGTTTTCATGTTTTGTCTCTTCCATTCAGTAATATTTTAAACTATTGTATAATAACACTGTTAGGTGGGTCAAAACATTCATTATATTGGAATTTATGATTTTTTTTATGAAGGTATCTCTAATATAGAATACTTTTAGTTCACCCCTTCAATTTTGGATTTCCTTTTTCCTAATAAGTTGTATTCGTTAGGAATTATTCTGTGAAGATTATTCAATTCATACTGTAATGAGATCTGAAATTACAAGATGAGAAATTAATGAATATCTGCTTTTTTTTACCTTTTTCAACCAGGCAATTTTGGAAATTGTTGCATGACCTTTAGGAAAGATCATCTCCATGCCGTATTTCAACCATGAACATGGTTAAACATAAAATCTGTTGTATTTATTATTTGCATCATTGAATTTATTCATTTATTCTACTTGTAGTATGTAATATTCATTGTCTAGTTTAATACGTCGTATATAAATAAAAAAAGCTGAAAGAAAGAGGCGCAAATACCGAGTTGCCTCCTTCCTCTTGTTTTAGGCTGCCCATGCCTGTTGGTTGCAAGTTGCAACGCACGTTACCATCGTGTGAAAGTCAGAAAAAATTCGTTTGAGACCCTTAAAACCTACCTTTTGAGTCCTGGAAGGAACAAGAGTTATGTTCTTATATCTTATACTGTTACCAAGACATCGTAACCCTTTTGGATGTTTATTTCATTGTTGGAGATTACCGCATTTCGTGTCACTGATTGTCAGAAATATTTTAAGATGGTACTAATATGATTTTGTTTCCTCCAAAAATAAATAATGATTTGTAAATTGTAGAATGTGTGCGATTACACCTAGGGTATTTTATTCATTTACAAAACTCCCACTATCAAATACGTCGCTCTTGAATACTTACTTTCATTTCAACGTGGAAATAGCAAACCACCGGAGCGTAGTGTTTCTCTACCCGTCTCTACTGTTCAACAGCTCTATTGGCTCCCTTTGTAAGTCTGTGCGATAGAACGTACGCTGTGGGCTATTTGTTTTCGCGGGGAGGAAAAAAACACGCGCCCCCAGCCTCGCAGCGCTTTTCGTCGGGGCGGCTGCGGCCGGCCACGCCCCCGCCCCCTCCCCCCGCCCGCGGGTGGGCGTCGCCCCCCCCCGCTGGATGTAGCAGTCATCACCCACTAGAGCGTGGGTGCGTGCAACCCGCTCCACCTCCGCTCCCGTTACCGCCGCCGCCGCAGCGCAGTGAGACAGCAGCTGCATTTCGGAGAAACAAGAATCAACGGTCACCCGGAGAGGTGGCTCAGGGCTCCAGCTGATGTCTCTGCAGTGCCTCTCACCGTGAGGTCCTAGGGTTTGAGTACCGGCGGTGGCAGAATTTTCGACACTAGCTAGATAGCTAGGTCTAATTCAGTCGATGTCTGTAGTAGAATTTCAGAGGCCGGCTGCTCTGATCCGTGGTTTCTCCGATCAAAACCAGGCGACTGCCGAAGCAGTATCGTAACAAACGGGCCACGGACCGCACGCGGTCTTTCCTTCCTTGTCCTATCATCACGCTTAGTTACACACACACATACCTGCACTGCACTACACTACCATACAAGCCGGGAGACCGGTTGTGAGCGTAGAGCTTCTCCCGGATGTGGTGATGTCCCGTTGGTGGGAGATACCTGGTTGAGAAAACCCCATTAGCCGACGGTAGGTCGGCGCCGAATCTTACTATCCAGAGGTGGAAGTCACCGCCACATCTCGAGGACAACACATGCATTGCACGGCACTAATGGCCTTAACAGTTGACGCGCCCGGAATCACTTATCAATCAATTAAGAATCAAGGGCTGATCTACATGAGATTTCACCAAAAGACGAGTTTTAGTACCACCGCTCAGGTAGCCGCTTGCTTACGGGTTGCCTCTGGCCCTCGGGTTGCCACCGGGGTTACAAGCCATACTTGAAGCTCAATTGAAGATCTAATTTCCAAAGGGGCGTAGTATTTCCATGAAACTTAAATTTTTCATGAACGGAATGAATTCACTGTCAGGCTTTTATTTCGTGATAGGATTAAAGGGTTTTCGAATAACGTTTCACATGAACAAAAATGCCTCTTCGATCACAATATTTTCCTGTATAATGGATAAGCTTCTGATATAGATACGTAAAACTAGAAAACAACGAAAGTGGAGATATGCCAATTTGGAAATAAGCTCTTCATTTCCGGGAAGGCTAGGATTGTGGAGGGAAGTGCTTTGGCCGCAGAAGGGTAATAGGAAACGGGGAGGAGTGAGAGGAGAAGGTCCCGGCGATGCTCTAGTCATTTTCAGGGCCGTGGTATCCTGAATGTAACTCGTTGGGCAGACCTTATGTACGTAGCATGTAGTTAGAGAGCGGAAAGACTGGTGCAAAAGGTCGCAGGTTCGGTTCTCCTTAAGGACCGGCTGCTTGTCCCTTGTTTTTTGAGACTGTTGACAGAAGAAAATCTGAGAAGGAATTCAACAAGCGAGCCAATACCAAATACTAATGTCATTTAATAAATCGCCTGCTGGATTTACGCCTTAGGTTGCAGATAATAATAAAGGAAGATTGTTTTAGATTCACAATATTCGTGGAATTAGGTGAGTATTTAGTAGAAAAACTTTAACTACCTTGGGCGTGGGTAATAGTGTTCCTGAAACGAAATAAATAGCTCCATTGCTGTAAATGTTGGAGAAAGGTGTGTGTGTGTGTGTGTGTGTGTGAAGGGGGAGGAAAAATATTCAATTGCACCGCATACTTTCTCGTATTAATGGTAACGGTTAGGCAATAATATAATTTTGAAACGTTTCTACTACTAACACTTCAGCCATCTCTTGAAAAAACAAAAACAAAACAAAATTACACCAAAACGGTTAATAACTGATAAGTAACGTTTTGAAACAAGAGTACTAGAAATTACTAAAAGATACTGTGGATGTTGAGAGAGAAATTTATTTTTAATAACGTAGAATTTTAGGAGGATGATGCATTTTTTTAACATTTTCGATTTTCAGAATTCCGGAGGTGTTAATGAAAATTTGGCTTGTGATTTTTATAAGCTTAATTGTTTTACTCCATATCTCTGTTGTTCTGCTGGTCCCCTCGGAACGTTTTACCTCTAAAAAAAAAAAAGATTGTTAATACTGGCCTTGGATACTCGCGCTCTCAATTATACTGCGATTTATGCAACTCTGCCACTGGCAGGAATCAGCTGTTGACAGTTTCATTCAATCGGGAGCTTGAAAGTCACCACTATGATGATGTTCAAGCTCCCGATTGGATGGAACTGTCAACAGCTGATTCCTGCCAGGGCCAGAGTTGCGAGAATCGCAGTATTACAGTAAGAATTTCCTGTGTATTAAATAGTTCGCGAATTTGAAATTTCCGCCGGTTGACGATTCAACTCGCGCACTGTGCCTGTCCGCCTCTTCCCCGTCCTCCGGTTCCTCCTCTCCTCGTCATCACCCACCTCTCGAAATAGCGCCCGGGGCGTAAACACGGCCGCAGGCGCGCCGCGTCCCCCGTCCCTGCCGCGCCGCGGCCGTGGGCGGATCCCCTTTCGAAACCTCGCGCCAATGCCCCCTCCCCCTCCACTTCCATGCTCCCTTCTAATCCCGCATCTCAAGTCGAATGACATGGCGTCGATGGTGTAATGGTCAGCGTATCGAGTTGTTATATCTAAGTTCACGGGTTCAAACCCGACCAAAGCCGTGGATGTGTAGCGGCGAAACGAATTTCCTTTGGAGGAGAAGTAAAGGCGGCTGCCCCATGTTGTAGATTTACGGCACTTATATTATCCTCAATCCGAAATGAAGCCTCAATCCGAAAATCGCCTGTTTCGTCGCCCAAGTAATACCTTCTTTCTCCGCAAGTTGGTCGGAAGGAGCGTGGCCATATTGGTGTGGTCAGATTAGCGTGGAAGAGTTTCGCCTCGTAAAATAAGGTATCATTGAATTGGATTGGATTGAAAGAACTCATACGGTGATGTGCCGAACTGAGATTTAAAACGGTATTAAATAAATACAAATTTGTATTCGCGAGGTACCTTGAAAGCAAAGAACGTGAGTTTTTAAAGTGTCCAGGTTCCGTAGTACCTTTCTCCCCACCACCTCTCCCGCCGTGCCAGATCGTCTTTCGCTGCCCACGGCGCCTCTTGCGTTTGGACAAGCTCGGGGTTGAGCGTGGGCTATTACACTTGTTTGTTTTGAAACAAAGGAGCAGCATCGCCCGTTACGGGGATCGTCGTCCGTATTTGCGGTCGAGTATCCAGGGGTAATACCCTGCAAAGCACATGCGACTGTTTAAGAGCTGGCGTGCTAGTCATTTGACCGCAAGGCTTGCGAAAGATTTGGTGCGTATGTCATGGCGCACGGAAAAGAAATTATAGCGAGTTAATAGCGTCTAAATGGCGCGATAGAAATCATTAGAGTGAGACGTGTTTTGTGAGCAAACTTGTGAGGTGTAAAAACCTGTACACCGTAAAATTGAATGACTCTTCGAATGGTTTTGTGGTATTACGACCACTTGGGCTGCTGTGCGAAATTGTCTCTGCGGATGGAAAAATAATGCTTAATTTCGCACCAGAGAACGGACTAGTTGTGCGAAGTTGTCGAATCGGAGAACGTCTTTTTGTGTCATGGATGCGGTTATTTATGTTTGGGGGAAAAAATCTTGTGTGTCCTATTCAAGTAGCATAATTCTTAGAAATAGATCTTGTTATATGGTAACTCACTTTAATGCGCAAAGTTTTGTTCTATTCTTTTGAAAGTGGAATACATCCGTATTCAAGAGAATATTAAAATGCGTAACTCAAACATTAGCCGTTGCAATGTTTGTCGGTATTTTTTGTTGTTTCAGATTAAAATTCATCGACCGATAATTTAGTCGGGTAGTGGTTCATTTGTAAAACGTTAGGCTAATATTTTTTTTTCATTTGAAAAATGAGTTTAATGTGTGAAAAACAACGACAATGGTGTATAAAAAGTAGTTTGGAGGATTATCACAACGTTTATAGTTTTTCTAATCTGAGTAGTTACGTATATGAGGCAGAAATAGAATGTAATTGTTTGCTACTTTGGTGGATGTTGTACAATAAATCCCATTTAATTCTTTTTAATGTAGATTACCAACTATTATTTCATTATTTTATGAATCGGATTGATTTTCACCGCAAGATGAATAAATTTAATTTGTGAAGACAATTACCATTCGTTCACTTCAGCGTTTTCTTCCGCAGAATCAGAAGGTCATAATTTCAAAGGGTAAAACGACAAAGAAATCATTGAAAACTGTGTTGAAGGTTTCAAGAAGATCTAAATAACTACATCGTAATTTTATTTTATGGAGCATGTGAACTTTCTTTGCGGCTCTAGATATTTATTTTCGGACGCAGCTCGCATGCGGGAGACATTTTTGATGCGTTTGCTCTGTGTCGACCGGTTTTTATGTGTATGCCGGCATGTCTGCCAGTTGCAGCTACTAGATGTTTACTTCGCTCAGTATTTTACTTCTCATCTTTGTATCCGTTTTGTTATGACATATGTATATGACATTGTTATAATGTATTATGCCAATGAAAATACACTAATGTAATATAACTTACGTTTTTTGAAAATTCTATTATTTGTCTGTTGTCATCGTAATTCAAATATTAAATTACAGACAAATTGATTTAGATATATTACTATTGGGGAAACTTTTTCTGGCTTCAGGATAACTCTAAAGTACTACAAACTTATAGATTGAAGGATTTTGTGTATTTTATTAATAAGGATTAGAACGAAGAAAAACTGTTTATATTCCCTTATTTAAAATTTTAAAGAATAAGCTGAAAAGATATTAATGTTCGCATTACAATAATGAAACATTAACCAATAAAATCTTAACTTTTTGGTCTCAAACACAGCCAAGAGGTAGAATATTCGTTGACTTGGTTATCTGACCAATACGAAAATTCAAATATCAAATATTTTGCTTTAATTGTCCACTTCTGGGAAAGAAACGGGTTTTGGAAATAAATTAACAAAAAATAGACAAAATTAAAAATTGGCCATTTTTAGATAAGGGATCTATTCAGAAAGAGGCATGCCAATCACCTATTGAATTCCACTTAATGAATTTAGTACTGTAGCTCAAGGATGTTTCGAAAACGTCGAAAATTTTCTGGTTCTGATGCCAATACTGGTGTTTCTACCTTATCGGTCGTCAGAATACAGTTCAATTGGGTTAGTGGAATTTACATTTTCGTCTTTGAAAGTGTAAAATTATTTTTGTTATAACTCGCACGTTTAGTTAACATTCTGCTCTTCGCGTTCCATCTTCGTAATTACAGTAAAAATGTGACGAATATTCAGGGCAATCCACGGCCACAGCAGTAACATCAGTTAATGCTCTGCGCCACATCTCCCGGTGGCACTGTGGGAATTCGCTCGTCTGTTATTAGGGGTCAATAAGCAAATGTTTGTTAAAAGCCTGCTCATGTGCAAGAGTCCAACCCCTGCGTGGCGCTCTGTCGCGGGCGTGGGCGGGGCTGGCACCCTGGGGCGAAACGGTCGGTGGCGTGAGCCCGCGCTGTCGTAAGGTCTATTTGTACTGGTGGCGCGCTCGTTTGGAGAGAAACAGTTGGACGGCGTTTGGGAAAACTAACGGATTGGCAGCGCGCGGTGGCGCGACGGGAGGGGCGCCAGGGCGGCCGGCCCAAGAAGCGCGTCTCAGTCCGTGGAGTTTGAACCTACCCATCGATAGTTCAATTGAATTTTACGTGGCGAAACTCGGGCTATCAGGCCCGCTCTTCCGTCTGACCACGCAAATTCAGCTACGCTCCTTTCACCATCTAGCAGAGGAAGGAGGTATTTCTTGGGCGACGAACAGTCGATTTTGAATTTAGCTCAGAGGCGTCATTTAGGCTTGAGGATCTTTTACATGCAAGTAAATCTACTAACATGGGAAAGCCGGCTTTACTTCCCCTACGAAGGATTTTTTCGCCCTTAAAAATCCACGGCTTCGATCGGGATTGAACCCGCCAACTTGGGTATACGATACAGTAACCGCGCGCATAGTTTACTCGTAAAATCTTAAAATTCTGAATTTTATCAATTAATTGTTTCAAATTTGTTTTATTTGCTTTCCAATCCGAATAGAATGATCAACGAACTATAACGTACCGAACTTCATTTACAAGCGTTTAACTTACATTTTTTTTCGACTAATACAAAAAAAAATTGTATAAATTTTCAGTAATTGTTAATTGGAAATTAGTGCTCTATATTGGTACATGTTTGCCTCAATTGTATAGAATGGGGAATATAGCGCGGGGAATGACAATAGTACCATAGTGTAACAGGGGCTTCACTTGTTTTTTCTTATACAGACATTGTAAAGGAAAAGATATGCCAACTTCAACGGTTCCATATGCCACAATACGTCTCAAGGAACTTGTGGCTAGTCACTGCATTACGGATCTCTGACGTTCGTTAGACATTTTCTTGATCAATGGAGTTTGGTAAATGAGAATGGAACATTAGGCCAAGGATGAGAAGAGGAGAACTGAATGGAAGGCTATCCGCTGTTTAGGCATCGCTCCATCGCCCGTCTGGAAGGATTAGAGGAAAGCATGGAAACGACCGATTTGAGCAGCCGGCTTCTGTAATTGTCATCCGGGCAGTGGACAACTTTGACCAAGGTAGAATTGCCTTGCCGCTGGTTGTGGCCTTGCCGCTGAAAATTTGCTTTCGCCGACTAAATCAGAACCTAACGCCTCGCGGTCTGCCACATTCATTTATGGATTTGCGATTACAAACGATATCGTAGCCGCTTCGAATCAGTTCTGACTTCTGAGCTGGAAAAGCGTTCACACATGAGCGTTACGTGGGGGCGAGGAGGTTGCTGTCGTTTGCACCGGAGCGGGGCCCGTCCGAGAGTCGGCCTTGGCCAGAAATGACTTGACGTGCGCAACCGTTGGGCCAAAATGCAGCGCAGCCGACGGCGGTTGCACTCTTTGGCACCGAGTGGCGTCAGGGGTTGAGACACAACAAGGCCCGAGGTTGCGCCAGGGAGAGCATCCAATTCATTAAAAGAAGTGGCGAAGAGAAATAAAATAAGGCGGTTCTGAGGTCGTTCCATTAATTTGACTTGCGTCGTGATGACATAACGATGATAGTGATGATGACGTTGGCGATGATGAAATGACGATGGCTTCTATACATTTTCTGAAATACTATCTCTGGCGGCGTGAAAGATCTGATTTCTAAAGGATTTTATGAAACTCTCTGTCCCACTCCCAGTTCCAATTGCTTCTTCAGGCTAGGTTGTCGATGTCAAGACTACGATTACTCTGAGACCCAGAGAAAAAAGTAAGTTGGATTACCTCCATTTCGTGACTGAATTGTAAGCTTTCTTTTAACATCTACCACATCATCTGGGAGATCCTCATAAGATTTCCTCTAACTGAAAGAAATAAAAAAAAAATAGGGAGGTAACATTTTCATGGATTGTTACATATAACTTGTAAAGCATTTCGGCGCTGATCTTAGAATAAATACATTTTAAAACGTGTGGTGCTGACTCAGCTCGTACTTCCAATCCCTCTCGCCCGTAAATCCAATATATATAAGAATATATCGAGAATGTAAATATTATTTACGTTATAAAGACAAAGAAATGTGTGCGAAATATATTTGAATTTTTTGATTTTCTCAAGAAATTTGCTCCCACATATTTTTCCAGATACCTAATTTTTAAACACCCAACTTCAATCGTACGGGTTAATGCACGTTTCCTCCCGAGTTACACATTCTCCATCCTAGCAGCAAAGCGTGTCTTTCACAAAGTTGGTCACACTGGCGCCGTTCACTGCACCATCCCGGTCTCTCCACGAATAGTCTCTCCTCCGTGATCACTACTACACTCTTCCCGCTCCACCCCTTCCTTCTCTCGGTCCGCGCCGCGCCGGCGGGGAAATGTTCCCGTTACGAAACAAACCTCCAAGATTACCTCCGGAGGGCCCGCGCATTAAGATAAGTAAGACCACTTTGGGAAGAGCGTCCTCTGGCTCGGCGTCGTGACACATGGAGCTCCTGGAGCTTCCCAGGAGGAGGAGCGGCGTGCAAAAAGATGCGGCCGCTGCCGCCTCCATTACACCGAGTGCCCGCGCCGCGCAGCGCAGTGCGGCAGCGCCCCGGAAGCCCAGGCGAAACTTTGCGAAAGTATTATTCTGTGGCAATTGTGTTTGTATTCTTTGGTTTCTTTCTTGTTACATTTTTTTACTACAAAAACTTCATTTAACAATTTCAACAACGTTTCGGGAACATACAAAATTATATTATATTATATTGTAATTGTGTCAATGGCAGTTGTGTTTGTTTTCTTGTTACACTTTTTTTCATTAAAAAAACTTCATTTAATCATTTGAACAACGTTTCGGGAACATACAAAATTATATTATATTGCAATTGTGTCAATGGCAGTTGTGTTTGTATTCTTTGTTTTCTTGTTACACTTTTTTATTACAAAAAACGTCATTTAACCATTGGAACAACGTTTCGGGAACCTACAAAATTGTATTATATTGGAATTGTGTCAATGGCAATTGTGTTTGTACTCTTTGTTTTCTTTCTTGTTACACTTTTTTATTACAAAAAACTTCATTTAACAATTTCAACAACGTTTCGGGAACATACAAAATTACATTATATTGCAATTGTGTCAATGTCAATTGTGTTTGTACTCTTTGTTTTCTTTCTTGTTACACTTTTTTTAATTACAAAAACTTCATTTAACGATTTGAACTACGTGTCGGGAACATACAAAATTAAAAGTTCAAATTATAAGTCAAATTGTTAAGTGTTCCAAAACTGCATTCAGCAGCACTCCTATTCTCTGGTTAAGTATTTTGATTTACTGTTTCTCATAAAACGAGGTCCGCAGTCCGCTCTCGACCTTGCACACGCGTGGTAGTAGAGAACTAGTTGTGCTACTGGCACAGACTTTCCCGTATCAGTTTTCTATTTCCTTTCGTCTCGGCTAGAAATGCGATCTTTCAATATACTCTCGCCAGCTGCCATCTATCGCCGCCCAAAGTACATTTGTTTGAAATATTCTTAATTTTTCGGTATCCTAAAAATAGAACGGAAATGTTATTTTATGAATATTAAAGAAGAATATTATGGTCCTTAGTGGCAATTTTCATTGAAAAACGTGGAGCAGTTTGTAAGAAAATGGCGTCTAAGCGCCACTGTAAAATCGAAATTTGAACCTCTTTTTGCAGAAAACTATTGAGTTTTCGAAAAACTTCATTTGAAGCACGTTAAATCACAAATAAAATAGTGATTACAAATTGCTGGAAATATGCATATTAACGGCGTGAGAAATCTTTAAAAAAAATTACATTTGTTTAATTTTCGGAAAAACAAAATAGTTCTCCGAAATGAACATTACGTTATTTTAAAAAGTGCGTCAAGCACTGTCTGTATAAAATGTTTGAAGAAAAAAATTGGAGCTGTTTTTTAGAAAATGGTATTTAGCGTTTCTGAAAATGCGGAATTTTCAGCTAGTTCTCACAAAAAAACTGTTGGGATTTCGGAGAACTTTATTTGATATTATTTAAAGCACATGTACTCATAAATACGATAACGTAAACAAATTTTTTGTGAAAAAAAGAACAGAGGATTTATGTCATCTTACAGAGTGCATTTAGTACTATCCTTACCAAAAGTTTATAGAAAAAATTTGGAGCCGTTATTGAGAAAATCGTGTTTTTGTAATTTTTTAAAATGACAAATATAGCTCGCTATATTGCGCGAAAACTACTCAAATATAAAAAAAAATGTGCGTGACCTTAATGAAAGAACTCACTGTGGAAAACAAATCTCTATCCTTGATTTTGTAGTTGGACGAAAACTCGCGAATAAAATTGAAATTTTGAAATTTTCGAAAATTCAGACTTAACAGTGAAAATCGGGCCTATGCCATTTTTATAAGTGTATTTTGTTCGTTTCTTACATGAAATCTATAGAAAAAATTTGGGGACGTTTTTGAAAAAAATTTCAAAATGCCTTGAGGGCTTTATGTAAAGTACCCCCAAATTGTAATTGAAAATTCAAAATCTCAAAAATTCGACTCGAGTCGGATGGACTGGAGTTTCTTCAATTTGGAAAACATTCTATGAAGTGTTTAGGCTCCAGTAGTGTTCACGGACGGACAGACGGACGGACGGACGGACAGACGGGCGGACAGACGGACGGACGGACGGACGGACGGACGGACAGACAGACGGACGGACGGACAGGCGGACGGACAGGCGGACGAACTGATGGACAGACAGACGGACAGTTGGACGGACAGACGGATGGATAGACAGGCAGACAGATGGACAGGCTTTTAAAAAAAAACCGCTTTCTCGGTATCAGGGGACCCCAAAACGTATATTTCCGTGGAAATGTCGAGATTGATTTTCCGCAGCTTTACATAACTTTTCGTATATTACTTCGTGTATACGTACGTCCACGGGGAAGTATAAAGGGTCACGAACGAAATATTGTACATCACGCAGCAAAAGACCCTCTTCTCGCCTCGACGTGGCGGTCTCGGCGGGCTCACTCTTCAGACTCATGAAAAGGCCGACTTTCTTGCCTTATAATGTAAATTACTATTAATGCGCTCTGAATCTCTGTTAGATGCAATTTCAGTCATAGAACAGTCGCATTAAATACCATCAGTCTTGCTACCGGTACCTTCGTTCGTGAACGACTCGTGATTCTGTCGCATATTTTCATTGCACTCTAGGTATTACCTGTGATAACGTCTGATAATATCGGTCATCGAGCAAGACAGGATGTAGTAACTTAACGTACCCTATCGTAACGTGGCATACTACTTTTTGCAAAGCGTGAAACTACACAGCGCAAACCGCTAATGTTCGATTGCCTACTAATGCTCCTTCAATGACCCCGAAGTGAAGATTTAGCATTTCGTGTTCCAAGAGATCTGTGTACGCTTTTTTGTAGTACACCGTTAACTGTCGATAAAACCCCAGGAAACATCTTACCGTTACACATTTCCTAGTTCATTTTTCGTGTTTTCTGGTGTACTCAGAGGTTAGCAAAAACGATGCAATTCATTGCAATTCGGCATATTTTCCATTAATGTAACTGACTCTTAATATTATTATATTCTATATAATAATGAACAATAAACTATATATTATTGTTCAAAGTACAAAAGTCGATAAACCATGTAGTACTTGGATATTTCATAATATATTATTAGAATTCCGGCATGCACAGTACATTCAGTCCGTGCAAAATCTTTCTTAGAAAGTGTGTCGTGACGTAACAACGGAAACGAAATTACTCATATTACGATTTGGCCGAAACAATGGATTATTTTAGCGATAAGTTGCTACTTTAAAGTGAATCGCCAGCATTGTTGGATGTATAATATTAATTTTTAGAATTAATGACTAATTTGTTGTATAATTTACTTCAGCGCTAATAGCAATAAAATAAATATATTCTGAGTCCTTTGAAAATTTTTGAACTAGTGGATTTGATGTTCGACAAACTTTTCAACGCAAAAATGAGATAGATAATATACACAGTAGGCTGCACACAGTAGAACTGGTGAGTTCAGAGAGATCACAAAACAGCTAGCGTTTCAAGATGTAGAATGTTTTAGAATAAATGTTATAAATTTCTAGGTCGTATAGAGGGATCGAAGATGATCACGTTTTACTAATAAACATGGCGTCATACATATCAAATAAACAACTTTACTCATATGACATTGTCCCCGCGTTTATTAGAAAACTAGAGTTCGGCAAGTCAGGTTTTCGTTATTTAATTTATTTACTGTCAGTTCCACTGAACAAGTATTCAGGGGTTTTAAAAATCACAATTAATTGATTTGTTAGAGTTGGCCACCCGCACGTTCATTGGCTCAAATAGTTGGGGCAAAACAAGTGTTATAAGTTATGATTTAATTGGTTATAGATGGGATGTATTTATATTTAATTCTGTGAAAATGTGCCAATGAGAGGAATGAGTGTATGTGCCGAAATCCGGCGCACGCTGAGTTGCCTATCAATGTGTGGCTCCGTTAGGTGCAATTTCCGACCGCATTGTGGCGCTGGCAAAAGGGAACACGTCCGATCCCGCAGCCTGCCCTAGAAGTTTGTAACACGTATTGTGAGACACCTGCATTTTGAGACTAGCTATTGAATGATATAGATCACCAGCTACACAGTCCCAGCTTATTCCAGAGTATTGCCACTAATTCCGTGTTACAAAGAACTTTACTAACTGCACATCCACAGAGACGACTAAAAATTTCTAGTGCTTGTTAAAAGGGGATGTTATTGAGGTCTTAACGGGATAATGTTGAAGGCTGTGAAAAACAATCTCATTGTTTTATATAAAAATCAATTTTTAAAGGAAATTAATTTTTTCAAAGAAAACTTTGTGTCTAATCTTCGTCAACGCTTTTTAAATTGTATTGTTTGTACTGTTTTTCGTCTTTTTAATTAAAAAAACGCAAAGTAATTCATTGGCGGTTGTCCCAGTATGTACTTCTGTGCCGCAAATGCAAATTGATGAACGTGTGCAAGATCAAAAGAGGACTTCTAATATTACATTAACTGACCTTGAGATTGAAGTGAAAAAACATTTTTTTGTTTTAAGTAAGTGTCATTATTTCCAAATATTACTATGCCTCTTTGCATCTACTAATTCAATTAATTTTCCAAAATTTGAAACATAATTAGAAACTGTAGTAGCCTCTTTTACATTATTTCTCCTTCTTAGAATTATAGTAAATTCATATTTTAATATTTTCGTTGGGTTACAAGGTATTGTTTTGTATTTTGTTTATCTTTGTTTTTCATTTAAAAAATAGTACTATAATAATTATAACTTCATCTATTTCTTTCATTTCACACAAAAAATGTCCAAAAAAGTTATCGCAACACGTAAATAGCAAATATTTAATGACGGTCTCTTCCACGAAGCCTTGCTGTATAATGATGTCAGCTGTCGTAAGTATGCATTGAGTATTTAGATTCAGTTGGTGCGCAACATGATAATAGGCACAATAACACAAACAAATATTTGAATTTTTAGGCCAAAATCAAAACTGTTTCATGTTTGTTTTATTTTTTTCTCGAAATCCTGGGTATCTGACGAAATCCTGATACCTCTCACACTAATTTTTCGCGCATTCGAAGGTGGCTCTGGATGTCAACTGATGTCACCAAAGTACCTCTAACGAAGAGGTCCTAGGGTTCGAGTCCCATCGATAACACAATTTTTGACACAAGCTAGATAGCTAGACCAAATTCATCCTCGGCTGGAGGAGAATTCCAGCAGCCGGCTGCTCTGATTAGTAGTTTTCCATGGTGTCTCCGGACAACTCCAGGGGAATGCAGGAAAAAAGGGACCACGGACCGCGCGCGATCTTTCCTTACTCATCTTTGTCCTACCCTTACCCTTTACTTACACACTCTTACACTTACACGCAAGCTGGGGCGTTGCAGCGCTGGTGGGAGATAACCGGTCGAGGACAACCTCTGCACGTGAACGGGATCACCGTCACCATCCGTGATGAAGGCATGCCTTCCACTGACACAACCAATGACCACGGCAGTTGACGCACCCTGAATCACCAATCAATCAATACATCAAACCCACAGGTGGGAGGTACCCGATCGAGCAAAACACGTGCACGTCGACGGGTAGGTCGGCGCCGGATTTCACCATTCAGCGGGCGAAGGTCAGAGTCACCTCTCAAGGAAAACACGTGCCCTACTCTTAGGGGACTAATGACCTTACCAGTTGACGCGTCCGGAATCATTGACATTTCAATCAAATCAATAATAAAATGGCGGCCCACTGTGCGCGCGCGCGGCGGCGCGGGAAAACGCGCGCGACGGAGGGCGCCGCCGCCGCCGCGGCTCGTACGGCGTATTATTTCCGCGCAGTCATCGCCCGCGCCGCTTCTGGTAATGCAGAAATAACGACCCGCGCCGCCGCCAAAAAAGATTCCCAAAGCTACTTAACGAGCGGCGGCGCGGCGCGGCGCGGCGGACGGCCGACGGACCTGGGCGACTCCCGCGACTTTTCCGCCAGGAGGAATGTGCAACGCGATGCACTGCACTTGCCGGCCCGAACTGCCGGGGTCTGAGCGGGCAGACGGATTCGGCATGGGCTGCCAAAGCGCGCCCCCACGAGCTACTTGCTCGCCTGGGAGGCTCGGCGCTCCTGCGAGCACTGGGCACCTTCCTTTGACGCTGCTGTCATTTCTCCAAATGAAGAAAGTGGTGGTATACACCCTTCGGCTGCAGCGCTGCGAGGCGGGGAATAGTGGTTTCATATGAAAATGTGTTTGCCAAATATGTTCTCTCTCTCTCTCTCTCTCTCTCTCTCTCTCTCTCTCTCTCTATATATATATATATATATATATATATATATATATATATTGTAACACCCCCGGTCGTCTTGTTAGAGAACGCCCGGTTAGTGGTCCGGTTGTAGCTCAGTCGGTGATGGAAGGAATTGTTAAACAGATACAATGGCAGTACGAAACAAACACTTTGATCACTGGTAAAAATTACTTTTATTCCTGGGCAAGAAAAAAATGCCCCAGGGAAGTTACATTTGTAAATTGAATAAAAAAATGAGAAAATTAGGTGAAAAGAAAAGAAAATGAAAGGTTAGAATTCAGAGTAAAGCTTAAAACTAGGAAGAATTATAACTAACATTACAATGGTGAAAAAAATTTACAAGTCAATGTGCCATAGCGCGGCACCGCATTACAAAATTTCACAGGGGCGAATGCCCTTGAGTGATACTGCCTGGAAAAAGGTCTTTGTGCGCCCGAGAAGGGCACGGCGCGGTCGAGGGGGGGCGCTGGCGTCCTTCACAAAAATGCGGCAGAGGCCGATGGCCTCCCTTGCCGACAGCTGAGCGACCGCCTCGTGACGTCACCAAGGGGCGGTGGCGTCTGGCGGCGTCGAACGACGTCTGGTAGTGTCTGGTAGAACTCGGAGCGGCCGGGATTCTCTCGATCTCAGGAGCGTAGTAATCAACCATACGTCTCTCTGATTCTCATGATAATTGTCGAACACGACTTCGGAAAGTCTAGAACTCCTTCAGAGAAACATTTGCCTCTCTCCGCGACTGATTCCCACTTCAGAGAAGTTTCTCTGTCTACTGCAGTCGGCCCAATGCTCAAGCTCGCAGTAAAATTATATAAGTCCTTCATAGGCGCACTCGCCCGAATAGCTCCCCCCCAGAGAAGTTTCTCTCCCAACTGCCCTCAGCCTAATACTCAGGCTCCTTCTGACAAATTTTATAAGTTTATCAGAGACACACTGGTCTCTCCCCGACGAATAGTTACCGCCCCAGAGAAGTTTCTCTCCCGACTGCCCTCCGTCTAATGAAAATTTGTAAATCGGAAACGTAGCAAGTAAGCTTTTACCCCCACCCATTTTCTCGTGTGCTCCAGCTACTTATAATAGATCGCGTCGCTATTGGCCAAAGGTAATGGCGCAGTGCACTATTTCCAACCAATCGTGACGGGAGGAGCGAAGGAAGTTTCCGCTCTCTGTGCCATCTGTGAGTGCACAGTGTTATTCTTATTCCTTCTAGAACATCGGCCATGCCTGCGCAAGGGGCGCGTTGTCCGGTGAAAGAATAATCGTTCTGGGTTTCCCCGAATGCGAGCGAGCGTTCTAGAGATTTCGCAGATGTTCTTGCGTCCTCGCGCCTCTCAGTTAATCTTTTGACACCAGCTCTCATAACAACTTCGTAATGGGCCGGGGGCGCAAGTGGCTGTCACGATAAGCGGGGTTGCGCGCGTGTCGCCATCTGTTTATTCTCCCAGTAGGACTCGGGACGGTCGAGTTTATTTTATTTAATTTGTATGAGGAAATCGGTATCGCTACAATATATATATATATATATGTGTGTGTGTGTGTGTGTGTGTGTGTGTGTGTGTGTAGACAACAAATAACTGTTTAATTTAACAAAACACACAAAAATTTCGCCATTCCGGCCGCTTGGCAAACATGTGTATACATGGCAGATTTCAAAAGAAAATAAAGTATATACATATACATATATATATATACATGTACATATATTACATATGTATATATATATTGTAATAAAAGCGATCAAGTCGCCTAAACTAGCCCGACTAGGGACCAGCCAAATGTAAACAAACCTAATGTGCACGGGGGAGGGCGCCAGGTTCAGCTCCTGAAATGTAACTGAATGGAAGAGTTGGGAGGTCAAGAATGAGCAATTGAGTCATTTGTGACAAACAACTGTTTATTCCTGGCACCAAAAAGCTGCCAGGTAAATTTACAATGTCGCAATGGGCGACGCAAGTTCTTTTACTAAAACTACTCTATGAAATAATTACAAGTGGTTAATTCTGCTGGGCCTGAGCGCGGCCACTTGCAGTTTTTCGCTGTTATAATAGTTCAGTGAGACGGCAACATCTCATAGTTTCACCAATGGCTGCTGGTCTTCATGGGCGGGCCGAGGCGGCAAGGCTGGCGGCTCCGGGTTGCTGATCTTCTGCGGCGCGTCTTCTCTCGCTCAGGTAGCGGCGATTCCAGATTGTCAGCTCGAGCAGGCTCAGAGGAGGCGAGTGGCCACGGGCGCTGACGTTGCGAAAAGGGCTGTCACTCAGCCCAGGACGAGAGGCGGCAAGGCTGGCGGGCCGGAGCGAAAACGGCGCGGGATCCCAGGTCGCTGCCCGAGTTCTCTCCGCAACAAGTCTACGGGTCGCGTCCTGACTAATTCGGCTGTGGGAAAGTCTTTTCCCAAACTCGCGTCCCGGTCGTGAATGACTGGATGACTTTTAGAAGTGAAGTTCTCAAGTAACGAAAATTTCGAAGTTCCACGAAGAAATTTTACAAGTCGAGACTGTCGGAGGAATTTACAAGTGAAGTTCGCCGGAAAATCTTAGAAGTAGTCTCTTCAAACAAATCTAAGAAGAAGTCTCGTTTCGAGGAAATTTTTAGAACTGTTCCTCCGAAGAAATTTTACAAAGTGAGACTGAAGAAATTTTAACAAGTGTTGTCGAAGAAATTTTGACAAGTTAGTGTCTCGAATAAATTTGACAAGTCTCTTATTCCTACTCTGCATCGCGTTTATAAAAGAAGTTCCTTTCCCCTTCCCAAATTGTTCCTGGCACCAAATTTCTCCCTCCCCTCATGGCGAAGCTTCCCATTGGCCAAGGGTGGCTGCGTCGCAGAAATCTGATTAACCAATCTCGTGTCGATTTTTCTGTAGTTTTCCGTAAATGCTCCCTGTCTGTCGCTGGCTTCGCTCTCTCTCTTGCTTCCCTTTTGTTAGTTACTCCGGGAGCTGATCGCAGCTGTGTGGACACGTGCGCGCGAAAAAAGCGCATTTCACGGGTTCCCGATTCCCGGATTTCCAGGCCGGCACGGTCTAATCGACTGCCTTACTGTATTTAATTTGTTAATGGCCCGTGCAGGGATTCAGGCGCCTACCCAGGCGTGTGCCGAGGCGCGTGCCAGAACGAATGTAAGGGGTTAGCATTGTTCGGAAGAGGCCGAAAAAAGGTTCTCGCTTACGACGTGTCGTAAATGCGTCGTCTTTGATTGACACCCGGCCAATCCTTTCTTTGGGGTTTGCACCCTCCGGTCGCGCGGCCGGAGAAGGGATGCGGGGGCGCGCTCTGTCCCAGGAGAGGGCCGGCGAACGGCTCCGAAAACAAGAATGGCTTTTTATGACTGCAATAAGCCAGCTGCCTCTGTAGGACAGGCCGGCGCGCGGTCGGGGGGTGGGCGGCATGACGAAAGAACCCTCTCGGTGGTGGCCGCGTCCTCTCTGACCCACTTACTTCTGTGCCGCGGCGCGAGCTATTTCCAGATGCAGAAATTCATTTGTTATTGGCGACGCCATAATAAAATTATATTTAATTAATCGGTGACGCCACAATATATATATATATATATATATATATATATATATATATATATATATATATATATATATATATATATATGGAACTATGATTTTATTTTACTATTTCATGTTTATTTTCTTTTGAAATCTGCCATGTATACACATGTTTGCCAAGCGGCAGGAATGGCGAATTTTTTGTGTGTTTTGTTAAATCATACAGTTATTTGTTGTCTATAGTAATGATGAGAAATAAATTAACAAGTCTCTATATGATAACAATTCTCGCTTTATGGGTGGGGAGCTCTTAACAGTCAAGAATGGGCCTGAACTTCGGGACTTATACAATTATTGCGCTCATAAGTAAACACGATAACAAAATCAAAATACTTTGATTCGGTATTAATTTTTTCACGCAAATTATAATTTGAAAATTGAATGAAGTATTATAATATTTTAATAGATCTTTTCTTTGCTTTAGTTGACAAAACGGGAAATAATATAGCTAAATTTGGGGCAATAACTATCGACTTACTTCTCTAAGTGACTGTCATGTACCAGATATCAAATATGATTTATTGCATTCCGGAGCATTGTACAATCCTTTCTATTAAATTTCGCGCGCGACTTTCTGGAAGCAGTGCCCGCCAATTCTAGTAAGCTAGTTACCTTGCCAGTCACCTTGACGTGTCTGAAGTATTTTCAAACAAGTATTTGGGCTGTAGCGTGCGGCGGAGTCTACCGAACAGCAGTGGTCACCCTGTGATTAACTGCACCAGACATTCATATTCAAACCAGTTCATGTACGGGACTTGTAATGATATCGAACGTATTAAAACTGCTTGATTTGAACTGTGTTTACTCGCCGGCTCAGTTTTGCATCTTATGTGTTGATATTGCCCTATTGTGGTACGTGTTCAATGACATGAGAATTACGTTTGTAAAATATATTCCTTTAGTGTGTAATTGTAAGGTTAGACTCATGTTTGGCTAACACTATCTGGAACCAATTTTATCGATTCTTCCTGCAATTTACTGCCATAATTTCAGTGAATTAAGTCGAAGGTCATCCAGAAAGCTATTTGTTCATAAAGTAACGAAACAAGTTTGTATTTGTCAATCATGAATAGGACGAATACTTTAAATTGATTTGATTCAGTTTTTCCGACTTGGAAATTCGCCTTCTTCATCAGAACACCTTGCTCTCTGGTATTTGAAATATTTCTGTCGTAAATAGCTGTGTTCTTGCGAAAGAGAGTTCTGCACTTCGAAGCTTAGTGAATATTCCGTCGTTTTTTTTCGAGTATTACGTATTAGTGTGTATGTATATCGAGTGTATGTATTACGGATAAAGACCGAAATACCGCTAAGGCTTGAAGAGTTCCGATTAAACGACAATTAGATAGACGTGTGGATGAGTCTGAATCAATTACATGAACGGATTAATACGGACAACCTTGCTTAATGTTTTCAGTCACAAGGTGTTGCCGGTTGTAAACAGATCCGGAAGTAAACGGATTGTCCGAATGTGAGGCACCTTGTGTGCTAAGGTTTTTGTGTAACTTCCGAGCGGCGGAGCCTCTTCACCATCTGGGAAGTGCATAGCGAACCGTTAACCGAAGTATAGTGAGGGGAGGTTTGATGACTTCGTGTAAACATAAATGAACGTTTCTCACAGTGGCACTCGAAACTACAACCTTATGTCTTGTTAGAATTAAAAACTTCCCACTAGCTGTCTGTTTCCTGTTTATCGCGTATCGGCTATTCTTCCTCATTGTAACGTACTACTTCACTGTTCTAACCACCTCGTGCATCGTCATCCGGCTGACGCCAGAAGTAAACTTCAAACCTCTAATTCTACTTCATCTATTCTATTTGGATAATGTTAATATTTACCCGCTAAAGTAATTGAGCTCTTTATAACACAAATAACGAAGTTCACTAAAAAACTTTTTCTTTTCATTCTAGTGAAAATGCACAGAATCAATTTGACGCAAAAATATATATTAACATTCAGCTACATTTTCTCACACTGCCCCTCCACTGATCGGTTTAAGTGTTTTGCGAAGAAGGCCTTCTTAAAATAGGTTTTTGACTTTGGAACATGTGAGAGAACTTTTACTTCTCGCGCTATCCAGTGTGGCGTTTGTCCCCGACTGGTCGGCATGAAGTTAGATTTAAGGAGAAAATAATGATTTAACATTACGAATCTCTTCGGTGGGAAGTATGTCGTACGATGTACAAATAAGTCGTGGGACGGTCGTGGCGAGAACGGGCCGGGCGTGTAAGTTGTCGCGATGACGAAAACGTCGGTTCACTGACCTCTGATGACCCACCTGGGTGACACAAATGCAACCGTTGCTTCTTTGGATTTCGTGGTCCCGCCGTTTTTCGGCTCGGAGATGATTATTATTAACTTAAAGGAGGAGGTGCTGGGTGCAGGTAACACTCGGTGACACCATTGTCTTCGAACTGGGTGCTGGGAGTGTGTTCTCTCTATAAGCTCTGTATCTTTTCTCAAGATTTCTTCACTGAATTCTTCAATATTGGTTCTTGTCGTTGTAAAACATTGTATTGATTTACAATCCCTTGAATTCTGTGTAATTTTGAAAGTTTCATTGTGCTTTTGAATGTCCTTCTCATGAATTTTCCCTTGAAAGTTGTTTAAAGGATTATCTAAATTTATTTGTTTCCAGGGTGTAGATGTGAAATTGTTTACACAGCCCAATACAAGTATCTATGGATTCATTAAAAAACATTTTACATTCATACTCATTCAATAACGTTTTTCAATTCCAGTAATTGAATAGAAGAATCATAAGTAATTATTAATGATTCATATTAAGGTACAATAAATTCAGATTAACATATTATCTAAATCAAGATCAGTAACTTAATCATTGCATCTGTAATTATGGAAAAGAGAAAACGTTAGTTTATACTTTGAACAAGATGAGAGCATTTTACTGCATCTTTATTGTGCTTTAGTGTTAATACAATTTGCTAATACGATCATGTATCAGAAAGATACAAGCACAAGATCAAGCACAGAAATGAAAAAAATTCAGCAATTAATTTTTAAATGAATTACAATATAATACTGTTTTTGAGATACAAAAATACCTTTAAATTTATTTTCCAATGTTAAAAATTATTTATTATATTAATTCGTGAGAAACGACATGAAGCATTTCATGTAGATATATTAATATTTCCTATTGTGATATTTTTTATAACGTATTGAACTAAATATAGTTTTACACAAAAGCGTCACGGCAACATTTTGCGTTCTAGATGACAGTCACAAAACGTTGTGTTGCTCTAAATCGATAAGAAAGAAAAAAGAAAGCAGGAAAGGTCAGCAGTAAAACGCAATTATCGTGAAGCTCTCCTTGCCACACATAATGAACACTAAAAAAAAAGTGTGTCGAGAATGAGGTTGATCATTAATTTAGCGAAATGCCGTAATGTAATGTACCGCAATATTAATTTATACGTTTCGCTGGATATTCTTCTTTATATTTTACTTAGGCAGTTTAATATTGCTGCAAATCCTGTAATTTATTACATGATATATACATTTGCAGGAAAACATAACGGGTTGCAAATGGTTTTTCTTGTGTTGAAATTCAAGAGCAGGATGCGGCTGATTAATTGCCTTGACTCGCGAAGTTTATTGCAGATCTTCAAACTCATTTACGGTAGCAAGGAAGTTCTTTGCAGTTCCCACGATGAAATTATACTTTTCTCATACTGACACTGTGGTTCCCAAAACGGGCTATCACATTTATGCCAGTTGTAAATCGTGCTCTTTTGGAAACGCACTGTTCTAGGTGTAGGAATAGCTTACTGACTCCTTGATCACGAGCTGAAATGTAGCGGCCAATTGTACAGTAAAGCATTCATGTACAATTAAATATTTCTATTTGTTAATTTTTTCTTAATTTCTAGTTTATTGTTCTTTCATTTCTAGTTTATTGTTCAATGAGTCCGAATTTTGCAGTGAAGCTACTGTTTCTTTGGGCGTTATCTCAACTCAAACTATCAAAACTATCAGTTAAGAATATTAAAATATCTTTAAACGTATCTTTTAAGGAATTTAAAAGGCTCTATGTTTTTCTCGTTGATGTTTGTGTATGAGAACAATGTATCAAAATTAATTGGACAAAGTTAAAAAAACGTATGCTGAAAGCTGTTAACTTCGAAATGTTGGTTTTAACTTAAGCTAAATTTGCAAGGTAATTCGCTCTCTCAATGAGCATTCAGATCCGAGTAGCGCCATGTATTTTTCTTGATTCATGAAGATTAAATGTTCTTCTACTATTACCGACAATATTATTCAAAAACTGTTTAATGAAATACGAAAGCGATCGAGTATTTATTAATTTAGGATCTTCTAGCAACGAGAAATGTTATATAGACAAATTATTAGCATCATTTAAATATTATAAGCAATTTTTACAATTAATTATTTAGCCTTTTAACATTAGTTTTAGGATTAGGGAAATTATTGACAACCCTGTTTTGAATTGTAAAAAAACGAGATCGAATGATTACTGTACGAATATGTAAGCGGTAATAGAATGACTCAAAGTTAGCAATTCCAATCAGTGTCTTTATTCTCTTCTTGAGAAGCTGATTCGTCCCAATTGACGTTTTGAGATTACACTGCCATCTGCAAGCACATGCCCAATCTCTTTTTGAATGAACTGAACTGAGAGTTAATTTTTTTTCGACGGTGCCGAAACATCATTGAAGTAGTATTTTACAAACCGCACAACCAGGGCCTTGCAGTTCGAGATAAATCGCGACATTTAGGAGAAAAATCACGCAATTCGATCCCCGCGCAGCTCGTTTATTTTATGAGCAGCGCGTTTCCTTTGGCGCCGGCGCCCGTTCGATTCCGAGCGGCCGACGAACTCCGCAGCGAGGGTCGACTGCGCGGCCGTCAAGGAATTCGATGGGAATTTGATTAGCCCGATGGGCAGGCGAGCATAATGCGCGCAAATTGGCGCTGCGCTTGTTAGGCTGCGCCGAGGTGCGCTGAGCGCTGGCGCTTCGGACATTCCGATTCTACTGCTTGGGCTCTTTGGCTTCGATGCCTATTCAATCGCTATTCGGTTCCTTCGCTCATGCAGGAGAACATAATTTAAATATTGGATTACGGTAACGGCTCTTAGTCCTCTGCAGCCGTATAAGCTAAATACATTAATATGATTTATGTACAAGAATCATTTGAGACATTATAAACAGAAATTTAGTTTTATATAGTAGTTATTTACAGTAGAGTATTAGGAGAAAATACTCATCGGTTTATGTCTACGGGGGACCGAAAAACTCTCTTAGTAACTTTATTTTTAACCTTTTGCGGTGAGGATTTTGCTTACCTATGCGAAAGTGAATAGCTGAAGAGATCTTTAATATTTCGGAATAGAATTTTAGGGATAAGAGGGAGAAATGGACGGGAATTGGTGTAATGCCAAGTTCATTATGTCACTGCGCATACCAGGGAGCTTTTGTGATGGCGCGTAGGAATCGATTTTGATAAATTCGGATTTTTTCTCGTGCAGGAGAACATAATTTAAATATTGGATTACGGTAACGATACTTTCTTTTGACACTATTTTTTTAATAAATCGTGAATTACGATAATTCGATTATTTGAATCGTATCAATATTTTTATCGATATTTTTGTACGGATTATTCATACTTTCCCTGCAACTCAAGCTTGTGTTGTTACTTTCATCGGACACATTTTTTCAACATGAGAGTAGGTAAAACGGCGTAATAGTAGGAAACCATTTGAATACGATTCCTTCGGTATTCGATTTTGGGGAGTTGTGCCACCGCGAACGTTAAAGCACTATCGATCTTCTGCTCATGCGCAGTTCTAGGTTCGCACCATTTTAGTGCAAATGCGCATGCGCAGAAGATGGATAGTGCTGACGCTATGGCGTGCACAAACTCCCTGTTTTTGTTTTTGCGATTAGATCCCAGCGTCGATTCCGACATTTCTGTTCCCCTTTCGAGGACCGACTTTCTTATGGAATTGGAATGCCCCTACCGGGCGCTTGGGAGGGCGCCGTGGCCTGGCCTGGCGAGGATGTCGCTGCTCGCGCTCCCATCGCTGCTTGGCCATCGCCCAGCGCTCGCCTCCCGACAGACAAGTCTCTTCCTCCCGGAAGAGTGGAAACGAAGAGGGCGTGGAAGAGAAAGATGGGAAGGATGGGGAGGAAAGAGTGGTCGGGGAGGTAAACCTGAGTCGACGGAGCGGCAAGAATAGGAGAGCGGGAGATGGGAAGGCGGGAGAGGAAGAGAAAGAGAGGGGAGGGAGGGGTAGAGTTGGCGAGAGAGAGAGGGCCAGAGAGGAAGAGAGAGGGCAGGAGAGGAAGAGTGAGGGCGGGAGAGGAGGAGTGAGGGCGGGAGAGGAGGAGTGAGGGCGGGAGAGGAGGAGTGAGGGCGGGAGAGGAGGAGTGAGGGCGGGAGAGGAAGAGTGAGGGCGGGAGAGGAAGAGTGAGGGCGGGAGAGGAAGAGTGAGGGCGGGAGAGGAAGAGTGAGGGCGGGAGAGGAAGAGTGAGGGCGGGAGAGGAAGAGTGAGGGTCGGAGAGGAAGAAGGCGAGAGAGGAAGAGGGAGGGCGGAAGAGGAAGGGGAATGGCGGGAATGCAAGATAGGGGGCGGGAGAGGAAGGGAGGGGGCGGGAGATGAAGAGAGGGTGAGAGGGAGGACGGGAGAGGAAGTGAGGGAGAAAGAGTAAATGGGTGAGGAAGACAGAGACAAAGTGAAGGCAAGGGCGAGGGAGAGAGAAATAAGATAAAGAGGTGACAAGACAGAAGTAACTAAAGAATTTGAAGTGTTCTTTCTTTCCTTCTTCTTCGGGGTGTCTGAACAGTAAGATGAACATATGCATCTCAACTAAAAAAGATGCAAGGCTCTGAAATTATTTGCATTGCAGTTGACAAGTTAAGGTTGAATCGGAATGTGATAGTGTAAATAAGTGATTCACTCTCACTTATCCACTACGTTTCTTGACAGAGTTTTTAAAATGTAAGTAAATTATGGTGGAATTATATCTACCATATTATCTTATTCCAAGTGCCCAGAAATTGCGTATACTTTATACTGCCTATGCCATATATGTCAAGTATAATTAGTTGCACAAAGGTAAATAATTTTTTTGGCTTGAGCTTTGCATTCAAGCATTTAAAAGTCTGAGGTGACATTGAAAATATGTAAGTACATTTTTATATCAAAAATTAAAAACGTTTATTTATTTATTACAAGCTCATCACCGATGTGCTTTACAAGTTACATTACACTTTACAATACATGCGAATATTATAATAAAATGTTAACTCTAAAATTAACATTTAATTCAATTATATGATTTCTATATTTTTCATATGTACTTAAACTCATGAAACTCCAGGGGAAACAAGCAGATGTACGAAGTTAGTTTGCAGCTGTTTGCAGTGGGGGAGGGCACAAATGCTCAACGACCCGTGAGTTTAACGAGCTCTTGGCGCTGATATTTACTGCGAAATAACTTTTTTCCGTGAAATTGTAGGGGCAGAAGAGTGAACACTTCTCGACAAATGTTTAAGTTACTGTCTAAAATGGTAATAAATTATATTTAACGCTTTTACTACATTTTCCACCTAATTACCTAGCAGTTGAAGGCTTCGTATTAGCCTGTTTAAACCAAGCTTTAAAGCTGTATTTTTCACATGATTGTTTCTGCAATTGAGGGAGAGCTATTCAATTAAACTCAACTGCGTAGTACAGCCGTAGATTACTTCAAGAAAAGTCGACTATTATGAAGAATGTATTTCTATAATGTATTGAAATACAAGAATGATTAATTATATAATTATTACGTGTATGAGAGCTTATGGATAACATATAAATTACTTTACTTCAAAATATAGTAACAAAATTAGTGTATTGTTGCATAAAAAGCACCAGCAGATGTCGAGTTCAGTCACTGTCTGGAGGAGAATTCTAGCGGCCAGCTGCTCTTATCGTAGTTTTCCGTAATTTATCCGATCAATACCAGGCGAATGCCGGAAAAGTACCCTACCAAACGGGCCATGGACCGCGCGCGATCTTTCCTACCTCTTCCTTGTCCTATCCTCTCCCTTACACACTTACTCTAACACTTACTACACAAGCACACATGTCTGGAGATCGGTCGGGAGCTTAGAGGCGGTCCCGGCTGAGGCAGCGCCCCGCTAGACGCAGATACCTGGTTGGGGAAACCCCGCTCGCAGACGGTAGATAGGCGCCGGATTTCGCCATACAGCGAGGGAAAGATCATCATCACCCCCCCCCCGCACGAGAATAAACATGCACCACACTTACGGGACTAATGACTGGTGGTTAACGCGCCCGGAATCACTAAAACAATCAATCAATCGAGCAGATATTACAAAAAAGTAATAATATAGAAGGTACTATACATCAAAGGAGTTTCATGTTTAATATTGTATAAACGGATAGGGGGAGGTGGCTCTGTGTATCAACTGATATCACTGCAGTGCCTCTGACCGGGAGGTCTTAGGTTCGAGTCCCGACAGTAGCACCATTTTCGGCCCTAGATTGTCAGCTAGGTCGGATTCAGTTGCTGTCTGAAGGAAAATTCTAGAGGCCGGTTGCTCTGATTGGTAGTTTTTCATGATTTCCCCGAAGAACACCAGGCAAATGTCGAAGCAGTACCCTGATTGGGGAAAATGCCGCTAGCCGACGATAAGTCGGTGCCTGATAAGTAAATTAAACTTGTAAAAGTATAAAGACAGGCATTTTCAAGCGAGTCAAGTTGACAAATTGTTTTTGTTGTAGGTTTAGGTGCGAAATATATTCAAACTCTCTGCATCTAGACATTTGTTCTGAAATTTATCAAGAGTGAATATGTATGATGGCGGTGAAGTGAGAAACATTCTGGAATCCACATGTATATAGATATTTTTGTTTGAATCTCAACTGGAAAATATCATTTGTGACGTGCTACTTTGGGATTAACCTCTACTGTACGGTTGTAATGTTGTTTTGTTTGTACAATTATAATATACAGTTCTTTAACATCTATGGTCTCGTAAATACATTTTAGTGCATTTCCATTTACGCGATGTTTTTATTCTGTACACACTGATAGATATACTGGCTTTGTGCCTTTATTTGAATTCTTTTGTATTTTATCACCATTTCAATATGTTCCTTGGTTTTAAGGCAAAAGTATTGTTAGTCCATCTTAAACAATTTGTATTATACATTTTGTTATACTCCAAGACTCTTAATATCGATCCAGATGTGCATATGTTTTGTTGGCAGTATTATTTCTATTAGAAATATCCACTCACCTCATTATATACCAGTTGTAGTTTTCTTTGTGGTTCGTTCCTAAATATGTATTGTTTATTAAGGAAATAATGTATCCTCCTAGTGTACCTGAAAAAAGACCTCAAATAAGAGTAAAAGCATTGCACGCATCATCAGCTTATCTCGTTGGGTCTGTCCCATTCGGCCGGTTTTATATTGTTGGCGGCGCGGACTGGCGCGCCCAGCACATTCAAACGCCCAGCCCCGCGCACCGCAGTCTTTGACAGCGGCTGGAGCGACGGCGCTGATCGGCGGCCCCGCGCCCGCGAACCGCGAGCGCGGCGGACAGCTGCGCTGCGTCGGGCGTTCGCGGCCCCCCTCGCGCTGAGATTGGGCGCACGACTCCATCAGCGCGCGCCCAAATACAGCGCGACGGCGCGGCGCCCGCGCCCGCACCGCGACGGGGCGCCCGCCGCGCCGGGCCGCGCTCAGCGGCGGCGCCTTTGAGCGCCTTTTGGGGCGGACGAGGCGGCGGCGGCGGGCGGAGGCGGCGGCGGCGGGCGGCGGCGGGCGGCGGCGGGCGGCGGCGGGCGGCGGCGGCGGGCGGTGGCGGCGGGCGGCGGCGGCGGGCGGCGGCGGCGGGCGGCGGCGGCGGGCGGCGTGGCGGGGGCGGCGGCGAGCGGCGGGGCGGGGCGGCGGCGGGGACGGCGGCGGCGGGCGGCGTGGCGGGGGCGGGAGCGGCGGCGGGCGTTGTGGTGGGGTCGGGGGCGGCTTCGGCGGGCGGCGTGGCGGGCGTGGCGGGGCGGGGGTTGGGCGGCGGCGGCGAGAGGCGTGGCGGTGGCGGCAGTGGCGGGTGGCGTGGGGGGGTCGGGAGCGGCGGCGGACGTCGCAGTGGGGTCGGCGGCGGGGGCGGGCGGAGTAGCGGGGGCGACAGCGGCAGGCGGCGTGGCGAGGGCGGAGGAGGCAGGTAGCATGGCGGGGACTACGGGTAGCGTGCGGAGGCAGAGGCGTTGGGGGAGCGGGGTAACGGAGACAGTGGAGGGAGGTGGTGGACGCTCTCGACAAACTCGGGTGATTCGGGGATAGTGGCGGTGGTGGAGGCGGGGGTGAGGACACGATTACGTTAACGGTTTGGATGGTGAGCAAGCGCGCGCGAGGCGGGAGTGGGGTAGTGGTGGTGACGGGTGTGGGGACGCGGAAATTGAGATGGGAGGGGTTGAGGGGTTGGCCCGGTCGAGACGGCAGTGGTGGTGTCAGCGGTGGCAATGTTATTGGCGGGGGTGGACTGTCAGACTTAAGTTCACCGACTTAGGTGGGTGAGGGCATCAGCGCGTTACCTCTAACCGGGAGGTCCTAGGTTTCGAATCCCGACGGTGGCAGGATTTTCGACACTAGCTTGTCAGCTAGGTCGAATTCAGTCGCTGTATGGAGGAGAATTATAGCGACCGACTGCTGTGATCAGTAGTTTTCACCCATCAGTAGGTTTCACCCATCAACACCAGGCGAATGTCGGAGCAGAACCATAACAAACGGTCCACGGTCCGCGCTCGATCTCACCTATCTTTTCCTTGTCCACCTCACCACTTGTTTACACTCACACACACACACACACACACACACACACAGATTATATTTTCATGCACCACACTACCACACACGTCGGGGGACCAGTTCAGTTTAGAGCTTGTCCTAGCTGGGGCGGTGCCCCCGGTGAGAAATACTGGTTAAGGAAACCCCGAAATCCGATGGGTAGGTCAGCGCCGGATCTCGCTATCCTGTGAGGCAAGTAATTTACTACATATTGGAACCAGATTTATCAATTTTTTATGGTATCAGGCCGCGCAATAAGTAATTTTATGTCGAAACATCACAGTTTTTTGCTGCAGCACTCCAATACTTTATACTGCGAAAGTGGCATTCGAGAAAGTGAAATGGGATAAATTAGAAATATATTACGGATATAAAATGTTTTAACTAGGTCTTCGGAATACGTTTTGAATGGACACTAGTTTCCTGTGCGCTCGTTTGCAAACTTGGTGGTGGTGGCGAGGACTCCAGTGTGATTAATTGGTACGAAAAGTCCCATGACAGTGGTGCTAATGGACAATATGATATCGGCAATCGGTTGGAGAAATATATGACAGTGGTCTTTGAGATTTATCTTTTATCTTGATGGTGATGAATATAAAGACAAGAAATTCATTATTACAATCATTGGTAGATGGTTGTAGTCCAATTCGCCTATTATTTTTTTCTCGTAAACCTGAAATATAAGGGGGAAAACCATAATTGTTATAAAATGTACACTGTTTAAATGCTTTTTCCAAATTGTCAACGACATTTACTATTGTTTTCCGACTTTACAGAGACAGTATTAAAAAAGTAGGAAATTAAAAGGATCACAATTCATTTGATATTGGCATTTCAATAGTTCTGTTCAATTTTTTTTGCACGTTAATTGCTTTGGGTTGTAGTTACCAATGAAAATAAGTCATGTGACGTATTTTCGTGTATTTAAAGAACTTGAATCTAAAAAGATTTCGAGGTAATTACGAACTGTTCTTCCATGCCTTTCTTCTAATCTAAATTAACTAATGAGAACAGAGAAATGCAAAGAATTTTTGATTCTTCTGTTTCTGATGTGATTTACGGAAAAGCTTTTTATGATTTATATTAAACGTTTAATGGAATTGAATGGTATAATGTTGTTGCGGTAGACTATTAATTCGATAAAAGTGACAGTTAAAGTATTTGCAACAAAGCATTTTTTCTTGACCTTCATTAATGTTGAGAAGAAGGATTGAATATTTATTCGCGTGAGTGGAATTATTAAAAGATGAACTTTTGTCTTGCCCGAAAAAATGTGCTTCTGGTTAACCTGTGTCTTTCTTTAGTATATATTACATTATATATTTGGACAAACAGCCAGAGAGAGAGAGAGAGAGAGAGAAAGGAAGAAAGAAAGAGAGGGGGAAGAGAGAGAGGGAAGAGAGGAAAGGAAGAAAGAGAAGAACAAAAGAGAACGTGTTTATGTCGATAGAGCGAGAAGTCACCTTTTCGGAGTTATCGTCGTAAATGCATCGCGGTCAAACCGGAATGGAAGGAAACGTCGCTTCTCTAAGTTCCCCTAAAAAGAGCGCAGCCGCTGCCGCTGGCGGAGGCGGAGGGGAGTCCCGCGTCGGGGGACGCCTCCGGATGATCACCTCAGCGGCGGCGCGGCCGATTGCAGCTGACGGATGGGCCGCGGGTGATTGAGAGCCGCGGCGCCGCCTGCGAGGCCCGATGACAGTGATGGCTGATAAAAGCACAGGTGCGCGCCGGCGGAGCCCATTAAATATTTATGAGTAGTGAGAAATACCCATTAATATAACACGCAGTTCAATTATACTCGCATTCGGAGTTGACGTGTGCCAAGGCAGGTTTTCGGAAGCGACAACCATCCTCAGAGTTGGGAGGTCGGCTGTGAATGCACGAGAAAGTGAAAGCGACTCCCCGGACACACGGTGGTTTACAACAAATCAGTCTTCTCTAATAAATTGTGCTCGTTAAAACGGAAACGGGGATGTGATTGTACACTATATAAATCATTTCCGATGCGGCTTAACCTGCTTTGTTTGGGTTTCTCGACAATAATTGCTTACACATACCTGACAACCCACTTGATGTGTTGGTTCAGTGGCGATGAAATGTTACAAAACAAACGTGTAAGGAATCACACTTAGAATAGCCCTTGTGACGTACAATTATAATTTCGTATAATAAAAACTTTTGTAAAATGTTGTATGGCGATCAGGGCGTTAGATTTCCATGTGCGAGCTCTGTACCAGGTTTCCAATTCCGGTCGGTTCATATCGAATTTTGGGTGGTCAAAGTGCAGGAATTGTCGGAGACCTCCAGATTTCCGTGTCTTTCATTATCATACTTCTTACACACCACATCATTTGTCATAAAGATCTCGTTATCATCAAATCTCTACGAGTGTACCCTTCCGAAAAGGTGTGATCTAGAGGGAATAGATCATCGGGAAGTGAAATTCGCTCTTGTCACCCCTCCACAATGCAAGGCAAACGAATTCGTAATTTATATGTCGATGGCGGCTTGCGAAGTTGATGGCCCACGAGAGAAAGTGAGGCGTGATAGCCCATCTGGAAGTCCCTCAACACCCCTCTGACCCCACTTGCAGTCAATGGTTTGTCATCGCCTAAGTTTTAGCAATGACTTTCACGTAGGAACGCCGAGTAAACCACAAGGCCAGCACAATAGGCGCGGATCATTCTTTCGTATCTGAATTTACAGTTAACATAAGAAAATTGTCATACAATTAAGTACGATCATCCAAGTATGACATATATGCATTAATATAATGTTAATAAATATTTTTAAACTAGAAAATGTATTTGGTTTTAACGCAAACATGCTACATGTGATATGAACCGCCATTGATATATTCCAAAACATAATGATGAACTAGCTGAACATCCCCGAAATATACTTTAAAGTTGTTTTGTTTATTTGGCGGTGATTTGTATGCAATACTTCGGTATAATACATGTATTCGGTCAAATTGCTTCGTGTACTTCAAATCTTGGTTCCTGCGAATGTTTAATAATACTAATTTAATCAGCAAGATTATTTAATCTAAAATGTGTTTTTAAATTAATTTGACGTTGGCGGTAATGACCGTATTTGTTGAGACGCCCTTAAACTTCAATCAATCATAGAATAATAAGCAGGGAAGGGCTGTACGAAAATCTCTTTCCCAGATGAAGAGCGTATCATTCTTCACAGTATTTGTTCCAGCAGTAATGTATTATATTTATATACATTTCTCATCTTACGTTGACGCTTCTTTCATTTAAAAAATTATGTCTTCAGAACGTCCGTTACATCTAACTCATCTTGCGTCTCGAAAGGTGACAATTCTTTGAAATGCAATACAATCGACGTCCTATTGTGAAAAGCACGTAAGTAAGAAGCTTTTGAAAAGTGTGTGATTACTGTTTAAGTCGGAAAATCTTGTTTATCACCTATACTCAATGCTAAATGTTGGCAAAATTTGCCGTTTTAGTACTCTAGAGGCTAAAAATGAACTACGTAAGTTGATGAACATTCAATCCTTCAATTTTATTACTATTATTATTATTACTATTATTATTATTATTATTATTATTATTATTATTATTATTATTATTATTTTCGTTAATCGGCCGACTAGGACCACGCAAGCAAGCATCCTGCATTTACCGTGGCTCAGTTTTTATTTATTATCGCGGTGGCAGGTGCTTGCAACAATTTTTAGGGGGGACCAGCATTTAGCTGGATCCGATTTTTATCCCCCATGGTTGTTAGCCCGGGGGTATGGAGGATGAAAGATGATAGGAAATGGATTAGGAGGCGATAGGTGATCGTGGACTTTTGGAACCATCCCAGCATTCGCCTTTATGACCGAGGGAAACCACGAAAACCCCGGTCAGGATGGCCGGCCCGGGAATCGAACCCGGACCTCCCGATTACGAAGTCAGTGCGCTACGCACTTCGCTCGGTTATTATTATTATTATTATTATTGTTATTGTTATTATTTTAATCGTTTTATTTTAATTTAAATTTATGAAACGCCATTGGTTTTGTGTTCAAATATAAAAACTCTGTTCATTGAATAAAATGTTACTCCTTCGAAAATCATTAGAAGAAACGAAGTTTTGTGCTTGCTGTATAGTTGAGGATTTTTGTTTTATGAGACTTTCTTTACAGAACGACGATAAAGTGCATCGATTCTATATCAAACATGACGTAGATTATTTTCAATTTTCCTGACGCTGAGAAAATCACAAACGAGTTCATTTTTATGTCGAACTTGTAATAGTGAATGAACGATACTATATAATTAATTTATAGAATATGAAATACCGCAATGTTGTCCGACACAAAATCTCATTTTCATTTCAAAATAATTAACTGTCTGTGTCTTTTCATTACATTTATTGTAGTCAATTTCAGAAGCTTGTCCTGGTGCACTTTCCCATTCATGTGCAGACCCGCTACAAAGAATACTCTTCGTCGGACATTAAAAAAAAATCATTTTTTGTTTTGTTGCATAAATAACACATTAATTTATTGACTCATCGATTGAGCCGTAGGGCAAATCGAGGGGAGCAATGAAATTAACTAGTCATTAGCGTGAGAGTGAAACTGCGGATAAAATTATTCTCTTTTTGCGTTGTGTCTGCATTGGCACTTCGCCTCAAGGCCTGTCATGCGGGAGGTGAGTTGAATGACCTGTGCAGGTGATCGCGAGTCTCCCGATCGCTTTCGACGTTGTTTTTTTTATTAAAAATAGATTTTAATTAAATAAACTACTGTGATCACGAAACGACTATGTGCGTTTTATGGCCGATGAAGTCATTTGACTGTTGCGGTAGGATACGGGAACGAAATGTGACTGCGTTCAAAAACAGGCTGTTGATGTGCTTTTGTGAGAATATTTGGGATTAAATGGTTGCGCTCTCGATTGTGAAACTGATAGAAATGAATGTAATGTAATGTAATGTAATGTAAAATGTATATACTACAGTGTGATATATTATCAATGTAATAATATATGGTGTAGGGTAATAGAATTGAAATATATAGTGCAATATAAATGTAACACCCAGTAAGTAATAAGTATAGTGTTAGTAAATGTAATAATGTATGTAATATTTTTTACTTGTGAATCCTTAAAAGATAGCGATTATTTGCTCGGAAATTCCATCGTTCATATTGAACCCTAAACCTGGATTATTGTTCACTTCTATTATGTGAACATATTTTAATGTTTTTAAAAATAATTAATAGGTTAGTGTGTTAATAAAAATACTCGTACTTTTCCAGAAAGCATGGATAAATATAAAGAAAAGAGAAGGTGAAGCTGACAAATGTAGATATCTTTTCGGGAATGAAGTGGATGACAGCATGCGTTAACGTTCACTGGTTTAAGAAGGCATAGTAACTGTAGGTGACAAGAAAGATCCAGTTATATTATTATATTTAGGATTGATTAATTATAGGTTGTGACAGGAAGATTCATTAACGTGAAATGTAGGACCACAACGGGAGGGTGACTCCTGTCGAAGTTTTGTTGGTTGACATCTCTTCAGACCAATAAGATTTCGGTGAGGACTTTGTAAGAGGAATTTATCACCATAACAAAATTGAATTGTTGTCGTACGTTCGGAAATAAAATGAGAATTTTTGCTGCTAGGAGGATTTTACTCCTTATAGGAATTTGCTTACAGATAGCAGGTAGGTTTGAATATCTTGATATTGATTAAATTTATATATATTAGCTCGGCCCTTGGCTCTCTGTAGCCACATAAGATAAATGCATTAATATGATTTATATACAAATATCATTTGAGACATTATAAACACAAATTTCGTTTCAAATATAATACACTACAGTGGTTATATACAGTAGTTTATTATGAGAAAAGATTCATCGGTTTATGTCTATGGGACATCGAAAACTTCTCTTGGTAACTTTCTTTTTAACCTTTTGCGGTGAGGATTTTGCTTACCTATGTGAAAGTGAATAGCTGAAGGGATTTTTAATATTTTGGAATAGAATTTTACGGATAAGAGGGAGAAATGGACGGGGATTGGTGTAATGCCAAGTTCGTTACGTAACTGCGCATTCGGAATGTACCAGGGTTTTGTGATTGTGTGTAGGAATCTATTTTGAAAAATTTGGATTTTGTTGATGTTTTTTTTGGTTGCGGCAGCCCGGACTGGGGAAACATAGGAAAGTATGGGTCGTATCATTGCTTTATAGAGGTGAGTAGCAGCATGTAGTTGTAAGGGGGATGGTTTTTTGAGAATCGAATATAATTGATGGACTCTACTAGTCGCTAGCGCTATATCGGTGTTTTATATTTTGTAAGCCTTTTATCAAACAGAACTCCAAGATATTTGACAGTTTTGTTGGGAGGGAGCCATGGGATGTCTTGTGATTGGTATGTGAGATTTTGGGGTATGTCTGGTCTACGAAGGGTAGATATTTTTGCCTGGATTTTATTACGATTTATTTCAATGCGCCATTTTTTTGTCCAAAAATTGGTTGGAAAATAATGTGAGGTGATGCTGCAGATCTTTCACGGTAGATTGAAGATTGCTATTGGAGGAATAAAGTAGTGTATCATCAGAAAACAGAGCTATTGCAGTATTTTGGGTGATTGGTGTATCCGAAGTCTAGGCATTAAATAAAATGGAGCAAAGGGTGGATCCTTGAGGTACTTCTGCTTTGATGGTGAAAGGTGTGGAGAGAGCTCCGGGGAGACATACATAAAGTGTGCGGTTGGTGAGAAAACTTTCAATGATACGTGAAAGATATGCTGGAGTACCTACACTGCGGAGTTTGAAAATTAACCCTGGGAGCTAGAATGTATCAAAAGGTTTAGCTACATCTAGAAAAACTGCTTCGGTATGCTTGTGATCATGAAATCTTTCAATGATATCTTCAGTTAGATGTAAAATGTGATGATACGTGGACAAAAGGGTTGTAATCCAAACTGATAAGGTGGCATGGCATTGAGTGAGCTGAGGTAAGAATTATGCCTAGAGAGTATACATTTTTCAAATAGCTTTCCCATTGTGGGTAGCACACTAATCAGACGATATCTAGTTGGATGATTTTGAGCTTTCCCTGCCTTTAGAATGGGAATAAAGTGGGCGTGTTTCCATTTATCAGAGAAATACGTTTGTCTCAAAGCGGCATTAAATATTGCTGTAATATATACGATTACTTTAATAGGAAGGCGTTTTAATAAACAAGTTGATATTAGATCATGGCAATTTGATCATTTCGGGGTTGGATTTGAATGAAATTTATATTACTGGAAATTAAAGTATAAGAATACGATCGAACAGGGGCGTGTGAATTTCGTCCTAGGAATACTTGTCGAATTTCAACGTTATTCCTCTAAATTTAATCTAATTTAAGTGTCAAGTACGTGGAAATATTCAAAACCTCTGTCTTTTCTTTTCTTTCTTAATTTTTTATTATTTAGTAACAACATATGTAATTTATTATTCATACATTTTTGTGTAACGAAACACAAATACAAGGGAGGGGACATTGGCTGCCTGGCTTGTTCATCCTCTCTTGAAACGACAATACTTCTCTACGCATTCTCCTTCTGTGTGTATAAATTACTTAGTGCTGTGTGATTTATCATTTATTGTTCAACATTGTTATTTTAGTATTTTATCTGATATGAGAAAGGAACTAGAGAGGGTTGTGCGAGGATAAAAAATATCTAAAAAAAACAAAAAACGTTCTAGCTATCCTACATGTGACTCCCCGATGAGGCAGTTCTGGACGGCTGCCTGCAAGCACCGCACGTTGTGTTAACAATTGCATTTCAATTTCATTCGTTTTTGATCTGGCGCGACCTTCCTTTTGTCGAGCGGGAATCATTTTCGTGACTCGCCGAGCGGCCACGCCAGCGTCCACTGACGTGCGTGTTGACGGACAGGGGACTGTCACGGCGCATGACACGGCGGATTGTTCCTGGACAAGGCGCGGCGTCCCCCCTCCCCCCCCCCCCGCCGTCACGAGCGCCGCCCCCCGTTGACAGATGCCGCCCCCGCGCGCACGGCCGTCTCGGCACGCGGCGGCGGGGCCGGCGGAGGCAGGCGTGCCGGGGGCGGTCGTGGCGGAAGGCGAAGGAGAAGGCGGCGAGGAAGTTAAAAATGTGGTTGGATTTGATTTATTTTCGTAAAAAAAAGGGGGGGTCGACCTGAGTGGCCGAGGTGGCTAAGAGCATGTACCGACTTGGCGCTTCGGTCAGGAGGGCCGCGGAAGTCCCATTTTAGGCGTGGTTGTTTGTCCTTTGTCTCTCATGTGTGTGCGGTCGAGGAGGGCCTCGCATTCTGCTGACCCCAGATCAGAGGTATATGGAGGTCGAAGATGGTCATTTGTCCAAAAGAACTGAACATTCAGAGCCCGCAATGTATTGGTGCCTGGTGTAAGGTCGAATATGCGTCACATCGAGGCGTAAAGATAACCGGCAGTTGGCTGAAGAAAAAACCCTTACAAAACAATAAAAATGTATGTGACACACGGGAGAGAAGTAGTAGGGATATTGATAGTGGTGATGCTGATAGAGCACAGGGAGTACATTTCAAATTGTATCCGCTAACAAACCAATTATACACTCTCAATGCTGATCATACGATTCTTTTATACAACACTCCTCTTCGACTATTACTTTGTGCCCATTGCATAAGACATTCACATTTCTTATTTATTCAATTCAAGATATTCAGTTATTTCACGTGTATTTTTAAATACCAGACAGAACCAGATAAAAATAATTATAGTTCTGATTCACCCTCAACACGGAGAAACATATGCGGCGACTTTGCAGATACGACACGGAACGACAGTGTATTTTATGCACAACAGCAAATTTGTGGTATTGGGTATTTAGAATATCACCATAATGAGAATCGATCATCTTATAAAATACGAAGATTTGTGATCTGCAACGGCCTGATAGCGGCGTCTGCCGACGCCTCCGACAGAGCGATACACCCGTGGCGATTACGTTCCGAAGGAACGCGATGTATTTTGTGGATAAACGTCTATTATAATTTCATTTGTTGCGATTATTTCTTGTAAAATTCCAGTTTTGCAATATTTTTTTGTCGTATATATTACACTTGCTTGCAAGAAACATACCATCAGTTTCGATGTTAAGCTAAACTGAAAAAAAAATAATTACATACTTAAATATTTCCGGTTGTAAGATTTTCAAGTGTCATTGCGACAAAAAGTTTTCAAGATGACCATAAGACATTCGAGTGTATGTTATGTAAGGAGCCTGTTTGGCCCAGAAGACAGTTAAGAATGCAAAATATGAGTGGTGGCGGTGAAAGAGCTGGGTTGAACCCCTACGATTGCACTAAGCGACGCACGAGGCACTAAGAACTGGCATTTAACTTTATAAACGCTCTTGAATTCGCAGCAGATATTGTCAAGACCAAGATAGATATGAATTGCCTTCTTAGACAAAAATCACAACCGGTTTTATTGTAGCAAGTTGCAAATTTGGCTGTTTTCTGAGTCATTTGTAAATCGTTCTTAATGATTATTTAGTAGAAGTTCATTGTATGTATACTTCCAAGAAGTTATTATCTATTTATTTATTTACGTCAGAAACAGTTAAAAACTGTGTGTGACGTGCTACGGAGAGAAGTTAATTAGAAGTTACATTTATGTCCAGAAGCAAAACAAGGAGCCATCATATTCAAACCGTTGAAGTTGCATTCAAATGTCAACATGTTGGTTTAAACCGCTAAAGCATGAAGCTTCTTAACTCTGAACGTATCGGTAGGAATACAGATTCAGGTTATGGCAATAAAATTGTTCATTTTTTAAACTGCCATCCGTTCAGAGCCCAATCGTGTGTTTATCTCGTTAATGTTCCACGTTCTTCGTTATATTTGGATGTAGTATTCGGAGTACTGCACTGGTAGGTGAATGTCGATCTTAAGAAGTTGATTTTGTTAGTGCGTGTTACAGCAATCGCTAACCATCTACAAGGAAATGCTGGGGAATGTTCAAATTGGCACATACGTAAAAATGTGTTATAAAATACTTTCAAAATGTTAAAATTACTTGTTATTTGCATGTGTTTTTAATATTAGTGTGTAAAGCGATAGTACACCACCATGTATTGTATTTTCTTCTTCTCCTTTTCTTTCTTTCGTCCTTTTTTTTCTTCCGACCTTTTTCTTTCTTCCGATCTGTGCAAATTATAAAATATAACAAATAATGCTTTTGTTTATTCCATGCGATATAATTTCTCTCTGCTGCTCACTCCAAAATCAATCAGTGGAAATACACTCTTCGTTACTCGCAATTCCGTTGTCCCCGAACCTGTTTGAGTTGGGCGTTGACACAGGGAAATATCACATTTAGTTATTTTCTTCATTCCCAATCAAATCTTTCCCTTTCACATTGTACCTTCGTGGCGGCAAAAGTCTAGGAGACCTGCACGAACAATGTAATGAACAAATAAATATAATTTACTATAAATCTCGGGATAGTTAACTATCTCTAACTTATTTTTAGATCCCTCATTCCATGACTGATGGAAATATCAAATTAGTATTAGTGTACCTGGTATAAAATTTTCCAGATATAGATAACCTCTAAACATTGCTACAGGCAGTAAACATTATAACCCACTGCGAAGGCTTACATTAAACACAAATCAATTTTCGTGTAAATCGTGTTCGAAAATATTTATGATGGATGTTGTTGAGTCATTCGATGCATCACTTGCTCGAAATAGAAGGGAAGTTGGTGTGTGCAATGATCATTTTCAGGGTGCGGGTAGATCTCGCCGATCTGTGTATACTTTTAACGCACAGTGAATTATTTTGTTTATAGATGAGTAAATAGCTTAAATATTTAATTTTTGGAGTCCGCGTCATCACTGGATTATTAAATGAGGGCTGAAAATGGAGTCGGGACGTTTATGTTGGGCAACGTATGTGGTTTGCTCTTCAGGATCTTGGAAAGTTGAATGTTTCACAATGTAGTTTTTGAGTCTGTTAGTTTTTTCTCTTTTATATGCAATATGAAATACGTCAAGTTAAAAATATTTGCGAATTTGTTATCACCGCCTGATAGTTTTTACGTTGTACTCCCAGCTAAAAACTGATATTTAGAAGTTGAATTATATTTTAAGTTGAATTTTGGTTTGAATATTTGAAAATCTTCATATTTACAATATAATTAGTATATTTTATTAATTTTATTTATTCCCTCATAAACTAATTTGGAATAGTTTTTTATAGGAAATGAGCATAAAATTGTTGATTTTGATGCCAGAATGATCATCTCAACATTTTAAAACTATATTTTCGCATTAGTTTTGTGTGTGTGATTCAGTAGAGTTAGTTACAAATTGTTTTTGGCCAATGAATGTTCTATGAAGTTGTACATGAAAGGTAAACCTGAGAGTAGTTTATTAGAATATACAGTAAAGTTTACCGGGTCTCCCACTTTTGTAAACATTTCAACTTTTTAAATCATAGTAACATATTACCATGGGTAATACAACGTCAAAAACGGAAAATTTATCGTAAAAAGCTATTACATTAATTTGAAATCGAGTGAACTGTACGGGTGAAAAAAAATTTGCCAGTTCCGTACTATCGATGGCTCCAAAGAGAGTTTATAAAGAGCTTTCACCTTGCAGACCCCAGAATATAAACGTTCCTTGAAAGCGAAGCACTTAGGCTGAATCACCATCACACCTCCAGCAGCTGAGCGGACCGCGATTTGACTAAAATACACCCAGGTCATTTGAAGGGTGATCTGGGCTGTCCGGGTGACGCCGCGTCGAAGGCTGAGTTGCCGACGCGGCGTCACCCGGACAGCCCAGATCACCCACATGACTCTGTCCGCGGAAGCCTACGACTTCATTTAGGTCATTTGAAGTTCACAGCTGACGACGATGTTGAGGAAGGACAATAAATAAGGATGCGAGATCTCGTGGGAGTAATGAATTTGACATATCCTTCAATATACATCGCATCATCGATTACTTTGTTTTACCTTGTCGCGGCATGTATGTGTTCTTTACAGTGTTACACCAGGCGATGAAACAATTTCATAGTCAAAAAGATGCTAAGCATAAGGATCATAAAAGGAGGACCCCGTAAACGTTTTTAAGAAGCGAAACGTTAATTTACAATAAAATAAAGCAATCAGAACATGCTGTGATATAAAAGTTGTTTTACACTATACTGGTTATACAAATAGTTGATGCCTAGCAAATGCGTAGAAAAATAAACTAGTTGAAACCCATCTAAAATTGACGTAAGTCAGTACGAAGAAAAGTACAGAAGTGGCAGTTTTGTAAGTGCAAGAATTTTAAATATTTTCCTTGTCGTGTCAAACCCACTTTTTTTTTCTCAAACATAATAAATCTGTGTTTCAAGATGAATCAAAATACTTTTATATTTAATATTTCTTTGTAAATTGAACCAAGCCGTGAATTTTCTGCATTTTAATTACGTGCATTTTGAAACAATGTGGTAAATGCACGTGAGGGACATGATCCGGTAAGCGAATCACAGTGATTGTTTGAGCATAAATGGGAAGTAGAGTCTCGTTTATCCGACATAAACGGACGCGGGCGAAACGTTGGACAAGCGAAAATGTTGGATAACGGGGAGGTGCTAAGAAAATGTCGTACTTTTTCGTTTGCTTTACTTCAGAAGGGTCGCAAAACTTGTTCGATACTTAGTTGATTTGGTTTCAATGCGCGGTGATCACATCAATACAATTTAAAACTGTGCCTCGAATTAAAAGAAAAGTTCTCGTAATGCTAACGCATAACAAAATTCAACGCTCAATGAGATTATGTAAGAACGCCTACGGCAAACATCTACTGAATATTTATTTCATACTGTGCATTCTCCGTAGAAACGATATCAGAAGCTAGCGTGAGTACGAAGGTTCTGTGATTCTTTGTCGAGTCTATTAATTTTGCGTTTTCGTGGAAATCTGAGAAGAGAGGAATCTGCCAGTCAGCTGCTGCCTCCGACAGCCTCGTGACTTAATGGCTCAAGAATGCGTCGCCCTCAGCTCCAACTTCGCTTGGGCGGTGGGCCTTGCGACTGGGAATTCACTTACCCCTTCCTACGCGATTACTCCGACGTCAGAAAATGTTTCGTAGAGCAGAAATTGTTTCAGGAAAGTAAAATGTAAGTAAAGTGAAGAAAATCAAAGTAAAATAAAGGCAATATGGAATAAAACGAAATAACTGAATATAGTGATCTTGTGGACCTGTATAGAAATTACATCAATTTTTACGTTTTCTTTAGGAAACCTAGGGGTCTTTTAAACCCTTCATTTTCATGCGTTTGCGAGTGTCACAAGTAAAAAGGGATTGTGAAACCACTATTGTATTCACATCATTTTTCCAATTAAGAATTTTGAACGCGAACGTGTTTATTCCTGTGGTCTGTGAAATAATCCACATTGTAGTATATATTGACACATCCATATAAAATAGGCGTCAGAAGGTCTCTAAAAATAAATGTTTACTTTCTCTCATCGTATGAACGTAGTAAAGGGAAAGTATTGTTATGCTGCAGCGGGAAGTGGCGATTTTTCATCAGAAAAAAAATCGTATTGGCATGCATTGATATGCAAAAGTGAGGTCTTCCTATACAGTTTATTATTTTCTTTAACAGTTTACAACAACAGTTATCGTTTACAGCAAAACGCCTTTCAGTTCATGGTCAACAGAATCGCGTTAATCCTTTTGACGATTGCTTTTCTCTGATCGATCTTTTCATTGGACTCCTTGAATTTTCAAATTGCAAAAGTTACCAATAAGAGAAAGTATGTGCTGTTGCACTATTAGCTGAAAGATGGCAGACAACTGTGGCAAATATAAAAACGTATATTTAAAGATAACATGTATTGAATGATAACGTATTGAAGAATTACTTCGTAGACACCCGATGTGGCTACGCAATACCTTTATCCTACATGCTAATTCCACTAGTTATGATTATGGACAGATGCTTCTTATTGTTATGTTTCGACAAGCTGCGGATTTGAAATTTCGGGAGGGCTCTTCTGGATAGCGCTTCGAGAGATTTGTGTATCTACGATTACTTGAGGGCATTAAGAATAATTCATTTTTTCTAGTTTTTTTTTCTGGAATCAGATAATGATGCACATATAATTAAAAAGAACCAGTAAATTTGTCTTGCTGACTCTCGAAAGTCTGTATTAAGCCTTTCAAAATTGTAATCTCGATATGCCGAATTATTTATTTCTCGAACTTTTTGCACTTTCAAATTCGATCTATTGGCTTGTAATTTATTCTGATTTCATATTCTGAACTTTCGATTTGTTATAATGAATGAGTTTATGAATAGATTAAACAATGAAAATACTAATGAGATGAATGATGCAACGAAATACAGAGAAAAGTACCGCAAGAAAACTTTTGTCACGATTCTGCTCTCTTCACTATTATTACTTTATGGAATGATCGAGATTTGATGCCTGATACCTTGCGGCAGAAAAACAGCGTAGGTTAGAAGGAATTTCATCCTATCCTTCTTCTACTGTAACCTTCTATGTTTAGTTTGTAGTACGTTTATTGAAAGACTATATACTAAAATTTTAAGAAATTGAAGTTATCAGTTAAATTGTAGTTGTGTGTTTAAGAAGTCGATTAGTTGGTCTTGTTGATAGACTAGCAGGCCTGAAGAGGGCTAAATAAAAAACGTCTCATCGGTAGTTTATCAACATAAAATCATCTACCTAAACTCTAAGATTTTTTTTTCTTCATCTCACTCTATCTCTAGAAACTGTTTCCAATATCCTAGTCCAACGAGACATCTCTTGGGAAGCCCTAGTCACAGAATAATCTCTCGCTTTTTCCACTTTTCATGCACTATCCTCCTTGAGTGAGTGAGAATTTGATCCCGAACGCATCAACTTAGATTTATTATTCCCGTAAGTTAAGTGCCTGTTTTATGCAGGAAGGTGGGATGTTCGTGTCCTGCTGGAATGTGAAATCCGGCTGTAACTACCGGTCGGCTCGCGTTTTCTCCCGTCTCCTAACATTTCATGTCGTGAGGCATCGCTCCAGCCTGCGATAAGCTATTAGTTCCCAACATAGGTGGTAGCATCGTGCATTTAAATGTGTTTGGGTAAAGGAAGAGAAGGGGACAACAATTACAATAGAAATATCGCGCGAGGTCCATGGTCTGTTTGCTAGAGTACAGCTCCGTCATTTGCCTAATGTTGATCGGAGAAACAACGGAAAACTACAGGTTAGAAGAGCCGACCGCTAGAATTCTCCTCCAGACTGATTAAATTCCACCTTGCTGTGACGCCATTGTCGCTAATCCGCTACTCTATACCCCATTTAAACCTGGAGTGACTTCACGGTTACGAGCTGGACAGGGAGGGACCTCCGCCATCCAATTGGGAGCTTCGTTTCGACTTACGTTTTTGGTATGGCGCTCCCGATTGGATGACAATTTCTCCCTGTATTTGCAGCTCGTGATCTTGAAGTGTCACACTGTTTAATTGGGAGTATATGATCTGCCGGTCAGGGTCGCTGAGCCATCGCAGTCGCTTTGCGTCGCTAAGGAGGAGGAGGAGGAGGAGCAGGAGAAGAAGATGGAGGAATAGGAGGAGGAGGGGCAGGAGAAGGAGATGGAGGAGGAGGTGCAGCAGCAGCAGGAGGAGGAGCAGATGGAGGAAGAGGAGGAGATGGAGGAATAGGAGGAGGAGGTGCAGCAGCAGCAGCAGGAGGAGGAGCAGATGGAAGAGGAGGAGGAGGAGATGGAGGAATAGGAGGAGGGGCAGGAGGAGGAGGAGAAGGTGCAGGAGGAGATGGAGATGGAGGAGGAAGAGCAGGAGAAGGGGAGGGAGGAGATGGAGATGGAGGAGGATGAAGAGCAGGAGATGGAGCAGGAGGAGTCGCAGGAGGAGGAGGAGATGGAGGAGGAGGAGGAGGAGGAGCAGGAGGACCAGGAGGAGGAGGAGCAGGAGGACCAGGAGGAGGAGGAGGAGGAGGAGGAGCAGGAGGAGGAGGAGCAGGAGGAGGAGGAGATGGAGGAGGATCAGGAGGAGGAGGCGGAGGCGGAGGCGGGGGCGGGTAGCACGGAAGCCTCTGCGCCTGGGAGCGTGCCGTGCGTCACAGAAGCCGCGCCTGCGGGGGTTTCTGTTACACCGGGCGCGGAGGGCAAGATGACCCGGCGCCGCCCATGCTCCAGCGCGCGCCGCACGCGGAGCTCGACGGCGCGGCTGCGGCGCGCACAGTGGGTGCGAACTGAGACGTGGACCCTCACGCAAAGGGTGGTGTAGCGTCGTGCCACACTCAAACCGCCGGATGTTAAACAAAGGGCGGAGTGATGACGCACTGGCACTTTCCGTGGACGTAGCGGGCCCAGAGCGGCTTTGGGGAGGAGGCAATGGGGGCGGCGGGTAGAGCCAAAAGGGCCTATATAAGGCCAGGAGAACAATGCCCTGGTCTTCTTGTTCTAGCGGCGTCGGCGACAGGTGAAGCGCGTGTCTGTTCGTGTAGGTGCACTAGGGCGAGGGGCCGGCAATTCATTGTCGTGACTTGCGTAGATGGTCTCAAAGTAGAGCGGCTTCATACAGGGAACATCGGTGGTATGTTGCGGTGTGGTAGCCGTTCTTAAATTATTTCTCCTTGTAGTGGGTCTATTTATTAGTTTATTGTGAGCAGGGTAGTTGTTAAATTGAGACTACGGTCTAGATTGTTAATAAATCTACTGTTTTACAAACCACTCTCGTTTGTGTTCGATTACACCCGTATGACACCACAGTGGTAACAATAAAAGTAAGCAATTACTCTTTGCTCCGAATATCGGAGATTCTTCTCAGTTTCGTAAGTGGGTGAGCAATTGCTCAGTCTCTCGGCACTTGCTCCATCTCTGAGCGCACTCTCAACTGGCGAGCGAATGCTCAGAATTGCTGGGAATAAACTTAAGCGTTTACTCTCTAGAGTGAGCACTTGCTCCAAAATTTCGGAGGGAGCTTAGTAGCAGACTCACGTTTGGAAAGTAAGGTTAACTTGGCCGATTTTTTTTATCGTGTATTAATATGCAGATGCAGCGGACTAAAAAAAATACAAGATAAGGCAAAATTCTCGTGATGTAGACTATCAGAATCTTTGCCGATTCGAAAAGGGCAATGTATGGTTGGTACGATTTTTATTGGCGGTTGCTTTCAGGCGCGTTTTCATATCGCATATCTTCTATGTTAATTGGCCATCGCTCTTTTCTACTTCGTATTTTTCTGGGTACTGGTTTTTCAAACTGTGTAATGTTTCGTTGCGGCCACAGCGTACCTCCGGAAGCTGTCTCTTTTCAAAAATAATTTTATATTCGCTTAGCATTTCGGCAAAAGCTAGCTGGGCTTCTGGCGCCTGTTTTTCGTTACTGCTACTCATATTCGAATGTAAAGAACGAGACAACAAAACATTGCTCTTTATTCCGCACAAATGTGCGCCACGCGCCTAACGTAAGTAACCTTTTGCCACTCAACAAACCATTTTTTAAAACTCTTAGCCTGCACTATCACTTGTTTACAACGAGCAAATGCTCGCGAGACATGAGTAAATTAATCGGAGGCATACGAAGTTTTAATTCATACGAAATGGAGCTTCTGCTCAGTGCCGCGGAGTAGACTCACTATGCTCCGGGGCAAGTACTCATTTTTATTCATATGACCTAATAGCTTCGCTTAGCAAACCCGAGGCTCAGGGTATCAACAGGTCACTGCATTGACCTCCGCCTGCGACCCCAGTTTTCAACCTCGTGCATAGAGAGCTTTCTTCACCTACGCTCATTCTTCCCCGGACGCCCCTCACAAGTCACCTTTTAAAAATCTCAGATACTTAGACACAGAATAGTTCTAAACGATGAATGAAAGAACTTACCAGAAGCCTAAATAATCAGTGATGCAATGTGGAAAACTTCCCTAACAATATGTAAAAAAATGCTGTAAGGCTTTAAGGGCTGGTCAGTTCATTGAAGTTAGTAAGTAAATAAAATAAAATGCGCCAACGACAGGGTGCACGAGGAGCTTTTTTTTTCTTCGAATTTATTCTGGACATTTGTAGACACAATTATAGTAGTCAAATGAAATGATATTAATAATACAATTATTATTAATTTTATTATCATTGTTAGTATCTTCTAAATTCAATATTAAATATGTTAGGTATCGTTAAATTTAAAATCTATTCCAAATCTATACTCTCTTCTATTCTACCGGTTTCCTAAAGAGCAGATTTAGTTAATGACTTTCGACGCCTCTACAAACATATTTTCCGCCAAGTATGAGCTGCTCCAAGTATGAGCTCGCTCCGTCGCTGAGCCTCTCCGCCCCGTCGCTGTTTTACACTTCCCGGTTTTTTGAGTGACCTGTGAGATCGGAGTTGTTACGTAAATTATTCGAAAAAATCCCTGAGCTCCCATAACCATGTTCGATCTGCGTTGTACGCCACACAATTTCCAATCTCTTCAACGGAGTCCTTGGTTACCACAACATTCTGATTACGTGGCACAGCAACTATTTTTTTGATATAAATGATAATTGGTGTGCTAATTGATGTACTAATTGATGTGTTTTTCTTCTTGTTTATATCATACGAAAGCTGTTGCTGTTGGTTCCTTATGAACCTTCGAAGTCTTCTCTTACATATTTATTTTCAAACATTTGCATTTTTGGGGTTTCGTTTTAGGATAATCGATCCAGATGGGGTAGGCGCGTATTTTTCACTTATACACATTGCTCTGTTTTTGTGGCTGGCGCGTTATTCTCGCCGAGGTTATCCTCTTGTGAACGCCTAGTGACGGGTTTGGGCCCAGTGCGGGGCGGCCGGCCGAGGCGTGTGCGGCGGCGGCGGCGGCGGCGGAGGCCGTGTCACGCGACGCCTCGCGACGCGGCGCGTGGCGTGGCGGCGTCTGAGGCGCGAACGCGGCGGCGGCGGCGGCGACGCGAGCGCGCGCGCGCTATTTATATGGCGACAGACGGCGCCGCCCGCCCCGCGACCGGAGGCGGAGGCGGAGGCGGCGGCGGAGACGAAGGCGACGGACGTGGCGCTGGCAGACAGGGCCGGATCAGCGACCAAACGCCGTTGCTTTCCCCAGCGCCTACCACGTGACTTGTTAGTGTAGATATGGCGATGACGCCAATAATAATAATAATAATAATAATAATAATAATAATAATAATAATAATCGCAAGTGTAGAAATCAATCGCCTGGATAACTACTAAACAAATATAATTATGATGTACTTTATCGCTATCTCATTTGTACAAATGGGATTCTCCCAAAAATATTATTGTTATTGCGGTTTAAGAAGATCTAATAAGACGTTTGTTACAAACTCTGGAAAGTAAAGAAGGTCACTATTCGGCATGTAGTTATTTAAACCACAAGAATTTTACGAAATCATCTTCTTCAAACATGAAAATAGAAGTGGGTTGTATTTATGATTCCGAAGAAGCGAACGTACCATGCAGCCAGGTCCTGGGGAGAGCTCCCGTTTTTCTAGTTCCTTTCCATTTGTAAATTTTATTTTTTATTTGCAAATAAACCAGGTTGTGAATTTAACCTGTTCTAGTAATGCACAGGTTGATTGAGAACACGAGCATATTTTAAATAGAACTTTTACATATTGTTTAATGATATCCCCAAAATATGCAACATTATTGTGTAGTTTTTGAAATAAGAGTATTTTAATTGTCTCTGAAAATACGATGTATGTTCGGATTTAATTAAATGCGAGACCGATGAACTCAGTAGTGGACGCTTGCGGAATGAATGCTTGCTCGCTAAAATAAGAGACTATCGCTGCGATGGAGAACGTGGATTTAAAAGTGTGGCATCTCATTAGTAAATAGGTCTGTTGGTTTCCACGCAGTGGTTAAATGCAGCGGGTTGAGGAATAGCACGTCTTCCGCGGAACGGGCGTGAGTGCGGTGACAGGCGGCGGCGACTGTGGGCGACGGCGGTGGCAGCCAGCGGACAGGGAATGAATGCGTGCGCTGTCGCCGCGTGCTCTCCCCCCCACCCTCCCCTTGGCCTCCCAGCACGCTTCACCAACTTGCCCATCGGCTCAGCCTCGCCAGAATGCGTCTTTCGGCTTTGCCTCCACCTTGCTGACACTTTCGCTGTCTCACTCACGCCATGAGAGGTGGCTCAACGGATGGCGCCGCAGAGCCTCTTAGCGGGAGATCCTTGGTTCGTGTCCCGACGGTGGCAGGATTTCCGACACTAGCTAGACAGCTAGATGAAGTCAGTCGCTGTCTGGAGGAGACGTCTAGCGGCCGGATGCTCTGATCGGTAGTTTTTCGGGGTTTCTGCGATCAACACCAGGCGAATGCCGGAGAAGGGGCCGTTCCTAACCAACGGACCACGGACCACGGACCGCGCGCAATATTCCCTTCCTCCTCCTTGTCATTTCCTCACCGCTTATTTAGCCACACTTACTCTTACATTCCCTACCTCTCAAGCTGCGAGACCGGTCGGGAACTTATAGCTTGTCCCGGTTGGAACGGCTCCCCACGGGCGGGAAAAAAAAAATGTTGGAGGGGAAAAGCCCGCTAACCGACGGAGGGTCGCCGCCGGTCCAGCATGGGAAGATCACCGTCACCTCCTAGGGGAAACAAATTGAATTGAATTGAATTAATGCCTTATTTTACGTGGCGAGACTCAGGCCATTGGGCCCGCTCGTCCATCTGACCACGCAAATTTCGCTACGCTCCTTTCACCAACTAGCAGAGAAAGGAGGTATTTCTTGGGCGAGAAACAGGCGATTTGAATTTAGCGTGAGGATCTTTTACATGCAAGTAAATCTACTAACATGGGACAGCCGGCTTTACTTCCCCTCTGAAGGAAGGCGTACGAAGCCGGGCGTTTTTCGCTTTTAAAAATCCACGGCACGGGTTTGAACCCGCAAACTTGGGTACAACAGTCCGACACGCTAACCGTTACACCATCGCCGCGCGCAGATACTACACTACACTTACTGGACTAATGGACTAAGCAGTTGACGCGCTCGGAATTGTGAATCAATCTCTCTCACTCGCCTATGTCTCCGGATCAAACTTACCTCCTGTCTTCGCCTTCGCCCAAACCATCTTCTTTGCCTAAACAGTTTCACCGCTAGTAGCCACCTCAACCACTTCTTTCATTGCTATCCCTGTTCCACCGAACTGTCTCTTCAGACTGTCACTTCTCTTTCGTATTCGCCTCCTCATGTACTCGCCTACTGATTTCGCTTCTACGTCACTCTGTTGTCTTGAACTTCGACTCATCATGCCAGCCGGCTACGCCACTCAACTTTTCTCTTCGCCTCCTCATTTCCTTCGTCAACGCCTTCCCGCGTTGCCGATCCTAACTTCCAAAGGCTAGCCTGTGAACTGTTTATTATTTCATTATATGGCCAGTACTGAACTTTTGCAATTTTTCTTAAATTCTAAAATATGAACATGAATATGTAAACTAACAACTAACAATATTGTAATATTGAAAGTACTAAAAATAATTTTCACAAAAAAAAGTCACGTTAATTTTCTTATGAAATATTATTTCTTTCCCTATTCTTTCAATTTAATTTTACAAAGATATCGCCTTATTTCTCGTAATACTCCACTCTGTGAAGTAAGGGTCCCCAGAACAGTCTTTGCTTAGCACATCATGTGAGAGAGAGAGTTATGTAGTCATGTAGAGAAGATGATTGACAGAAAAAACGATGGGGAAGTTGTGACGCATATGTATCTTGCCCTTTCTCTTTCGGCATTTTGTTCTTGTTTTAGTGTATCACTCTACTCTGACATTCTGTGAGAAAATGGGGTTACATGGGCAGCGTGCTCCCTTCAGTGTGTATATTTGTGAGACAGCGAATTACAGCGTAGTCCTTTGAAAAATTTATGATGCACTTTGATGTACAGCGCATTTAATACAAATTGGCCATATCACCATTCATATAATAAACGTCATCTTCAACACATATATTATCTGAAAGCATACGGTTTAACATGTCTAGCAGAAAGAAATATCATTAGTTCAGATTAAAAATTATGAATTAAAATTATTTCGTTTCATGCTTTAGTTATGTGAATTTCATCTCAGAAAAGAGAGTTTCCTTATTGTAATGAATTTTAAACAAACAAATTAATTTGACGTTCAACTTGATTATAGATTTGTTATGAATCTGTAATAATTGCAGAAAACCTCGAAGTAACGCGAGCCGGTTGCAACACCGCATGAGCAAAAGAAACAAAACGCGACCTGCTTTCCGTGTGACCTCCATGAACTTATTTGTTAGAACTATGGGCTTTGACTCCAACGAGGTTGGCACCCTTGCTGTAGGAGATTGCAAGGACTTCGCGAGCAGCTCCCTCTGCGATCATTAGCTTTTTGCAGCGCTACGTCCTAATCATGGGCTCTTCTTCCTTTAATGGTCCTCTACAGCCCCTCATAATCTTTCATCAAGACAAATGCTCTTCGAACACGAAATTCCTTCCGTAATAATCAACTGATTTGTACTTGTTTTTGTGTGATATTGTTTTATTCCCTGGTTGTTTGCTATCAAACAGTCACTTATAAAGTATATTGGTACTTCCTAGGAAGTAAAAAGTCACAAAACCATTATAAAATAGTGAAGAAGGATGTATCAGTAATTTTGTAAATTCCAATTCTCATTGAAATATTGTCCCTGACATAGATGTGAAACAAATTATTCTAAGAATACCTTTTTGATATATTCTACAAGTTATTTACCTCTTCGGCTCTTTTCGTGGATTCAAGTTTGTGAAATTCGAATAAAATCGTAATGAAGAAGTCTTTAATTTTAAAGAACATTCTGGAGGGTTATTAGATGCTAGTGTTGTTATGTCGGAAACGATGGAAGTGTTTCGCTTTACGTTCATACTACTTCGAAGATTAACACAAGCTGTGTAATATTCAATGGATTTGTCTTAAATTAAATTAAAGTATATAGAGAAAAGAAACTTCTCCTTCAGAACAATGATTTATCACATTTGTGGAAATTAGTTACTGCGTCTACATGAAAATTAATTCTGGAAGCATCGAAGAACGGTGGAAAACTTGGGAATGTTTAGAATAATCGATTATGGTGAATATACCGTATTTACACGAATCTAATGCGCAGTTCTTTTTTTTTTAACCAAATGTAGTACTCATTATCATAGTGCTCATTAGATTCGATGGCGCATTAGATTCGCGAAAATGGGTTATTTATGGCATTAATGGGATTTAAAAAGGTTTGAAAGGGTTAACTGGATGTCGAATGGACTTTCCCTCCTTTCGGAGAAAACGCGGAAGCCTGGGCCTCGCGAAGGCGAAGCGCGGGCCGGCGGCGCGTTTGCGGCGCCGGCCGCGCGGGGCGCTGGCGTCGCGGATGAATAATGCAGTGCGCGCGTCGATGAGCTGCGCGCGTGATTTACAGCCGCGTTATGCGCCGCGCCGCGCACCTCACGACTTCGTGCGCGCCTCCCGCCCCTCCGCCTCCTCCTGCCCCCAATATCACCCGCCACCTCCCGCTCCTCCGCCACCTTCGCCCCTCCATCTCACCCGCCGCCACCCGCCCCTCCGCCACCTCCGCCCCACCATCTCACCCGCCGCCTCCCGCCCCTCCGCCACCACCGCCCCTCCATCTTACCAGCTGCCTGCCGCCCCTCCGCCTCCCCTCCGCCCCTCCATCTCACCCGCCGACTCCCGCCCCTCCGCCTCCCCCCCGCCCCTCTGCCACCCCGCCGCCCCTCCATCTCACCCGCCGCCTCCCGCCCCTCCGCCACCTCCGCCCCACCATCTCACCCGCCGCCTCCCGCCCCTCCGCCACCACCGCCCCTCCATCTTACCAGCTGCCTGCCGCCCCTCCGCCTCCCCTCCGCCCCTCCATCTCACCCGCCGACTCCCGCCCCTCCGCCTCCCCCCCGCCCCTCTGCCACCCCGCCGCCCCTCCATCTCACCCGCCGCCTCCCGCCCCTCCGCCTCCCCCCGCCCCTCCGCCCTTCCATCTCACCCACCACCTCCCAGCCCTCCGCCTCTCCCCCGCCCCTCCATCTCACACTCCGCCTCCCGCCTCCCCTCCATCTCCCCCTCCGCCTCCCGCCCCTCCGCCTCCCCTCCGCCCCTCCATCTCACCCGACGTCTCCCGCCCCTCCGCCTCCCCTCCGTCCCTCCGCCTCCCGCCCCTCCGCCTCCATCTCACCCGCCGCCTCCAGCCCCTCCGCCTCCCTCCCGCCCCTCCATCTCACCCGCCGCCGCCCGCTCTCCGCCTTCCTCCCCTCTATCTCACACGCCGCCTCCAGCCCCTCCGCGTCCCCTCCCGCCACCACCTCACCTACCGCCTCCCGCCTGCGATTTCGCCTCTGCCCCCGCGCCACCGTCGCGTCTGCCCTCGCAGACGTCCTTGCTGTTTGTCCCAACCCCCTCTTTGTTACCACATATCACCCCTCCCTTCCTCACGAATTTTTGCAGTGCTAGTACCTGTGTTTTGGCCCCATGCTCTGTACGGGCACCGCATTCACAATGTCCACCGCTTCAGTTTTCTCCTTCCACCCCCCCCACTTGCCATCGCCCCCATCTCTGCCCCTCCATTTCACCCGCCGCCTCTGCCCTAGTGCTGCCGTCGCCTCCGCCCTCGTATTCGGCCTTACCGCATGCCCCCACTACCACTTACGTCTCCCTTACCACGCCCCGCCCCTCACATTCTTAGCCCTGTTAGTGCCTTTGGGTCCACCCCGTCTTCTGTGCAGATATCAGCTTTGCAAAGTCCCCGCTTCAGCTCTCACAGTCACCCTCTGCCCATTTACCATGTATTACATACATATCGTGATATGTAGGCAAAAGCTTCATATATTTTTAAAAAATGGGAGATCTCCTCACATTTTATTGAACGTTGATTATTGTTGGGTACAATTGTTGTATTTTGCTCGACGGTACTCATTATCGCTCTCTTGTGTTTTTTCGTCTTGGTCGTACTACGGGCGTGATAGTTATTGCCATTGTGTATTTTCTTCTTGTAACCCTCTACATTCTTCTCATAGTATCATTCCCAACAGATATTTTAAAGAGGTTTTAAGTACTAATAAAGCTTGCAATGCAGCAGCATACAAAAAATATAGTAGTATTACGCATTGTATTTTCCGCTTGTAATGAAGTCCTATCTGGAGATAGAGTTATGTTATTAGCGCCTGTTTATTCATTCTGCCTTTTATTCACGCTCTAAAGCTAGGAATTCTATTTTACATAATACTATACAACATTTGATTTCATGATTTCCTTTTCCCTTTCTCGATACGGAGTAGAGAGAAAGTTACATAGTGCTGCGAAACAACGGCGAATTTTCGCGAGAAAAACTCTTATTACAGAGCCTGGTAACGAAAAAGTGGATAAATCTAGTTGCTAAATTTAGAAAAAAATCCTCTAACACGTTTAGTAGCCAGTATCCAAGTTTTGTGGGTCCTTGATACTGAAAATTCGAATGACGACAATACATCTGTCTGTCCGTCTGTAAACAACCCTAGCGACTGAACTATTCAGCCGATTTTCTACAAAATTGATATTCCCCAATCGATTAGGGTGGTGCTGCGACCTATGGAATTTTAAATCGATGTTTTAATTTTGTAGGGTTGCTTTACATGAAGCCCCTGAGACTTTTTCAAGATTTTCATAGAAATTTAATCGTTTTCTATTAAATTTTGTTATTGAATAGTGTGAAGGAGTTAAAGAAAATGGTGCAGATCTCATTTTTGTCAAAAACTCTGCTTTTTCAAAAATTGCTCAAAAGGTAAAAAATATTTCGGCCTCTTCCTACAACTACAATTATGAAGATTGAGATTTTTTCTTTAATGAAATCTGTGTTTTAAAGATAGATTTTGAAATATGGTCATATGCAATTTTTCGAAATTTGTCTGTCCGTACGTCTGTGAAGAACGGTATCGGCTAAACCGTTCAGCTGTTTTTCTCCAAAATTTATATTATTCAATCGATCTGGCTGATGTCTCGGCCCCCTGAATTGGAAACCGAATTAATTTTTAATTTTGGGGAGTTCTTTACATGAAGTCCCTGAGGCATTTTGAATATAAACATGGCTTCAAGGTTTTTGATTGACTTTTATTTTTGTGAAGGACATTTAAGAGAATGGTGCAAGTCACTTGTTTGTTAATAACTCTTAATTTTTCGAAAATTGCAAAAGTTCAAAATGTTTTCGGAACCATCCTACAAATAAAAGTACAAAATATTGAAGATAAAGATTGTCTCACTTAATGGAATCTGCTCCTTTAAGATTGATTTGTGAAATACGTTCGTGTATAATTTTTCGAAAATTTGAGTACTTTTCGCGTCATTTTGCGTGAAAATACAGACGAGAAAGTACGTGCTGTTTTAGCACCACTGGTTTCTTTCGTGACTTTTTTGGTGATGAGATTCCGCAAAATAAAGTAATCAGTGGACGTCTGTTTACTTGAATTTAGCAAATTATGAAAGTCACCACAGTTCAGGGGTTCTCTGAAAATGCATGCAATTATAAAAACTACGCACCTCGGCATAATAACTGAAGGCAAAACTGATAGCGTGTGGCCACTGCCACCTTTTACTTTTGGGGAATGAATGTAAGTTGATAAACTTCCCATAAACACGCTGGGTAAATTCAGCCGAGTTCATGCGGGCAATGTGTGTAGCGAGCCGAGATGAAAGGGTGACCTCTGAAATCGTGAGAGAACGCCTGGGAACGATTTCCATTTACCGCGAACGGTTTTCTCGTCGGCTGCGGGGAGGCGAAACGGGAACGCGAAACGGCCGCTGGCGTCCGGCCGACAAGTAACAAAAGAACGATATTTATTCATAGCACAGCATGTCCCGAAATGAAATGTTCTGTGGAATCGTGTTGGAGCCTGTTTATTCTTGCTCACGCTTCTCGCTGGTCGTGAAATGATGGACTGAGGTGATGAAAGTATTTGTTATATTCGAGCTTCAGGAAATTTAGAGCTTCCTTTTCTTCCACGGTATTTCTCTGTTCCCAGTTTGTTCAATACGTTTAATGAATAATTTAAGAATATATTGTTTTGCTAAAACTTTATTCACTTTCCTTAAGAGCGTATGCATAGTTTAATTTCTTTGAAAAGTATCACGTACAACGTCAATTTTTTACCTTCCATAGATAGGCTCAAATTTGTGAAAACGAATCAGGCTACAGAGAGCAAATGTATGGAGTATCACGTCTACAGCAGATTGTCGCAGTATGTAATACACGGAAATATTGTGGTTTTGCTATTAATTATCATGCATAATTCAGGTATAGGAAATTGTTGTTTGCTGCAATGAACGACGCATGTTGAAACACACGAAATTAAGAAGGATATTTATTAAAATAAATATAGTAACGATGAGTGGATGTTTTCAAGTAAACAAGTAAAATATAGTAACAATGAATGTTTTCAAGTAAAACATGCAGAATAATTTGCAATTTGCATAAATGTGATGATAATTTAGAAAGCAGGCGAAATATGCAACACATGTGTCATAAAATCATGTTTAAATAATTGGAATTTGGAAATCAGGTGTTTCTTGCTCACTTTTGGGCACACTTTTGGACTAAAGGGGGGGGGAATTGCTATGCCATGAAAGCCTGTTCTTACACACAAGCTTTCAGAGTATGTATTCTAATTCAGCAGGTACTTTCGCCTGGTTCACTGGTACTGTCGCATTAGTCATCAATGAAAAAAATTGCAGATTCATTTGAAGTTTTTGATAAAATTTGAGAGAGAGAAATAATTTAATGGTGGAGTTTGAAATTCTCATTAAAATCACGTTCTCGCTTTGCATTCTAACATTACAAGTACTAGACAATATACGAGTACAGCGTTTCAGAATAAATGTTACAAAATTGTAGAAGACGTAGAGAAGCCAAAGATGATAACATTTTGCAACTGAACTTTTTGAAGAAATTTCATATATCGGAGTTACAAGTGTGTCTCCCCTCCCCCTCACTTTGAGGCAACTCCTTCTGTACAGGTGTTTGGTAGATCACGTTCTGCCGCAATCAAGGAGATTTCACGCTCCACAACTGTCCATTGGCTGACTGTCCTTGGCCTAACATCCAGCAGCCAATGTGACGTGTGCAGCTCTGTTGAATGCGATGTCCCTCCGCACGTCCTTTGGCAAAAAGTGATCATGTTCGCCTCCTCTGCGTACCCTGGAGATTTGTAACATATACTCTGAGACACCCTTTTTATTACTTTCTGTCACTTTTACGTCAGCCGCTCTCTCGGTATCTATCACCCCCAATGAGGACGTACAGAGCTATTTGTTTGCAGTCCTGGGAGATGCGCTGTGATAGTCCCGTGATAATAAAGTTTCGCGTGGGTGATCTGGGTTGTCCGGGTGACGCCGCGTCGTAGGCTGTGTTGCCGACGTTTCGACCATCCTGTCGTGGTCTTCCTCAGGGCTGGTATGCGGCTGGCATACCAGCCCTGAGGAAGACCACGACAGGATGGTCGAAACGTCGGCAACTCAGCCTTCGACGCGGCGTCACCCGGACAGCCCAGATCACCCACATGACTCTGGCCGCGGAAGCCTACGACTTCAATAAAGTGTCGCGTTTCCGAGGATCCGCAATAGCTGCCAATCAATCCGTTCACATCAAACACGTTCGTTTGTTCGAAGGTGGTGCCCAGTATTAACTATTTTTTCTCAAATGTTCACACGGATACACATGGAATATATTATTGTAACAAGTAACTGAACCTAATATGAACCACTTCTCAAATATGAATTTACTTAAAAGAAGAAAATGTTTTGCCACTGGAAAAACAAAAGTTCTATGGGTTCCTACATTCTCTGCATGTGGTGGCGTCAGGTACTGTTCACCTATTGTTACTTACATGACAGTTCCACCCTTCTCAAGTCGTTCTCGAGGGCGCGCGCGCACAGCCTGCGATTTGTGTTGCTGGCTGCATCCGGTCGCTCAAGAGCTTCTTCTCTATCTCCTCTTTCTTTATCCACTACCACTTCTGTCCTTTTTTTGTTTTCGCCTGCATCGTTTTTGGCCTGCATCTTTTTTTCTTTCTTCCCAGTTTTTTCATCTCGATGATTATGTGTTGCCATTCTCAAAATTATTTTTTCTCGCCAACTTCAGTTGGTTCTTTAGCCTGCCATTCTCTTACTTTTACGAACATAAACATATACGGTGTAGTACCATATATGTAGTATAAGAGAGAATTAGGTTTTGCTGCGGAAAACTGATTGCGAGATTTTAACGGAAGTACACCTTTTGGAGGTTTCCCCCGACTCCGATTTTTTTCTTTTTTTTTTTTTTTTTTTTTTTTTTTTTTTTTTCAAAACGTCTGTCTGTCCTTAGTTCTGTGTGATCGTCGCTCTGACCGTCTGGCCGCCTCTCTGTCCGTCCGTGTGGCCGTCTGTGAGCAACACTAGCGCCTAAACGATTTGTTGGATTTTTTCCAAAATGAATATTCCCATATCGCTGTGGCCTGTCCTGAGATTTTGAAAAGATTTCTTTAAATTTTGGAGCTATCATGGAGCCTCGGGACATTTTCAACATTTTATCACAAATAGCTCCATTTTTTTTCTTTAATTTTTTTCTATGCATGTAGTGAAATCATCTTGTAGGGATGACGTATTTTCGATTTTCACTTGTACCTCTTTAATTTTCGAAAACTGCAAAAGTTTGGACATTTTTGGATCCCCACTCTGTTATTGAAGATAGATGATTTTTCTTTAAATAAAATTTGTTCTTTACAATTATTTCTTTAATTTATATTATGTACTTTTTGATGATGTTAGTACATATGACGTAATTTTGAGTAAACTGTGGACAATATTAAAAACAAGATTTTCTTAAAAATGGCTGCAATTTTTTTCTTTAAATTTTATGTAGGGATGGTGCTAATTGCATTGAATAACATGACATACAATTTGTTTATTGAATACGTTTTGTTAAACTTTTTCATTTTTCAGAACTTCCACAAATGTATTTTTTTAAATATCTGTAACGTTAATATTTACTTTATAAGCGTGTTTGTAATTCATTGCATTTGTAAATATAAGTGTTTCACATGATTTCTGATAGAGTTTATCGAAAATCCAAAACTCTTCCATGACAATGAATTGAACACGATTTTTCAATACCTATCGAACAATTTCTCGAAAACTACTCATTTGTCAATGAAGATGTGCGTATAAAAGCAGCTTTCGCTCTTTTATGAAGCTGGGTAGAGGTGGGAAAAACCAAAACGCTGGCCCAGACTCAAGAGAATAGGAAACTAGTACGAGAAAGTCTGTGAAATTCCCTAGCAAATGTAGCCCTTCCTGCCCTTTCAATTGTGATGGTCTCGAATAATCATGACGTATTGAAATTTATAATATGATCAGACTAGTTATGCTTCTTCCTATCACGGAAGGGAGTTGTGAAACGCGGTCGTTGAAGTCGTCACCTTTCCGCCCTGAGCGGAGAATAAAGCAGCTGAGCTTGTGGGTCACCGGTACCCGGTGGCTTTCGGCTGTGTCAACTGCGCCTCTTCCGAGTTCGGGAGCTGCGGCTGCGAGGGGGGGTGGCGGGGGTAGGGGGCGCAGCTGCGCTTGCCAGCGGCGCTTTTCGTCGCGCGGCTGCGCTGCGCTGCGCTGCTATTTCTGCTGCGCGGCCTGCGCACGTGCGACACGGCGCAGACGCAAGGCCCACTCGCAGCAGTGTATGTCTGTGTCTTGGAGCAGGGAAGGAAAGGGCGAAGAAAATATGCGCGTTAAATACGTTTTTTTTATTTAATTTTTTTTATTTGTTTACGTCAAAAACAGTTAAAAACTGTGTGTGATGTGCTATGGGGAGACATGAATTTGAAGTTACATTTATGTCCAGAAGCAAAACAAGGGGCCATCTCAGCATTTGCTCGAGGACCAGGGAAACTGGACGAAAACCTGGTTTGAATTGTGGTATAGGAAAAAAAATCGATAGATTGCGATATACTTGTACTATCCTGGATTTAGATTCAAGCGATCAAAATATCAAATGAATTTGCAGTAATTCGATTGTCCCATTTTAATTGACGTTTTCGGGGTCGCAGGAAAATAATGGACGTCACATTACTTGCATTTGGGTGCTCTCTTTGTTGTAACTTTCACTTCTAAGATGAATATATTTTTCGAATACACTCAAAAACAGTTTTCTGTTCTAAATCATGGTGTTGGTTAAAACACTGTGGCCATGAATCCTATAATTTTTCACTTCCAATTATCAGGTCCGTTTCGTAATTGCGTTCGATGACATGTGAATCGGCCAATAATTTCCTTCGAGTTTGTTTCTTTAAAAAAGTCGGCCTCGGTAATGGGATACGGTGGAAAGGAAGAAAAGGAGAGGAGCGCCGAAAGAGAATTATGTTGTTTGGCGTCCTGGTAGTCACGCACTCATTAAACGCTGACACATCTCTCTCTACCATTCACAAGTCCTCGAAGGGGGGGGGGGGGGGGGGGGGGGGGGGCGCTTCGGCCTCCGCGCGGCGCGGGCGGACGATCCGTGCTCGAGGGCCACGTGTGCTTCTGCATTCCTTTGAATGGAGGGCGCACTCGAACTCGCTCGAGAGATGGAAGGGATGCGCCGATGTGGCTGCATTGCGCAGGTCGAATTGTTCGAGATGCGAGACCCGGATGTGGCGAAGAGGGGTAGGGCGGGGTCATCGTCCCTCCTTCGCACTCAATTGCCCCTAAATGAGCCATTTGAAAACTTATTATTTTTTTTAAATGGATCGTTTTATACAAATATTAAAATTGTCGGTTTGTGATTCCGGCTTCAACAACTAAGGTCACTAGTCTCTTAAGTGTAGTGTTTGCTTTTTGCCTCGGGAGGTAGATCTTTTCCCGCTAGTGAGATCCGGCGCCGACCTACCGTCGGGTAGCGGTGTTTTCCCCAGCCAGGTATCTCCCACCAGCGGGGCACCGCCCCAGTCGGGAAAAGCTCTATGTCATATGTGGCACATGTGATAGTGTAATGCAAACAAGTGACGGTATGTGTAACGATAGGGCGTTACAACGCTAAAATGTCTGGTAGCATAACACGTGAAAATCGTGACATATAAACACATGAAAAACATGAAATTTGACTTACTTGAAAACGCTGTCAACTTTTTGTACTGATTGTTTGCCATAGAAATTTCAATAAGAATACGTCTGCCGCCTCAGTAGCGGGTCAACATTTGACTGCCTGGTGAAAGAAATGAAGTACAATGAAGTCGCAAAGAGGCAGAATTCAAACCAACTGCCGATGAAATTTAAATGTAAGATATTATTGAAGTACTAATCTGATGTATCAATTTCCGTGATTCTTGTCTGCCACTATGCTAGTGCGTCAGGAATGCAGGAATAAAAACTCAAGCAATTACCTTTTTGCTGGACTATACTTGATATTTACTCAGTGATATTAGATGATATGTTAGATATTCCTTCTGAATTGTTTCACAAGTCTACATATATTTTTGGGGGGGAAATGCTCTCTAACACGCAGCAAATACCATTTTCATTTCTTTTCCGCACAACTTAAATTAATGACGCGTTTTTAAAATCATAGTTCAGACTTTGATTTATTAAACTTCAGAAGAAAAAAAAAGAAGAAAGAAAAAAAAACAAAAACAAAAAACAAAAAACAACAACAACAACAACAAAAAACAACACTTGAACGTAAATCACAAAGCTTAATTACAAAATCTGTTCCCAATGGAAATAAAGACCGGTAAACAGTTAATTATGATGAAGCGTGACGAATTGTGAGCTTTCCTGCGGAGGACAGTTTTTATGTCTTGAAATATACCGTTTCAACCCATTTTTCACCGAAATTAAAGATTTGAAAGAATTCTGATCTAGTCTCCGCAATGAGACCGTTCAAGATAAAACATATGTTTATGCGTGGGCGGACTTATAAATGACAGAGTAGAAAGCGCTTCGTTTTCACATATATTTCTGAGATCTTCGAAACAGGAATGTGGAGGAGTTTAAATTGCGCTTACAGGTATGGTAAAATATCACTTTTGTAGAACACGAATCATGTTTGTCCAACTACTAATTCCACCAGGCGTAACACATGAAGAAACTTATTCCTGGAAAAAGTAGTGACCTAATTCACCTCGCGGATTTGTGTTCTTTCAGTCTCACAAATATATGATGACGTTCATTACGTGCGGAAGCAGTTTCGACGTGTTTTGGTTTTAACGTATGGCATATTCATTAGTTTCTTCGCTTACAATCTTTGGTCGCTTTCAGACTTTGGTCCCGAGGATCGCTTATTCAACAAATCGTAGTGCGTGATATCTCGTGGTCCAAAGAGGTAGAAATGGAACGCCATACTTATATTAACATCATTTGACTGATACGGATAGTGAAAATAACGGACGGTGTTGAAGTTAGTAAACCGAAGCGATAGCATACGTTTATAACCGTCCAAGTCCAATACAAGTGATATCGGCCATTCTAGTTCAACATATTTCGCTATACAACCTTTTAAAAATAATAACTGTACAATAGAAAGCTTGTACTGAACAATAATACATTTCATTTTACATAAACATCAAAACTTGAAACAAGTAACAAACAAGCAAATGAATTTTCCAAAAGCACTCACAAATGCTGAAATTCACGCTAACAAACAAATTTGCATGCATATTTACACTTTGTGATTCCTAACTTGTTATAAGATACCTTCTTATAGGAAAAAAAATCTTAAAAGTAAAAAAAATATTTTTTCTTTGAATAGATTTACTCGCACGCCATTAAAACGCGTGTATTTCGATTGATCATAAAAAAACGAGAGAATGTTAAATACCTTATTGGACGCAAGCCGTGAAGCTTTTCGTTCCAATTTAGTTCCTTTATGTAGAAATCACAATACAGTATTGTGAAAAATTAATATCACTGATATTTTTCACCTGGAGAGGTGGCACTAGACAAAACTGATGTTACTGCAGTGCTTCTGATCGAGAGGACCAAGGCTCGAGTCCCGACTGTGGCAGGATTTTCGACACTAGTTGCATAGCTATAGGTCGAGCATTGTTAATAGGTTGAGTTCTGTCGGTGTCTGGAGGAGAATTCTAGCGGCCGGCTGCTCTGGTCGGTAGTTTTCCCTAGTTTCTCCAATCAACATCAGGCGACTGTCGGAGCAGTACCCCAAACGAACGGGCCACGGACCACGCGCGATCTTTCCTTCCCATTCCCTGTCCTATCCTATCCCTTACTTACACACACTTACATTTGCATGCATTAAACTTGCACTCATGCGTGGAGACCGGTCGGGAGTTTAGACCTTGCGCCGGCTGGGACGGTGCCATGCTTGTGGGAGATGCCTCTCTGGGGAAAACCCCACTAGCCGACGGTAGGTCGGTGCCGGATCTCACCATCTAGTCGGAGAAGATCGCCGCGACTTCCCGACGAAAAACAAGCGCTACACTTGTGGAACCCGGAATCACTCATCGGTCAATAACAAATAGAACTATTTCTTTCCCTCCTAAAATCCCCAGCAGCAGCAGAGAAAGGCGCCGTTTGGCGAAGTGGCTTCCCGCGTGCGCCGCCCGCAGACCGCGCGTCCGTCGCCGGAAACAATTTGGGCGCGCATCGATCAGCCACTGCGTTGTCCGTCGGCGGGCGGGTCGCAGGCGGACGCCGCGGGCGACGCGGCCGCGATTAACCTCGCGCGCCCGAGCGTTTACCGGCGGCGCGCTGTCAACACTCATTTGTTCCCGGATTAATCGCTCACGAGCCAATTTATATGTTATTTGCTCCCATCATGCACCACGAGACGGCGTGGCGTCGCGCAGTTGACGCGCCGCGCTGCGCCCCGTGCCCGTGCCGTGCCGTGCCGTGCCCTGCCATGCCGTGCCGCGCCGTGCCGAACATATGCGGCGTGGGCGAAAGTTTTACGAGCACTCCGGCTCGCTGCGTTTAGGCTTGTTTGTAGGAAACGATTTGTGATTACAATTATGTTCCTCAACGAATCGTAAATTTCAATATTTATTTCAAACCGCGCTCGCTGACGCGGCGGGGGCGCGTGCGTGCGTGCGTGCGTGCGTCGGCGTGCGTGTGCGTGTGAGTAGAGGGGGAGGGGGATACAGCACTCGCGAGGACAAGAGAGATGTGCGGTGATTCTCCGCACGAAGAGAAGTGATCACACGCTGAGTTGAGCGGACGAACGGTTTGTTTATTGTGTTTCGAGTCTGAATGTAGGTCTGTGGGAGTGCCCTGATGTGGGATAGTGGTGTATGGCATTTCATCTTTGTGTAACCTTATGTGATACACAGTACATGTTAAATTATGATTTCTTTTACAATCGTACTTAACCACTTGAATTTATGCCTAACTCTATGTGCTTTTACACACTCCACGTTTCAATTTGCTTTTCTCGTCAACCTAATAATGTTAGGAAGGTTCTTAGTTCAGAAGTCAAAGCAAAAATTCACACCTGACAATAGACAGAATGAAACTAAAAGTCATATTGTTAGAAATTTTATATTCAGAATTGAAATTTTAAAATCAGTGAATTACATCATTTCGAACATACCAGGGGATATTGGCAATATTTCTTAATGATTTGGATTGAAATATTTAAATAATTTGTATATTGAATTTTCTAATAATTTTTTTAAAAAATGTTGTATGTATATATAAATATTAGAATGTCATACAAATATTTTATCCATAAATTTGTTAGATAACAGTTTGGAAATAGCACATCTTAAAAAATTCAAACCTTAAGATTTGCCTCAAAAATTTTGAAGTGTAGTTATACGTGTTATCAACTGTATTAATGGAGAGTTACTAATGATTCTATCCTAATTACCTAGTCAACAAATTTACTTCTTATATATATATATATATATATATATATATATATATATATATATATATATATATATATATATATGACCACATTGTAAATAAACGTTTAATAAAAATTGAAATATTTATAAAAATAATAATAGTGATAAGAAAAGCTGTTTATAATTTTACAAATAAAATTTACTTGAATAAATTGTAGTTTTGTATTCGGCAATAATTACTTCTGATCATTTAATAAAATAATTTTCATATAAATTATTGTTCTGGCAGACCTCTATTCAGTTATGTTTTTTATGATACAATGTGAATTATTGAGAATTCTTCTTCTTCATACCTGTTTGTTTAACAGTGCGGTTACGTAATATTAGTGAAATAATAAAACTTATGTACATTGGAGAGCAAACGAACTACGCCGCAAGTGGATTCTATAAATACGTTATCACTCGTGGGCTGACGTGATGGATTAGTCCTTGCATACGCTAATATTGATTTTCACGTTTTCGCGATATAATGTAGTTCCAGTTAAAATGTGAACACATGTCAGAATTTTTTCTTAAGTGTAAAACGCTTACAGATTACTTCTTTTTAAAGTAAAATACTCAAAAACTGAGTTAAATCTTTTTCCGAATGTTTTCAGTGAAGTTCAAATCTAGTTCGTTGGGCAAAAAAATCACGGCAAGCGACGTTGCTAATCCTGACGCTCAGTGGATTTTATCTTTGAATGATTGAATTACGTGTGCTTTATCAAAATATTAATATATCCGTTTCTGTTGCTTTTATTCTTTTTCATATCCCGTATAATTTTACATCATGTTGCTCTTTCAACAAGATAATTTTCATTAATGATGATATTTATAAAGATTTGTGGAAATGCTGTTTTGTGTAGTAATTATTAAATTTGGTTGGTGAAATAGGTATAATGTATGTCAAGATGCACCGCTGCGGTTTTATAGACTTCGTATATCTGCAGAGTATCAGCTTAAGCTTCGAAAATACATGCAACATATGGTAGTGTTCCTGCGTTTTATAACCCTTTATTTATAATGTTCACGATTTACCTTGGTTGCAGGCTTGCACAGAATACAAATGCAAACAAATTCGAGCTTACGAGAGTGAGGAGTGACATGACACAGCATCTTTACTTTCCATGGGTGTGGCGTGTATAAAATAATTTTTAACTGCTCATAGTTTGCTTTTTCTTGTTCATGTTGACTCACATTACTCTTTGGAAGTGGTGAGAATAATATTGCTAGTTACAGTTATATCTTATATCTTTCACAAGAACGTAAGTTGCTGTAAGTATCGAACACATTTGAAAACCGTACTGTGAACTTACGAAGCACCTTTTGATGCGTACGATCGCTTGTGTTCTTGACACGACCGTACCTTTAAGTACAAATTCGTGAGTTATTTTACAAAAGTAACGACGCACGCGACTTTTATACGTAACTTGCGAGCGCTAAGCATTTCAGCAATTTGACATTCATGGTCGTAAAACATTCAAAATTTTACAGCGGATAATTTCCGGGCACGTTGAAACTTCCAACGGATCCACTAAAATGGCCAGGAGTTCCGAATACAGGTGTACACAGATTATAGTGCGCTTATATTTTATGGTTCCGAAGCGGAGGACCGGGCCGAGGCTAGCAGGTGAGTCAGCCAGCGGACGAGCGTTCCGGAAGACCAACACTTTGGACGTGCTACGTGGGCCATCAACATTATTCCTTAGCCGACACTAAGCCGTGCGAGCGTGAGGCTGTTACTCACTTTACAGCCGTCGGAAAAGAAATTTAGTTTGTGTCCATTTCTTTTTTCGTAGAATATGAAACCTGCGCGCAGAAAGAATACTAGAGAGGTGCACAGTGTATTACTTGTTCGTTTAGTGAGCGTAATGGAAGAATTGTATAAGTGACAAAATTCGAATTTAGAACATATAATTCTAATTTTTTGGGCATCTATAGCTAGTCCTACACGGTTTGCTGGCGGTTTTAACTCGTTTTGTTCCTTCATACTCCTTTAAATTGAGTGTCCCTGGTTTTTAATGAAATATATTAACTTCGGGAGGATATCATATGAAGTTGATGCTTTTTTTCCTTAAAATACTATGTTGTACCTGTCGAAATTCAATATGCTTACATAACAGTTTGTTGGTTTTTCTTTCTCTAAAATCTGTATATCTATAAAATCTATAAAATCTATATTCTTAATCTTCTTAAAGAAGATACGAAATAGTTATAGTATTGTTCTTGTAGATAATTTCGGAATTGTGTAATCTTATTTCTCCGCTTGTTTTAAAAATTGCGACCGTTCCTTGCAGACATATTGGAGTTAGAAACGCTAAAAGGATCAGCACTTGATCAGTTTCCGAATATGTTGTATGTAGGTATTAATATTTTTTAATTTGGTTTATTTATTATGTAGATTATCGGTACCTGGCATTTGGCTCGTATCAAGGAAGAATGTGTGTATGCTGACGGAATAATAATGATAATTGAATGAATGATGAAGTAATGAGTAGGGAGGCGTGATAAAAAGGCTCTAAAGAAGCCTACCTTAATTTCTCCACGTCCATAAGGAATTTCTTATGATGAATCTTCTAAACTCAGAGTAGATTGGAGGGCCTGGATATAGGCAAGAAAGGGAACTTACGTCTCTAAAGACGCAACCCTCCCCTTCTTATTCTCGCATATCATAATGTCATTTACCGTTCACTTTCACAGTTTAGGGCAAACGTGCTTGGTCCGTGTGACCATAAAGTGTGTTTTATTGAGAGGTGAAACATTATGAATAAAATAACATCTTAAGTGGAATATACACCAGATTTTCATGCTTTTAAAGCAAAGGGGGGGGGTAAAGGCAAGAAGAACACAACCCCAGATATCTCGAAGTCAGATATCTCTAGAACATTGAAGTGGAACACTTAGGTCACATATCTCGAAGTCAGATATCTCTAGAACATGGAAGTGGAACACTTAGGTCACATATCTCGAAGTCAGATATCTCTAGAACATGGAAGTGGAACACTTTCGTCACATATCTCGAAGTCAGATATCTCTAGGACATGGAAGTGGAACACTTTCGTCACATATCTCGAAGTCAGATATCTCTAGAACATTGAAGTGGAACTCTTAGGTCACATATCTCGAAGTCAGATATCTCTAGAACATGGAAGTGGAACACTTTCGTCACATATCTCGAAGTCAGATATCTCTAGAACATGGAAGTGGAACACTTAGGTCACATATCTCGAAGTCAGATATCACTAGTACATGGAAGTGGAACACTTTCGTCACATATCTCGAAGTCAGATATCTCTAGAACATGGAAGTGGAACACTTTCGTCACATATCTCGAAGTCAGATATCTCTAGAACATTGAAGTGGAACTCTTAGGTCACATATCTCGAAGTCAGATATCTCTAGAACATGGAAGTGGAACACTTTGGTACTGGATGATAGGGTCCTAAATGCCAGAAGTGAATTCGGAATTCACCCCACAAAGAGGTCCGGCACTCGCAGGTGGGATGCGACCTCACTCACCGCTTGGCGACGCTTCACCCCATTCACAGCATACGCAGTCGCTGGCGGGAGTCTGCGACGAAGAAACGGCGGTGGAAAGCGGCGTCTCGCCTCCGTGCGTTCGCCAACGCCTTCTCCTGCGCCCGCAAAGGTGGGCGTGTCTGTCGTTGCACAACGTACACCTTGCTTTTGTTCTTAAGTGGCGATGAAACCTGTTCTTTAGTTAAACGACTTAATTTGAAATTCGAAAACCCTGAATACTGCCGCTTACAGCTCACCCACAGAGGCGTTTCTCTCCTAGCGATTTATTTGATGTGTCTCACGCGCCAAAGGGAACCTTTGCTTCCTGAAGAATTTTTACACATGGAAATCAAACGTTTCTGAACTCAATTCAGTTGACATACACGTATACGGCTCTCATCGTACTGATCTTACCAGATGAATTTCAATCATTTCTTGAAAGGGTTTTTCGTTTAAGAGTTAGGACAGGTTAGTATTGTCTTTTCGAAAGGCATTTTTAGAGAATTATCTTCTCCAGAAAACGAAATTTGAAATCTTTGAAAGTAGAAAATCCGTAAAACCATTAGTTTGAAAAAACAATAGCCCTTTGTCTCAGTAGACCATTGTATTTACCGGGGACCCCACTGGTTGCTATGCAATGAAATTGATGATCCCAACCCGTCTCTGAATTGTGTGTAATCTGGAAGTTATGGATTTTTTACGCGTTCCCTAATGATAGATTTGTAACTTTGGAAAATGTGAATTGTCTAAATGTTCTTTGATATTGTTGCTTTAATCGTCAGTAAACATTTGAGAATTTGACATAAACATTAAAGAAATTTACTGATATAGTTTGACCTACCTGGAACAAGTGGTATTTAATATAATTTGTCGTTGAAAACCATTGTAACTAAAAATAGAAAAAAGGATTTGCGTCGTTCAACGAACAACATGCTATTTGATTTAACGGTATTGCTGAGAAAATAATTCCGCGTGTACAATGCGGTCGTGCTTGTCATACACCATTAAAGATGTGGCTGGCCAGTGCCCGAGTCGTCATTGAGGCTGCAATAGCGCGTAAAGCGTGGGTAGCGACACGTCTCGCGTCCTGCGGCTGTCGTGGCGTGCGTCAGTGGAGTGAGGGCGCGTGGGAGGGGTGGGGGGCGTGGGTGGGAAGAGGCGATGAAAACACGAAACCCACGCAGGCGGTGTTATTACACTTAAATTCGAAATGCTCGTGAACGTCTATTCTCTATCACCGTTCGAGGCACATTCAAAGAGCAGCCTTAGGGGAGCCACGTGCCTTCATTGGAACCCAGGAATGCTTCAATAGTCTTTGAGGACTTTGTAAGACTCGAAAAATAGTTCTTCAAAGCGAATCTAGCATTTACGATCATAACAATGGACGTCTTTTTTGAAAAGGGATACTTCTAATCTTTCAACGAAATAATGACATTTCTTACAATTTTATATTAAGCTTTTATTACAATCTTAATAATTTATATATTTGTAAAGAGTTTAACATGATGTGTATTAATACAGGAAGGATACGTTAATAATTTGCTACTCCGAAATAAATCAAGAATTCAGCGTGTCATATGCATACATGTAGAAGCCAAAATCGAGATTTGCACTAAGCCAAATTTGGTCTGTCACCACTTCTGATGCAGTAGCCGAAGGCACGTAAATAAACTGAATCAGGGTTCAATAAGCAACAGCAAGATTTTCGTACGTAGCGAAATGCGGTTGCAAATCCTAAAAACATTGTTCTCTGTTTTCATTGGGAGTGTATTGCCTCCCTGGATCCTGGAAGATTCACAGAGCAAATCGCGGTTGCAAACACAAGAAGCACGCTCGTTGGCCTTGTTGCCTGGGAGTGGCGCGGCCCCTTGGAGCCTCCTAAGGACCCTCCTCGCGCCTTGGCCCGTGGCGCGGTCGCGGGGCGCGCGTGGGAGGACGCGGGGCCGTGGGCGGCGCCATTACGCTAATGCGCGCGCGCCGGCGCTCGCGGCCGGGTGGCCGGGGCCTCGCCGCACGCCTTCGCGGCCGCGAGCGGCGCGACTCGGGGCAGCGCCGCCTCGGTCGCCGCCGGCTTCCGCCCGAGCGTTGAACTCCCGCCGGAAAAGGCGAGAGCGCGGCCGCCGAATCGAACGCGCGCCTTCCGCGGACTCCCACGCGAGCGCACGCACTCTCCCTTCCTCTCTTCCCCTCTACCTCCCACATCTCCCCCTCTCTCTCCCACTCCCTCCCACTGTACCACCCTCCACAACTTCCTCTACCCCTTCTCTTTCCTACGTCACTCGCACAGTTACTCTTTCTCTCCTAGTGACTCTCTTCCTCTCTTTTTCCCTCTCTCCCTCCTATTATCTTCTTTGTTCCAGTTTCTCCTCTGTTTCACCTCTCTTCTCTTCATCTCTCCGTCTGTCTCTACCCTCTCTCTCCTTCTCTGTTCCTAACGCTCTCCATAGGTTTTTGTCTCACTCTCTCTGTTCTTGCCTCTTCAATCTGTTCCTATCGCTTCCTCCGCCTGCCTCTATTTCTCTCCCTCTGTTCCTGCCTACCTCCCTATCTCTGTGTCTTTCTTTCTGTCTGTCTCTCTCTCACACACTCCGCCCCCGTCTAATCGTCTCTCTCTCCCTCTCTCTCCCTCTCTCCTCCTCTCTTCCCCTCTCTCCCCCTCTCTCCGTCACTCTCTCCCTCTAAACCTTTCTCTCCTTCTAATCCTCTCTCTCCCTCTTTCTCCCTCTCTCCCTATATCTGCGTTTCACATAAACACACTAGCAGATACATTCGTATTGGCGAACGCTCACAACCAGGAGCTCACAGGTAAATCATTCTACGCACTCAGGTATACTCACTAAAATTTCAAAACATTTTGCAAAAACAGGGATATATGTGTTATAAAGAGTTTCATTGGTTACTGTAGGTATTGTATCCTTGTATCTTAATTAAATAAGTTCAGTAATTTATTCTTAAGTGAGGCTAACTACCGTTTACATTTTACATTGTAACGAATATGCGTTTTCTAGGTTTCTTGGCAAACGATAAAATGCCTATTTGTAGGGCAGTGAGAAGAAGTGTGTTACATTTTAAAAATATTTCATGATTTGCAGGCATGTTTTAACAACTTACGGTAAGTAAAAAGTGAATTGTACAATTATGCGTGTTTAATCGAAATAGATCCACAGAGACTCTTGGATTATAGCATTTTCCGTAGAGGGCACACCACACTTCCAATACTTCAGGGTACTAACCATAGCATTTGTTTGCATAGAGAGAAACATCCGTAAAGGTATCATTGTTGAAAGTGATTTACGTGTCGGTATTTTCTCCTTTTATTCAGGATTTGAAACGCCATATGACCACCACATAAACGAAAATAAACACGTGTAGATTCAAATTTACAGCTTAGATCATGAATCAATCTGACAAAGATTTTTTTAGATACGCTTCGCAGCCAATATTAACAATAGACGGTGCGTACTTGGCAATCAAATACTATTTACTGTTTATTCTGCAGGATTCAAGTTGGAACAAGACCACGTGATGAATTAACATCGTCTGTCTGTTAGTGCATTGATTCTGCATCACCATACCCACTCTTCATTAACATCGCACCGTAAAAATTCAAAATATTTATTCTTTGCTTTGATGTTCAGAGATCTAAAAATCATCGCATTTTACCCTGTTGACTGTATTTCAATTATTAGGTCGTATTCCTTTCACTCTAATGAGATGAACCGAAATAGAAAGGAGACCTTCATATTTTACCATGCTTTCTCGCGGCTCGAAGAAAACGTTGATCTTTCTTTAGGCAATAATGGTGCATAGTTCTCGGAGGGTGTGTTTCCTCTCCCAAGATAAACAAACGACCAGTCTTGTCCCAATATTTGTCAAGCGCGCCCGGAGTGTATTTTGGTGCTGCTAGACATTACGCTGTGCTGACCTTAGCTATATTCTCGATTCGCGGGAACAGCTCACTGTAGGAGGAACCGTCGTTTTAGCAATAGAAAAATATCCCTTGATACTACTAGGTAGCATTACAGCTTTCCTGTAATGCATTTAGCTTGTGGTGATAGTTGTTTTGGGAAACGTATATTTTTCGACCTCTCCCCATGTAACTATTTATTATTACGTAGCTATTTAACATGTAAAAAATTCAAGAATCATTAAATACAATTCATTCTCAAGGCACTAGGCACGTGATTTTTTTACATTTACACAACATTTTAGTTCCTTACTATTTTTTTCGTGAAATGAAGATTGTTAGTAATTTAAAATAACGATCTAAGGTACTTTGCTGTACCGGTCTTAAACAATCGATTCATTATTGTTTGAATGCCAAGCTATAAGAGTAAGTTCCAATATTCTAATTCAACCATCTCTCATTAATTCCAAAACTTTATCTGATTTGTTTGAATGACAATTGTTAATATGTTATAGGAAAAAGTAACTTACACATATTCAGTCATCTTAGTGAACAATTGCGAAACATTATGGTAACACAAGAAATCAATCTCCTATATGACATTTTACCTCATTTTAGCCATTTCCCAGGATTCAAGAAAATGTGATGATAATAATAGTATGACTACAACAAAGCAATTTCATTGTATATAAAAGTGTAGTAAAAAATACTTGTATGTATTCAGTTGAGATATTGAACGATTTTCGTTCCTACTTCGTTAATATTATATTTATGAGGACATCCTGTTCTCAATGGAGGGGCCAAATTTTCATGAGCCATCTTCCCCTCGTGATTATAGTATTAATCTGTGTTCTGAAGATCTTCAATCGATATCATTATTTTTTTTAATCTCATTCGCATTTAAAAATTATTCTCAACTTTTATATTAACAGAATTCATAAAGTTTTGCTTAGATATTCTATAACATTACGGTTAGAAATATGCTTATCACTGAATTTGAATTCAAAAAATTCAGTATCCTGGACTCACTTAGAATTCTCTAGTTCGATCACATGAGCCTGGAACGCTACTCATATTCTGTTTCTTTCAGTTCTAGCTCGCCTTCTTCGTGGCTCTAGATACATACGCTGGTTCAATGAAAAGTATTTGAATGTAATATAGGGGGGAAATACCTATGAATACAGTGAGTACGATGTGACTACTTGTCGCTTGTTTGGCCGCGTGCTCTTCTGGTATTTGTGACCGAAGACCCGCAGTGGTTCAGATTGAGCTAACAAGGAAATAATTAACCATTTTAAGTTATTACTTGTCGTTGCTTGAAAATAACAGGAAAAAATAACGTTCTCTCCTTGGTCAAAGATATGTCATGATAAAATTATATTTTCACTAATGGCGTTATCATTGGATCATTTTAGCAACGGATGAGCGATTTGACGGATGGGTGATAATGATGTTAATGCGTTATGAATAATGAACTCATGATTGAATGAATGCGAGGAGAAACCGGAGACCCGGGGCATCGCGCCGTGAAATCTCTTTGAACGCCATAAAAAAGTGTTTCGTGTGGATCGATCGAAATTTGAAACCGTTCGCCGAGGGGGGGAAAACTAGTTTCCTGGATACTAGAAGGCCACATTCACGGTGCGAGGCCGCGTTACGGTACGAGGCAGTTTTATACATACTGCTTGCGCATCTCTAGTTCAACCAAGGCGCTAAAAGAAGTTCAGTTTTTCCTGTCCATGTTTAGCGTCACTCATACTTAATAGAACTACTCGTTTTCACAAGTTTAACTGTATCCTCGACTATCTTCTATGCACAGACATTAAAAATGCTGTGAACAACCTATCCATGATCTCAAATTAAGCAGTTGGGTTTTTACACACGTGCACAAACACACGGCGTAATGCGTGACGTGTTTACCCGTACCGTTTTTAAGGGAAAAATTGGCACACATTCCGATCGTATAAAAGCTCATTTTGGTAGGTGACAGTTAAATCTGACAGATTGTGACCACGGAGACTACTGATTGCCCAGCTGGGTGAAGCGAAAGGGGTTCAATTATTACGTTTCCCGTCGTGCGAGAAAATTTAAACCCGCGAGGCTGCTAGAACGGGAAAAGCTCTCACGGATCCCGAAGATGAAACCAGCTGAATTTAGCCCAGAGCCAACATTGCTGCTGTCTCTGAAGAGACTTTGACCAGGAGGACCGAGGTGCCGAAGTTTTGACACTAGTTACATAGCTACGTCGAATTCAGCCGCTATCTAGTGGAAACTCGTAGCTGCCGGATGCTATGATTGGTAGTTTTGCGTGCTTTCTCCAATCAACACCAGGCGAATGCTGGAGCAGTACCCTAACAAACGGGTCACGGACCACGCGCGTTCTTTCCTTCCCATTCCTAGACCTATTCCTTACACACACACATACACACGCATTACACTTCCACACATGCAGGGAGCTGAGAGATTGTCCCGGCTGGGGCTGTGCCCCGCTGAGGGGAGATAGTTTGGGCAAACCCCGCTAGCCGATGATAGGTCGGCGCCGAATCTCAGTACCCATCGCGGGAAGACCACCACCAACTCCCGGAGTACAACGTGCAATACACTTTCGGGACTACCGATCTTAGCAGTTGACGCTCCCGGAATCACTAATAAATCAACCAATGGAAGTGAATGGACCTGAGCGACCGGTGGTGGTGTGGCCCACTGCGAGTCGGAGCGGCGTCGCAGGCGGTTTCTGCGAACGGCTGTAGCGCCGCGTCGCCAGGCGGCTATTTCCATCCCGCGCCGCAAAGGGGCGTTGGCGGCGGCGGCGGCGCGAGAGGCTTTCGCCCATGGGGAGGGGGGGCCAACGAGGACTTCTGGACGGAATGCTGCAATTTGCTCCGGAGTCGTTTGAGGCACCGGTGGCGAGGACGTCACAAGCTGCGACAGCACACGGCACTTGAACTCGGGCGTCTTGTCGCCGGTACAAATTGGCGGACAGGTGGTTTCGCGGCAGAGACGGGACTTGATGGGGTCGTCCGTGCGAGGAACAGGGTGGGGGAAAGAGGGTGTAAGGGGCCCCCAACACTTTAACACGTTGATGGGAAGTGTATATTTATTGGTAATTTTAGGACGCTATAATTTATTTTAAAATGGTTTACGTTAATATTAAACTGTAGAAAAAGTAATACAATCCCCAAAAGGGCTTGTTCAATCTTTGCGTTACTCATCTACGTGTCTTTAAGGTCCAGTTCGGAATGTTATGAAATGGGCGTAATCGTAGCAAAGCCGTATAACGTCTTAATCGTCAAGGACTCGCGGATACGTAACTGACTTCCTGTCGATCGCTCCTTCTTATGAGAAATGATAATCATTGTCAACAACAAAAAATACTATTTAATCACAAGTATTTCCGTTTTATCAACTGTCAAGTCCCATCACACATCTCCAAACATTAAGAATCAATCACTGCTAATTTCTTAAGCACATGATGCATGCTACGTGTTGCATAAAACCCACAATCCATGGAACCGAGACGCGATTGATATAGTCTCAACGATCTCAAGTTGCTTTCTGCTAGATTATCCAGGGTCTTCAAACATGATATCCCGTTTCTAGGTAGAAACAAATATCGCTACATTAGGCGCGTAGTAGTTAACCAGCCGAACTCTTTAAGACTCTTAAAGGACGTACATATATGCTGATTTTTAAATTCACGATAATTCGCAATAACATTCCAAATAACATGTCAAAATAAACATTTTGTACTTTGAAGTACGTACTTGTTATGACCCTTAGTGTTTCTGGTAAATCAATATTGAATATATTGCTATAATTTATAGCGAAGTTTTATTTGTTCATGAATGTCGATGAAAATATGCTACAAAAATGAATGTTTGTGCTGCACGATATATGTCCTGTAAACACAATCTGTAACTTCTTTGCTGCAGAAACCCGGAACAGGATTTGGAAATACTTATTTTTTTGTATTAAAAAAAGTTCTGAGTATAAAAGAAAATTTTATGATAGCAATTTAAAAGAGCGATTATTGAAGGTGAAATCAGTTTGTTGCATCTTCGTTGCGTCACACCTCGAGCTATTTTAGGAAGGTAAAATGCATATAAATTCATAAAAAGATGGGCATGTCCATGTAATAAATTTTCAATTAAAGATATACAAAATTTGACAGTGACTTGTGTTTATAATCGGTTTTCAGCAGTTTAAGAATTTATTTATTCATTTATTGCTGTGAAACTATTCAGAAAGCAACAAGTTGATATGACACGTTGAGTATAATGAACTATGTTAAATAGTATTAGAAATTTATTTAGTGATATTGTTCTTTCAAACTGCTAAAAGTAAGCACATTGACTTCCTCTTTCAGGAAGTAATTAAGGGCTTCCGTTTCTAGACCAGGCGTACACCAAGGGTCCTGTACGTGACCAACTTCCTTCGTACCACGTGTTTCAAAGTAATACGACCCCGTTTGTCGTTGACTATAAACCTCTGTTCGTAGGCACCTTCGTTTACGTGCTCGGGGTCAAAGCAACAGAAAGGTTAGAGTGCAGATTGCAACATTTCTTTCATTCAATGCTGATGCGAGCATTCTCATGTTTCTGACTGCCTCCGTGCGTGTCAGATAAGCCTTACAGCTGCATCTGCAAAGTGCGCATAAATTTGACTCCAAGTGAACCCACCGGTACATGCTTGAGTACACGTTATGGAGCCATATAAAACCGCCGGTGGCAAGGTATCGTTACTCTTCAGATGTTGGATAGTTTCTGTTCATAAATACGACCTGAGAAGTCTATACTCAGAATAACTCTATGAATTAAGTGTAACCCTAGCTCTGGATCTCTCTTCTGCTTTGATCTTTGATCAATGTGGCACAGTTCGTTGCAAATGTGACCGCTCAGCGTGAAATTAATGTTAGTTGATTTCACGTTCAGGGTTTCATTATGCGGCTCTGAAAACAATGTAAATTGTAATTACTCTTCAACACATTTCTCATTTTGTCATTAAATGATTGTTTTCAAACCAACACATTATCCATACTAAAATTACTTATCTATTTTCTGCTGGAGTCTGAGTCATTGTGATGGTCAAGTATATATACAGTGTTCCTAATATTTGGCCACTGAGTACTGATTTAAATCTTTTTAAATCGTTTCCTTTTTTCTAGTATTCCTTTCATTCCGAACCATTTACATTTATTTCTTGAATAAGATTCATTGGACCATAGTTACGACATCTTCTGTACGCATCTGCAACCAATAGCGAGTATTTAACCCACATATCAAATTTCTGTTCAATGAGCAACACGCCCTACCCTTTCCTCCTCTGCGTTGACATATCAATGGAAAGAATAGTCTTCTCCTTTATTAGATACCGCAATATCTGATTGTTGAGCTCAGAAGTACCTACTACATCGACCCATAAACATATTTTTACAAAATGTTTGACAAATGAAATTGACCGTAATTTGATGTCTGCATCAGTTTTTTCTGAAATGTTCTTCGTATGGCAACCGTCGAGGAAATGGATATTAAGGCACATTGAGAGACAAGTACATTCATTTACTCCACGCCAAATCTTTCGTATTTAAAGAAAATTAATTGAATGCATTAGTGAATTTATGGACCACAAAAGTTCCCAGTCCTTCTATCGTTACATCTATCGACACCACATTCATACTCACACGAAATCACACTCACACGTACACAGAAAGAGAGAGAGAGAGAGAGAGAGAGAGAGAGAGAGAGAGGGAGAGAGAGGGGAGTGAGTGAGTGTGAGAGAGAGAGAGAGGGAGTGAGTGTGTGTGTGTGTGTGAGAGAGAGAGAGAGAGAGAGAGAGAGAGAGAGAGAGAGAGAGAGAAAGAGAAAGACAGAGATATGAATAGAAGTAATGAATAGAGATGGAGCTGAACGTGCGCATCCGCGCGCCCACACACCACGAGGCGCGTATACACTCTGTCAGATGTGAACAAACAAAAAAAAATACAGAGATGGCAAAGAAGCAAACATTTTTGAGCGCGGTTTGCGCTGGGTGTTGAAATTGGAAGCACGATGACAAACATCCAGATCACGTTCGCCCAAGTTACCCAACCCTGCCCCTCCCTCCTCGGAGGCCACCGTGACGCATTGTGCGTGCGGTCGCCCGCGGTGCGGGAGGCGCTGCGTAGGCGGCTGCTTTCTCTGAGCGCTGGCTCGCGGGGGGGGGGGGGACAGTGGAGCGCAGGCTAGGAAGAGGCGCATCAAAACAATTAAATCACGTCGTTTTGTCTTTGGCTTTTGTTGTAGTACCTGTAGAAAAAGCGCGAGAATGCACTGTCAATTCTTTGTTAATTAATCACGTTCTGGAGGGCAGGATAATAATATTTCGATAAAGTAATGAAGTGGATATGCAAGCTGTTGATCTGGAAATTAAATAAGTTGATCTGTTTCTAAGCTTTAAAATCTTTTACGAATTAAAACAGGCGTGTAGCTAATTTGTTTAATATTTATTTTTTGCTGAATACTTTCTCGTTTTTATTCATAGTGTCAACGAGAGGAGTGTGGCTGATTGTAGGGGATGTGATATTTAGTAGCGTGTTTGGAAGTGACAAGAGAGTGAAACCAACCCAGAACCCATCATGAGGGAATCAGCAATCACTGATTAATTTTTCTGAAAGCGAAGAGTAAATCTGTAAATCTGTATCATATGTCTGTCATCAGTAAATCTGTTGTACTTTGGCTTTCTATGATATTCGATTGAAAAGTATTTTGATTTCAACTGTTCAGAAGGCATTTATCACATGTAGCTACTAACTCATGATCATATTATTATATTATTATTTTCAGTTGGTTTGTTGTAGTGAAAAATGTACATCCCAAGAAACTCAAAGAGGGTCTTCCAAAGCATTACTTTTTTTTAGCATTGTCGCTACACCCAAATCGGTCCCTCAACTCAGAAGAGTCGAAGGGGAAAAGGCCGAGAGATAAAAAATTGACATTAGAGATTTTGAAACCATCATGTAGAGAATTGAACCTTGCAATAAAACGTACTCGCGAAAAACGATTAGGATCAGGCGATATTAATATAGTAAATAAACGGATTTCACGCAAAGGGGAAAATGGTAACAGTCAGTTGGAAAAGCAGGGATAATAGAGACTGAAAATTTATTTTCAAAAATGTAGCATGTATTGTTTGATACAAAAATAAATCTTATTTAACGTAATTATTTTACAAAAATATACCTAGTGAATGACAACTAATGCAAAAACGTACTAAATTCTACTACGTTGAGTTGTAAATGCAATTTTCACAACTTCAAGTCAAACTGACTCTTACCTGTCCTTCAAATACGAATTTTCTATGAAGGGTTCTTCTTGCCTAGTCGCTGTGTTCGTGACCCACTGCGCGTTGTGGAAGTGGGGAGGGCAGCGTTTGCCGCTTTGTGGGTCTTTCGCTGAGGAAGCCTCAACTGCCCCTTGCCCCACCCGCCGCGGACAATGAGGGGCCTGCTGCTCCTCCGTGTGGGTGGGTGGTCGAGCGGGCCAGCGGACGGCCAGTGGGATAATGCTCGTTTGAGCCCCCCCCCCCTCCGCCCACGCGCCAAGAGTAGGGCGCTCTAAAAAATCGGGCGCTGAGCCGAAATAAACCGAGAGGTGCTCACACTGCGGGAACACAAACAGAAATCTATGAAGAAAACCTGCTTCCCCGAAAAGGCGAAGCGGCTGCGGTGGCTCAGAGGCAACACAGGTGCCTCCGCGGCGTCCATGATAGGGAGGTTCTAGGGTTCGACTCCCCACGGTGGCGGATTTGCAGCACTAGTTACATAGCTGGATCGAATTCAAGCGCTGAACTCCTCTGATCGGTTGCTTTTCGTGGTTTCTCCGAACAATACGAGGAAAATGCCAGAGCAATTCCCTAGTTAACGGGTCACGGACCATACGCGACCTTTCCTTTCTCATCCGTGACGTCTCCTCTCCCCTTACACTTACATCCAGTACCACACATTCCAGGAAACCCGTCGGCAACTTAGAGCCTTTTCCGGCTGGACGGGAATCCGCTGGGGATGATCACTGGGGGGGGGGGGGGGGAGAGATACCCGCCAGCAGACGTGGTCTTGGTCGGAACTCGTGATTCAAGGAACACCGCCCCTTTTCCTGGATTCAAAATGCACTTCGGGGATATGACCAATGAAGTTGACTCGCTCACAAAACGCGCTTACTCAAAATAGTCAGCCATCGAATGTGTTCAAATGAAATAAAATGTACTTTTTATTTCAATCTGTCCGCCACGCTTTGTACTGTCAAATACGAACTACATTGTAAATTCATTCATTTGTGATTGTTGGGTAGAAGGCAATGGCAACTCTTGAGACATCCCAGGCAATCGCTCTGTGATTGTGCGATCTCGGATAAGTGATAATTTCGTATTATCCGGAATACCACTTATTTAGTATAGAGTAGGCAAACATTATTTTGTTTCCAATTATCGTTACTTCTGGTCAGAATAGTAGTTGGTTAAAATAGTAGCAAACCTTTGAGAACGTACTTTAAATTCATATTTTTGTTGGACTGTTATTAGAAGCATTAAAGAGAATCCCGCATTTCATTTTTTCTTATTGTATCATAAATATATTTAAGATACTTTTTCTCATAAAATAAAAACCTACATTATACAAAAAAGCTTATAAACCATGGAATTACAAGTCGATCAAGGAAGTGTAAAATGGCGATGATGATGATGATCGTAGCACCGATTTGAGTTCGCTGATCAAATTTCTAGTTCAAATTCATTGATTGTTTGTTCATAATAAAGACAAAATATTTTTATGAATACTTTTTTAACACGATGCAGTGTCACGTGTTTAAAGTCAATATTTTGTACACTCGGATTGTCTCGCTTTCCTTCCGATCATTTAAAACGGTTCTGTACGTGACTTCACTGAGTTTTTGCTACATTCGTCGCTTATTTTCAAAACAGAGCTGAGTCAGAACCTGCCTTCCGTTGGAACATCTGAAAGCAGATCCGTTCGAGCAGACCAGATGCGCTGTCAGTCTGCCACAAACTCTGAACCTTTCAATCCGCCTTTATAATGGGCGCGCTCGCTTCCCCGGTTGTCCTTTCACACTCATTCACAGTCCTGTCGAGGCAGGAATTAACCCGTTTGTATGGGGCGTGCATTCTTATTCCACTGTCTTGCGACTTATCTAGAGGTAAGAATTTGTTTTGAATATTCTAGCTCAACTTTGAGTATGCTCTTCGGCATACCAGTTTTCGAGTAACTTTTTTTATTTGCTAGTGTTCGTCCAAAATGTTTTTTTTTTTATGACAAATTGAGAATCAACTTTTTTCATACCAACATTCATACTCTATTTACATTATGCACACATGTATTCAGAACTTTCACTCTCTCGGTAATGCATTTCAGTGTCTTTCTGAGTGTAGTTCAGAGCCACCATTGCCGTTGTCTTGTTGACGGATTTTCGATACTGGCTAGATAGCTGTGCCGAATTCTGCCGCTATCTGGAGAATTCTAGTGGCCGGCTGCTCTAATCCGAAATTTTCCGTTTTTTCCCCTCCAATAACTCTAGTTGAATGGGAGAGTCGTACGTTAATAAAAGGACCACTTTCCTTCCTTTACCTTGACGCATCGTCCCTCCTTAGTTACATATCTTTACATTTACATGCACTGCACTATCCAACTTGGGAGGACTATCGGAAGCTGAGAACGTGTCCATGCTTGGGCGCTGCCTCGCTGGAGAAGATCCCTGCAGAAGAAATTTCCCGCGGGTGGACGTGAAGGTCGGCGCCGGGTCTCGCTATCCAGCAGGGGATAAATCACCGCCACTTCCAGGAATAAAAGACAATCACTTCACTAACGGGACTAATGACGTGCACGGAAATATCACTCAATCAACGATTCAATCAACGCAGCCTCCCTCCTATTGTCCTCTCAAAGCGAAACGTGAGGGTGTAGCAACCTTTGACTCCAAAGCGACGCAGTTCAATAACGACCATGTTGGGCGGGTGGTGGAGTATCGCACATAAGGATATAGGGCGGCTCCAAATATGGGGGAAGGTAACATACCTCGGTCGGTTGTTCGCTTACAGACCTCACAACCTTGAGTGGGTGTGCTCCACTTCAGCTGAGGTGCGGTGGGTTTTTGAAGGGCGGAAAATTCACAGTGATTATGTTTATTTACAGCATGTAAAAGAACCCTTGCTAAATGTCTGGCAAAATTATATTTTTCAGCAGTTCCAGTCCTACGCAGATCCCCATTCTCTTAACCGAGGAACGCCTTAAGTAATATTGAGTTGATTGATTGATTAATGTGTCTGGGCGCGTCAACTGCTAAGCTCATTAGTCCCGTAAACGTAGGGCATGTTTTATTGCGGGAGGTGGCGGTGATATTCACCCGCTGGATGGCGAGATCCGGCGTCGACCAGCACGTCAGTTAGCGGGATTTTCGCCAACCAGATGTCTCTCACCAGCGGGACACCGCTCCAACCGTGACAAGCTCTGAAGCTGCCGACACATAATATTGCAATGCGTGTAAGTGTAAGTGCGTGTATGGGGTGAAGGTAAGAGAAGAAAGGGGAAGGAAGGGTCACGTAGATCTGTTTCGTTTGATTTTGTGCGTCCAATGTCGACCTAAATGCCGGCCAAAATGGCTCCGCTGTGCGCGCCGCCCGTCGCGTTGAGTGTGTAGGGGCGAGAGGTAATGAGGCTGGTTCTGGCCCTCCCTCAGCCTCCGCCTCGCGCGGGTCGGGGCAACGGGTCTGCCCTAGGGGCTCCCTTCGGTCAGCTGGCCGGCATGGCCTGCTCGCCACCGGTCTCGACCCCGCCCCCGCCCTCGTCCTGGCGATCGCCACTGCTTCCTCGTAAGCTCCTCAAACAGGACTTCTAACGCTGATCCCAACCTCTCCCACAAATGCTGCTATTGCCAACCACTTGCTCAGCCGTATCCGTTGCCACCAGGCCGTCCGCCGCTCCTCCCCCGTTGTGGCCTCTTCTGTCGTAACTTTCTACCACCATAATTCACTCTTCCACAAAGCTACCGTCATTGTGAACCCTCTTGCTACTCTTTGGCCTTCGCCTTTTCGTTCTCCTCAATATCTTGCTCATCCCCCGCCTCTGCTTTCACCTTTACCTTCGCCATCGTCAGCGCCTCCTCCTTCTCCTGCTCCTCTTCCTCCTACCTTATCCTCTTCTCCGTTCACCTCTTCACCCACCTCTATCTGCTCATTCTCATCCTCTTTCGTCCTCGCACTTTTCACTCACTTTAGTTTCCTACCGTTCCATCTCCTCTTTCTCCTCCACCTCTTTCTTTTCCTTCATTTCCCCATTTACTTCCTCCACCTTTCGTTCTCCACCCTCATATCTTCCACTACTCCTTCACTTTCTTCTTCTTCTTCTTCTTCTTCTTCTTCTTCTTCTTCTTCTTCTTCTTCTTCTTCTTCTTCACTTGGTCGATCTTCGCCTCCCTTTCCGTTTCTGAAACCAGAGAGGAAAGACATCCTCTACGCCGCCGCCACCATTGCCGCCTACGCCTTCACCGCGTCCGCAACCTCTGCCGTCGCCCGCACCGCCCGCTCCCGCTCCCTGTAACTCATCCGCCCCCGCTCCACCGCCCTCGCCGACGCCCCTCCCCCCCCGCCCCCGCACCCAGCCACCTGGCCACCTGCCCTTTCCTCTCCTTCGCCTCGCGCCTCGGGCCCTTCGTCACGGCGGTCGCGCGCTTTCCGGCTTATCCCCCATTCATCGCGACCTCTTTCACACCTCCGCCCGCCGCCCCGCCACGGCCACGGCCACGGCAGGGCTTCCGCCTCATTCACCCGCCCGTGCGCTGCTGTCGCGCCGGCTGCCTGGTCGCCGCTCGGACCAACCGGCAGAGCGAAAACATTCTTAAGATATTGGGCGAGAGAGCCCAAACGGTTTCGCAACTGCAGTTCGAACGAGCGCAAAGAAGGGAGAGCTATTGGCGATTGAAGGAATGAATGAGATTTCCGGTTAGAGGGAATCTTAACTTGCAGGTGTTGGTGTAAGAATGTGCTTGTGTGAGCGGTCGAGCGTGTATGTAGGTATTAGGCTGCATCGAAAAAGAATAATTTAGTGGCTTAACAAAAATACTTAGTTTTCTTATGCCAGAACATGGGCACCGATAAAATGGTTTTTAGAATGGGTTTAGGGGTGCCACAAACTCCATAAACACTCCATTTTTTGACCTTTTTCGCTATTTTGTTATGTATATACTATGTGTACATGAGCACTTGTGTGTGCGTGTGTGCGTGTGTGTGTGTGTGTATGAGGGCGTGCAGTGACTGAGATGTATGTGTATGACATAATCGGTGACTGACGGAATGGGGGTAGTCTTTCATCTGATCATCAGATGTTGCCTGTCTTTGTCTTGAGTGTGTCCTTGCATCAGGATGTAGATAATAAACTTCCTGATGACATAGGTTAACTTGTAACGTACCTTTTAAATTAAATGTGAAGAAGGTTAAGTTCTTCACTGTCGATACTGATTTTGTGTTTTTGTATTGTCTTAAATATCTGAAAGTAATTTACGAAGTAAATTTGTTGAAAGAATACATAATTTACTTATTTCGAAATACCTTTTTTGGAAATTGATATGCATGTTTGTGCCTTCACAGGCTCTAAAATGCATTCAACGTCAATGGTTATTCTGTCTTTTCTGCTATTAATTACACTATATATTGGATGGACTGCAATGCGTATTTGACATTCCAAATTGAACATCGCCTCTTTTGTGTAAATGGAGGGCACTTCTAATTCAATACGTCCACCTGTCAAATGTGCCCGTTTTGCTTTTTGTGGCGGATATTCAATTAAAAGTTCATATATTTTGGAGTGACAGTCAGTTTTATGATTTAAATTGAGTGATTTCTATTAAATATGAGATATATTCAGAATGCTTGTGTGAAGACCAACCTCATTGAATGTAATCATACGAGTATTATTCCCTCACACCAACACTTTCTTTATTAATACTCCCAAGTAATAAAGAATATTTTGCGCTTGAAAGACATTTACATTTTCTGATAACAGCAAAGCTTTTCGATAAACCAAAGTATGCTTACATCTTTTGAATTTACCACTTGTCATCGGTTATCATACTTTGAAAATAAACAATAGACGCGTTAAAACCGACTGGTGCTAAAACAGCACGTACTTTCTCGACATTAGTAATGGTTTTGTAATACTATTTATACCACAAATAACAGTTATACCACAATTTCTACTCGAGTTATATTTGGTAAAACTCATTTGAAATCGTAGAACGTTTGGTGCGAAAAATAAACAGAATGCGAGAAAGTGAAATAATTAAAAGTTAATAACTGCTAGAATTGGGAGACTAATAGATCGAAAAATATGTAGTAGTAATTATTAAAGATTATGGTATTGTAATATTCTGCAAAAATAAAAGGATTCTTTTTTATTACCGCGAACGAAAAGTAGCCGTTATTATCGCCTTTTGTTATCTGTGCGTCGTTGGCAAACAATGGATAACAACAAGCAACAATGACTGCTCATCTATTCGTTTTCACATTTGACACAAAGGACGCAATTTAAAATAAAGTAACATAATTATAATATAAATAATAATATTAAAAAGAATTATGAAATAATATATAAATTCTAAGTTACGTAGCATCCAAGTGCATAAATTAGGAGCGGGCGACTGAAGGCTAGCAATCTTTGTTTCATATTTGTATCAAATAGGTTTTAAATAATTTGTAAAAGATTAGTTTGCAAACGTTTAACAAAAGCTCCAATGAAAGAAACGAACAAAGAAAAATGAAATAATATACACATTCAAACTTACGTAGGATCCAACTTCCTCAACCCACGATTAAGAAGCGCAGGATTTTTAGAGCGGGTGACTAACTTTGATGCCCAATTACTCCAAAAATACTCACATTTTCGAAAAGTTTAACATCACCTTATTTGAAAATCTGTTTTTGATAAACACATTTCATTAAGAAAAAATGTATCTTCAATATTGTGGTTGTAAGAAGGCACCGAAAAAAATTTTCAATTTTTTCTATTGTCGAAAAATCAAGGATTTTTAACCAACATGACGACTACACCATCATCTTAAATATCTCTCAGATTACCCACCAAGAAAATTTCATCAAAAACGATGAAACCGTTTTTAGAAAAAATTGTTTAAACAGAAATTAATAATTGCCTATATTTCACGCAAAATCACTCGAAAAAAAAAACTGAAATGTCCAAGAAGTTGTACATAACCTTATTTCAAAACCTTCCTTTAAGGAACATATATTATTAAGGAGAAAATCTCTATCTTTAAAATTTTAGTAGTAGAAAAACGCCGAATTTTTTTCTTCTTTTTTTTTTCTTTTTTTCTTTCAATTTTTGAAAGAGTAAAGTTTTCAACCAACATGAAACTTGTACCACTCTCTTAAACATCCTTTAGACTATCCAACAACCAAATTTAAACAAAATCAATGGTGCCATTTTTTTGAAGAAATTGAACATGTCCTAGGGGCTTCATGTCAAGAATTCCCAAAGTTAAATTATTGATGTCAAATTCAAGGGGCTGCGACATCAGCCAGATCAATTAGAGAATATCAATTTTGGAGAAAATTGGCTGAACGGTTTAGCTGCTAGCGTTGTTCTCGACAGGCGGACGGACAGACATTTTGTCGTCAATCGATATTTCGGTATCATGGACCCACGAAACAGGCTACACCACGTATTAGAGGATTGCTTGTTCTAAATTTAGCGACTGAATTTATCCACTTTTTCGTTACTTGGGCACTGTAACAAGAATTTTTCTGCCCAAAATTCACCCTTTTTTCACGTAGCATTACATAACTTTCTCTTCTTAAGAAGTTACTTCTTAAGCACGAGAAAGTAAAAATTGACTTCAGTATCGTAACAAATTATAATATTAAATGTAATAAACTTATAATTCTTATTATATAGTGTCGATCAAGAGGAATTATGTGTAAATTACTAAGCAATGTTTGATCACTCGCCCAATCTGTTTAATCCTGTATCTTTCGGTTGTTTTTTTTATTTACTCCAATTAACACTCCTCGTGCATCAATTCAGAGTGTTATTAGATAGCCATGTGATCATGAAACTTCTGTACCGTGTGATATTTCTTCAAGACAAATGACATAAACAATTAATAAGAAATTGATGTTGAAAACTGCAGATAATAACTGATTACATTCTCCAACACCCTGAGAAAACAAGTGTGACGCAAGACAATATTTAGGCCGGAACCAAAAATACTGAAGGAAATATACATAATGAAATTTATTTATGGTAATAACTATTATATTTATGTACTTCTGTGGATTTGCGTATTTTAGTTATCTTATAAAGCATTGAAAAATAGAACATAATCCAAACGTATTTTTATATCTTTCTACTAGTATTTCTATTTCTTCTAAAACAAAATTTAAACTCCAAGAGAACGTTTAAAATAGTGTTTTTAAATTTGTTTATTGTTTGTTTTAGTAAACAAATGCAGTTACCAATATAATATTTGTGCATGAAGTGAATTATTTTTAAAATTCCGAAATAATACTTCGTTTTGAAGAACATTTTATTTGCTTAAATAAATAAAGAATAATTCTGTTTATTTCAAAGGGAGCTACGGGTCCCCTTTGGTGTCGTTCTTGTGAGACAAATCCATAAAACCGGTTTCCCGATCACAAGGAGCCAGAGTGTGTTTGAGTGGGGTGCTTTATTTAGGGCCTGTTTCCAAAGTACTCCTGCGAAAGGAGCTTTCCGAAATCCTCAGTGCTCAATGGCGGGCCTGACTCTGAATAGTGGCCTGACCTCCCTGCCTACCGCTGCAGTGGCCGCGAACAGATCAAAGCTTTCTGCCGGGACTCCCGCCCTCTCGTTTCCCGATCGGAGATCAACCCAGATTATTTCAGTGAATGCGTTCAACGTTATCCCCTTTCCCGATCGCCCTCATATTGTCCCCTTCTTTGTGCACGCCGCCTCCGCCCGCGCTGGACCCAAGTTCCTTTACTTTTGATTTGAAAGCCACCCGGGGTAATCAAGGCTTAAGACATCAAAATGCGACAGTGAAGTATGACGGAAAATGATAAAAAATAAGAAATCATGAAACGATAAAATTCAAACTGTTATGAGTTATACAAAGGAAATCATTTGAGTGTGTGGGAGCAAGATGTAGACATGATGGGGACTGCCTGAACACATTTGCTGCATGACGGACTGTGGAACAATTGTTCGCGAACGCTAGATAATTTCTGATATAAAATATTTTCCCCCTTTTAAACGTAAAAAAACCAACAACTTTTTACCTTCTAAAAAATTACACCAATACATATTCACTATAAAAATTATTTACCGTTTTAGAATCATTAACGTATGTCGGATTTCTTTGCCTGTGGTGATCATTTGAGGGGCTTTTATTGTTTCTGTTTTGTAAAAGTAACAAAACAGAAACGTCGAAAACATAAATCTCAACCATGCAGCTAGGAATACATACCTTCGTACATACACATAGGTGTTCGTACCTCCGTGATGTCAACAATGCTCAATGAAATTGAAACAATTAAAATATTCGTTTATGAAGTTACTGAAAATTATGTTGTTTTTTTTTAATTCGAATATATTACTAGAAAAAATAATTTCGACGCTTTTGACAAGATCAACTGTGAAAGTGAATAGTGATAATAATTCTGCAATATTGATAATAAGCCAAGGCACTAACTTTCAAGTATTAAGCAAGTAACGTCGTTACAGTAGTTTCAGTACACTTGAAGCAAAACGCAACAAAAAAACTCGTGTACCGTATGCAGCACCTGAATCATTGTTTATTATTTACGAACAGGTTTCGTGTGAATGATCTTATGGGTATTTTAACATCATTCTCAGGAGTTAATTCACATTTTTGTTCCAGGATTTTTGTGCTACTTGAGCTAACTTTGCAATATAAATGGACAAAATCGCTTAACCCATGGAGCCTAACTTTCGAAATATGCGCATGCAGAACTTTACATTTTTCATCAAATTTCCACCGAATCAATCAAATAATCAATCAGCTAATTAATTAATCGGCCCCCATAAAGTTCATCTTGTTATTGCTGCCAAAAGTTTCTGTTGTCAGCTACTCCCTTTGTTTCATACTGAATCGAATTCGAATCGTATCGTCCTGATAACTATAACCACTTCATCCTGTTCCTCTGCGCTCATGTATTCTCCTTCCAAAATTATTAATTAATACTTATTCTGAATTAGTCTGTATCATCAATATTTATGATACAAGTGGTAACAGTGACTTCTATTTTGCGAGCAGAAAAGGTTGCGACACGAGCCCGATAGCCCGAGTGCCGCCTTTCTACGAGCTTATATAAAATATAATTACTTTTACCACGTGTGTTAAACACTATTTTACTGGCTTACATTTTATTTTCATTCAAGTAATCATTTAATGATACATTAAGATCAGAAGTAGCTGATGCGGCCAGAATAAAGTCTTTTGTTTTCTTTGTTGCATGCACAGATTTATGTGGACACTTGCGCATCGTCTCACTTTTAGCACTAGCTGTAAAAGTTTTAGCGCCCCATGAATGAATTGCTTGCCATGAAAGAACCGCTTTTACTAGCTGCTATCTAAAAATTACTTTTTCCTTCCGTCAAGTTCTTTAGTATCGTTTTCACCGATCTGCTTAATCCAGACGTCCTCTCATGTTTCTGGGTGGTTAGACGTCCCCAAGTAGGGGTGGGGGAGGGTCCCGAGCGCAAGAGGGCCCCGCCGTGCCCCGCGTTTGGCAGCGAATCGGCTCGCACGTGCGACGAGCGCACACCGAAACCAGCCGCCCACTCACTCTTCCGGGAGGGATTGACTAGTGATTGTCAACGGCTAAGGCCATTGGTCCCGTAAGTATATTGCATGTTTTATCGCGGGGCGAAGTGGTAGTACTTTCCCCAGTTGGGTGGCGAGATCCGGCGCCGACCTACACTCGGCTTGCAGGGTTTTCCCCAACCAGGTATCTCCCACCAGCGTGCCACCGCCCCAGCCTGGACAAGCTCCACCCTCCCGACCGGCCTCCCGGCATGTGTGGTAGTGTAGTGGATGTGAGTGTATCACTCTCCCAGGAGGCGTACAGGGCGCTCTAATGGGTGGGGATGATGCGGATGCTGAAGGCTGGGCGGGTGAATGGAGTTTGTTTGGTTCTCAATATAAACACGAATATCATTGTAAAATTCTTTTTCTTTTCATCAATATTATTGTTCTGTAAGTTCACGTCTAAAGATGTTAGATGTCGGTGGTATAATATCTACTTCAAGATGCAACCAGCTTCATAAAGGGCGAATCTAGTGACCTTAGATGTTGGTTGTGTTGTATAGACAACAACTTTGTGTTGTATAGACAACACTGTGCAAAATATGGGATGACTCCAATAACGCGATGTCTCGCATTTCCCAGTCTTTTGAACAACGTAATACTTTGGACACGCTCTTATAAACATTTTGAGAGACGAAATAACAACAGAGCTGCGATGACTATAAAACTACTTCGGAGCAAGGGCTTTCTGTCAATGCGGAGAAATCTCTCATTCATCTGTTCACGCTATTATTGATTATATATATTTGTCATCGATGTTTCATACGCGTGTGTCTGGAGAGAAGGAAGGGAGGAGAGGGAAATGGCTTAATCCTGGATATCTTTTCCTTTCCTGAAAGCGAATCACAGTTGTGATTTTCCTTATGAAGGGCTCTAGAGTAATTGCAGAGGTGAATGATAATGACAGATAAATTATTATATGATAGGTTTACATGATTCAGATGGGATACATGGTTGTATGAGCAAGCACCTCTGCCTTTCTCGGGATTCAAACGCGCAGCCTTCGCCTCTGGTCACTGCCACAAGTCCCTGCACCGAAGACGCCGCCTGAAGCTCTTAGGCAATAAATTATTAGTCAACTCACGTTCACGTACAGTTGATGGATATAAAATCATTAAAACTATATGAAAATACACCACATCACACACCGTAATTTGAGCAGGGGATGAGATTGTTGTGTTCAGGGTTTCTCGTCTGCAGAATTAGTGTTGCTCGCGGCCAAAACTGGAGCCGGCTTCTGTGATTCGTAGTTTTCCGTGGTTTCTCCGATCAACACCAGGCCAATGCTGGAGCAGTACCCTAACAAGCGGGCCACGGACCGCGCGCGATCTTTTCTTCCTCTTCCTTGTCCTCTCCTCACCTCTTACATAGAGTTACACTTAGGGTTGGGGCGCGGGTGCCCCGCGTGTGGATGGTACCTGGTTGGGAAAAACTCTGCAAGGCGACGATTGACTCTATTCAATCAATCGTAACAAAAAATAAATAAATGACTCATGACTTTTGCCAGGTATAAGGGTGAACTACGGTCAATTTCTATTCCGTGGGACAACGATATTGATTACAAAAACGTTGTTAATAATCGATACATTGTGCTAATAATTAGCCTGCAAAAATATCTTTGAAAATACTTTAGTGAATCCCAGAAGTCGATTTCTTTAAAAGAAATAGCAGTATAGAGAAAACTATCTCAACCGTGTTACATTGCAAATGAACCAGGTGGGAGAAGATAAGTCGTATACAGTCGAGCGACAGTTGTGTCCTGTCGTTAATCCTCTTTCAGTAAACGCAGTGAATCAGGACGTTCACCCAACCGGCGTTCCCTTGAAATCAGCTCAGTTGAATGAAGTGTATTTGATCATGAACGAGGGCACTTACCCAAGGATTCATTTGGGTTAAACCAAGCGAGAGGCGACTGACAGCGTAAAGCTCTTGTCGGATAGTTTAAGTGTGATGATACCGAAATTACGATGTGATTCCGTAAGGCGACCTCTCATCGATGGACAAATTTCGATGCGCATAATACTATCATTTCGAGGATCGCTCCACGATAAGAGTGTTAGAATCGCCATATTAGGTAATATCAATGTCAAGGAAAACATATCTTGTAAAACGCGTTAAATCGGAGAGAGTATTACCAATAAGCAACGATCACTGTTCACGTATCCGTGTCTGAAAGGGGTCACATGTAATGTGACGTGATTGTGGTTATCATATTTAGTCCTATAAAGGAATTTTCCCTAGTAATTTTATTTTATATTTCCAATGAAGTGTGTATTACCACCATTCCCAATTTTTCGAGTTATGGTCTATGGAATATATAACCGTAATTTCTGTGACTTAAACAAGAATTGTCACCCTGATCAGAACCCGAAATGGGGTCTCCTGATTTACGTTCGTTGATGGTGCCAGTCCAAGTTAATCACAACTGAACCACTTAGTTTTGAACCACTTCTTGGGGTGAACACGATCAGAGACGATGTAATAAACTATTGTTTTTAGAGGGTGGTTAGTGACTATTATTTTTTATTGCATTATTTTGCTTAATTTCTAATTGTAAATTTGCGAGAATTTTCTTCTGTTCTGTCATCGGTTAATCTCACAATAATATCAGTACCTCTTAGAGAGAGTACTGTATTTCAGAAATGTACTTTCTAGTACCTGAAGACAACAACGGAAGAGTGGAAATGTCAGTTAATTCAACATTGAGGCTTTTGAAATTAAATGAACCTAGAACCGATCCTCTCTTTTACACATTTCTCACTGCACTTCACTTTGCTAGATAGTTTGAATTCTCGTTTTTCGGTACTACGCCGCACTTCAATACATAACATCATGTTTTACATCATTACGCTACACTTTTAAGTACCTATTTCGTCATGTGGTCTATTAACTTGACAGGACATTTATAACATTAATATTATCTATAATATAAATAAATACATAAAAATAAGAAATTTAACTTGTCTGTTTTCTAAATTGTCTGAGCTCTTGAAGTGAATAAATTCGATGATGTTCGGATAAAGAAAGTTATATCACAAAAATTAGTTTGAAAAAAATTGGAAATAAAATTTCTTGTGAAGATTGAAATGCAGAAATTATTTCAAAATTACTCTATTCCATACATTTTAATAGTATATTTTCATGTATATCATAGATTAATTCACGAATCAACCATAACAACTTTTTCACAAAAAATAACTTCCTCTACCCGAAAACTATCGAACTCATACAAACACAGGGTTGATCATGTTCCACAAGGTTAGGACGCTTGCCCCTTGGTGAGTGGAATCGGTAAGCTTAGTACTCAGTGCGTATAAGTGCAGAGAAAATGTTCTTTGACGTTTTCATGCGAAGAAAAATTGATATGTGTGGATTGATGGGTAGAAATGTGTGGTAAACTGGGAAGTTAATTTCGACAATAGGCTCCGGAAACATAAAAAATTTCTGGTCAATAGCGCTCCATCATTCAGAAATGACAAAACACGAAATGAAAGTAAAAAAAAAAAAAAAAAAAAAAAAAACTTTCTTCGGTTATCCGTACATCTAAGGACAAAACGGCGGAGAAAATAATTATTGAATATCAAGAGACACGTATGTGTTTTTTTTACACCTACTTGACTCATCACGAATTAATATATTCACTGTTTAACAATTTGTTGTTGTTCCTTATACGAAATTTATAACCAGTGGCAATTCATCACTGCACTAAATTTCAGTTTACAGTAGTTTTTTATTTCTCTGCGTATGTTGTTAATTTACCCTCCTTCTACAATTACATTAACATAACAGCAACATTGATTACATTGACATGACAATAACATTGATGTTTGAAACCCGAAAGTTCAATCTCTATATTTCAACAAATCGAGTGGTGTACTCCACGGTGCAATGCAGTTGAATTAATAATAATAATAATAATAATAATAATAATAATAATAATAATAGTAATAATAATATATAATTGTCACCATCCCGTCACCTTGTTGGACGCAATTACGCTCGGAGAATATATTCCGCAGTCGTAAACGAATCCAAATTGTGACCACGTTACTGAGTAGCAACGCATTTTAATAATTAAATTTGTTCAAAGACGGAGTAACCAATTCTTTGAACAAATTTAATTATTATTAATTATAATTTGATAAACATTATGGTGATAAATAATATGTTGACTAAGAAAAAAACCAAAACGTTTTATAACAGAGGTCAAAAACGTGATACATGATGTAATTCTACCTCATTTTCCATCGTCTGAATGTAGCAAATTGAGATGCCTTACGTCTACTAACTTCGTAACTGTCGTGAGCAGCTTTTCATTCACCCAGGCTCCTGCTGTGAACTCGGCCCAACTTCAAAGGCCCCGGGTGCTTTCGGAATCTACGGCACCGTTGACGTTCCACTGTTGTGGCCTGCACCGCCACCGTCGCCCTCTCTCCGTCGCCTTCATTGGCGCTGTCTATCTCACCGTCACCATAGCCCTCTTTGTCATCGTCACCGTCACCGTCCCTCATTGTCGTCGTCACCTTCGCCACCGTCGCCGTCACCCTTTCATCGTCGCCTTCACCGTCGCCGGTCTCTTCGCCGCCCTCTTTACCGTCACCGTCACCGTCGCCAGGCCGCAGGACGGAGCCACACAACCAAACGCCCCGCAGCCGTCTCCCAGAACCGGTCGCGGTTTATCCAGACCATTGAACACCCAACGTCCAGAAATACCTCGGACCAATTTCTCGGCGCCCACTTAAATTAGGGGCAGGTAGAAGACACTTCAAGCGTGCTTTTTTCTTTCTCTCTTTTTTTTTTTTTGTGGGTGCACCATCTGTTGCGTTATTCTTCATGCCCCGGAGCAGATGTTTATGCTCACGTAACGTGACAGTTTTTGCACTGCAGATCCGGAGCCGTGTATCATGCAGCTGAAAAACGTGACAGATGTTCCAGATCCTGTGAGAAAAGTGTGGTAAAGGTCACTGATCGGCAGCTGCCTTTACAGATTTCTTTTGTTTCTTTGAAATGTGTGGCTGTAAATAGGGAATGTTCTCAGAACCGTCGTAATCCGTGAAAATAGGTCAAAACAAAATGTAACACGTGTGTCTTAGGGTGCGAAACAAGAAAGGCTCAAAATTATTTTTCCTGCTCTCCTTGATAACTCTCACCGATATAAATTTACAATTTAAATTATACGAAATATCCGCTTTTTAGATTACTCCATAAAGAGACTAATCAGAGTAGGATTAATTCATATTCCGTATAATGTATATCTCATAAATTCTACAAACCTTTTGAAAACTAGATTACATGATTCGTTCAGATTTGGGGATTTCGATTTTCGTAGTGGATAATTACAACTTTCGAAACTTTTCTGCATTTTATTTTTCCTTTTTGCGATGTAATCGCAAGGATTAGCTAAAAATTGTATATAAATAGCAGTGAAAATAAAAAAATTATTCTAAAATATTGATCAGAAGTCCTGGCACGGTACAGGAAACAAGTAATAGCAACGTATTCTTAATTACGAACAGTTACCGCGTCCGATATTCTGACTTACGTGGAATGCCTTGGAAAAGCGGGGAGAGGCGCGCTCCAGTAGTCGATGGCATAGAATCGCAACGCAGCGTCGCTGCACGAGGAACCACGTCTCCGCCTCAGATGTTCGCAGCTTCGCAAGTGGCGAAGATCGTTTGCGGGCAATTAGGAGCCAAGCACCTTCTACTTCTATATCAGACGACGATAGTTCTCAGATAAGGCAACTTTTAAAGTTGCTACCTCAATTTCTACCGAAAAAGCCTGAGAGCTACATCGCAAAAATGTACCTTTTATAGTAATACATTTTATAGTAATAATATATTTATCATAATAATTCACCGCGTCCCCCGGGGTTTTGGTGATAGGGAAGAACTCGCCTCCCAAAAAGAGAAGGAAATTGCAAGCAGTCGGACAGGAGTATCGCCTCCTGCTACGGTACCATCCCATCCCTGTGTACATATGTCCTCGCTTGCTTCCCCTCCTTCTCCTCCACTTTTTTTGAACTAAATCTCGTTTTTGTTTTCCCTTGTACTGCTCATCATGCCTTCCTCACCAAGGATTTCGCATCCGCTTCTTTTGTCGATGAGCTTTGTGTCCTTCCATTCCACTTCATTTCCTTCTCTCTTCTTGAACTCTTCCTTTTCTTTATTTTGTCTCTTTTCTTGTCATATTCACGGTTCTGTTTGTCCACATCTTTGCATTTCTACGTTGTTTTCTTCGTTTTCCGGCCGCTGTTTGGCTTAGCTATTTTACTTCCTCTACTCCGCCTCAAATATCATCTACGTCTCGTCGCCATCATTCAAGCGGCGAATGTCTTTATTCTACACGTCTGGAATTTCTCCGGACGCTCTTGAATGGACCTTTCTTCTGAACTTCCCCACTATAACTTCTTCTTTTCCTAATTTTTCACCTCCTTTTCAATGTATGTAGTTTCATCATTTTCTCTTTCCTCTTATTTTTATTTTATTCTTTTGCCTTTCTTCCACAGTCGCCTGTTTCACCCCTGCTTTTTCTCCCTATGCCTCTTGCTTCTCCGCCTCCTTCATCTCCGCCTATTCCTTCTTCGTTCTTTCTTTGTGTCTTTCTTCTCCCATACTTCCTTCTCCGCTTCTTCTTTCACCATCTCTTCATTTTCGGCTTCTTCCTTCTACACCTCTTCGCTTTTCCTTCCCCGCTTCTTCCTTTTCCACCGCTTTCTTCTCCGCCTTTTCCTTCTCGTCTTTATCCTCCAACTCTTATTTCTCTGCCACTTCCACCTCCTTCTACGCTTCATCCTTTGTTTCCGATTCTTTTCATTCCAAGCCTTTTTCTTTTCCCTATAGTATCCCTTTCTCTCTTCTCCTGCAACTTCTCCTGCTTCCACTCCCTCTCATCGTCCTACTCCTTCGAGATCTTGTTTTCATCCTTGGCTAACCTTTTCTCTTTCCGTTTTTGATATGCCTCCCCGTCCAGCCTCCGTCGCTCCTCTTCCTGTTGCTTCTTCTCTCGAATCGCCTCGTCCCGCGCGGCCTCCGCCTCGGGAGCAGTGATCACGGGCGGCGCGGCGCGGCGCGGGGCGGCGCGGGACGGCGGGCAGCGTGCCTCCTCGGGCCGCATTCCATCGCAGGTAGACCCGCGCCCGCGCCCCCGCCCCCGCGCTCCCGCCCCCGCGCCCGCCCCCGCCCCCGCGCCCGGCCTCCCGCCCCGCAGCCAGCGGGGCTCCCAAGGCGCCGCTCACCCTCCGCTCCCCCCCTCCTCGCGAGCCCCCCAGCCGCCGCCCGCGTCGCGTGTTTGCTTTCGATATCTGCCCGCGGCGGCGGTTTTATCCGCGCTCCTTTGCTTCAACCCTCGTTTCGCGAGATGCGCGAGGAGGGGGGGCGGGTGTTTATTTCTGCGGCAGGATTATTATATTAAACATTTAGCTGAATCTTCGATACAAAATAGTTTCGATTGTACGGGAGCGAACATTTCTGTTGTCAACAATATTTGTTGTTTTCTTCCATTATTAATTTAGCTGAAGGTGGTAAGGAAGTGGAGGTAGAAATTCCGGTACTCAAGAGAACGTGCACGTAGAATATTGGGTGTGGTGAATTTGTAATAGAATTCATATTATTTGTGAAGTAACATGTCTCAATGTAGTAACTTCACAGTTCATTTCAGTATAGTTTGAAGCGAATTGTTAATCTATTTTCAATTATCTGAATATACTCCAAATGCAGCGTCGGTACGACGCAAACTATCGAATGTTTAAAAGGCGTGTTATTCTTTGATTTTCGGTACTTTGCAACTGCAAGAGGTAAGAAGCATTTGATGACGAAGTGTCATATGTTATATCCCTTTTTGCCTTCAAAAGAATCTGTTACAATGTATACCATGTTAGCAATTTTTTCACGTAATTATCCGCAACGTAATTAGGCAAAGTATTGAAAAACATTCTCCACTCTGGTCTTATTTTCCCGTTTGAGATGTTGCAAAATTGTGGACATTCGTTATTTTGGTATGTTTAATATCCGTTTGAAACTTCGTTCCAAGCATTTCAAATCATTGAATAAAGACGTTTGTATGCTTTTGGACAAGAAATAATTTTTACAATTTATTTGATGTATTCAATTTTTTCCCCTTTCGACATTTTAAATGGCTTCACTGTTTACTGCTATTAAGGAAGGTAGTATTATTTTTCAGAGGCGTTTTTTTTTTGTGGTAAAGAAATGTTAATAATGATGAGACATTAGAATTCCTTAAAAATTCCTGTCAAAATTATTTGAATGTGTTAAGTCAAATTCCTATTTTTTAAATTCATTCGCATATACTAACTGATATTGTAAGTGGCGATGCTTCATATTCGATGATATCGAGTGTAATTTCTATACAGTATTCGAGTAAAACTCTTGAGTGTGCGTATGTGCGAATATGTGCAATTCCGTGACTCGTGGTTAGACCACTTCCCGCGCACCAATCGAGACGTATGAGATGTCATTCGACGCGTCTCGCTCTCCGGATGGGAGACTGGTAATTTGTTTTCAGATCCGGCTAGAAGATTTAAATTAATTTCCAAAGCTTGTTTTTCCGTGTTTTGGCGTTGTTATCTTAGTGATAATGTCGGGTATTAAACCAACGCTTCCTAACTAGATCTACGTAGGTGGCGTTGATTAAATACCAAAACCCATTGGCATTTTTTTACTTAATAGACAATAATTTTCTTTCACGACGTTGGCAACACTGATGTTGACATCTTTAAGTGAACACCTAGTATATCGCGCTGGAGTCTGTTATCAATTTATATTCGAATTATAGTATTTTTTAAATTAAATTTGCGAAAAACTACTTACAGTAATGCCTCGGAACTTACTATCTTTGAAGAAATTCAAATGAATATGGAAAAAACAAAACTGTGAGTAATGCTAGAGAATGAATGAACGTTCTTATGTTCAATTTCGCACTTTCCGTTTTTACTCAAGTGTGCAAATACCGATTTTCAAATGAATGTGTTCCACAACTTATTCTTATTAAACTTAACTAACCCCTCATTCACATGAACATACAAAACAGACGCCTTTTAATGTTAGATTCGCTTACAAAACAGTGAACAGAGCAATTGCAGAAGTAGAAATGAACACAAATTAGACTGAATTTGTGAAGTTTTAACCTCTTTAAAAATTAGGGGAGAATAATATGGAAGTGTTAAGGAAATCGGGGGAAGAATCAAAGTTGTTGTAAAAGATGTTACGATAGAATTTTCGGAAATGATTGGGAACGATCTGCATTTTTGTATTTGTGCTAATGCAAATGTGCTAGGTGCATTTTTGTGCATAGTGCCAAAAAATCGTAAAAACGTAGGTGTACTAAAATTTAACTATTAGCATGAATACCTGCAAGTATTTGTTACGGCGATTATAATTTTGAAATTGCAATAAGACCAATTCATATCCCGTATGGTGGTAAGATTCGAGGCCATTTGGTGTTGGAAACTTTTGAACGTGAGTGTATTATTATCAGCTACTACGATTCATTGGTAAGTCCAATGCCTGATACTGAAAGAACGTATTTGAACAAAGCTGGGCATGAAAGATCATGTTTTGATTCAGTTATAGATCTAAAGGCGAACTATATGTGAACGTATAAGCGTCGTGGCGTCACCCATATGTTTCCCTCTCCCAGATATTTCCCAACTCCCGATCGTTTCAGAGATTCCTTCTAGACGATTGGAACCTGATTTTGCGATACTGTAAATTGTGGCTATTTAGAACGGGAATGTGCATATAATACTGCCTTGCGGATTAAGGTATTCTGATTTGCATCTGCATATATCATGTTCGATCGAAAGTAAATGATAATTTATAACACTTTTTCAAGCAATTTTATGTGCATCTAACCACAGGAGTTCATTAATAATCTCAACTTGTGCTATTCACGTCTATTTTTATACGTTATTATATGTGGTGAATGTGTAAAAAGAACAAGATCCGGGAAAATATTTTTAACATAAATCCAGGCATACTTTTCTAATGATTTTGATGGAGCTCCACATTTCGCACTATATTTAATACACTTGTCCTTTGAGTTTCAGAGCACTTTTGGTGAGTGAAACACACTATCTTGAGAAAATTCTACAATGATATTTGTTTTATGCCGAGACAATTAATTGTATTAATTAAATATCATCACTTATACCTCCACTGATTGGCTGCTTGATTTAAGAGCTGTACGAAACGCTACTTCAAAACTAATATATCTTCCTATTATCTATGAAATTGATATTTATTAATATATTTCATGGATTTTGAGTCTATTGGAATGATCTATCGATATGATACGTTAGAGACAATTCTGATTCATTACATTTCAGTCCAGAGAGTTGACCATCCGAATTAGTGGAAGCCAAATGTTGAAGGCTGGAGGATGTGTTGTACGCGAGGTTCTAGTACGCAGATAATATGCCGGTGACGGCGTTTCAAAAACGCAACGTAACCGTTGAAGGTACCCGCTCATATTTGTCCATCCATCATTATCGATAACCATCAAACACATCATCAGACCGGTCATACGGCAAGCTTACGTATTTGAATGTGTTCCGCCTGGGGCGGAAATCCTGGTAATGACAGTTCTTCAAGGAGCTAAGACTCAATGGCATCTTTAATGTATAAAATGAATACCAGAATTTGAGTACCATTCAGCAATACACACGTGAAGGTATTTCAACTCTTCATATTTGTAATAGTGAGGACTCTCTAACAGCTGTTTTGTACGTGTCAGAATGCGGCGTTTTGTGCAGAAGGCAAACCTTGTGGCATATTCTTTTTCGTCCTCATTAGTGTGTTATTGTGCCATGAACTGAAAATGTAGATGTCACATACCAAAAGGAGGTGATATAGTTTTAGAGAGGGAAGAGATAAATACGTGCACTTGACCGCATAACTGAAAGTACATGGGCACTTTAAAATAAAAAAATTAAACGTCTCGCAGTCGAATTGTTTGTCAGTTATCCTTTAAGGAAAGAAGAAAAGCAATTTCAGAAACTGGTATGTTCGAAACGTCTTTTTGTTGAAATTTTAAAGTTGCTCATAGTTTGTTGAAGCCATTTGTATTTCTAAAACCGACATTAGGTGTGGCACAATATATAATTTGAATTCATTCAGGAAGCCAGTTTATCTCTTTTGTCCTCCAATTTTCTATTGTGTATTGTGTGAGTGAAATCAAAGAACTGGATGTAATGTGCGCTATCAACAGTTCTTTATCACTCGATGCGATTGATCGTGCGTTATAATTGCTTACTATAGGGCAAATATGTCTAATAGATTTGCTGAAATTTAAAATGTTTATGAGTATTAGATTATATTAGAATAGATGTTAATTGTTGATTAGCATTATTAGTGAACCGATGATTCACGATAGTATTCAATTACGAATACGAATTTTTCTCGATTAAAGGCAAATTAACCTCCCTACATTTTCACTAACGACGCTTTGCAAGCTGTACATTTCATTATCTTTAAAAATTAACATTTCGGAAAAGTCTGTTCAAGTTTATTTTTAATAATATTCAGAGTACGTGGAAACAGAATGATTTATCATTTTATTTACCACATTTTACCCCTAACTCCCCACTTTCAAATTGAGCAAAGCAGGGGACCATTATAGTGAAAGATGTTTTTAGTTGATTGATGTTTCCTGGCGCGTCAATTATTATGGTCATTAGTACTGCAAGTGTATTTGTATTTAGCCATTACATGTCCCGTAAAGGGCAATTGGCGTCGGGGCCGTTAGATCCCGGAGTTTCTAGTCGGTCACCCAACCAGGAACCCGCTTAACCTTCTTGAGTTCACGTAGTTAACGAATTCCGCTAGTGACGCAAGATTCGCGGTTCTGGCCTTTCATTAGGACCATTCCAGCATTCGCCACGAAAATCGTGGTCAGGATGACCGGCACGGGGATTGATCGTGGGCGTCCCGAATGCGAAGTCAGCGCGCAATGCCCTGTAAGTGTAGTAATCGGGGAGGGGCGGTGTTCTTTTCCCCATAGAGCGAGATTCAGCGCCGACCTACTCGTCACCCAGGCAGTGCTTATTCTCTTCTAGATAAATGTTGAGTTCGAGCTGCGTAGCACACATCGAAAATCCGGCATCCTCCAGCCACGAACTAAAGCCCCTCCTGGTCAGTAACGCTGCAGAGACAACGCCACGGTCGCCGCTGAGCCATCGCGTCCGGTTCTGAAGGTGTTTATAATGGAAATTGTGATGGAGCCAAGATGGAATAAGAGGCAAGACAAACGATAGAACCCCGAGAAAGGCGGCGCGGGCCCGCTTTATCCACCAGAAATTCCAGTCGGAACGATGAGGATTTAAACAAAAGGAAGGCGAGGGGCGCGTCGGGGGAGGTGTGAATCGGCCGCTGCCTCCGCGCCGCGCCGCGCCGCGCCGCGCCGCCAGGCGCCAACAGCCCCCCCGCGGCTCTCGTAATGAGCGGCGGCGCGGGGTCGCCTCCGCTGCCCCCGCGCGCCCCGCGGGGGAGGGGGAGGGGGAGGGAGACACGCGTCCGGGCAGCCCAGACGCGCTTCGCCCCGCCCCGCATGCGCTGCCTCGCGCGGCACCTCGCCTTCGTCCCGACCCCGAGTGTCCCATTGCCCTACCACAAACCGTACTCGCCGCGACCGATTCCCCTACGACTGATCCCACCACGACCGGCCCCGACACAAGCAACACCGCTACGTCCGACCTCGCTACGACCGACCCCGCACGACCGACCCACCATGACGGGCCTCGCAACGACCGGGCTCCCCACGACCTTCCCTACCATATCCGACCTGATGCGACCAATCCCGCTACAACCGCAAAGGCGCCGACCGACCAGCTGTGACCGACCTACTACGACCGACTCCGCTACGACCGATCCCGCTACGACCGATCCCGCTACGACCGACCCCGGTACGACCGACCCCGTTACGACCGACCCCGCTATGACCGACCGTGCTACGACCGACTTCACTACGGCAGACCTCGCTACGACCAATCCCGCTACGACCGACCCCACCATGACGGGCCTCGCAACGACCGGGCTCGCCACGACCTATCATACTACAGCCGACTCTGATGCAACCGACCCCGCTCCGACCGCAAAGGCGCCGACCGACCTGACTACGGCCGACCCCGCTACGACCGATCCCACCACGTCCAACACCGCCACAACCAACTCCGCTACGACCGACCCGGCTACGTCAGACCTCGCTACGACCGTCCACGCCACGACCGACCCCGTTGCGACTAAGTTATTCGTTCTCATTCTCTTCTCGAACTTATATTTCTCTATCTTGCCTTCCGCTTAGCATTTCCATTTTCCCTGCTAATCTAACTACTCAATATTCACACTTAAACATACCCTTTTGGCTGTTTCCATCCCTGCTCGTAACTCTCACATTTGAGAGTCTAATTTTTTTACACTACTGTTTATTTCTTATTTCTTTATTATCCATCATCCTAAAAAACCCTTTTTCCTATTCTGCGTCCTTCGATCTATTCCACTCCTTGTTTTTGTCATTTTACCTGGCTCCACCCTGCTTACTTCATTCTGAACATCCCTCCCTGTACTTCCGGTCGTTTGTCTCTCCTTCCGTCCTCTTCCATCGTCGTCGGATAGGCCATTTGACCGTCGGTGCATCCGAGTATCCTCCTACGCCAATTGTTTGATTGCTTTTGTTTCTCTATGGCGCAACGCATCGACCGATGTACAGGACTGTATCCTGATCTGCATTTGCACCTGGTCGAAATGTTAATTGAGATTTGCAACCGTATTATCGCAACATCGTCTGAAATAAACATTATATTGATAATTGGTAGATCTTTTAAAGCGACGATAGACTGAAGTTGCACTTCATTTTTGCAATAATATGATAGTTCAGGTGCATTTTTACATATAATATCACAATATTTATTAATTATTTAATATCTATTATATGTTTCATCGTATTCGTGAAATGTTCATGGAAAATAAAAAGTCTGGACCATTATATGTTAATAACAGTATATGGATAAGTAATTACACTGATCACTTCCTTCATGGTTAATTAAGAGTTAAAGTATTTCCTTGTAATCATGAAACATTTTCAGTTATAATGGTTAAATGATTTTGAATCGCATTCAATTCGCAGATTAATTTTATTTTGTTAGTTCTCGAATTATTCCATAATAACAAGTTTATACATTTCTATTAATCACAACAGCTGGCCTAAGCATATTGTTCTACGTATGAATTTTATTTCATTAATTCGTAAAATACACCCAGTGCACTAAGGAGTATTTTCGATTTGTGTTTTAAAGACGTTCTGCTGAACAAAAGTTTCTAGCTCCAAACTTCAGTGTCATCTATCTCCAAAATAAAACCATTTTGCGGCCAACAACTGGCTAATTTAAATATTGAAGATACGACGAGAGAAGTTGCACTTTCATGGGCTCCTCCACTTCCCGGATGTGAGCTTTTCTTTTTTAATTCAGTGAATAATTCATTCGATGTCAATGACGGTTTATGAATACGATAATGCAATGCATTGCGAAGTGCACAATGAATGTACAAATAAACATGTTACACATGAAACACATGTTATTCAGTTTTCGTAGGACGTCGACCTTCAACATACGGCATACTTACAGTACGTGTTCGGTACGAAAATAATAATTCTGCCACGTCTGTGCTAGTGTAGTGCATGGTAATGTAAGTGTGTAGTAGGGTATGTAGTAAGGTATGAGCATAAGACAAGTAAGATGAAGGAAAGATCATGCGCGGTCCGTGGCCTGTTGGTTAGGGTCCTGCTCCGGCATTCGGCTGGTTTAGAGCGGAGAAACCAGGGAAAACTGCAGATCAGAACAGCCGGCCGCTTGTCCTCCTGAGAGCGACTGAATTCGATCTAGCTGTCTAGCTAGATTCGAACATCCTGAAACCGTCGGACTCGAACCAATGTCCTCCCGGTCAGAGGCACTGCAGTGACATCAGTTGATACATTAAGCATTTCATTTCTAATATACGTGTTACTCTTCTGAATGAACAGTTCGCAACGCTTCCTGTCTAAGCCTGTCACGTATTTGCGCCATGTCACTTATTTGTGCCGTAGCGGGTCAGTCTTCGGTCGAGACAGGAGACGAGTGATCGATCACGGTTATAAGTGCAAATTAATTCACATGACAATGAAGCCTGATTTTAATACGAAAGCCTTCAACGAGTTCTCCGAATCATTCAAATAAAACCCAACTGGGCTCGCAGTGTTTTGAGTAATCAGTGTTTGAAACATTCATAGCGTCTTCAGAGGCGGCTAACATATTACGATTTTCGTATATTAATTAATGTTATTTCGTATATTATTGTAACATTACATATACTTAACCCTCCTGGACTTAATTGAAGTTCTGTTATTTCTAGTCCAAAATTAGGATTTCAACAATATATTAAAATATCTCAAACTTCCAATTTTGTAAGTTCTAAATAATAATAATAATAATAATAATAATAATAATAATAATAATAATAATAATAATAATAATAATAATATAATCACTGTAACATGTATTATTTACTTGGCTGTCCGGCAGACGCCACGTCCTAGTCGCAAGCGCCAACATTTCGGCCGCCATTCTGCGAACTTCCTCAGGGCGAAATGCCCTGACATGCTCCAGGATGTCTCCAGGACAGCCGAGTGAATAGTGACTCCGGCCGCGGAAGCCTACGCTCTCACTCTAACATTTAAATTAAGATGTAACGGAGTTACTTTTACTGTAGATCTTATTTACTTTTATGTTGATCTTATTTACATTTTATATATTATTTATTACAGAGTCATTAGATTATTAGTAGTTTCATCCTGACCTAAATTTAGAAAATAATGTGTCAGTGTGCAAGGCAAGACAGTATGTGTGTTCATGACTAGACTCGCGCAAAGGCTAAAGTAGAGTTTCCGGGCAAGGCTGTTGGGCTGAGTGTAGGAATCCGGACGTCTCATCGAAAGTCACTTTTATTGTGTGATATACAATATTTTATTCGAGAATTTGAAGTTTAGCATTTTTTGTTGATATTCGAATTTAGACAATTACAAGAACATACTACGAATATTTATTATTTTTTCCGTTCGGGGGTTAGTACGTATTATGTTTTCTAATTGTTATAATTTCAATACTAGTAGTATGCAAAGTTCTTGCGGTACGTTGCCAGGCCGGTGTTGAAAAACGAACAGTCAAGTCCGAATTGTGGGTAGGTATGCTTCAGTTAGTAGACGTCCTCGAATAAAGGAAATCGTACAATAGATTCATTCAAAATTTATGTAAAGAACATAGCATTATTGATCGATTACTTTGTTAGATAGTACCTACTTCTAAATTAGAGATTATACAAAAAAATAATTACTTATAGAATTGGACATGTAAAAGGCATGTACACAATTTTATATCGTTGATCCAAGAGATACTTTTATGGTTAAAAGCTTTAAGAACATCGGGAAATTGCTATCAATTTTGAAGCTCACTAGTTCTTGAGAAGAAGACTGAAAGTAGAATTACTTGAGAAGAAGACTGCAATAGATAATTCCTCCAAGCTGAGCACAACTACTACATCATCTCTGCTTCATCATGATGAATAACAGTGCTGGATGCACATAATAAATGAGGTTCTTAATTAAGTTGTTTGAAATGTAGATGCACTGTTAAGTACACCCACGTCTCAGATTCAGGGTCAATGGGTATGTGTACTTCGAAAGATACCATCTCAACAGCACGATAACCAATATTTCATTTAGGACGACGTACGAAGAGAAAGGTTTTCAAAGCTGTAGTCGAACATGTTTGTTAACAATATCACACGAACCTTCAGGCATCCGCTTAACAATGCCTAGGCGCAGCTCAACGCAGTATGTGCCTCGGTGCCGAGCTATTCACTAACCTGGTATGGTGATTTCTTCACCTTACTTCCTGTGATGATGAAATATCCCGCACGTTCGTAGATGTTACTGAACAAACATATTGGTAGCTAGTATTACAATATTCTGTAGGTAAAAACGTGTAGCCTGAAATCGAAAATTTAGTCTGACAGGAGTCAGTGGAATAAGTAGTTTGTTGCATTAGCGCAACCCCACTGCAGAGGTGATGAATTGTGGACAGTCCGATAACAGTCATTCAAGCATTTCTTTTCTACCATTCTACTTTTTGGGGGTTATTTTTATTAATTCGTATATTTCATATATCTGTCATTTTCAAATCAATCCAATATTGTTTGGAATTCTTTGGAAATGCACTCTTCCAGCTCCCAGGGTTAATAATATCGAGTTATCAACATCGTATCAAATATATAGTCTAAGACCTATTCTCTCAGAATCTCTCATTCAGAACTCAGATAAATGGAATTTCATTAAGACGGCAATTTTAAGATTATTAGTTATCTCTTGACGGCTTCTTATTACGATAATAATTACGTTAAAGCAGATGTACGTACGTATGAACATTCAAATCGCCTTGGTTACATTTAGAGATCAACCACAAGAGCTTTCTTTCTATTTTTATTGTGTTAAAGTGTTCAAAAATAAAACAAAACTTCTATTTACTTCACGTTTATTGTAATATATGAAGGGCGAATTGAGGAAAATTATTTTAAAAAAAAAGTTGTAACAGAAAACACTATGATTCGAAGAATAATGCTGTGAAGATATTAAGAGTACATGATATGACAGAGGAAATGTTCCAATTAACAAGTGGGCATGCATTCAATCTTCTCTCTTTATGTAATGCGTTAATAAATTATATTTGTTTTCTTTTTATTTCTGGTAAAAAATTCATGAACACCACGCCAATTCCCACTATATATTGTATTTTGTTCGTACGGGTCTATCTAGTATCCTTTAAACACACACATGTTAAGTCAACCGAAAATGTTCTGCCGCAATTCGTATTTACATGAAACTTTCACCTTAACCCACGAAAAATTGTGTTTCTTTCAAATCCAATCCTTGCCATTCTCTCGCCGCGAGGCCGTGTCTTGCGTTTCCTTAGCGCTTTCGCTACTGAAGGCACATTTGACATGTCTTGAACAACGTGTGCTCATTCGGCAATCGAGCAATGATTACGCGACATCGCTTTTTGTTGCTCGCGTTTCTAGTGTTTCAACAGCAATTGTTTAACATAAAGGTTGTTACGAAGCATGAGGGGCCCTGTACTCTTTGTTCTCTCATTTCTATTTCTTTTTTTAAGCATATATTATTATTTTAATTTCATAAAATCGTCAAAGTTTATTACTATACATTTCGCCTTTTTTCTATTTCCAGCGACTTACCTGATTTGCAATCTCAGTTTCCATTCCATCTCAGATTATATGGTTCGTCCTTTACGTGCCTCTTTTCTCCCAATTATGTGCAATTTGTAGTGGACGAAGTGGATTCGCAAACGGAAGTTTTAGGATTTTCTCGTTTCCCTTGAGACATTCATTCCACCATCCCTTAGACACTATTCACCATTTACAATCATTTCATGTAATCATCTGTTTCTTGGGTTATATGACACGCTTACCAAATTACTATGGTTGAATCATTTCTCAATCAATCTTTCGGGATCGGTTTTCATCCCGAATCTTCAGATTTACCCTGAAGTTGCCCTGGAGAAATACCACCACAATAATGATGTTGTTGAGGGTCTCCATTCAATGGATGGAAATTATAAGGTGTGCTCATATGAAAAGGAGACTAATGTGGTATGGAAAGAAAGTTTAATCCCAGCATGCGAATTACATTGCATTATAGTACATATCATTTGGAACAGTACCCTTATAAATAATCATCATTTACATTGACACTTAGCGCGTAGGAAATGTGTGGATGGCTTCCGTCTAAGAACTCCTGGGTTGCTGATGAATCCACTGTTCCACAGTGGAGTGCACGACCTCGTTGAGGTGAATCTCAAACCAATTTCAAAACAATGTTTAAGGGGACGAAGATATGGGAACCGCATGGGGAGATATCGGGGCTGTTAAGAGGATGTTTCAGGACCTCCCAGCGAAACTTCGCAAGGAGCGCGAGAGTCTTCTTGAACACACCCTAGCCATGTGTGGATGATGTGGATGTTTGCTTATCGCCAGTTCAACAGCAATTTCGCGTGTGGTGATCCAACGATTTTGCCGTATGAGATCATTCACTGCCGCAATCGTGGCATCGTTGGTCACAACGTGTGGGCGTGGTGAGTGCTTGATGTTTGCGAGTCCCGCCGCATATCGCCGCCACCACCGGGATATGATACACTGCTCGCCATACACCTCGTGCGTTCTGCGAACAATTTTGGACGCATGCTGCCTTTCTGGGCGAAGAAATTTGATCACTGCTCTTTGCGTTGCTCTGGAGGCATCCATCACGCAACGAACTGCGGATACAACGCGACTGAACTGAGGCAATCGCTGCGATTTCTTTCTCTTCGCCTGTGCAACAAGGGAAAAAAACCGTGCCATCTATTGGTTTCCACGTTTGTGTACTGGGAGTTCATACAACGCCGACACGGCTATAGTCTCTTTTTCATTGGGGCACACCTTACAGAATGAAGGGACCCAGGGCCCGACGAGGCGATTTTTGTTTCAGTGTTTCTCAGCCTTCTCTACTTCCCGCTCATCTAGACTTGTGGTCTTTTTTTCTTAATTTCCCCCTTTTTAGGCATTCTTTGTACCTCTTGATGTTTTGTCTCGTCAATTTTTCAGGACTTTAAAAAGGAGACTGGGCTATCTTTAAGCATTTTCAACTAATGCACTCAGAGCACTAGAAACAATCATTTACAGAATGGTCCAGAATAAATTATACGATGTTCAAGGGCATCAAAGAATGTTGGAAATGATCCCTTTTTGCCAATGAACTTAGTAGGAAACCTCGTACAACGATGTTCCCATGTTTAATTTTACTCGGCCCCCTCATTGGTAGCCAACGTGTTCTGCATTATGTATTAGCAGCCACACAATCTTCCGGAAGACTACAATAACGTCCCCGATTTGGTCATGAGGTTTAAGACATGCATAGAATCATTGATTCAAATTCGCATGCAGTCAAAACTCATTAACAAAGACAACTCGATATTGTCATTGCTCATATGCAGGTCATCCTCTGAGAGTACTTGCACCTACCAAACACCTCTGCAGAGTAAGTTGCTTACAGATGACGGGCGGCATATAAAATGGTTCATGGGTAAGTTTGGTTTATGAGATTTCTCTTCACCTGTTCATTTTCAAAATGTCTTCACATCTTCAACCCTACATGCTCTATTAGTCTGTAAAAATTATTTAACCAGCGTGTAATCTTTTGCACTCGTATATTCAATGTTTAAATGTCGTCACCCCATAAAAACGAGTTAGGTAATGCATTATCGACGTCTTATAAGAATACTACTAACTTTTGTTATGATTAATATTTTCATTTTAAATCGTCAGCAGAGCTGATGGAATCAAGGCTTGCAGATTCCAAGTCGCTATTTTTTTCTTTCATTGAAAATGAATTCTCCTCTACCTCCTTATACCTTCCATTCTCTTCTTATGATTTTTTCGTTCGTTATTCTTTTATTGGTAAACATTTATTACTATATTACTTGGAGTGATCTGTAGGATTTCGGCCTTTCTCGATTCCAGTGTTGAAACCTCCGGTCGTTCCTTGTAAAATTTATGTAGAACGAAGCCATTTTGCGGAAGAATGTCTTATGATTCCTCCGTTTTATTTGCCTTCCCCGTCGTCATCTCATTACTTACCGCATTATCTTTTCATCATCATCCATTCATCATCATTAACATATCTGAACTCAGCGTTAGTGACGTGTTGCCTTGGGATCATTGTGACAAATCGCCGTGTGATCAATCGATCATTGCGATCAACGGTCATTGTGACAAATCGCCGAAATACACGTGGTAAATAAATACAACAAAACCTCATTAAACCGACAACGTGATTAGTACCTTAAAATTGGTCTTTTAGAAGGATGGTCTTCTTAACGAGGACATCGCACAATTAAACTGCACTCATCTCTGTTGCTGCGACTGCTACGAATACTATTATGGTTTGAAATGAAAGCTTTATTGTATTGCATCATTAAATTACTTTGATCAAGAGTATTTAATAATAATTATTACTACAGAACATAATTGTACAGTGTACTTTAAGAGTTGCCCTTCTTCAGATAATGCGTTATTGGCATAAGGTGGTCACGCGATTATCATAATCCATAACGGTGTTATTCTGCTGCTCTAAATTAATCTTTCAACTATATAACGCGATTACTTCTCCGCATTTCTTGGTTGATCTCCCCTGCGGAGTTATCGTCAAATCTCATTTTCCGATCCCTGTTGCTTGTCTGAAAGACTCAGAAAACGGCTTGGCTCACAGCAGTACGCGAACTCTGGCGTTTATTGTTCCAGTGCACGGTTTTGCGGTCGTCTTAAAGGGAATACACAAATTCATGGTCTTTGGCCGGGAGGAGGGGTGGTCGTCTTTAAGGGAGTAAATACACATTGGTGGCATTGAATAATTATTCCATTCCGCAGTGAACTGGTCTCGAAAAGGGGCGGATGTGTCGAGTGTCGAGAGTCGCTTATTTCGTTAACATTTGCATTTTCCGAAATGCTCACCCGAGGCGAGCGGAGGTCCCGTTGGAGGGGGGAAGGGGGAAGGGGGGAGGCGGGGCGGGGGCGGCGGCAGCGTCGTAAATCTCCGGGGGCGCAGCGCGGGCGAGGCGCGAGGGGGCGGGGCCGCCCGCGTGAAATCTGATCAGGAGATGCACCGCCCGCCTTTTGTTGCGCGCCGGACCACACAGGTCGCGCCGCGGGGGCGGAGGAGCCGCACACGGCACGTGTGGGGGTGGGGGCGGCGCCCCACAGCCAGAAAGCCGATTCATCGTAATAAAATAGTGTTAATTAATCCATTGAAATATGTACTGAATTCGTTTTGGATTAGGTTACGGCGCTGTACTAAGCGCGGCGGCGCAGAGGTGGCTGTTTGCAGGCAGAGAGAAGAGGGTGGGCGTATTTATTGATGAATTTCCTGTAGATTGAGTGGCCGGGTGAATGATTGTCCCGAGCAAATCTGTGAAGTAGTCGTTTAATCTGCCATAGTTTGTACATGTGCGACTGAGGTTTAAACTGTGGTTCTTAGGTGAATGGTTGGATTAATACGCAAGGCACTAATATAGAAACGTATAGTAGGAACACTGACTCGTGTGTGGCGAGTGCAAGGAGTTGATAGGTCTGCAAGTGTACCTCCCCCTTCTGTGATTGCGGCCTCGAGGCTGTAACAAAGAGAGCAGATAGGGGCTGGAAGGCAAGAGCTCTGGGGAGGGAGCTGTGACGGCGAGGAAGACCGGTGTACCGGAGTTCAAATCCCGGCTGATCCGTATGGAGTTTGTGATGGCTGAAGGGGTTCGCAGCAGATTTTCTTGGCGTTGTGTTTCCCATGCCTCTCGGACCTCCAGTGTTCCATCATCATTCTTTTCATAACAACATACCCATCGATCCATGAAAATCATTCATCCAATAGAATTATGACAGCAAGACGTGAGGTCGGGGATAATCAAGGTTAAGATGTACATTGACATGTATCCTGAGTGCATGCTTGATAATTGGAATATAATTTACATTAACTTACAAAGTAATTATGTTTGTAGAGCGTCTCTTAATTTGTTTACACGGAAATTGGAAACTTTTTTCACAATAAATGTCAGGAGTACGTGTTTTTTATTTTGCTTGGGGTACCACGATTCTGACCGAGATTGAATTTTCAGAGGTGGGTTAAATCACTTATGTTTGTGTGGAAGTTGTAAGATACATATGGTGTATATAGGTATGAGGGGTTAAAAGAGTTCTTTTTTAATTAATTTATTTTTATGAACGATTGTACGTTTGTTTTTATTCATATCATTGGTTTTGCTTTAATTTAAGTTTCGTTAGGTTTGTTTTTATTGCTTGATCCACACAGAGCCTGCGTAGAGGTAGAAGAGTCTGAGAATGATTTTAATAATGATTATTGCTGTGTTTAATTGCGATTGGGGGAGGCGCGGTGGTGTCTCCAGCGGGGTCAGAGGTTGAGTGGTGTGGGATCCAGGACGAAGGCGAGGAGGGGAGGCTGTGGGACGGAGCGGAGATCGTGACGATGGACAGTTGGTAGCGGGGGCGCGGGCGGGCCCGGGTGGTGGCTGGATGCGCGGGTGGAGATCCGAGGCGGCGGGCGGAGACAGCGTGTGGGCGAGGGTGGAGTGGGGGAGCGGATTGTGGACCGGGCGGTGACCGTGTGAATGCGGGAGCAGTGGCGTGGGGTTTGGGGTGGTGGTGCTAGGGGGTCAAGGTGGAAGGAAAGCCGAAATGAATGCTCGCCGGAGTGGAAGGCGGGTCGTGAACGGTAGCGGGTGCGGCGGCGGGGACGTACGTGGCAGGGGCGGGGACGAAACGAGTGTCGGGGCGAAGAATGGGCGGAGGGGGGTCCGAAGGCGTGGCGTGGCGAGGCGTGGCGTGGCGAGGCGTGGCGTGGCGGGGCGGTGGCGTGAACAAAAGGGGAGGCGGCGCGTTGGGCGGAGGCGGCTGCATCTGAATTCGCCTTGAGCACCGTCTCCGGTGAGGAGTCAACAAAGAGATGCGTCGAGGCGGCTCACTTTCTCGTGAGGCGCGTCGCGTCGCGTCGGAGGCGGAACGGATGGCCGGAGACGCGTAAGTGGCTGAGGTTTCGTTCCGTGAGCCCCTCGGACAGCGGCTGGCCGGCGCGGCGCGGCGAGGGCGAGAGCCGTGACTCAGAAGGGGCAGGGCTTGAAATGAGTCCGAACGCGGAGCGGAAATGTATGTTCTGGCTCTATTCTACGAATGTGGTTCTACGATGTGCAAGTATGAGAATGCCCTATGTCCTTGGCTGTTATAGCAGACTGTCCAATTGAACTGTGATTTTTTTAAAAACAATAAAATATCCCGAATGGAACTTTATGTCATATTAAATAGTGCAATTAGCACTATCATTTCGAAAAGTTTAAAGAAAAAATGGGTCTGTTTTTGAGAAAATGGCATTTGAGCGTTTCTAAAATCGCAATATTTTGAGCTAGTTTTGAAGGAAAACGGTTGAATTTCGAGAAACTTTATAGAACATTATTTAAAGTGATTGTACTCATAAATATAATAATGGGAGCAAATTGCTGCTAATGTGCGACTAATTAACGACGTGAGAGAGAAGTCAAAAAAATTATATTTTTCTAAATTTTGAAAAAACAAAAGGATAGAGCAATATGGCGTTTATGTCATTTTATAGAGTGCATTTGGCACAATCCCTACCAAAAGTTGAAAGAAAAAATTTGGAGCCGTTTTTTAGAAAATCTTGTTTTTGTAATTTTTTAACATTACACAAATTACACACAATTACTAAAATGGTCAAAAAATTACTATGATGGTCAAAAATGTACATTGCCTTAATTTAAAAAAATTATGGACAACAAATTTTATTTGAAGAAAAAATCTCTATCTTTAATTTCGTTGTAGGAAGACACCGAAAAAAATTCAAACTTTTGAAATTTTCGGAAATTCAGTTAACCGTGCAAAACATACCTCTGCCACAAGTGCATTTTACTCTATTATTAAAAGAAATTTTAAGAAAACACTGGGACCCATTTTTGAGAGAATTTTAAAAATGTTCCAGGGGCTTTATGTAAAGTACCCCCAAAACTAATGAATAATTTTCAAAATCGCAGAGGTTCGTCTCAGGCCAAATGGACAGGAGTTTCTTCAATTGGAAAAAAGCCTGGTTTATGCTCTAGTTCACACACACCAGAGGGACGGAGGGACGGACAAACTGACAAGACAGACCGCGGACGGACAAGGAGACAAACGGACGCACTGACGTTTTGAAAAACAACATTTTTTTCTGTTTCAGGGATCTCCAAAATGTGTATTTCCGTTAAATCACGAAATCGCTTTTCCGCAGCATTGCATAACTTTATCTAAACTACGTATATTACTCCGTATGTACGGGAAAGTACAACTGAATCATTGGGAATATTCATTTTTATTTCTGTTTTGTGAGACACCTTAACGTGTCAGATATTCAGGAATTATCTTGAGTTGTGTGCACATATTACAAGTACACATTACAAGTACTTTGTTTTTGGAAGTTTGACTTGCGGTTATTGTAAATTATCTCTTGTTCTGTACAAGTATTAAATAAAATATAAAATAATCAAATAACTCACGAGTTTCTTAATGAATTAGTTAAATATTTATATTTTAATACCAAATATGTTTTTAATGTGGAATACATTGTTATCTACTACACACTTTGGGCCCGAAAACGACCCGGAAGCGGCAAGCATTCAATGCCAATATTTTGTACATAATATTTTGTATTAACTTATTCCTAATTGTTTATAATCCATGTATTAATATAATTTTATTTCGCTAATTCTAATTTTAGCTCTGAGGATGACCGCTATGCAATTGAAAAGATCATTTGCAAAAATAAATGTTTGATACCATACATAATAATTGTTGTTATTGTTTGTTAATTGTAATGTGTTTGTTGTTGTAATTGTTGTTTAATAATTGTTTGTTAATTTACTATACTTAATTATTAGAAGGTATCTACCTCACCAGCGATCTAATTCATGAGTTAAGGTTTGTTAGGTGCTCTACATTTTAAACATAAATTTCGTTTTTGTGTTTTCTTCGATCGGTTTTTAATTTTAACCTTTTAGAACAAATTTAAGAAGTATTAATATTTTAGTGAGAATAAATTGTACACTTTAAGACTACCTTCAAATATAGTGTTTTGCGCCATACCTTTCGATGAAAAGTTGCTTTTAACAGAGTTGAATATGTTTATGTAAGCCAAATGTTGATGAAAGTGTTTTGCTCTTATTTCCAAAGCAGACTTTCTACGTCCGTCTTTTGATCTGTCTAAAGTAAAAATAACACACAATCAACAAAATAAACGATAGGATCAGAGAAAAGAGTTTGCTTTTGTATTTCATTTTGGAAAGCTTGTAGTTTTTAATATCTGTTCACGTTTTTAAAGCACGATAATGTGACTTATCATAACAAACTAAAAAAAAGTGAAACTTGTGTTTACTGTATCCAAAGATCAAAGACCGTGAAAAGAAATACGTATATAATCTGTATATAAATTTAATCTTGATTTTGAATTCCAACCTGACTTTTCAAACCTTTCTTGTATGAATATGAATTGAATTGAGCTACGGTATGTTTCCGGTGTGATCCATGCTATCAGTTTAATGGAAGAGACCTGACCCGCAAAAATTGTTTATTGCGTTACTCCATACCTCCGTCGCACTGAAGAGCTAAGCAACGGCTTTCCTCTTTCAATATAGGTTGTCATTTTCGAGTTATTTTATCAAAGATGGAAACAAATTAAAAAGCGTGTAATACGCTATTTCCTTATATTCTTACACAAATTTCCTTTCTGTGCATTTCTGACATTTTTTACGTACACGGTGGGAGAACACAATAAATCAATAGCTCAGTTCGGGCAGCAAACGCAATAAAACACAAACCAAAGACGAAGATGTGAGCCAACCTTATCAGACTTCACACTGCACAGCACACAGTTAAAATGTTATTTCTCAATACAAATTATCAACTTGTAGGATAACAGAAATGTTATTATGAAAATTATCTGTAACATAAATGGACTGAAAAGTAACTTCCAGAACGAATTTTCAGTTTAACCTTGGTCTTTTCAACAAAGAAATCATAGACGCGTTAATGCTAGTAGTAATATATTAGTGTGTCTAAATGTAGAAAATTGGTTGACTGAGATATGAAGAAAGAAGTGGGAGTCAGAGGTGACTACTGTATCTAAGCGTAATATTTCTGAACTGGTATTAGCGAGAATTAGGGTCGGTTTCCACGGGAGAGTCTCAAGCTGATACTTTGATGTTTCTAAAACTGTTTGCAAATACAGGCGACCTTTCAATAGCGCAAATGAAATAAAATAGAACACAGATTTATCTGTAGGTGTTGATTGAGCACTTTGTACGCTTGATATATTTTATTTCTTGATATTGCTTTTGGTTTGAATTATAGTGTGTCTGTTTTGGCCCAAACTGTGTGAGGAAAAGGAATGAGAGAAATTTTACGTTTCTAGGAATTCGAGTTATCAATTTTGTGTTATCGAAGTACCACGCCTTTTTCTCGTTTCAATTGAATAAACAAGTTTGAAACAGCCGTAGAAAGAGCATGACCCCTCCTGCAATTCTGGAAAGATCTGAATGTCCATTATTGTCTGCCTTTTCTGTCTGTTCATTGTGGAGACTATCAAGAATGGTGACTTATGATAAAAGACGAAATATTATGAACGGGATAGTAAGTCAGATGTAAATGCATGGTGATATGAGAAGCCGTCCACACCAGAAAAACGGCATGAATGTATCCATGCCGTCTTTCCTGGATTCTTTACCCGCGACCTTCTCTCAGGGAATTTGAACACCGCTCCTCGCCATTGCACCAGTCAGGAAGACTCATTTGATTTATACGAAATCAAAATTCCGAATGGTTGTCCATGTTGTGTGGGACGGTTGGCACCTCTGCGCACGTGCAGAGCGTGTGGAGGAACGCCGCCTCCGAGCGAACATAATTTGTGGGGCTCGTCCCGCGCCTCGCGTGGGCCGGGGTCCCCCGCAGCCCGACCTGCTTTCGGTCTGGCGCTCTCCTACATCATAAAACGGTTCCTGTTACTCGCGCGGACATCGTTAAGCCACACTTTATGGTGTAGGGCGCATTTGTACTCTTCAGACGCCTGATAGACGGTAATATGTCTGGAAAAACGTTTCATTAGATGGTGATTAATCGTTTTATATGTGGAAGAATTTGGATAAAAAAATGTTTAAACAAAAAAGTAGAATTCACTGTCTAGTTGGTGGATCTTTGACGGGTTGTGGGACAGCCTGGTTCCAGATTTTGAGAGTGAGTCTGAATAGAAGAGATATTTTTCTTGTACGAAATTGTGAAATTCATACAGTGACAGGTGATGCAAACGAATATATAATAAAGGGTAATGGAAGAAATGAAATTAGATTAAAGCGATTGCTACATGAACCTTTGAAAATACGAGTTCATCCTTGATAATGCTGAAAGCGTCGTGCTGCTTCATTTTTATAAAGTAACATTTTTTTGACGTGCAATACGAGTTACTAATAAAATAACACTTTTTATTTTTACTAATGACTCTATAAGTATCTTCTCTAGGCGTCATAATGCTTTGCTACATCTTCATTTTAGATATTCTATTTCATGTTTTCCAAAATGTTGTTGTACACGTTTGGGATGAAGGAAGATATTTACAGATATGAAGACCATCCAGTCACTTTAAAGAGTGAATTATTTATTACATGACATGTTTTATTGTAGGGTCTTAGGTTTCACGACCTGGAAAACGTCTTTAATATTTATGAGACCAGTGTCCAAAGATGAATTTAACACTTTTATATACGGTCCTATAGATGGCGTTAGTTTCTGTTGACACATCTTTGCTGCAGCTTTGTTTGACTGTGTACGAGTATGTTCCCTAGGAAATTGTTGACTGTCATCAAGAAAAAAATGTTAAAAGAGGGAATCAGAGTGGGAATCACAATCATCATTTAGCATTGATGATGATGTACGACTTGGAGGTATCGGCTCTGACGCTAATAGAAGTAAGAAGAATAAAAAGTAAACCCACACACACACACACACACACACACACACACACACACATATATATATATATATATATATATATATATATATATATAATGTGTGTGTGTGTTTACTTTTTATTTGTATTTTATCTTAAATGAAATTTTAAAAGTATTTTTGTGTAATATTATTACCTACTAATTTCGAACTGCTTTTAAAACTTTATATTTTTATCTCTTCAACAATGCGAATTTTGGAAAAGAAATGTTAATTATTACTTTGAAATAATATCGTGTTGCCGTCTACAAAAAATGTACCCATCCTAATTTAAATACATTTTACGACAAAAAAGTACGGGAACATTAAAATCAAGCCAAATATGTAAAAGGACACAAAAAAGAAAAAAAGGCCAGTGAAAACGTTTTTTTTTTGAGTTGGTAGCAATGGGCGGGGAGTCCCCGGATGATGCATGGCGGCGGCGCTCGCTGTAGGGTGGCGCCATTTTCCAGACAGTTGAAACACGAGCTGCGCCACGAGCGTGTTGTTGCCGTCGCCCGCGCCTCCGCGCTGCGCTGCCCCGCGCGCTTTACGAGGGGCGGCCGCCGCGCGAGAGCGAGGCGCTTTACGAAGGGCGTCGCGTTTATCCCCGCCCGAACGGCGCGATGTATTTCACAACTGATGGGCTGCGGCTAAGAGCTCGAGAACTCCCGGACGGTGCGAAAGCGATGTTATTGAAGAGCTTTTGCGTTCCGTGAAACACCGTACTGCACAACAAACCCACCGTTGAGAGTGTGGGGATGCGCAAACTACAGCGTTTCGTTGGAGCAATTTTGGAAGCCGCCAATCCACCAGAAAAACAGAGTGTAATCGCGGGACTCGTACCTTTTACTATACAACCCACGTTATTAGAATCAATGGAAGTTGTTACCAACTATGGCGGCAAGTTTGTGCTGCCAACTATATGTTCATGATTCAACATCGTGTTGGTGGGTAGGTATTGTGGAACAACTGCCAAACAAGAGGATGTGACGATATGGGACTTGAGCGTTAGCAGTATGTTCTGCCGTGACAGTTTGAAACTACTTCCATTCAGAACGAAAGTTTGCACGAAACTACCTTTTACATTTCACACAGTACATGGCACGTGATTGCATCATATGGAATTAAATTGAACTATGCGAAAATTCCCTATTTTCGTTCTTTGAAGTCGAAAGTCGTAGCGGACGTGCTGGAACTCAAGAAAAGACACTCCAGTGGGTCAATTTGAATTACCGTGCTAATAAAAGTGTTGGTGGAGCACTATGTGAGAAAGTGGAGCCGGAATCGCCGGGTTCGTATGCCGGGTAAGAAACGTATGTTTTGATCACGTGATTGAGGAGTGGCTCGATTCTCACCACTATCACATCTAAACCACCACTCCATTCGTAATCACTCATCTGCCATCTTCATTCGACCCTCATGAATTGTCTTACCATCTCTCATATGGTAGAAGGCAAAGGCATTGCCATGATGTCTGCTTCGAGAAATAAGTGTGCCACTTAACGTTCAAATAATGAGAAAAAAACAGAGAAAAAGTTTAAGTACTGGAAAGAAACGAGAAGAAAAATAAGTAATATAAATAACATTATGTGGTGCTTAGCAGGCCAAATCAATAAAGAAGAAAAGATATAACCACTTGGTTCTTTTCAGAGCAACAAATTGTATTAATATCTTAAGGGTTATTTTATTTAAAACCTGAAAAAATTAACAGTATTCCAGCGGCAAAAATACCTTAACTTTAAGTACTTTTTCTTGGTCAAGAACACTTCTCTATAACCCAAATGGACGAGGTTTCGACTTCCCTGGAGTTTGTATGCCGCAGGCAATTTGCCAGAAAACATTGGCCCATTCGAGCTGCCACTCTTACGAATTCACCATGGAGGAGTTTGCTGGAATGCAATTTGAACTCAATTGACCCCAACACACTCAGTGCAGCGGGTTAAGTTATTTGCTTTTTATTTGGTCTTACTGCAGTGTACCACTTTAGGCCTGCGTAAGGAATGTGAGGTAGCGAATACTTTCGTACACTTCTTTTCTATATGCGAGACAATTATATTATTCATCTCAATTAAATAAGTCACACATTTTAAAACTATTACTCGTAGTAATCTAAGAAAGACGCTCCACACCATCAAACCGACGATGGAATTTCACCAAAAATTAAGAAACTTTCCAAGTTAGATATGCTTAATTACTTCTTTAAATCTGTAATTCATTAAAACTGTCTATAAAAACATCCATAAAAAAGTGAGATTTGAAACCGACAATGACTCTTGTTCGGAGCGCGCGCTGTTGGTTATTCTCGGTCCGACTTCGAAGACCGGATCTCTTAATCAGAAAACATTAAGATATACATTTTGTAAAGGCAAGTATATCACTTTTTTGAATCCAAAATTCAACAATATTAGTTTTGAGTCATATTGATAGAGAAGTCGTGAAGTGTTGATTTCAGTCACGTCATCATTTACTTCTAACCTTCCATCTTGGCTTCCCGAATTAGCCGCCCAAAAATGAATATGGATTAAGGAAGTTCGAAAAGGTTTTCAAATACGTAGACGTTTCTTATATTACTTCTGTTCGTTCGTTTATTCAATTTCGCAGTTACTCTTTCATTCATTCATTCATTCATTCTACTGGCCTTGGGATACTAAATTTTTTAAGAGAGTTTCTCTCTTTTGAGGTGATAGAGATGTTAAAGTAGTATTCACGGGTACTGATCAAAATATTACTTCATTTATTTTGATGATTTTCTTGCAAAATTATTTTCATGTGCATTTATTTTTACTACTGAATGTTTCCAGGCATAGTTTAACCGAATATCACTCGTTAAAATATCCCGAACATTGTCAGGCAATGAACTAATTGACGTATTATTCTCATATTTCCAATTTTGCAGCCAGTCACTCTTAGCAAGTTAGTACTCTTCCAACACAATATTATTTTTGTAAAAACTTCAATTAGAATCTCCTTTACCCTGAGCCATCAGAAGTCATATCTCATCTTGCTCATTTCTATTAAAGCGCATGTATTAATTAAGAACGGCAGTCATGTAAAATTGCCTTCGGAATATGTATACATTAAATCAAATATTTTTTATGAGCTTGTATTGTGTACAGTTAATCAGTTTTCTTCGCCTCACTTCACTATATTACCCAAAGGTAGATGATTGATATGTCCCTGATCAATGAACACGTTGTGTCCCGGAACGCGCCGCACTTATTTTGTGGTACTGTTGTTTTAAGCCTGCTTTACTGTTTTTTGGGATATCGAGCTCTCTGGAGATACTAAAGGGCTCCACTCAGATTAAGACCGCTCTTCTATAAAAGAACAAATTTTGAGATGACACTTTTCATTGATTGATTTTTTATTTTGTTTCCGGGTGGGTCAGATGCCATTCGAGCCACGGTTATTAGTTCCGGTAGTGTAATGCACATTACTATATATCTCGGGAGGTGACAATGTCCCCCTCCCCGCTAGACCAGGAGATCCGGCGTTGACCTGCCCTTCAGTTTTAAGTTTCTTCCTCCTCTGAGTGTCTCCGCCAGCAGGGCACCCCTGCACCCAGGACCATCTCCAGGCTTCCAACTGATCTCCCGGCCTATGCGGTCGTAGTGGGATGCATGCATGTGCAAGTGTGTGTGTGTGTGTGTGTGTGTGTGTGTGTGTGTGTGAAAAGGGCGTGGAAAGGACAAAGATGAGGAAGGAAAGGTCGCGCGTCGCCCGTGACCTGTTTCGAAGAAGCCACGGAAAACTACCGATCAGAGCAGCTAGCCGCAAACATACTCCTCCAGACCGAATTCGAACTAGCTATGTAGTTCGGGATGAAAATCCGCCACTGTCGTGAATGAAACGTTAGATTTTCTCGGTTATAGGCACTGCAATGGCGACAGTTGCTTCCCTGGGCCATCTCAGCTGGTAGTCGTCACTATTTTTGTGTAGTAGTGTAGTAGCCTGAGATACTGGAAGTGTGTGTAACGCGCGTGTGTGTGGTTGGTGTGTTGCAGCGTGCAACTGCAACCTGCACGCGCGCCGCTGCCGCTTCAACATGGAGCTGTTCAAGCTGTCGGGGCGCGTGAGCGGCGGCGTCTGCCTCAAGTGCCGGCACTTCACCGCCGGCAGGCACTGCCACTACTGCAAGGAGGGCTACTACCGCGACCCCACCAAGCCCATTGCGCACCGCAAGGCCTGCAAAGGTAAGCGCTGTCTGCCAGCACCACCGGCTTTTGGCAGTCAGTATTTACTAGGCTGTCCGGGTGACGCGTAATGCCGCAGAAGGGAGGAAGGTCGCAAAATGGCGGCCGAAGCGTCGGCCCCTTCGCCATGGACGCGGCGTCACCCGGACAGCCAAGTAAATACTGACTCCGGTCGCGGAAGCCTACGCTCTCTTTTGGTAGTTTCCCTAATGAGGTGAATTTTAGCACGTCGCATGGTGGAAAAACACGGGTGAGTTTCTGCGGCGCACCGATTTTTGCTCGTTCTGCACAACACCAGTTTGCGTCACGAACCACGTGACCACAGCACGGGCGCTTCGTTTGAAAAGCCAGACTAGAAGCTCGTCGCCATGTTGCATGGAGAGCCAGTCGTATTGAGAAACAATTTGAAAGTGGTACAAAGTGACAGTTTTCAGCGGTAACCAACCTAAAATAACACAATAAAAGTGTACTGAATATTTAAAACAAATGCTTCATAAATATGTTGCAATGTTTTGTAACGAGGTGATAATTTTTGTATCTGGCTGCATTTAAAATTTTCGCTAATATTGTGTCGAAGAGCCCCCCCCCCCCCCCTATGGCTCGTCGTACAATACAGCAAGCAGTCGACTGCAATTTTGATCTTCTGCTCGTGCGCAGGTGCAAAAACTCGAACCGCACAATTGCAGGATATCGATAACTGTAACGCGTAGTATGAACTACACTAAACATTTCCTTGTTGCTACTGACGTGATCTGATCGCATAAACGACGTCAATTCACATACACTCCTACGTGCTCCCCAGTAGAAAATTTTCTGTCGTAATTGAAAGATTTTCTTTATAAACATGTGGTTCTCTTTAATTCGTGTATTTCATGGTTAAATTTTCATCTAAAACAACCTTTTTAAGCGGCGTGGTATTTTTTGTGGATACTATATAAATCTAAAATCTTCGAACACGACATATTTTCAAGGAATTATTAAGTTCCGTCTTAAAGGTGATTTCTAGGATTATTATTGGTTCTATTATGAGGTATAATATTTCATCACTAAATCGGATAATTCACTGAATTGTTTATGTTCTCTGAAGGCAATATTTGAGTGATTGAAATTTTAATCAAAGGCACAAATGAGAGTAATATTTTAATAAACGTACAAATGTGAGTGAATATACTTTTTGTCAAATTTGTGATATTGAAGCCCTAGCAAGTAATAGGTATTTCATATCTTTTTATACATTCATTTCAGAATAATAGCATCAATCTTACTACACGAATTTTCGAATCTATTAAAAAAAATAATTATTGCTTCTGGAGTCGAAACGAAACTCTCCCCATTTCTTCGCCGTGTCTGTCTACTACGCAACATTCACTCGGTGCGCACCGCTGCTGGAGTCTCATACAGCGCGACACTCGAGAGTTGTACTCGTTCGTGTTTTGACGTCCCTAGTTTAACCGCATCCCAGAGGTGTCCATGGGCGGCAGGTTTTATCCGTCCAGTCGTTGTTCGCCTTTGATCGGGTAGGCGCATATAGGTGAGGGGCGAGGAGGCCAGAGGACATACCTACCTTACCAGAAAAGGGTCGTAACCGACGTAGGATTACCTAATGAAGCCTTCAGGATATGGACAACCGCTACCGCTAATACGAATACGTAAGAGAGTCAGGAGTCAACGGGTTCCGTTCGTCACAATTTCATTCGCTGGTTTGTTGTCACAGACTCCTGTAGTTGCCCGGTATAGATCGAAACGGGAAAAACCATAATTTATTTCAAGCTAAAAGGAGCTTCTTTAAATGGGAACTGGTGTGGTTGCATTTTGTCGTTTAACATGGACAGAGTTTAGCTGCTCCACTGAGAACAATAGTTCGCAGCCAACAGTTTCCTGAATGTTGCATATACACAGTTTGTGGAAATCGGCGCAAACAGATACTCAGTTTGTTGAGAGGGTGACAAAAAATGATTGTCTATCAATGTAATATTATTGCACACAGTAGTATCCTCTTGTATTAGAGTCAATCAAAGAATTGATATTTAAATTATTTGCGTCTAGCATAAAACAACGTTTCTCGAGCAATTAATTCCATTTTAATTCTTGTATTGTTTAGAATGCTATTCTAAATTTTATATTTTAAGATGAAAGAAACATTTGTAATTGTTTTCAAAACTGTATTACAACAAAAAAAAACAACAAAAGTGGCGACCAATTGGGTCGCGAAAATTTGTGTTTTTTTTGCAAGATTTAAAAAATATATTTAATTTAAATATGAATTTTTGGCTTTCTTGTATTAGTACAAGAGGATACCACTGTATGCAAGATATTCAGTTTGCTGTAGCAACGTGGACGTCCCTCACACAACTGCACACACAATTCATGTTATCAGAAATTAATTTAATCCAATGTTTCCCTTCTTTCAAACAAACACGTTTATTCCAACTACTCTTCCAAGTATTACGTTGTGTCGGAGAGTCCTCAGAGTGCAGGCGCGTGCACGAGCGTTCATTTTCCACAGCCGAAGCGCTAGCTGTTTCGCTAGCTCGCCTCGCCACGCGCACGTGTGCCTTTCGTAGCGCCTCGCGTCACCAGCTGCGCACACACACGTGGACGGGCGCGGTGCTCGGTTAATTGATTAAGCGTGCAGCGCCGATGGCCGACTCCTTGTTTGTTCGCGCCACTTCTCCTTTTGGGAGATCTGGACGTCGTCGGCGGCGCGACGCTCGGCACTCGGGATTTGGGTGTACAAATTTCTCACGCAGGCGACGATTTGATTTCGGAAGAGGCGGGCGCACGAACTGGAACACGTGTGAGCTCCGATGATCCCCATCCGGAATGCACGTGGGCTAAGATTCGGCGTGAGTCGGGCCTGGCGATTTATTAGACTCGTCTTCCCAGGCGCTCGGATCTTGAGTGGAGTTGGAGCTTGCGAGGAAAAACTCTCGATGTCAAGCTATCAATAAAATCGAGTGAGGATGTTTCTTTTTCTTCGGAGAATACATCGAACATCCTACCGACTGGAAGGAGTGACTTTATCTGTGGATTTTGAAAGGTGATACTCGAGCTGGGAGTCAAATGTGCAGGAAAAATCGGGTTTCATAACGTCACAGTGGGAAAGGAATTATTCTGTTCGCCTTGGGTTTTAATTGGGGTTTTAAGTTTTCACGGTTCCACGAAGCGCCGACTAACTCTAAGATTAGACATGGCTCAAGCGATTTTTCCCTTTCTCCACGTTGTGAAGTTTTGTTTTTCCCTGGATTGAGTTAATTTATTTGCTGTTACTTCATTCATTATGTGAAGCATTTGAAATATTGGTGCCCGTTTATTTATTGAATTATTTCGTGGTATTTTTAACGTCTGTTACTGTTAAATTACTTTCCTTTTTATAATAATATTTCAAGAATAGTTTTTCTTAATTTAAGATCGCATCAACATCTATGCTATTAGCGACCACTATTGGATTTAACATTATGGTATCTATGAAGATGACATGACATGGTGATGATGGGGGTGAAAGGACGAACACAAATACAACTGTGCCCCTAGGCGGGACTCAATCCCGCGCTCCCAAACGATCTCGGCCATCCGGACATTTCAAGAATGGTGTTCCTTCGTAAAATTCCCGTTTACTGAATTGAAAAATAAAACTAATTAGCTACAGTGAAGAATTGTTCAAATACATATTAAATGTTCAACTTGTAATGTCTGTGCTATTGAATAGCGATCAAAAATAAATAATAAAATAAACAAATAATAAAATGGCTATTGTGCTACTTTATGAGTTACATTTCCATTTTAGGAAACCAATATATTGCTTTTTTAATTTAGAATTAATTGATACCGTAGAATTCAAGAACTACAAAAACCCATAAGAAAAATTGTTTTCTAATGCCTTTATCAGAGATAAAATCACGAGTGATCAGGGTAATTCATCACAACATAGGTAATACCACCAACTTTCCGATAATTTATGTGGATTTGATTGAACGAGTAGTATATATTGGAATAGTATTTCACAAATGAAATGAAGTCCAACAGTTTCAGAATGCATTTAAGAATAACTGATCAATGCGTTTCATTCAACGTCTTTTAATATCTCGTTAGTTCAGCCACGGTCATCGGCTACACCAACACCGACGACTCTTGTATCGCAACTTATGATTGGCAAGTGAAGTGAAATAGTAAGAAAAAAATTAATAGAAAAATCGATAATGCTTTTGAGATACGTCGCCCTGATTGGAACACACTGCGTTGTTTTGTAAAACGCTGTTGGTGGTAATTTCATGAGTGGGATACTCGCAATAAACACGAAACATCGAAAAAAATTGTCAACTTCTAATATTTTGTTATTAGAATTTCTCTCGTAAAATTATTTTTCAGAGAATAAAGACTTATATTTTATCTAACGAGAAATAGTTACAAATAAAGATGTTCAAGAATTCGAAGTCACTAATTTCTATGATTTTTACATCTTCCTAGAACTTCTTCTATTCGAGTGTACAACGTGATTCTTCAGGAAAGTAGAAGAGACGTTTGTTTATCCTAATGACGAACTGAAAGATAGGAAATCCACAGCAGAAGACATTAAAAATGCCACGCTTAGTGCGCTTCAGAATTGAGAAGAATGTTGTCGTGACTTGTACACATTCAGTAGCGCTGAATATTTTCCGTGGCTGGAATGTGGAGGGATAAACGCCGGGGCATGCGATCTGGAAACTGATTATTCCCGAACGACATTCTTTTCGGAGGGCTGCGATGCATTAGGTATGTTCACTGTCGCTGAATGTTTGAGTGGGTGTAGGGGACGCGTGGAAGATGTCGCAACTGGATCTATCAGCAAAGCATTCAGGAAGTTTTTAGGTGTTAGTCTAATTTTTAGTCGAATGCAGCATTAGGGAACATAGGACCGCTTTTGAGAAGAGAATTGCTTTACTGTGAAGACATTTCTGCTCCGGCGAGGATTGGCCGGCATAGTTGTGAGTGCACATAGAAGAGATAATTTACTATTGATCTCGATTTACAAGATGTTCTTAAACAATAATTTGAAAACTGATAATTGAACGCGTTTACGAGATCGATTAAAGACTTATTAAAGTGCCACAGTTTGACATACGTAATTGCACACGAAAACTTTTTCCAAATGTAAAAAACCAATATATATATATATATATATATATATATATATATATATATATATATATTGAAACACAGAATGTGTTTCTTTACACTAATTAAAACATTAGTGTAAGTAATCAATATATATTTTGGACTGCGCGGTACGTACGCCAAGCGCTGCGAACAACGACGGGAGCTAGCAACGGTCGCTACCGCCACCGGTGCCACCGCCGGGAGGCCAGCGTGAGAATGTCGGTTACAAACTGGGCAGCGAGCACGTGCAGGCAGTCGTTGGGAGAACTGCGAAGAAGACAGTTGGATCGAGGCGGCCGCCGCCGAAGGATGTGCCGACGTGCGGCCGGCGAAAAGGACATTAGCGCGCGGACAAAAGGGACGTGCAGTGTATTATATAAATTAGTAGCAACTGAAATGTAATAGACATGCGAAGTAAATATTGAGAGTATCATTAAAACAAAAGATTAGTGCCGATAGAACAATTAATCGCACTCGTAATAATTAGCGTGGCGAGGACAATACGGGAATTGTGTTGTGCGGAACTGTGACCAGCATGTATGACGCCGAGGTGCCAGGAGCTGCATAAGGAAGAATTCGCCAGGTTACCAGCCGGGGCGACCGCCCCGCCATCAGCCGCCGACGGCACGCAGCTGCTGCCGAGGTCGGCGACCCCCTCGCCGACACGAGCTGCACTACAAGCATCGAAGGTATTTGGTCGGGGCCCCGAAGGTATGATAAATGCATATTACACCTAATCTTGGTACCAAGGCAGAGTGTATAAATGTTGTCAGATCATGTAATTAACCAATTTGATTTGCAAATAAATCTTGTTCATGATTGTATCTCCATTTCTAATTAACTTTCCCAATGTTATACCAACTTGTCCAGGGACCCATTCACGGAAAAGATACCCTCCTTTAGTGTTATATTGCAGTGAAATACCCGGCATCACCAGGTACGTCACAGCTGGCGCCCGAACAAGTCTGGAAAGCGTGTAATTAAGAAATGTGGCCTTAGGAAAGTTGGTAAAATATTGGAAAGCACTGTGCATGTATTGGATGTATAGTAATGCAGATTAAAGATAATAGGCAGGCAATGTAAAGTTTATTATTATAGGGAACAAACAGTAACAGTACATGTATTAACAAAGCATGCATAAGTCATGTAAGCATAATGAATATTTGATAATTATAGAAATTTTGTTGTGAAATTAATTGTGGGCAGATATAGGAAATTATTTGAGAGTAACCAGTATAAAGTTACTACTGCAGTTACTGAGTTTATGAAAGCCACACATGTACATATTGTAAATGATATAATGTAATAGAATTTCAAATTTTGTAAAACATGTTAATAATGTGTGAATTGCTTGGTAGTTTTTAATAACATGGAAATTAAAGAATTGGGAAGTAATAATAATTCTTGTGGAAATATAAGGGTGGTTAATATTATTGTATAAATTGTGCACATTACTTGCTGGGAATGTTTATTCAGCAGCGCATTGTCCATTGGTAATGGTAAAGTTTGTGGAATTCAATGGAAAGGATACTAGGTTGGGGAATGTATAGCAGCATTGTGAATGTATATTTTAATATTCATACGGTACTATTGAGGGAAGTTTATGGAGAAGATATGACATGTAATTGTGAGTGATTATTGTGTACATAATATAGCAATAAGTGTATTGAGAAGTAATTCCAAATTAATAGTGGATTTACTAAAATTTGAGAGTATTGTTGTAACAATGTTAATAAGTTTGTCAGCGGCATATATGTAGTCAAATGGCAATAATATTACTGATTGTAGAGAATATGTTTATTGTGTTCTTGTGGTGAGTGAGGGTGTGTTCATCATTAATCTGCAGCTGAAATATTAGTGCATTACAACAGTTATAAAGAGTATACAGTGCTGTGGCGGACATAGCAAATTCATAGGATAACTGTTGTATCGTTGTTAGGTGTGGCAAAAGGAGAATTTGTGCGAGTAATTTAGTGAAGTGAGGATCGAACGGATAGCTCAAAGTAACAGAATGGAGGCGCAAAATGTAGTGCTGGACCGGGAGGAGAAGGTGGATGAAGTAAGGGAGATAGATGTAGGAATCGATAATAGCATTTCATCGGAAAGCAGGGATAGTGGAATTGGAAGCAGGTTGGACGATACGTCAGGGGACAGTTTCAATGAAAAAGTAAAATCGATGTCGACACTGACGAACCAGGCAGCAGGAAATCCAAGTCAGGGGGGTGGAAGATTTACCGATTCAGACTTTATGCTGTTGATGAAAATGTGGGAAGACCTAGAGAAGAGACCAGATGACTGCAAAAGATTCATGGAGGAATTGAAGGGGAAGCTGGAGAGGCATTGTGAAGAAATGAGAAGAATATGGGAAGAACCGTATGGGAAAACGGAGGAACTGGATAGGAAAGATGAGGGGCTAAAATTTCAACCACACTATCAAGCGGATGCTAGGATCACTGTAGCAGATAGAAGCGAGGGGATGACGAACCGAATTATGAAGAAATCAAGACAGCGGAGGGCAAAACGGTGGAGGTCCAAATCGAGGCCGAGGAGGATGTTTATAAAGTGGAGGTGAAAACGGAAGAATTGAAGTTAATAATGGAAGAAGAAGTGGAAATGAAAATAGAAGAAATGGAGCGAATAACAGAAGAAGAAATCGAGGAAAATATACAAGGGTGCGAAGAGGAAATAGTACAAGAAGAGTTTAAACAGGAAGAAGACGGGAAAATGTCGCCAAGTGTCAAGAGTGGGGTGACACCAATTATGCCTCCAAAGTCGATGAAATCTCCGGGAGATGGGACGGAAAACCCTCATATAGTTATGCGACCAGAAGAACGGCACCTAGCATCAAATAACATATTGGAAGGATACAAGATCCAGTTATCACACACAATTTTAGAAGAGAACGCCAGGACATGGGCAGAGAATTTTGGTATATTTCCGAAATTTTTAAAGGAATTTGAAGACAAGATTTCCGTACGAAAGCGGAGTGAAGAAACCCAAATAAACATCAAGAGCAACCAGAGGAATAGCCATTACAACTACATCACGGGAAGTCGTAGTGAATACAGAACGAAGAGCACTATGGAACCAAAAACATTATTTGCCCCTATAAAATATCAAGGAATTAGTTGCGTGTCAACGCGACAGTATCCTGTCACCGTGCAGAGCCCACTGGGCAGAGCAGATCATACCGATTTAGGAAGGGGTTTGAAGATATTAGAGGGGTACAACTTCACCTTTGCAGAGGCCCCAAAGTATGGGAATGAAGGAGATGTAGGCAGGTCAAGAATGGAGCGAAGTCAGGGGCGAGGGAAGAGTGATGGTATGGTCAACCATTGGTACAAACGTAGAAGAGGTCGTAGCTGGAAATGGGATGATACCTATCAAGATGTGTTCAACACGCTGGAAGCTATGTCCTACAACTGTGATTTAGGAAATCACTATCAGCAAAATGGAGATGAATCGTCGCACAAGAGACAAGACATAGTAGGACATTACAAGCTTCAGATCGGAAACCTGGTTCAACATGTATGGGAAATAGTGGAGTGTAAATAAAATGTAATATTAGTGTTAGTCTTAATAATCACGTGTTAATTCGATTTTAGGGTATAAGTGTATATAGGATTCATGTAATATACAAGACAGTGCAACAATCGACAGAGACGATGATAGTAAAGTGAATTTTTCCGTAGGCAGGAAAAATCCAAAAAAAGAAAGGAGGGGGGTGATGAAACACAGAATGTGTTTCTTTACACTGATTAAAACATTAGTGTAAGTAATCAATATATATTTTGGACTGCGCGGTACGTACGCCAAGCGCTGCGAACAACGACGGGAGCTAGCAACGGTCGCTACCGCCACCGGTGCCACCGCCGGGAGGCCAGCGTGAGAATGTCGGTTACAAACTGGGCAGCGAGCACGTGCAGGCAGTCGTTGGGAGAACTGCGAAGAAGACAGTTGGATCGAGGCGGCCGCCGCCGAAGGATGTGCCGACGTGCGGCCGGCGAAAAGGACATTAGCGCGCGGACAAAAGGGACGTGCAGTGTATTATATAAATTAGTAGCAACTGAAATGTAATAGACATGCGAAGTAAATATTGAGAGTATCATTAAAACAAAAGATTAGTGCCGATAGAACAATTAATCGCACTCGTAATAATTAGCGTGGCGAGGACAATACGGGAATTGTGTTGTGCGGAACTGTGACCAGCATGTATGACGCCGAGGTGCCAGGAGCTGCATAAGGAAGAATTCGCCAGGTTACCAGCCGGGGCGACCGCCCCGCCATCAGCCGCCGACGGCACGCAGCTGCTGCCGAGGTCGGCGACCCCCTCGCCGACACGAGCTGCACTACAAGCATCGAAGGTATTTGGTCGGGGCCCCGAAGGTATGATAAATGCATATTACACCTAATCTTGGTACCAAGGCAGAGTGTATAAATGTTGTCAGATCATGTAATTAACCAATTTGATTTGCAAATAAATCTTGTTCATGATTGTATCTCCATTTCTAATTAACTTTCCCAATGTTATACCAACTTGTCCAGGGACCCATTCACGGAAAAGATACCCTCCTTTAGTGTTATATTGCAGTGAAATACCCGGCATCACCAGGTACGTCACAATATATATATATATATATATATATATATATATATATATATATATATATATATATATATATATATATATATATATATATATATACGCGGACACATACGCGAGCACACACGCGGACACACCACGCGAATACACACGGACAGGCCAATATGGACCACACAAATACCGCTTCATTTAATTTCCTTCTTTCTCCTCTAGAAGTCCTCCATTGTGTTCGACTGCGCAGCTCTTCTTTCAGCTGTCCATTCTTCTCTGTTCTTCTTTTCACCGACAAAGAATTTGAGGTCAAAAATTTTGTTTCTATATTATTTTCTATTTAGACAGTCTTGTTCAGTAATTTTAAATTTTTGAATATCTTCCTTCATTTGTTTGTCATAGCCTCCTTGGCCTTTGTAATTCCAGATTTTATCAAAACTTTGTTTGTGTAACCTTGATTGGTCCATGCGGACCATATGTCCATAGAACTGAAGTCGACGTTTTTTAATCATCACTTCTAGGTTTTCCGTTTTACTATAAAGTTCTGCATTAGATTTCCATCTATAACCTTCCTGTGTGTCTCTTGGACAATAAATCCTTCTTAAATTTTGTTTCTCTATCTTCAGCAAATTTTCCGTTCCTTTTATGCTTGTAGTTTTTAAACTGTACAAGATGACTGGTCTATCTGGACTATAACGTCGTATAATGTGTATGTATCTAAGTGTACTATAATATCGTATTTTTCCAATATTAAAAGTATTGAATAAAAATAAATATCTTTCTAAACAGTGCGTGGAAGGAAACGAACAAGTAACTACCGGATAAAAAGGTGCTTGTTTTGTTGTGTTCAATTTCCCACTCCTATGCACCTGCATATCTCAGGTGGGCCCTCCCTTACTGCAGGAGCCATCTTCCTCAGTCGCTACTCGAACGGATCCGGGATCACACCCTCCGGCCGAGGTGTAGAGCTGGCATTCCTCGCCCCGCCCCGCCCCGCCCCGCCCGGGCAGATGCCACTGTGATAGATCGCATTCGCCGGGAGGAAGAAGTGGTCTCGTAAAGTCACGAGCGCGCGAACGGAGGACCACGACGCGGGACGTCTGTGTTAAGTGACGACGCCTCGCGCCGAGATAAACATCCCCCCCCCCCCCCGGCCACTCGGTCTTCGAACCCACTCCGCAGGCAGGTGCCTGCGCGAAAAGACGTGCCAAAAGCATCAATATATTTTTTTAAATTGTTGTTGTTTAATGTTCTGGAAACTTGTCGATTTGCCCACCCCTGCTGGGGGATTTTCAAAATTGGGATGAATTTTGGCTCTCGGCGTTATCAAACAAATTTTGACTCCTCCATTCTCTTCCAAGAATCGACTAAAGAAATGAACGTGGTCGAATGTGAGAACGGAAAAAAAATCATCATAAGCAAATGCTGGACATTTAGCGACGGTTTTTTTGTAGCTTTATATGACACTCTAAACTCTTAAGTAATTTACGATCTTTGCACCCCCCCCCCCTCTGTCCCACTGGATCGACCAGCTAGATATTTCTTAAGAGGTCTATAAACCCAAGAATTCGTGTTGTTGCAGTGACATAATAAGTACTATTTATCTGGAATGAATAAACACCAGCTCAAGTGTCGATCCCGTGGACGAAAGTAGCTAGTGTTCTCCTGATTTTTGCTAGATCCACACGTGATTGAAAGTAACCCGAATCTTAGTGATAGAAAGTCTTAACAGTATAAGTGTACGTTGTAAATTGGTGTACTGAAAATTGCGAGGTAATTCAGCGGGCAAGCAGAATTCAAGTCATGACAATTGTTATATGTCCGCAATGTTTTCTGATTCAATTAACATGTTAACAATTACCAGTTATCATTCTCATATTCAAAGATATGTTAAATGGTATACGATGTAAATGAATATATTGTTCATCTAAAAGAAATGAAGGAATAAAGGATATTAGTGTAACCTCTTCTGTGCTCAACTGTCCTTGTCAATAACTTAAAATTCTTACTGCCACGGTATAATTAAAGAGTATGAAGTTTTACCGCTGATGTTTGAAGTACAAAATAAACACAAAACGCATAACCGCCAATGTAACATATATGTATGTATGTATAATATATATAATGTTGTTTCATGCATTATACCCATCAATATGAATAAACTGCATTCATGAAAAGCGGGGAGTGAGGTGTCTCAGTGAAAGCGAGGAAGGCGAGTTGCGGGAGTTGTGGGGGCGTGGGAAGAAGCTAGGAAGCCCAGCAGCGCAAAGCCGGATGAATCGGGTAAGGCAAGGCGAGGCGAGGCGAGGCGAGCCAGGGGCGAGACGATGGCGCAGCGGCGACGCTGGCCACGTTCGCCGGGGCGATTTGTGTCCGTGTCCGGGGCGAGAGCGTGTTCTGCCAGGCGGAACCGCGAAATACGCGCCCGTGTCGCGGGGCGTATAAGGGGGCCGGGCGGCGCCAAAAGCGGAGCAGGACGAGACGGCGGGGGCGCGGCGGGGGGCCGGGGAGGGGAGGGAAGGGGACGGGAGGGCGAACAGGTTCCGCGCCCGCAGGGGTGGCCACCCACGCCGCCGCCGCCGGAGGGAGGGAGCACCTGCGGGCGGCCGGACCCGCGCCGCCGCCGAGGGAACGGTTTAGCGCAGAGAGCGTCGCGTCGCGTCCGACCGACAGGGGTGGCGTGGACATGGCAATTGTCACTGCGGGGCCTCTGACCGGGAGGTCCTAGGGTTCGGGTCCCGTCGCTGGCACGATTTTCTACACTAGCTAAATAACTATAGCTCGATATCTTTGAATGAAAAAAAAGAAGAAAAAAAACAACTCTGGACTGCTCATGCGCGAGAAGTGCCGGAGGGGAGGGTTAACTCTCTTCGCGGCCCAACTCTCCCGCATGAGGAGCAGCCGAGCCTCGGCCCGGGCGAGCGAGGGCAAGACAACCTGACTTTGATGACACTTCCAAACACTGTAGTGTTGAAGGCTCAGATCTCTGTTTGACCGGGAGAACGAAGTTTCATGAGCGAAGAATCAGTTATCGTTGCAGGCGGTTCTGGAGTTCAACTGAGCTGCCCTTCGAGAGTTGAGGGCGATGGCTTCGCCACACCTCCTGAGGTAAGCAACACCGCGCCGGTTTTGTAAGCTGGCGAGCTATCGGTCGAATCCAGCCGCTGCTTAGAGGAGAATTCTAGGGGCCGTCTTCTCTAATATATAGTTTTCCCTGGTTTCTCCGATCACCAGGGGAATGTCGGAGCGGTATCCTAACAAACGGGCCAAGACTGCGTGCGATCTTTCCTTTCTCTTCCGTGTCCTATCCTGACCCCCTTACTTTCACTCATATGCAGAACTCTACGACATCGAGAGGCAAGTCGAGAGGAGCTTGTTGGTGTTTAGTATGTGTTCAGAATACATACCACTTTAATCCATATGCCTTCGCGCGTCTCTTATTGAACCGAATATCAAAGGAAGCGATTAAGTTCCGATCTTGGCGGGTTCTAGTTCGATAGTTGGGTCGAATTCATTGTCTGGAAGAGAATTCCAGCAGCTGGCTGCTCTGTTCGGTAGTGTTCTCTGATTTCGCCGATCATTGCCAGGCGAATGCCGGAACAGTACCCTAACAAACGGGCTAAGCGCTGGACCAGATGGAAACCTAGAGATGGACGCGTCTGGAGTGGTGTCCCATTGAGGGAGATAGCTGGAGGAGGAAACCCCGCAAGCCGGTTTTGGATTTCACATTCCAGCGGGGGACAAGCACCTCCTTCTCTGACATAAAATGCACTGCACTTATGGGAGTAATGGCCGAGAATCAATTACTCACAAAGCCTAGGGCACACGAAGTTGGGATGTTTTCCTTGTCGAGGTTTGCGCCACTCGAATGTTCATTTATCACCTAGCTACAGATAATTCACCTACAGAGAACCGGCATTGTTCGTATTGGTTTGCATGTCGGAAATTATAGATTTACCTCGCGCTTTCGGTAAGGGTGTATCCGAACCTGAAATGTTAAGAATACTCTCTCTCACCTTAGCTACATCCCATCGATGACTGAACCGAAATATGTCGAACATCTATAGCCGATCGTTTCCTTGAACTGCTTACGAAGAAACACAAAAAATGTAAAAACGTGTAAGAAACAACTAAGTGTTCCGCAGTCGTAATGTTCTTTCCCCTCACTGAAGAGATCGATTGAATTTCCTTGCCCAAACGTTTTCTACACGGAATGCTAAAAAACAAACGCTTTAAGAGACGGCTATTTAATCATAACAAAAAGCGTTAAGGAGAGAAAACATTATGAACAAGAAAAAAAGGTTGGAATTGCGTAGAAGTTTTATTTGTTAACTTGCAATATTAAAATTTGCATTCGTTGAATGTCAAATTACGTGAACACTTTGTGATCCATTAACTTTTAATGACCTCTGGCGTCAAACTTCCCTCAGGCCAAATGCCGTTTACGTGCCTTCCTCGATCATTAAAAGCTACCTAACAACATTGGTTCACAAATAACTACGTGTATTTTGAGCAGCTGTTATAATACACACTTTTACCCCTGTACGCTATGATATCAATGAAATAGTGTACGAATTAAAACAGTCATTTTAATGTTAGTGTAGAATTGAAACTAATTGACAAATCACAATCACCCTTGGTAATTTACCCCATTAGTGTTCAAATTATCATTAATGATGTTATATGTGTATTTTTGGAAAACCCTTGAAAGACTGCAGTCTCGAACAAGGATAAATAAATATAATTAAAAAGAATCAAGTCTCTTATCCTCTCTGATCAATTTATTCGAATACCACAGGACAAAATAAAACAAAATTTAAATATAGAAATTGTGACAAAAATCCGAAGTAGTACTGAAAAAATCGAAGTAATCTGAGTAGTAACTAAATCACTAAAAGTTGTAACGAATGAATATGTATGTGGTTGATTTATAAGTAGGTTGACTCCACAAACGTATTTATGGGTGAATTTCTTCCATAAAACGAACGAAACACCAAATGATAGAAAGCAGTGTAGTGTGCAAAACAAGCTCATGAAGACGTGGAGTCGCGAAAGTAGTTTATTCGTAGGTGGAACATTTACGCGGTGATGAAACGTTATAGATACGTATCTGTGAATGCGTTAATGGAAGCGTCCTTGGCAGATAACTTCTGCGCAGTAGTATCTCTTCCTTCCTTGCATTTCATCACACATTCTAATTCGACATTACATGAATGCTACAGTATAATCGGATTTAACGTAAATCTCAAAGGTTTCGTATGGTTTACACCACAAACTTTCATTATTTTTAACTTACATATAATTATCCGATATACCGGAGATAACTATTCCGGAATTCGTGAGTATTGGTTATTCTTTTTAATAAATATTCTTATTAAATAATGCTACGTTTATGGTGGATTCGAGTAATTCAGGTTTTTCTAGGATTTGAATTGGAGCTGGAGAAATTTTAGGATTCATTTCACTTCTAGTTCTAAGGCTCTAAAAGAAGAAATGTTGGATGTGTTGGGTCCACTTGCAACTTTCTCTGAAAATAATAATGTGAAAGTAATTTACTTCAGAAGATGTAAAACTTTAGCCACTTGATCGGTGCATGCAGGAGAGGTTCTGTTTCCTCAATGATGATCAAGTCATCTATCTTTGAGTTTCTCCCCTATAATATCTTTATGACACTTTTTTGCAAATTGGTTCTCGTAGCGACTGTTTGAATATGCAATTACATAACTGGAAAATCGCCCCGGCGCTATCATGTCTAAAAATCTATGCATGCGAATTATAACTTACGAGCTGTAATTTGCTTTGCCTTAACTGGAAAACCTTCCAGGTATGTGGAAGTCTTTGCCCCAAGACTTCAACCTCCAGGCCGCTTTACGGTACACTCCTTCCAAACCACCGACGGACATAACTCCGCGGTAGCTTTCAGTGTTAAAACATTTTATTTATTTATGCGGTTGAACGTGATCTGTAGGTGCTTTTTTATTTGCCAATGTATTTGAGTTTTTCTCTTACTATGACAATATATGGAAATATATATTTTTTATATTACAGTGATTTAAATGTCCTTGTATTTGTCCTTGTGCTTATGGAATCAAAAACTGTGTTGAATTTGTATGGATCTGTGCTTCAATCGGTCAATTAATCAAAAAATAAATATTTTTGCAGATAAAAGAATTCTCTCTACGCTTTAAACTTGACTCTAAACTATGACAACATTAAATATTTCCCTAATCTCGTGTTTCCTTTCTTTACTTCATGTCTTTTGATTATAAAAAAATATAATGTTCGTTGTGACATAAAATTACGTACATAGAATGCTGAATTAAAAATTTTGTTCAGATAAAAGGAATTTAACTCACCAGAAATGAATGGTAACGAAAAAAGAAATCTAAAAAAGTCAGTGATTTTTTAATACCACGTTTATTAATCACGATTATTTTGTTTCGAAATTTCTCACAATAAGTAGGGCTTTAGGTAGTCGTTCCTTATGGAGTCAGTTGCATTGGATGAGAGAGTACTGTTTGACTCTGCATGCGCCCGCTAAACCTTGACGATTCCCGGAAGGATAAGCCCCCAACAGGTGAAAATAAATAATAACATGTAATTATTGCTGCCGCTGTGTCACACTTTAAGATGGGTGGTATCCTCAGCTTAAACTATTAATTTTGTGTTGTGGATGAATCAAGATTTATTCCATGACAACCGTGACTTAAAATATTTATTTACTCATTAACGGTGTCAGTTCAGGATGTCTATTCTGCGAAACAATACGCATCCTTAATACATTTTTTGGAAGAGCGTTGATTGCAAGATGAATAAACTTCGAATATGATTTCACTCAAAGATCAATTGGTTGTGGGTGTCGTGTTCTTTGTAATTTCTAGTCACACGTTAAAAAAAATAAAGTTAAATATAACACAGAAAAGTAAAAAGTGTGCACTAGAAGACAGATTGGAAACAGTTTTAAGTGACTTAAATGATTATGCAAACACAATCATGTTTCCTTATCTACTAGAAATAGCGATTGGTGCTATCAAAACATGAATACATTCATTTCTTGATTGTTGGTATGAAAAATTATGAAATTTTGTTTATTTTGTAATAAGGCATGTAAAAGTAATGAGTAAATTTTATTTTCCAATTTTAGCCTGTTTGGTTGATTTTAAAAATTAATTTTAATTATTTTGTGTATTTTATTTAATAATTAATTATTGACGTAAAATCCTTTTTCCAAAAAGTATCTTGCGGTAGGTTATATCAAAGTCATTAAGATATTATTTTTGAATAATATTCATGTGTCCACGTAAGATGTTTTGTGTAGAAATAATGGCCTGCCATTTGATGAGGACAAAGGGACGATGACGACGAATGAAGTTGATGATAGAGAATTACAAGCATCTGCAGCGAATCCGCTTTGCCTTTCTCCACCCCCACCCCCGCCCCTAACGCCACGTGGACATTCGGCGAGCGAGCGACCGCCTGCGCGTCGCAAGGCGCGGGGGCGGGGGGTTGGCCACCCTGCGCGGCGCGGCATGACGACCGCGCGGCGCCTTCGAGAGGCGTGAATTTACGAGCGGCGGCCTTGGCGCGGGAATAACCGCCTTGAAATACGCGCGGGCCCGGGCCGGGTCGGACCTCGTCGCGTCGCGTCGCGCAGCGCCGAAAGACGACCGGCCACTCCAGGCGCACGGCGCGGGTTCTTTTCGAGAGCGGCGACCGCCGCCGCTGCGCCTCCCGAGGAACTGCGTGACGCTCCATGAATGCGCAAAACAAACAAGTGAATAACGAACAAATGAACAAAAGAAATAACGAAATAACGTACGAGCGAATGAATGATACATAAATGAGCGAATTAATAAGCTAACGTAAGAGCGAATATATGAGCAAATGAAGGAGTGCATATGCGGGTGAAAGAATGAATGAGCGAGTGAAAGAATGAATGGGCGAGTGAAAGACTGAATGAGCGAGTGAAGGAATGTATGGGCATGTGTGAAAGACTTAATGAGGGAATGAAATAATGAATGAGCAATGTAAGAATGAGTGAGCGAGTGAAATAATCAAAGAACGAATAAGCGGATGAATGAATGTGCGAATGAAAGAATGAGCGAACGAAAGAGCAAATTAACTAAGTATATATTCTGCAAATGGAACGTTAGCCAGGTGGCCGTGATATGTAAACTGAAGAAAATAATTCATGTTCTTTCAAGAGGTTAGATACAGTATTGAACACACATTCAATCATAATATACAAAATCAATCAATAATATCGTATATACACAAATCACTAATAACAAATCAATATATAACGAAAGGGAGAAATTGTTAAAATCACAATTTGAAGCCCTCCCAAGAAGCTTTTTAACGCTTTCCTGAATGTATCAAGGGGAAGATCGCAGGCACTCCAGGAGGTAGATTGTTCTAAGAGGTAATTTTTTTATTCGCAAACCAGAATTTTCTGTTATTTTGTTTTGTTTACTGTACGTAATTTTATATTTCTAATTTCACAAAGACTGGGCGTACTGTGGCCTTTTCGGCAATTAATGTGCAGGTTACGTAAACAATTCATCCAGAACAACGAACTAACCATTATCTTTACTCCTGTTTATTATACTGTGTAGTGTTTTTCGAATAAATAACTCATAAACCTATCATAAATAACTAAAGTATCATTCTACTTATTATTGTAATTGGACCATTGTTAGCCAGTTATTTGGAGCAGGCTAATGTGGAAGTTTTGAAAATGTAGATGGCTGTCAAATATACTGGGCCGAGTAACATTAAAAGTATGAATAATTTAGATAATAATCAATTAGATATAAATTTAGACACATTTCTCTGAAATTAATGTTAAGTTTTCAAATTGTTATCAAATTTTTGGTAACGTGAGCTAGCAAAAAACGTAATGATTTATGTAAGGAAATATATTTTAGGACGTGTACTACAGCTTCCATCTATTTCGGACATATCCAAATATCGGCCGCGCACGGCTTGTAAATGTATAAAATGAAAAAGTCGCCAGTTGACCAGTACCCCCACTACTGTTATGGGAATGTTACACAGCGTTCTAGCGCATTCGAATTTGCGTGGGTTGAGTTAATATCTTGGCTTCCTTTGTTGAATTCTATTTTGTGAAGTTTGTAAACCGTGTCAAGATAACATTCCAACACTGTATAATCGCTGCCACACAAATATGGAACTGGATCGTCCCGCCAACGGCACCGCGGACGTAAAAATTCCCCATATTTTAATTTTAAGTATGCTGCCTGCCTAGCGCCCACAATTCACGTGTCATTCACTCCGTATTAATTGCTAATAAAACTCGGACGTGAACGTGCTGACGCTTTCCGCGCTCACGTGGCGACGCCCGTGTTTGCGCCCTGAGCTGCGAGCGGCGGCGGCGGCGGCGCCGACTGATCTCCGGGTAATCGGATTACCCGAAATGGCGCGACCGGTCTCCCCTGGCTGCCTGCTTTTGGGGCCGCGCTGGCGTCCAAAGACATTCCCGAATTACCGGACAGTTTCTCGTTCGTCTTTCAAGAGCCGCGTGGCGTTGCTGTCGCGCCTTCATTTTCTGGCGTCGGCGGCCTACGCGTGTGTGGTGTGACGAGGAGAGAGAGAGAGAGAGAGAGAGGGAGAGAGATAGAGGAGTGTGAGTGTGTGCGTGAGAGAGTGAGTGAAGTAGGTGCCTTAGCTATTTCGATTTGAAGGGTTGGAGGTGCGAATCCGCCTCTGGGAGGTGCAGCCTTTTTATAGTATAGGTATCGGGAAAGGCGGCTCTGACACGGAGGTCCGAGGTTGGAGACCCGACGGCTGCTCTGATCGGTAGTTCTCCGAGGTTTCTCCGATCAACACTAGGCGACTGCGGGAGCAGTACCCTAATAAACGGGACACGGACCGCATGCGATCTTTTTTTTTTCTTTCTCACCCCATCCTCACCCCTTACTTACTTACACTGACATGCACTACACTACCAGACATGCCGGGAGACCGGTCGGGATCTTGGAGCTTGTCCCGATCGGGGTGGTACCCCGCTAGTGGGAGACACCTCCTTGGGGAAAACCCCACTAGCCGACAGGTAAGTCGGCGCCGAATCTCGCCATCCGGCAGAGGAAGGTCACCGCCACCCCGAGGGAAAACATGCACTATTCTTACGGTACTAATGACTTTAGCAGTTGACGCGCCCGGAATCACTAATCAATCAATATAATACAGAACTACCGTATGTCCGGTGGACTCTCGAGCAACGCTTGTTCAACAGTACGTGCAATGACCGGTCTAGGCTTGTGAGTCACAACGGTGTGCTGAATGAGAAGTCGGTAGGTTGGCCTGAATTAATAAATCTCAGAAAGGGAATCTGTATGCACAAAAATATGCAAAACTGGTTGACGTGTCTCAGGACACAGATGTCACCATGTCTGCTTGCGGGATTTCCCTCATCCAGGATTCCCTAACAAGCGGAGCAACCCCAGGCGGGACTAATTACAAGCCGCCCAAAAGAATCCTCTTCCGGACAGCGGCTAAATTCCATGTAGCTATCTAGCTAGTGTCGAAAATCCTGCCACCGACTCAAAATCTAGGACCTTCCGGTCAGAGACACTGCAGCGACATACTGATTTCGGCACTAGCTAGATGGTATTCAGTCGCTGTCCGGAAGAGGATTCTTGTGGGCGGCGTGTAATTAGTCCCGCCTGGGGGTGCTCCGCTTGTTAGGGAATCCTGGATGAGGGAAATCTCGCAAGCAGACATTGAAATGAAGCCTTATTTTATGTGGCGAGACTCAGGCCATGAGGCCTGCTCTTCCGTCTGACCACGTAAATTTCGCTACGCTCCATTCACCAACTAGCGGAGAAAGGAGGTATTTCTTGGGCGCGAAACGAGCGATTTGAATTTAGCTCAGAGGCGTCATTTAGGCTTGAGGATCTTTTACATGCGAGTAAATCTACTAACATGGGACAGCCGGATTTACTTCCCCTTCGAAGGAAGGCGTACGAAGGAATTTTTCGCCCTTAAAAATCCACGGCTTCGATCGGGTTTGAACCCTCCAACTTGGGTACAACAGTCCGACGCCGGGTGGGTCCGACCCGGTATTCGACGCCGGGTCTGAGCATCCAGTGCGGGATGATCGTCGCCACCTCCCGTGATAAAAGTATGCACTGCACTTACGAGACTAACGATCATAGCCTGTACCGCGTCAATCCATAAAAATCCTCTTCAAAAAAGTACGAATATTTTTGGTCGCCCTTTCTCAATGAGCTCCTAACAAGAGCAGCCGTTGTTCTGGACAGTTATTGAATCTCTTGAAATATTTTACTCGTGCGATCACTGCGTCAAAAACGAATGTCTGCGCTGTGACTGCGGCTCGTGTGCCGACGCGCGCGTGGGCGGAGGCCGCGGGATGTGTGGACCGCTCCGGGTCAGCCTTCTTCTGTTGTTCGCCCGATTTTTCGTGGCGGTTGGCGTGCGACTGGCAGCGAGCAGACAGGGCGACGGCCGCTTAGCATGTGGTTGTCTCAACGGGGAAAAGGTTGTTGAAATTCGACCGCTTGTTCTACGCACCTTGGTGCGGCAACCAGCACACGCCATAGCTTTGTGAAACTACGCATGTGGACTGTCAGCGGTCTTAAATCATTCCTGAAAAATGAGTGTGTTCACCTTGGGTTTGTAACATTAAAACAATAGACCTCTCCTGTTGGGATCTCATCATGGCCATGCAACACTACGTTTCTTATCCATTTAACTCATTTTCATTCTTTTTATTAGTGCCATATTTGTGATGAGAGATGAAAGCAGGGATTTGCCCAAGGTTGTGTTGACATTACTTGATGGTTAAGCAGAATGATCAGCAATCGCTCTTTTGACGAGTGTAGGAATAACAAAGAATTTTGCGATTTCCTGGGTGTGAGTGAAGTGAATGAGTTTGTATTGTAGCTGGTTGCATGTCATCAATGCGAGAAAGGCTCTGCTTTCTCTATTAAAATTCTAATTATTTTCGACTACTAGGGTTGGCTTTTTAATCTCTAATGTGAGGAGCAAAGTGGGATGATTGCCATCTCGAAGATGCCCAACGTACCCTTTCTCACGTATTACCATAACGCCCATCAACATCATCGTCTGTTCGGGATAGTATGAACCATATGATTTACAATCCTCATAAGAGAGAGTATCACATATTGATGAAGCGCGATAAATATACCACGTTCCTAGATTTTTCAAATAGCTCTCTACGTTTGCATAAAATACTCTATTTACTGGCATTTATATCAACAACCTTTCACCACGAACGACTTTCTACGGCTGATTGTTTATCTAAGCATTTTTCGGTGTCATGCGACAAGTTCGACCACACTATTCTATCAATGAACACATACTTGGCCCTAATGTAAATAAATCTCCTAGGTTCACAAGTTATTAATCAATGAAATTACAAATATTGTCTGATGTACATACGTAAAAGTTATTTTACGATTGGGAGCGTAGGCTTCCGCGGCCGGAGTCAGTACTTACTAGGCTGTCCGGGTGACGCCGCGTCCATGGCGAAGGTGCCGACGTTTCGGTCGCCATTCTGCGACCTTCCTCAGGGCGTATTGCGCGGAGATGGGCTGCGCACGAGTTTATATGGGGCTTGGTTTCTTCTCTACTTGAGTGCCGGTTGGCCGGGACATTATTTTACGATTGTCGTAAATCAATCTTTCAATTTCACTTGTCTGGGTTATTAAATGAGTTCTTACATGTTATGAAACTATTAATTTGCAGAATTCATGAAATTGATGCTATTTATTCTGGCAGTCGATCACTGCATCACTTAGCTCATGAATGACACCAATGTACAGAAGAACATATCAATAAGACTTTGTGCCCAGGGTTACCTGCTCTCTCTCATTACAGATATATAAAGAGCATGCCAGCTGAACATCAGAAAAGAAAAAAACGGAATCTTTTAAATTTATAACATGTAAGTCGAAAACGGATTCAAACTGCATGTAGAGATATAGGGAATCGCGTTATTTTAATGAGACATCAACATTTGAAATGGCACAATTTCAGATCTACTATCAGATCCAATATTGTTAAAAACGTGGATCATAATTATTTTGAATAAGGAGTTTATGTATTATTTTGGTGTTGGCAACACTACATTAATATATTATTTCGAAAGTTTAATATTCGAAAGGACAGACTGAATACGGAGGATAGAATGAAAAACGTGAATGAAACACAATTAAAAAACTGAAAGTATTTTTTAAATTCTGTGTAATAAGAAGATAATTTTTCTTTGAAACGTTGACCATACGTAAACACGGATTTTATTTTAACTATAATTTGAAAAAAAACTAAATATAATTTTGGAAATACGAATTGTAATAATATAAATATTGTAATATTATAAATCAGTTCTTAACTCACTTTTTCGTTCGTTATTTCGTATCTTACAAGAAAGAAAATCATTCATCATTAAAGTTACACACCTTGCAGAAAGAAGTTCATATACAAACATGAGTCTGATGAGATTAACAAATTGCAATAACAGCTACTCGCACTGATAACAGAAAACAAAAACTATTATTTAGATAAATTAGGTCTTTCTCCTCACAAAATCTAAAAGCACGACGATCTATAATTTTCAAAACCTTTAGGAATGTTTGAACGGGTAAGAAAATCCACTTAATAACAACAACAACAACAACAACAATAATAATAATAATAATAATAATAATAATAATATTTTGCACCTACTCACCCAGAAGCTGATTATATAAAGGAGCCACATTATATCACGATATTACTTTGAAAACTTCACGTCGTATTCAAATTCAGCGACCTCCCAAACGTATGAATGCATCTTGAAACCGGATTCAAATAACACGTTGTGTAAGTTTTTGTCTGGTCTTCTTTGGTATTGAGCTCCTGCGCGCTGTCACGTGTGACCGGTTTGGTCGCAGTTACCTCGTCTGGAAACCGCAGTTCTTGGAAACCCTGAACGATAGGGGCAGGTTATCGACAAAATATTAGGTCGTTCATTTCTGAAGTTCTGTATTTATCGCCCTCTACTCCTTTGTGTTGGTGTAAATGATGACGCAAACCAATGCTACAGTAAAATCTCCCACATTTGAGTCGATTTATTTTACATCGAGTTTAAGGTACTGCATGCCGTTTTGATTATTGCAATGTTTGCATTACAATAGGTCTGTAAATTTAAAGCGTTTCGAGTTGGTTAACTTATTGTCATGTGACAGGTCTTCTTATAAAGTGCTTCTTATTAGGAATAGTGGTATAGTATATCTTGAGCGTGTTTTAGATGTTAATATTTGTCATTGTAAAACTCTTTTAGATGTGTAGAAAGCCTTTTAGAAAGAATTATGTCAACTTGGCAGAAGTGAGGTACCCATACTTTAAAAATGTTTTTAAAAAGTGAGAAAATCTGAATACACTGTTTTTAATCATTAAATTACGGAAGGAATTGCTAAATAGATCTCGCGTGAACTTGTGTTAAGTATTAAGAATAAAGGAGGAATAATTGTTATTCTATTCTTCTAGCTGTTCTTGAGGAAACAGATTCATAAATTAGTGTCTGAAAGTTTGTGATTTAGCATTCTTAAAGCTGTGAGTTTGAAAATGTTTTATTTATTAAAAATAGTTTGCAATGAGGTTGAATGTATGAATGTATGAATCGGTAATTCACGTAACAACTTTACTCGACGTGGTGTTCACGTGCAGAAAACCGAACGAATAGTGCTTTTAATTACCAGCTTAGTTATTACGTGCAAAAAATTGAAACAACACACATCTGTAGGTATGAAAACTGCAAGAAAAATAATCTGCCACATGACAGACAGCGAAATGGAACGTCTTTGCAACCGTATATAGGATGCACGTTGAAGACCAGCGAGGGATTCCCTTTCGCGAAGCAATGCACCGCGCACGTCAAACGCCGTGTTTCACGACGCAATACCTATGAAATCAGACGTGTCCTTATTCATTCTTGACATTTAAATACACAGATGCCAGCTTCCAGTCGCCTTATTGACTGGGGTCGTGCTACGACTGCGTTATGAGCGTTGGCAGGGCGGTCTCGCCCGTGCTCTCGCGTGTTTCTTTGGGTTGTCCATCGGCCTGGAGATGGTTATCTCCGCTCTTGTACGGCCGATAGATGACTGCTGAGATTGCAGTGGAATCGGTGGTGGAACTTGTGTCGTCTACTGAACACGTGATCGGCATTGCTTCGGAAAGGCAAGTCCCGACATGAAATTCTCTCTGAGAGTGGACTCAGGCAAATTCGTGTCATGGAGCATAGCAATATTAAATTGCGATGTTTTCAAATGTGTGTGATTCCCTTTCTGTGGTGTTTTAGAAATATATTTGAGGAGAAATCAAAAGAGCGAAAGAATAGTGCGAATTTTAGCGAAATGTCGCTAACCTGAAAGTTTAATGACACGAGTAATGGCAATGCAATTTTTCCCGGTTGAACATCGCTGTTAATGCAATGCTCTAATGCAATTTTTGAAAATCAAATATACTTCTTAATAAGTGGCGTATTTACGGAGGGATGTTTGAACAAGGAATTTCGTCAAAGGGCCACTCAATGCGATTTTTCCTGTGAAAATATCGATATCGAAATTTCCCATGTATAGAATATTACTCGATATTTCAAACCCATGAAAGAATGTAAATTTTTCTGAATGAGAGAGAGTTAAGAGAAAGAGGGAAATGAAGAAACAGAGAGAGAGAGGGAGAGAGAGAGAGAGAGAGAGAGAGAGAGAGAGAGAGAGAGAGAGAGAGAGAGAGAGAGAGAGAGAGAGAGAGAGATGCCAAAAAGTGTTCTGATTCACTCTTTCTCTTTTCATTATCACTCAGATGACTCGAGCAGTAATCATAATAAACTAGTCGCAAGCGTTCCCATCTCACGTGCAACTCATAAAGGAACTCACTAATAAAAACTAGTGTCGTATCTGCCTGCTTATTCTAACATCAAAGAACCATTGCCCAAACGCACATAAAGGAGACGACTTTAAATATTTCGCCAATGCCAAATGTTGCAATGAATTTAGTGTATTCCTAAACACCCGCGACACCATTGGTGTGTGTGTGTGTGTGTGTGTGTGTGTGTGTGTGTGTGGACGCGCACTCATAGATTGAAAATGAATTGGTGATTGAGAAGATTACAGAGATTGATTTTCACATATTCTTGTGATCCATAAGAGTCGATAAAATATTCTTTTGAGAAAATATACACGATAATGTAGACAACGAACTTGAACTTTCAGCGCTAATATGGGGCAAATGTGTAAATTTTTTTCGTCATTTCCACTACTTTTTCAGAGTAATACGAGTAGTCGTAGGAGTAATGAGTAATATAAGTTTCGTCAGAGTGGTATGAGTTGATTTGAAAATACATTCACATACGTGAATTGGTACTTGATTTAGGGTAATTTATTTTTATTTAATTTTTGCTTCTGGATATTGATTGTGGGTTTAACAAAAGTTACCAAATAACTTTGGACACGCCGCCACCTTCCAAATCCTGGCGCAAAATCTGTCCGCCCGTCAAAACCACGCTAACCCCCCCAAAAATGTAAAAACTCATCGGCGCGCGCGCTGCTTGGCCGGCTGCGGGGTGCGTTCAATTGCGGCTGTCAGCGAGCGCAATGTTTGCGATGTGGCCGCCGCGGCAGCGCACAGCGCCCGCGGGGCTATCTGTCTGCTGCACCCACGCGCCGCCCGCCAGATAAGGCGCACCGCCCCCCCGCCCCCGCCGCGCGGAATATCGATGAGGCCGCGAGCGCGTATTCGCGCGTAAAAGGGCGTGGGACGCGCGATTGGGTCGGCTTTCCGTGGACGCGCCGCGATGCGTAGCGAGTGGCAGGGTCTGCGCCAGAAAAAAAGAAGAACAAAGCGTTGCGTGCGGTTGATTTGAGGGCAGATGCGGTAGTTTGGGATGCCTTCAGGCCAATAACCGCGGATGTGCTGGGCGTTGCGAACGATTCGCGATATTTGAAATGCAAAGTTCGCACAACTCTGGTAATTTACTTGGGAAGCCGAATTATTAATCAACAGTCCAATTTAGTGTATACTTGCGTCAACGTTCATTGACCACGCGACCAGGAGTTAATTCGCCAGAAGTTCCCGTTTGAGGATGATTTTCTTCTTTTTATTGGAACAAATGGTAGGTCAATATCTGAAAAAAATGTTAACAGCTAAATAGCTCACAGGCACATTCCCTACGGAAAACTCTCCAATGTTACGGAAATACATTTCAATATCGTTAATCGTTTAGAAATTATTGAGCATGTCCTTAGTTGGTGGGACGCTCTTCTTGTCAGTTTTATAACTCGTTAGAGATACGTGTGGCAATCGTTTATGACTGCTTGTGTTATTAATTCGTAGTTTCTTTTAAGCTCACGGCGAGTGACAAAATTAAAATTATAATTCGCATTTATAAAATGTGTAGTTTGATTGAGAAGGTACAAAGTAATTATGACTTAGTTGGTGCTAAGAATTTCGTGCACATGTCGGTTATAACTGTAGGATGAATACTCTCTGTGTACGTTCACACGTTTGAAAATCACTCAATGGTCACACTGGAAGAAAATTTGAAAGTAAAAGGGAAGTTAGTAGAACAGAAGCTTTTGAAAACACTGAAACTTTTCAGAAGTTAGACACCTAGCAATTTTTTTGAAAGTATTGAAGAACTTGTAAATGTTGAATACGACAGGTGGGATTTAGCAGTCAGTCACGGGTTGTAAATATCACATATGTTTACGTGCTGGTGGTTCCGTTGAAGGTCGGAAGAAACGAAAGGTAACTACTGTATGTACAATAAGAAGACTGTAGGACTGATGTAGTTGTTGGATATTAAATTGCAACTGTGTCAGGACAGAGAAAATCAAGGTGATATATTCTGAATAAGCGATGCGATTTCCATTTTTTCTTGTTTAATTCGGATCTTTCATTGACTTGGATGGTTGAAATGGTAAGATGCGTAAATCAGTACTGTTTTTTGATTTTAATTTTAATTGCTCAGAACTATTCAATTAAAATTAATGTGCATTTATTTGTTGTATAAGAGAAAAAAAAGGCAGAGGTTTTTGCAAATCGTGGCATGTTTTATGAAGTCAAGACGTGTCATATGAGACTGTGACAACAGTTTCCGTTGAGTTGTGGAAGTGTTGTCATTATTGAAACGTATTTCACCTTCTAGCGCTTTTGAGAAATATTAGTTGAAAACGTAAATATCTTTACAGCTCGCGTTCATATTTAAGGGAGTTTTGATGAGTGTATTGTAGTGCTAAGTAAAATTATCTCATCCTCTAAGCAAAATGTCATTAATGCTCGGCTTCTCAATTAAAATACGTTTTTTTTGCGTCTGTTTTCGTTTTAGCTTCTACAGATGAAGAGGATTTCCCGACTCAGCGACAATTCTCTGCTAATGTTAAATATTTATTTGTGAATCGATGACAGTACTTGAGTTGGGAGCGCTGGGTCACACAGACTATTTCATAGAAACAATCGGATCCAACACGACCTGCGAAGCTTCGAAATGAAATAGTTACCCCGGGTTAATGAAGATACTCATCGTCTGCAGTATATATTTTTGGACAACCCCTAGTTAACGCGTTTACGTTCAGGGAGAGGATAGCGTGCTCTAATTTCAATTTTTAGCTCTGCTGCTAAAAGTGAGAAGATTATTACTTTTATCTGACCGCATCAGCTACTACTGATCGCTACAAAACGTAGTACACAATTAAGAGATTTGTTGTTTGTTAGGGGGTTTCCGGAGTGATTTTGGGGATTCTCCCGTTCCCGCCCTTGCTCCATCATTATTAACTTCATGTTTTCATAATCGATTACCCGTTAAATCACCGACTCGTGCAGGTAGGGACGTAAGGCGTAGTTACTGGAATCGTAATAAAGAATAATATTCATTAAAACATAACGATAAGAGAACGGGAAAAATAATGTAGAAAAAATGTTCTGAAAAAACTCTAGAAACCCCATCAACTTATACTACTATTAAAATAAGAATGTAGTTGGCATTTGGGTGTGGAGGGGGACGACATTGCCGCATACTGCGCGCTCTACCGCGTGCTCCCAACACTAACTATGCAAACAGAAGAAAAGAGTGTTTAGAAACTCCTAACAAGGTTGTTCGTAACATTTGTTTGTCGTAACATTTGTTCCCTAATTTTAAGTGACAACAGTGAGCAAATGCCGAAGTTTCTAATTCGCTGTTCCCTAAGTTACGGGGCTGGCGTCATCACCTGACCACGAAATGTCAACTACTAATTTTATTCGGAACTTGAGAGAGAATCTCGTTTGCAGTTTTGTTCCTGGCTTCTTCAAAGACCTGATAGGTGCAGGCAGATATTATTTACAGACGAGACACAGTTCTCAAAAAATTTAATAACAAATTCTGCAAATAGTCATTTATTGGCTTAAGTTTGATGTACTCCACGTACAAAGAAACAATTAACAATACTATGAAGTCATAATATTCCATTTTTACTCCGAAAAGTGAGGGCACCGCCGCACCATGCGGCGCTTGCACCCGAAACCGAACGCTCCCATTTTCGCGCGTTACTCATCTCGCTGTGGCGTTATCCCGCGACCATCTGCGCGGCGCAAGTTATGAACTGAATTGGCCCAGGCCGCTCTGGCGTCCACTGCAAGCCTAATGGGAAGCGCCTATGGCCGCCCGGCGAGGAGCGCCCGAGAAATAAGTTGCGGGCCAACTGCCTGATTTAGAGGGGGCGGGAAGTGGGTCGAATCTAATAAAGTCGTTGAGTAACGGAAATAGGGCTGTCACGTTGAGTTGTGCCTCGTTGGAGCCGCTGCGAGCTCGCCTTTGCTCTATTGAATCAAGCCGGGCGGTAGGGTTGGGCCGCCCGTTCCACGTGGCCGTGGGTGAATTAGCAGAGCCAATTGCGTAGGGACTTTTTTTTCTCCGTTTTAGCACGGAGTGTGGATTATTTATCAATAGGGGCGGGTTTTAATGACCTAAAATATCGCTTGAAATTGTTCAATAAAATACTCTTAAAATAATTTAAAAGTGCTTTAAATGCAAAGAAAAATGACATAAAATTTTTGGTCAAAACCAGTTCAGATAAACAACTCTAACTGATGTAATAAAGGCTTTTTGCTTTCGTTTAAGTGAACTCAGCTTGCAAACGTTTGGTCCGAACAGTTCTTTATCACGAATTATCTGTCGTTTATCGCAAAATCGGCAAAACTGACATCGGCGTTGATGGGCTTATATTACATACTCACAACACTTGCATTATTACTATTTAAAAACAAAGAAATCGAAGAGGCTTCACGGGAATTTTGTGGAGAACATTTGTTGTATCTCGTAAATATTATTTTTAGCAAGTAGCATTAATATTATATTAAAATCGATTGAATAAGCAAAAAATGCTTTAAAAATGACAAAAAAATGTACAAAATGGCTTATTAGGCGTGTTTGACCAAAAATGCATAAAAATACCTTACAGAAATGGGTCATTTGCTTTTGTCATAACAAAATGAATGCCCATACTAAAAATCGTTGCTCTAAAATAAAAAGAAAAAATGACATTTCATTAAAATCCGCCCCTATTTATCAACATGTGCGCACTAAAATAAAAGAACAGCTGCAGTATACCAGATCCATGATACTGTTACAAGGTAACTTGTTACAGTATCATGGATCTGATATACTGCAACTGTTCTTTTTTTCGTGTGGTCTCGCTGCTCTAAGTGGCGCAGGATCTTGGCAGATCGTCCAAGTTGGTGGATCCTCTGCAGAGCACTAATGAATTTAACGACGAGGTTGTCTTCCCCAACCCCTACGTATTTCATCTAGTCCATTGTCCCATCCCATATCTCTGGCGTACATGGAGAAGGCCACTGCAAACCAATCGATATTAATTCTGTTGACATAGGCAATAAGTTGATATGATATTTTTAGGGTCAGTGACATACATCATTGGATTTACTTAAAAGTGTTTCATTGTTATGTGTAAATTAAAATCCTTAAAAAGGGTTTCTTTCAACAAATTTATTACAAGAAAAATAAAGAAACAATAAATTGTTACTAACATTAAACGAAATAACCTACGTCTTACTCTTTACTTTGTACTAAATACAAATTAACACACTATTCACGAAGTTCAAACATAATGCTTTAGATATTCTAAATAGATTGATGTCTATGAATCGTTTCGAATATCAATACTACAAATAACTGAGCTTATTTATGGAATATCGTATATTGCACACTACCTTAACCCCTCGTACTATTGAAACGACAATCATGGTAATTAATCTTGACGCTTCTTCAAAAACCCTGGTCTTGCAGATAATGCTTCCCAAATGTTTTCGGCAAGCTAGTCACGATGCCGACCAACGCACATGATTCTCACACTTCTGAACTAGCATGTAGCCATACTACTGACACGTCTTAATAAGACAGTAATCCTCACCAGTCAACTGATATACGTCTGAACGAGAGCTTTGCCATCGCCGATCTGACTGATGATTTCACAATACTTATGCTCACCTCGTGAACGTAGAAACTTTCCAGATGTCATTCTTTTACTTAATTTCTCCTGTTACAATCCAAACTTTTTCACAGAACTCCGTAACAACAATTTTTCATTTGCATAAATATGGAGAATTATTACGTCCATCATCTCCATGATCATCGTTGAGAGCAAAATTGTGTGTGTTACCCACAAGCATATATGTTAATAGTTTTTGTTTTCTTATACCACTTCGTCTTTTGGGCGATATTTGCTCTTTGCGCTTTTGGGCTCCTCTTTTTAAAATTTTGTAATTACAAATTATTGCAAAATATGTCAATGGACAAAGTTCCTAGCTGTCTTTTGCGAAATGTTTAGTACAGAGAAGGAATTTTTACTGTTTTATTAAATTGTCAGTTCTTAAATTACTCTTTAGAGATATCCTTGAATCTAAAGCAGTTATCTACTTTCTGGTGAGGTAACTTTCTTATTCTCTCAAAAAAGACACGCTTTTATTGATGTAGCTAATCTTTTTTAGTCATTTTCCTTCGACGTTGGAAAAATCCTGGTTCCTTCTTTATGAATGAAATATTAGCTGCAAATTCCTTCTCCTTTTGCAGGCGCTCTGGTTTAAAATAAAGTCATCAGAATATAGACTTAAATCCTTATAAAGATCAGACCAGAAATTATGGGGGGAGAAGTGGGTTGGATTAATTGGTCTGAAGATTTATTGCTCCACTATGTGCGGGAATATGGAGGAGAGGCGTGGTTCCGTATTTCTTGGCCCTTTTCTCCGTCAAAAAAGACGACATTGAGAGAACAGCATCTTCTAACGATTTTTGTTCTAAATTTCAGCGCAAACACAATTATTAATCGTGTCCTGGCACAAACAAAATTTAACATTATGTTGTAGAACGTGTTTGGGTTTTTGCGTTGTAACAGAACAATGTAAAACTTTGCCACATTAACTATTATGAAGTAATTCAAATATTCTCAAAACACTAAACCATTACGAAGAAAAAACTATAGTCGTGAGAAACACATTTCTTTACACAACATCATGTTGGAAATAAGTAATACATACTAAGTACTTAAGCATAGTTGGGTCGTATCAAAATTTAAAAGCAATTTTTGAAACTAACCCATAATAACTTCTGAGGAAAAAGTAGATGACTGTTCTCAGAGGAGCGATGGGGACCATCGTTCATTGGCCTTTCTAATCTCTTTTTAAAACAAACATCCTCTACCAACCATTTTGACCACAAATACAGACTACAAGAAGCTACAACGTTTAGTGTATTGTATATCTACGCATCACTTGGATCTGCAATGGAGAGTCAAGTGTCTAATCTTTACATTTTAAAGTGCTTTTTCACAACATCAAAAAAGCATACGTTCGTATAGTGGTTCACTCAAACCCCACTATTATTTTTTTAACATATGGGTTATTTTGCGGAGACACAGTCCCTGAATAATTTCGCACCCGTGTGTTCAACCAAGGTATCCTTTGAACCCTACTTCTGGCGCGGGTCTTGGGAACCTTTTCCGAGAGAACACGTCCCACGGGCATTCCCTTAAATGCCTGGGTGTGACTCACTTTCTCCGCCAAATGTCTGTTTCAGTTAACTATATCCGAACTTACTGATTGAGAAAATTTGAGATATCGTTAGGACCGAGAATTGCCAGAGGGATTTTGACGGGCACGTGCCAGAGTTACTTTACATGCCACCAACAGGATATGGCGACTGTGGGATTTTCCGCCCTTCGAAAATCCACGCGCAGCAGCTGGGATCGGTCCCGCGGTCTGAGGTTTCAACGGCCCGTGAGCTCACCACCCGCTCCCACGCCGGGGGGATCGTGGCTGCGTAGGTGGGCGCGATCTTCGGTGCAGAGACGTAGACGATCATCCTGACCCTGGGTTTCGGAGCGGCACTTACTTCGATAGTCTCAAGGCGGAGGCAGTGAGTAGGCGATGCTAAGGTCCTGGTTGCCGGGGCTGCCCGGTAACCCACCAGTCGGGCCCCTAGCGCGTCAACATTTGGACAGGACCCGCTGAAGGAGATTCTTCGGAATGCTCTGGAATCCACATACAGAAGTCCGGCGGGAAACAGTTGCCACCCGACAGGTTGCCTATCTTCAATGGCGATACTCACGTCGTTAGCCTAAAGGTGTGGGCAGTGAGGAGACGGAAAGGGGGCCCCGAGCTGCCTGAACCATAGTTCGGGTGGTCGCCTGTTGGGTTCTTGGCCTTGTCGTGGCAGTGGCTGGAAACTCTGGGCAAAGGGGAGGGACTTGACCCAAAGCATGTAAGGGGGGCATTGTTTTGATTCCGGCACTAGCCTGGAGAGCTAGGAGCCCTGAGCAGTCCGACCCAGGCATTGAATGCGGAGGTTGCCGAGAGGGTAAACTACGTTCTGTCGCGATCCAGGTACCAGCCCAAGGGGCACTTGTACGCCTGCGAGGGGTGCGGATGGAGGCTAGCGCCCAGGTGTTCACCGAGGGGTGAATTCCCCCCGGTAAAGTTCAAGGGTGAGGTAGACGCACTACACTCATTCTACTAACCAGTCGCTCACCGACGAAAGTCCCACTCTTGGAGAGAACTATTCTACAAGACAAAACCCATGGTGTTGATTCGACTCACTTTTTGCCAAAGGTGTTGGTGTGAGGACATTGTAGAGTGTGTACTGGGAAATTTCTTGAAACGAAGTTTGCGCGAGACACATTTTTGACGCCTTGCTCCTAGTTGGCAGGCAACTCATCCCGCACTTATGTTTCAGTACACGACTTCTTGGGAGATAATCTCCCCAGTGGTAAAGACAAATAAGTTCTTGACTTTATCATTCAGCTTTGAGAGCGTCTGTGTACATGCATCGCCGATACCATGCATCCATCAAACCTTGTGGCAGTCAAATTGAACTAATTCTGATTGATTGATTAACTGTTTGGTGATTCCAGCACGTCAACTAACAGGGTCATTATTCCCGTACGTGTAGTACATGTGTTTTGCGGGAGGTTGCGGTGATCTTCCCCCCGCTGTATGGCGTGATCCGGCGCCGACCTACCGTCGGCTAGCGGGTTTGCACCAACTAGGTATCTCCCAACAACGGAGCACCGCCCCATCCGAAACAAGCTCTTAGCACCCGACCTGTGTAGTGCATGTTATTATGTGTGTAAGAGGAAAAGGCGAGGTAGAGGAAGGTGAGATCGCACACGGTTCGTGGCCCTTTTGATTGAGTACTGCTTCGGCATTCGCCTGATGTTGATCGGAGAAACCCCGGAAAAACTACCGATCAGAGCCGGCCGCTAGATTTCTTCTCCAGATAGCGACTGTATTCGACCTACCTGACAAGTCTGTCGAAACTTCTGCCACCGTCGGGACTCGAACCTAGAACGTCCTAGTCAGAGGAAACTGCGGAAACTGATGTCCTGAGCCATCTCTCCCGCTCACAAGTTCTGAAGTAGAAGTACCATATAGAGAAGAAAAATGAAATATTGTCACTGCCAGTGGACACGACGTACCGTGAATTTCCCAAACATTTTCGCAGGGTGAACAGTCCAAACATCTACGTTGCAGTGTCAAAATGGGACACGTGAAACTTGTTTATAGATTTTTCATGTCATATTTATTAGGATAAATATTTAATTTCTGCCCTACAAGTTTGTAACACTTATTCTAAAACATCCTGTACAATTAATCGTTATATATTTATAACTGAACATATCACCTTTGGATGTGTTACGATATGCTTGTACAGACATGTATTCTATTTCTTGCGTTAACGAGATGGGAGTGTCGCCGCGTTTCTTGCGGATTACCAGAAAACGCATTTCCCAGTAGCAATGAGATATGCAGATGAATCGCTCATCTGCAAAGAAGGATGGCGTTCTTGCGGTGATAAAGCCGTCTGACAGATGGATTTATGCGCTTACACGGCGACGCGATGAAAGCATGAATAGTGAAAGCGGACGGCTTAGGCGTGCACGAAATTTCTGTTATTGAGAGGATGGGCGGGGTTGCGCGAGGCGGGGCGAGGCGCGGCGAGGCGGATTCGAGTCGTGCAAGGGAGGGGCGAAGCGATGGAAGGTGATGTGGGGTCCGAGGAGGTGAGTTAAAGAGCGGGGATGGAATTCTGAAGTCTCACGCATGGGCTTCGCCAGGGTCCTTGAGCCTTTAGATTCGGTTAAGAACGCAATGATGCGGCAGGTTTTTGTGTCCACTAATCGACAATATTTTTATTTCGTGTCATTTACGTGAAAGTTACTGATTATTTATGCTTGTGTATAGATTTTCTCTTTCTCCACCACCATATTCCGTGAGCCTTAATTTTTATAATTCAGAGATTATTAACGATTTTACGTTTATTAAAACATGATATATTCTTTGGAACTTATTAACATTAATTGGGTAAACAAAACTGTGATATTGTTACTTTACAACCAGAAATACTTAAAATATTATGAAATTGATATGTTGTGGTCTTCGAATTTTTGTGTAGGGTTTTGATGTGATGATTTAATTAAAAAGTCATGATGCCAGAAGTTTTACTTTTTATTCTTGTTGTTTCTAGTATTATTAAGATTGAATTACTAAACAGCGCTATCAATTTATTTTTTAAATATTTTATTTTAACTTGAATCCAAGCTAAGTCTTCTTCCTTGAGAGCTCACCCGTACAGCGAACTGATGGGTGGGAAGGAAAGACGAAGAAACTCGCGGTGGAAGGGAGGGGCAGAGGAAGGCACGCGCGAACGATGGGACGGGCGGACGAGTGGGGGAGGGAGAAAGGGGGAGCGGAGAAGCGGACGAAGGGCTTGAAGTAGAGAAGTCTCGGGTAAACGGGTGATATATTCTTTGGAATGTATTAACATTAATTGGATAATCAAAACTGATATCCTTACTTTACAACTAGAAATACTTAAGATATTATGAAATTGATATGTTGTGGTCTTCGAATTTTTGTGTATATTTTCAATGTGATGATGTAATTAAAAAGTCATGATGTCAGAAGTTTTACTTTTTGTTATTGTTCTTTCTAGTATAATAAAGATTGAATTACTAAACAGCGTTATCAATTGATGTTCAAAAAGATTTTATTTTAACTTGAATCCAACCTCAGTCTTCCACCTTGAGAGGTCACCCCTACTACGGTACAGCGAGCTGATGGGCAGGAAAGGAAAGACGAAGAAACGGGCGGAGGAAGGGACGGGCAGAGGAGGGCACGCATAGACGATGGGCAGGGTGGCGAGCGGTGGGGGGGGGGAGAGGGCGGAGAAGCGGACGAAGGGGTTGAAGTAGAGAAGACTCGGATAAGCGGGCAGCGCGAGCGGCGCGGGGCGGCGAGAGCGCCTGGGCTGCGTGCCGCCTCGGCCTGCGCCGGCCCGTGGCTGTGTACACAGGCGTGGACACGCATCGCCGGCGGCGGGCGGCGCGGGGCGCACGCGAGCCACGCACACGCCCGCGGCGGCCGCGGCGCGCGCCGCACGTGCGCCGGCGGCCGGGCCCCGCCCACGCGCGCACGCCTCACGCACGCGCGGATTAATGGGCGCGGGCGGTGCGTGGCGCAGCGCGGGCCCCGAGCGGAGACGCCTCTCGCGTGCCCACGCAGCGTTGCCTCCGGGCTCTTCGACCGCTAAACGCCCCAAATATCAGCTTCATATTAGTATTTTGTATTTTGCCAATATTGTCTCGAAAAGGGCAACTGGGCAAAAGGGCAACTGGCGTCGGCACACTAACATCTTGGGGTCGCTAGTCGGTCACCCAACCAGGAACCCGTGATGTCTCGAATTTGCGTAACCTTCGTGATTTCGTAGTTAACGAATTCGCCTAGCGACGCCGGTTTTGCGGTCGTGGCCTTTCAGTAGAACCTCCCAACATTCGTCCGGATGACCGAAAGAAACCACGAAAATCCCTGTCAGGATGGCTGTCACAGGGATTGAACCTGGGCCTCCCGAATGTGAAGTCAGCGCGTAATGCCCTGAGCCACTTGGCTCGGTGTCGTTTCATGAACCTCCTCTGGCAACGGTGGCTCAGTGCCGGTAATGCTGTTCGTCTGCACAGTGGCTGACGGGAAGGTTCTGTTCTTCGAGCCTGGAGGGTGGGTGATTTTCGACACTCGATAGTATAAAGCTGGTCGATTACAGCTGGTGTGTGGCGTGGAATTCTGGCTGCTGACTACTCGGAACGATAGTGTTCAGTAGTGCCTAGGATAAATACCAGGCAAACACGGAGCAGAACCTTACCAAAAGCGCCAAAGACTGCGCGCGATTTTCTCTTCCTCATCCCTATCCCCTCGTCTCCCTATTCAAATGCTTATTTGCACATGTATTAGATGCCAGGCGCCCCCCTTACAAGGGGAACCCCCACGATCGTACGTGTAGGCCGGCGCCGTATCTCTCGTTCCAGTGGGAACGGAACACCGCCCCTTTCCGGGGTACAATCTCCGTGAAAAATCTTAGGTTTAATCATGAAGAACTAGTATTTCCATGCTCCGTAAGGTGTAGATTTGAAAAAGTTTTACAAACCATGCACCGTGTGTCGGCCTAATGAAAGTGTTCAACATTTTAAAAATGGGTGCCCTTTGTTTTGAGAAAAATTATAGAAGTGTGACATTGTGGGCACCGCAGCTGCATAGACTATAATGCTTAAATGCCCAAGTTCTAGAAAAGGAAGGGAGCGAAATGAACGACTATGTAGGAAGTGTATGGAAATGTTTTTGTCATAGCGCTTTTCCAATGGTTTCAAATTCCTTCTATTGATTTTTTCCCCATAATAAATACACCGTGTTCTTCTATAATACTTCGTTGACATGTTTCAATTAAAACGGAGGTTGGAAGGTTAGAATGGTTCAAATAAATAACATATTCGACCTAACATCATCTTTAGTTCCAAAACTACGGTTTCGGTAATCTATTTCATTGTTTTTTATGTTCTTCTTCAAATTTTCTGTAGTGTTGAATAAATAAATAAATAAATAAATTAATAAATACATACATACATACATACATAAATACATAAATAAATAAATAAATAAATACATAAATAAATAAATAACGGGAACGTGTTAATGCTAAGTGTTAATGTTTTAGAAAACTGTTTAGTTGTTTATGTAGCAATGAAACTGATTTTTAGACAGAAAAAAACTTTTTAGTAATTAACAACTTCCCACTTTTTCTTTTAATTTTCTTCTATTAGGAACTTTTCGATTTTCACACAAAAAACAGCGTACCAAGTTACGTTCCGATACACGTGTTTAGTAGGCACAAGTTATATACCGAGACTCGTGTTTTTGTTGTACTATCTGAGATATAGTGTACTGACGTTTTAACATGATACCATAAAATGAAATGTTACTTTTTACACACAAACACATACAAACACACACTCACACAGACCCACACATTTCAAATTACTTAAGTCTTCACACATTCAAAGTATACGTAATAATTTCTTTAAACATTACTTAAATATTTCGATTCAACGTCTTCTTCTTCTTCTTCTTCTTCTTCTTCTTCTTCTTCTTCTTCGACGGTTTCTACCCCTTAGAGTTTGTCGTTTTCGATTTCCATAATTCTCGGTCCTCCCATTGACCCTCTTCCAATCCTTTCTCCTCCATTACTTCATGTATATATGTCTTCCAGGTTAAACCAGGTCTACCTCTTCTACGTCCTCTTTCAGGTATCCAATTTACAATTTGTTTTGACCATCTCTCATTTCGCATCCTCTGGGCATGTCCATACCATTGATGAACTTTATTTTCTAGTCTTCTGGTTATGGTTGTTTGAACCCCAGCTCTTTCCCACACCACTTCGTTTCTTATTTTATCCAGTCTTGTTATCTGCAAAGATCTTCTCATAAAGTCGAGCTCTACCGATCGTATTCTGTCTCTACGGCGTTTTGTTAACGGCCACATTTCAACGTTGATATGAATTTAATATATTTCTAGATGGAATTTCGTAATAAAATGACTTAAAGCATGTTATAAACGGGATATTATTTGTTGTATTACAACAGTTCAATTTTTTTGATTCAGGGAATGTGGAAATGTTTGTAGAATGTCTGTCAATATGATAGAAATAATTTTGTATGATAACGTAATACAAGTGAACGCAATGTTGTAATGAAACTAGTTTTAAAATCTATTTATATTGAAAAAAATCGAGCTCCATGATATGAAGCTACTACTTTTTAATACCTTAAGAATAATAACTCTCGTCCAAAAATCCTGGCCATGAAACCTGATAGAGCACATCGTTGTCTGACCTTTGCATACCAGGCACAGAGAAGGGGATAAGACTCGCGTCACGTATTAAGTAGAATTTATGAGCTCACCTCTGCTCTGCCATTAGTTTTCTGTCTCTAAGCTTCAATAGCTTCCAGAACAACCGTAGCGTACTGCTTCTCCGGGCTCATAACTTAATATGCTAAATCCAAATACATAAGTTGAACGTGAACCTTACAGACGAAGTTCGGAAGTTGGGTCCTGAGTGGAAGTGGTGCAAGAATGGTTCTGGGTATGTACTGTCCGGGCGCAAGAAAAGAAAACACTTCTCAAAACCCGTAATTTTTGAATTAGTGTAACAAAATGTTAAGAAAATAGTCCATTTTTACGACTAAAGATTTTATAAAGATGTTTTACGAAACAGCTTATATATGGATTCATAGGGAATTTTACTGCATAACGTAATAAATTCTTTCGTGTACCAAAGCGTGCTAAAACCATAATTTTTCAGATGTGTCACATTTCGTTTGTGCTAACGTACCGGCTATCCGCTTTACTTCCCTATAGCACGAGAACTCTCTCGTGCTATAGAACCTTCACGCACATTTGATGGACAGCTGTGCACCACTGATGAGGAGAACAATAAAATACGCAGACTCTAGTTGTGACATTAAATGGAAATGCAATGATTGTTTTAAATTCCCTTTCGTAAGAATGGTAATAAAAAACTTCAAAAAATAACGATTGCCATTTACAATTATTGCTTAATCGAAATATTAATGCATTGATGGATTAATGATTAATACATTAATGCCTTAATGCAATGATTAAGATATATGCTTGAAAATAATAGTTTTCACGTCAGAAATATATTACTGTTTTGGAAGTGCACATTCAAAATGTAAGGGTAGATAATTATTTCTCATTAACTTATTTCTCATGAATACTCGCAATGCATCAGAATAACAATTTATTTGCTTCGAAACAAGATTAAATATTAACTACAAACAAATCAATTAATAATTTCCTTTTACAAAATCGAAAAATCCTTTGTGTAGAATTCCTGGCGAAGACAATTATCGACAATTATAAAATGGGTCGTGTGATACTTTGTAAATGATGACTTTTTTACCAATGAGCAAGTAATGAGAAATTTCACATTAAGTTGCACATGTGGCATATATCTTATTCGGTAGGAATCTCACAATCTCTGCTGTTCGGCAAGTCACGTTCTGGTGCATCATCCGCCAAACGCTAGTGCATCATGAGTTGCCTATGAAGCAGGGGCAACTGTCACATGTGTAACAAGAAAATTAACGCCCCTTTTATCTACTTGGTCATAAGCGACCACTGTGATTTTAACAATGCGGTAACTGTAAGGGGAACACAAGGACTACATGAACTTAAACATCCATGCCGGGGATGGAATTCGATCCCACGACCCTTCGGGCTGTGATAGCCACGGACCTTCAGCGTTAGCGTCCTCTGTTACCCAGGCCGGCGTGCAGAATGAAATTACCCCTATTTTGTTCACTGCCTAAACGTTAACGTATTCTTTCCGTCCTAGGTGCCCTATGGTTTTGTACTATTTATTTTGACACACCTGTAGACTGTACAACATTACATGTTGCATACGCTGCACTTACGGGATTAATGACTTTAGCAGTTGACGCGCCCGGAATCAAACGTTTCAGTAGCTTTGTGCAGGAAATTCTTCCTTAATTTTTTATTCTTGTTGTTTATGGATTGTGCAAGCGATGTGAAGACGATTTGAGTTGGAAATCGTAAAATAGCGACTTGACGAGGCAGATTAAATGGCGTAACAAAGAAGAGTACTGGGGGAATTAATACTTTTGTTTTCGAGAAGAAAATATATTTCTTAAACCACATAATTGTATTTACAGTCGTAACCCTCAAAGCTCGAAATTATGTTTGATTCTAAAGTGGGAAGGGGGAGATTTTCTAGTCATGCCTTTAAAAACCTTGATGTCAGTAAATTTCCCCCCAAACATTAATCGACTGTCGCTCGCAATAATTAGAATTTCACATTACATTATCATCCTACTATTCTTAGAAAATGCCTATTATTAATTTCATACCATCCTTTGGAAATTCGTATCTCAGAAGTGGAAATTCGTGAACCTCCAAACTAAAATTCAAGTGATGTAATGGAAGATTTAATGATCTTGTTCGTCGAGGTGACTGATTGATGTCCTTTCGTATTCGTAAATGTCGAATGCGAACTGACCTCCCTCAGACCTCCTGCGTATTACTGTCGTACATAAAACCAAACGGGTGTCAGAACTGGGCGCCCCGAGGGAGGCCAGCTTTGGATTCGCGCCCCTGTGCGAGTAATCTGTCAGCGACGGAGCATCGCGGAAGCCGAAAGCCGTAAACGACGGTCACCGAACTGCGCACGGCCTGCGCACGTTGCGCAGTTCTCCGTGGGCGGAGCGCGCGCTCGCACGTGAGGGCGCCGCCGCCGCGGGGGCGAACGCGTGCTTTACTCACGGGCGGAGGCCGCAGCGGCCGAGTGCGTTGCGCACACGGGCGTGCGCGGGAGGGGCCTGGAGCACCCTAGCACATTTTTGACACGGCCCCAATCCGTACGCGATAAAAATAATTTAATCCTGTATTTGCTCCATTTTAAAGTGACGATTAGAGATTTAAAAAACGTCAGTTTGGTTTTAGAGACAGATAAGGTCATTAGCGACCACTATTATTTTATTCTTAAGTCGTAGTCTATTGCGTCCTCATTGTTGTCTCTTCCTCTCCTCTTACATAAACATTCAAGCGCTTTACGCCCCCCCCACACACACAACACTTACATGTAGTATACTGCCACATATGTCAGAAGACAAGACGGAAGCTTAGATCTGATCCTGTCTGGGGCGATGATTTGGAGGCCCCGCTGGAGGAGAATTGCGGTGCAACAATTGTTGCGTACAAATCAGTTGCAACTACTGCTACTCGTACAACTACTACTACTACTGCTGCGTGACATTGTTATATGAATTGAACCACCCATTGGGTGTTCTTTGGAATCTTCGCCCCCCCCTCCCCCGGAGGCTCTATGAGTTTGGTAATTGTAACACTTATTCTGTTACAATTTGCAGTTATTGTGTGCTTTTTTTATTCAAAGTAGCATTTAAGAATATTCAAGCACGTTGGAAGACGGGCAGGGGTTCTGAACTGAAAATCCCCTGAAGAAACTTTCTGGACCCGCTATCTTGAATGTAACTATAGCGTCTCAGGCAGAAGAAGGTACAAATATCTCTCGGGAAAAGAATGGCAAAGATTGGCACCGCTGGGCTGCCACTGCGTCTCCTGGAACCGAGATCTCAAGGGAGCGCATCGGCCATTTCCAATGGCATCGCTCTGCGCAGAGGAAGGACGGTAAATAAAACGTTAGGCGATCGCTCGCACCGATACTCAGGGGCGTTGCATGCGGAGGCGAGCACAACGCGCAGGGACTCGTTCTCCATTTGCTCTCAGATAGCCCATTGTGAACCAGTCACGGACAGTCCTCCCAGTGACGCACAGTGATTCCGAATGGACGAAACAGGGAGATAATTCACTAAGTTCAACGAGATGGATTTATAGGACTTTTCACTTGCTCAATTCTAATCTCATGCTAAAGTTTATTGTTCGTGGATGCCAATCTAGCACATTCGCCACCCAATTGAAATAGTGAAATATTATTTACATTTTACGTTTCTACATTTCGAGGTCTGTGAATTCGAATAAATTTCAACGTAGTGTGTCTATTGGAATCCACAAGAATGCCTTCCTTATATGTTGTATTACTGTAATAGTGTGTTAAACAAATAAGAAAGTAATGCAAAGCAAAGTCGAATTTATTCTTTGATTTATTTATTGGACTCGCAATAAGACACTGTGCACACAAAATTAAGGGACTGTTTTAAAGGTGAAAGGATTATTTTAATTTTTGCATCTGGCCGGCTATAAATAATCGAACAAAAGTACGGAAATCGGTCTAAATCTTCGAGATCCCAATTTAAATTATGAACTCTGTTTCTGAGACAAATAAAATTATTTTTACCGCATTGTTTGTATGGATGTGTATATATGTGAATAAATCTTTGTCAAATACGTGTCAGGCGGGTGTGAATTATTTGGGCTCTAACTTGGTTCACACATTAGGAGAAAGTTCAAATATCAATATTCGATAGACGTGAGGACATATAAGTATGATTGAAGTGCTATTCACACGATGGTTAAATGTAAGGGAGGGAAAATGGGACAACACGAAGAATTCCAGTCGAGAATCCGCTTTGTCCCCCACAAACTACACATGGACCGACCAGGATTTGACCCCTGTACTCAGTGGTGGAGAGTGAGGAATTGAAACATACACCCATTATTAAACCAGTAATTGCTGAAACTTTAGTGGAAGTACTTGGAATGAATTGATGATTTGGTGGAGAAGCAATTATGAAAATATGATATGAATATTGATTGAGTAATGGAGGATTGAGAGGCGAGAGAAACTTGAAAACCCTGGAGGAAAAAAGCGAACCCGCATGCATCGACCGCCCTTTGTACCTCTGTTCTCAGATGTGGTAAGTGCGCAAACTGTCCATTTCACCACCGGTTCCCGCAAAGCGGTGGAGAGTGATCCCGAAATCACAAATCCTCGATGCAGCCTTGCAGGACTTTTTTTTATTGAATAGTGATTACGAGTGCGTCAACAGCTAAGTTCATTAGACCCGTAAATGAAGTCCATGTTTTTCCTGGAGAAGGGGCGGGGATCTTCCCCCGCTGGATAGAGAGATCCGGCGCCAACGTACCGCCGGTCAGCCGGGTTTTCTCGAGCCAGATATCTCCGAACAGCGGGGCACCGCCCCAGTCGGGACAAACTCTAAGGTCTCAACCGGTCTCCCGAAATGTGAAGTAGTGTAGTGCATGTTCGTGTGTGTGTAAGTAAGGGGTGAGGATACGGCAAGGAAAAGGAATGAAAGATAGCGCGCGGCCCGTGGCCCGTTTGTTAGGGTACTGCTCCGGCATTCGGCTGTTATTGATCGGAGAAACCGCGGAAAACTTTTGATCAAAGCAGCCGGCCGCTAAAATTCTCGTCTAGACACAGCTATCTAGCGAGTGTCGAAAATCCTGCCACTATCGGGACTTCTCGGTCAGAAGCACAGCAGTGACATCAAGTGATGCCCTGAGCCACCTCTCCCGGCGCTAGTCTTTGGGATTCACCGCCTCGTCAGAAGACACGTCAGCTGGGGCAAGCCTTCGCCACGCTGCGCAGCCCCTCCATGCGTCGAGAGGGCAGCCGTCTCCGAGTCCCGTGCACGTGCCTTCACACACACGCGCGGCGGAGCGGGCGAGCGAGCGAGCGGGCGAGCGAGCGGGCTGGCGGGCGTGTGCGTGCTGGCGCGTGCAGACAATCGCCTCTGATTGCCAGTCGGCGCGCGCGGGCGCCGCCCACCGCTCGGCGGCCGGCGTCGATGCCGCCCCCCCCCCCTGCCCCCGCCCCCGCCCCCGTCGCTCCCCGCGCGGGCGACCGCTCCCGCGCAAGGTCGGGGCTTCCGCACAACTGCACGCGGAGCCACACACTGCTTTAACGAGGCACATAATCATCGGAGTGCCAGTGTATCGTCGGTATGCGAAGTGAAACACGCCGAGTCCAAATACCGTGTTGCGAGTTGCTTCACTGGGAGAGGGGACATTAACTGATGTCACTGCTGTGTGCCTCTGACCGAGAGGCCCTAGGTTCGGGTCCCGGCTGTGGGAGTATTTGTTGTTGTTGTTGACACTTGCTAGATAGGTAGGTCGAGTTCTGTCGCTGTCTGGAAGAGAATTCTCGCGGCTTGCTGCTCTGTTCGGTAGTTTTCCCGTGGTTTCTCCGATCAACACCAGAGGGTTGTCGGAGCTGAACTTAAACAAACGGGCCAACGACAGCGCGCGATTTTTCCTTCACCTTCCTTGTCTTATAACTTGCATAATATAGATTTTGAATCTGTAAAATACTTGTATTGAATATTTGGTGCTAGATAGGAGATAAAATTGGTTTTCTTTTACCCATATTTTAATATATAATAATTCAAAAACTTCAAAAATGGATTTTGTGACTTTCCCTAATATACCGAGAACAAACCACAGCTTAAGACCAGACTGAGGACCCCCCTTCTTTTTCTTTCGTGGTGGCACGGATTTTTAAGCACTACCCGAGGCTTTCGGAAGGAACTTTAAAATACCTGTAAGTCTCTATTCGGCAAATATATTTTACTGTGACATTGTAACATACTGAGTCAACCAACAAGTACAGACCGTGCGTAGTGTAACTCTTTTGATTTAGATATGGTCTTTTCTTTTTCTTCATCAATAACTTTCTCAAGAATGAGTTCAAAGAAATGCTAGTGCTCTTTAATGAACAATTTCAAAAATGATTTCCATTCATCACTGATATCAGTGCTGCTCCGAATACACGAAAAAAATATAAACACTTGTCCATCTGGGAATTTTTCAGATATGGACATGCGACTTTTGCCTGCTTGCAATCCTTTTCGAAAACTAGACTTTCTCCATTACAAGAAACGTTTCTATTAACTGAAGGGTCGCTTACGTTCTGAAGCACTTCAAACATTGAATGTTTTCTTTGCCGTGACATGGTTATTAACATATTAATGGTAGGGAGTAGAATTGCAATAAGATGAATTATGTCGTTTTGTATATTGTCTTGTTGTTTGGTTCATCTTTCTCAGAGGATTTATCCCTATCGTTACAAATAAACAACAGTCAATACCAACCAAGAGACATGGCAGAAGCGCACCGCCCTCTCTGGGACCAACAAGTATGTATGGCATCACAGAAAGAGAGAGGGGGGAGCAAAAGAAAGAAAGTAGAAGTTCTGAATCAAGCGTATCTTGTAGAGAATGTCTTCGGAAGTACGAGCACAAGAGCGTCGCTTGTGGGACATTGACATAGGGCTACTTCTTATCCGCACCAATGCCTTCCATTTATTCACGTTTCCGTTTAACATAATCCTGCCCATTTATATTCCAATCACAAGCTCCTTACCGTGGAAGCAAAAGCAGTTCGTGATCTTTCAGTCGACACGACTTTCTAGTGCATTGTTACTCCATCACAAGGTGTGAAAGTCAACTCTCGAGATCTCGTTTCCTGAGGTGACCTTTCCACAAGGTCACGTTTCTGTGATTAGATCATGTCACGTGTACAGACTGCATGTAGAGATAGTGCGTACTAATCTCCCTTCGTTGCAAATATATTTAATTCTTTTTATGAATGGGGACCGTTCATTATGACATGTCAAAGTACCTTTAAGTGAATAGGTTCAATGCACTTCTTGCAGAACTCAAAACAATGAATTTGATTTTTGAAGGTGTCTAACAAGAGAGCTTAAGGATGCAAATACGCGTTGGGTAATAACAGGCGATGGATAATAATTGTTGGTTACAAATGTATGATGAAATAATATGTTGCATACAATCTAACTAAAGATTTTAAAATATGTGATAATGTTATGGAAGTTAGATTCCGTGATGGTGGCCATAAAATAGAATTCAAGAAGCTGATATCTTGGCAAGAAAACCAGGTGCTGTTGCCAGTAAGTATTGCGTTTGTTGTTTAAAAAAAACATGAGAACGTGTTGATTCTTTTGATAAACAAGCAGGACATGACAACTTAAACCGTTCCTCGCAATGATTTCTAATAATGTCCAATTTGTTTTATTGTGCCATGGAATGTTAAATTATTTGTCATTAAATTATTTGACGAATGTCACTGCATAAAAATACTGGATGTTGACAACAAAGCAAAAACAGCATCAGTATAACATTTTGATTCAACTAAACTTGAAAACTTTACAAACTGCTTATGTCTGCATTTCTACTGAAATATTTCTATAATGTTTTTCTCCACGAAGTACTTAGAGAGGTCTTTCTTGGCAGTTATCAAATTATGTTTGCTTAAAACAGAATAATGCATTTCTAGTGAATTACATTTGGCGAATTTGCATTATGTTGTCAGGAACATCCATGATATCTTCCACGACGTAGATAAGATTCGAATCCACAACACTAGTAACCGTCCCCATTATTAAAGTTGACACATAGTTCATTACTTCTCTGTGAAAGCGTATGTAGTTGCGAGTCTGCAACTGAAGATTTGTAGACCGGGAAAGGATAGGTTTGTATCCCCACCAAGGCTCGGATTTTCCACACCAGTTGAAACAACGCGATAGAAGCTACCTACTGCCTAGATGAGAATTCTTTAGACCCAGTGCTCTGATGGAACATTTGTGTGGTCTGTACATCCATTTACCTTTGGTCCTCCTGTCATCTACACATTATTATTATTATTATTATTATTATTATTATTATTATTATTATTATTATTCATAATACTTGCAGTGCTGCACATTTGACAAAGGGTTTCTCAGAAGACTACCACCGGACCGAGTCTTAAGGATTTTTTGAGCAGGTACACCTCGTGAGCGTACCTTGTTTTATTGGCTCTTAACTTGTTTTCCGTCAGATACAGATATAGCTAATTATGATTGCAATATGCATAAAAATAATAATTTTGTGGTCGTTAGTCACGCCATCTCATTAGTACAAGATATTACCGGAGGGATTTAATATTACCGAGCAATGGTCAACATTTCTGTCACGACAGAAGACGTGACAGAAGCGTGACATGTCACTGAGAATTTTCCGTCCTTCAGAAACCCACTTCTCTCAGCTAGGATTAAATCAGGGCTCGGGTTGTGGAAGCGAGTGCGCATTGCGGAGCAGGAAGAGGCGGGCCGGAGCGGGTCGGAGCGGGTCGGAGCGAGCCTGAGCTGTGCCGGAGCGAAGCCGGAGCGGGGCCGGAGCGGGGCCGGAGGAGACCGAGGCGGGCTAGAGCGAGCCGGAGCGGGGCCGAACTGGGCTGGAGCGAGTCGGAGCGGGCCGGATCGAGGGATGGTCGCTAGCAGCTGCGAGTGCAAAGCGCACACGCGAGGGCCCGTGGCGCGGCGGCGCAGTTTGGCAGCGGCCTCTGGCGGCGTTTCGAAGGCGCCTCACGCGCGAGACCTCGGCGGCAGCGCACAGTGGGCGCAAAGGCAAATGCGATGGAAGAAATCGGTTCAACAACGGCATCATCTAATACGATCGCTGGAGATGGAGATACATTCTAATATCTAAAAAAAATAAACGGTATAGTTGGTATCAAATATATATTTAAACCAGATCTTTTCGATCGATCATCGACAGAACTTCGTTTTCCACACAGACGCTGCAAGATAACACTGAGGATGATTGCTTCGCGATCGAAAATATCATAGGTTTAAATTGTATATATTTTATACCAGACAACACCTATTTATTTAACGACCTCAATGTTTTAAATCAAGTTTTTATTTTGATTCTTAAATATTTAGACTTCGGCTCTTCATAATGAAATGACTGGATTTAGTTTTGCTATTCAAAGTTTTCGAAACGGTTTTCCTATTTTTTGTTGATAAAACATTAGTTTTTTGTATTTATTACTTTGTTTGAGCAATTTATTTACAAAAAAATTACTAGTTTTTCCAGTTTCTATATTAATTCTTGAGAATAATTTTGAACTATTTCCAAGAAATACTTTAATTTCTGACGGACGATTTCTCTAAAACAAAAAATAAATTCTTATCTTCTTGAGGTATTTAGTGAAAAAAAACAACAAAAAACTAAAACTCACACTTTACACTGTAAGCCACGTCGCAAAACGTGATCGGAAAGTTACAAGTTGCACGAAATTATTATGATTTTTAAAACACAGTTTCATCCTTTTGTGTTTCCAGCAATACGTATAATGCCCAATAACCGTTCTGGTATGAAATCTAGATTTTAATGTGATTATACGGCCGACATGGAAGGCTACGAGTATATCTGACACCGTGGGCAGTGTTCCATCATGCTCTTCGCTGACTCGGCCATCCCTCGAATTGTAACGAATTGTAATCATTTGTTTTTTTTTACTTTATTCTAAAATATTAACTGTAATGCTTGTAAAACAATATAGCAGCTGAAAGACATGAATTTCTGAATTAATGTACCCATTTTGGAAAGATGTTAATTTTTTAAATTGCAATTACATTACATTTTTGCACATGTGGAGAACGGTACGAATTACCAATTGCCACAGAGTGAATTCTTTTTTCGTTCCTGGGTACTTGGAGATTGATCCATTTGCCCATGCCTATCAAGGGCTGAAATTGATGCTAATTTTATACATGCCACCTGTACACTCTGAGCATTGCGGAAGATTCTCATCTTCGTCTCCAAAGAGCTCCAAAACAACGGTGTTGTTTCTCCACTAGCAAAATACCCGGCGTTGCCCGTTTTTTCGTATCCAATCATTGTAAAAAAATGAGTCAATTTTATATAAACCACGCTGTTAAAGATTATCATATTTAATGTAATTTATTCTAAAATTTAATCAAATACTATATTTTCCTTTCATTTTCTTTTACAGTGCATTGCTATTAGATTAAAAATGTTTATCTTACGCACTGCTTCTGGCCTCTAGCGAACTGTTAGGTACCAGTTCTGCCGTAGCGCTACCGGTATCTGGCGGAATATATTAGGAACCAACCTACTCTTAGCGACTGTTGAACAATAATGATCGTAATACATCTACCAAGATATTATTTAAATGATTGATTTTCCGCATTTGTGCTGTATTAATTTTTATCAAACTTTCGAAGAGTACTGCGCCAATCCTGAAGAGACTCTAAAAAAATATTATCTATTTATACACTTCTTTTTGTGGTGTCGGTGTCGGTTGCATGTCGTTGAATACACTTCTATTAGTACAGGTTATTTCAGGTTATTAGGGATTGATTGTAAAATGGCGTAGGCAAGTAAGAAGTATCATTCAGGTTGAATGTGGACTGGCGTTACTGAAGGGTTACCAGGGGTAAAATTATCTGGGTCTCCTAATAAATAAGGGTTTGTAAGTGATAAGATAGTTAATGATATTAGTATAATTAAAAATCGTATAATAGCCCCCTTCTATTAGTACAGGTTATTTCAGTTAAGCGCATATGGGATCTGATTCGAACGGGAATTGTCGGAGGATTTAATTTTATCGGGTATTTAGCTCAGATTCTATTTATGCCGAATTTCGCGCCTTTCGAAAATATACACACTTCAACCGGAAAGGTACTCATTCCCCAGTAAGCTAACTCTCGCACACCGATATGCCGATTGTCACAAAGAATTATGTCGCTTTCATTTAACTGCCAATGTCAGGTCCAAAAACTGTTCAGAGCATTTCTGAACTTGGTAGCTTAGTGAATGCTTCTAAACGTAAACCCGGGATTTATTTCTTGACAGTTAAACATTTTGAAATGAATAACTTTCGCTGTTTGTACTAATTTAACCTATAAATTGCTACACATACGGTCTGTGAGTTGATACATACAAATGAAGTGTCAATACCGACTTTTGACAGTTGACAGTCGATCCCACTTGTACATTCTTAATGGTGCTTGCATCATCACCATAACTTGTAATGAATTGTCAAGAATTTAAAAAATTTGTTCCCCGCACATCTTTTGTGCTTTTGTGACAACTGTGGCCACCATTGAGACCTCTTGACTACCTCATCGGCGACTATCTTCTTCAAGATGGTGATGTTTATAATCTTTCAATTCTTCTACAAATATCAATGCAGTTGCAAATTTCCTTATTTGTTAAATGTTTATTATTTTGTGAAATCGTTTGGTTTTTGGTTCCCACCCACTGTGTGGAGATCAGGCGACTGCCAGGTGCGGCCCCGGCCGCGGCCTTGGCGACGGGGGCGTATCACGCCAACACGGCGCGGCTCCTCGGAAGATTTTTCTCGCCATTTTACTCAGCGCTCTTTTCCTTTGGGCCTCTTCTTTTTCATCTGTTTTTTTTTTTTCATTTCCTCCTTTTTATTTCTTTTCCCTTTCTACGAATATGCTTTTTTTTTCTTTTTACGTGACTTTCACTTTTTTTAACATTGTATTTACATTTCTCATACTTGTTTCTGCTTATTTCCCGTCCTTTTTTTTTCGATTTTGGCGTTCTAATTTTCTTTTGTTTTCATCCTTTCCTGAAATTTCTTCCATTTCGTCTTCTCTTACTTGATATGCTTTTTTCTTCTTTTTTTATTTCTGTTTTCAAACACTGGAACAATGTCATTATCGGAAAGCATTCTTTGACGGTAGTGTCAAACTCATTTTATTCAATAGCTGCGTTGAAGGAAAATACGCATAAGCTGTACGTAAAATACGCATGCATTTGGAACTACGCGTTTGCCAGGCTATTACGTGAATATGTTTCACACGACATTCCCTATCGTTGCTATCAAAAAACAGCCAAACAATACCATTACAACCTGATGGGCGTGTAAAACGTCAGTAAAACGTGTTAGAGATAGTTTTCGTGTTTGGTTGTATGAATATTTCGCAAAGCTACAATGAAATGCTCTGAAAATTTAAAAACCAAATGGTAAAATCACCGCCTCAGAATACGCAGCCTTTGTGATGTTGTGCAAAGCAATCTGCATGATCGCCTCATGAGACGTGGTCTTACGTGAATGAAATGACTAGCGGCGAATTTTAAAGAAATGCCTTTTTTTTCTTTTCACTTTACAACGATGCCTTATAATATTGTAATTTCTAAGTCATTATTTACCTTTTTCATTTTTAAAGAATTTTTAGAGGACTCGAATATGTTCCCATTTTTTTTATCTTATTGGTGTGTTATATTTTATCAGTTTGCGTAAAAATTATATTCTTGTGATTGGATTTGTGGGATTTCATTTAAAATTTATGATTTTCTGTTGTTTTTTTTCTTGTAATACCTACTGTAATTGGGGCTTTGCCCTGTTGTGGGTAAATAAATAAAAGTAATATTTACGAGATGCAAAAAATGTTTCTCAGAAAACTCCTGAGTAGCCTATTGAATTTCTTCTCTCAAAAAAATTGTAATGTCCGTATTTGTGAGTATGTAATGTAAGATTTCTGTGTCACCCTCTGCACCACTGTCGGTTCAGCGGATTTCGCAATTACCAGAGACAAAGATTTCCTGGTTCAATTCAAACCAAAAATTTGCAAGCTTAGTTCACTTGAACGAAAGTAAGAAACCTCGATTACATCAGTAACATATCAAACAGCGTGAGTTGTATATCTGAACTGCTTATGATCAAATTTTTAATGTCATTTTTCTTTGCTTTTTTCCTTATTGGCGATGTTTTAGGTCATCAAAATCCACTCACTAGAAATGACATTCACTCTGAGCTAAAAATTGTTGTGGCACCTACGGAATCCAAGTAAACATTTCTGTCGGGTCACTTTTATTGTATTGCAATAAAAAACGATGTCTATTTCCGGTGGGAATCCGAGTTTTACGACTCTTTACGATTTTGTATCGGTCACTAGAGCGCGGGCGTGTAGTTGTGAAGGACGCGTCCGTTACGAAGCATCCTGTATTCATATGCATGAGGTCATTCTGAGGAATGAAAGGTCAATTATAGGGAGAAGTGCACCGTGACGAGTGTTAAGCTACCGGAAAGGTGTTAATGGCGGCCGGCGATTGGCTCGAGTACGGACGCACACACCCATGCATAAAATTTGTATCCTTTCCACTTACATCCAATTCCGAGCTAGTCAGACAAATTGATTGAACGCTTGATGCGTCATTATATATCACGCAGCGTGTATTTTCAATAGGAACAAGCCTTCTGGAAGTCGCTGGCGGGTTGTTAGCTTAGAAATTATAATGAAAGACTTCGTCTTGCTAACATCCTTTGAGATGTTAACAAGACGAAATCTATTGAAGAGAAAGCCGCCCGTAGCCACCGCACCTTGTACACGATGCATCAGAACGAACTGCGTCTCACACAACAATCTGTTACCCTGAGATTGAGGATGTTACCGAAAAATTCTATCTTCCCTTTGCATTAAACATGTTTTGAAGTTGTATCTGGGATGCATTGACCTCATTTTTATGTAGTGAATGAGAGGTCAGAAACAATCTGTACATTAAATCGAGAATGAATTCAAGTAAAACGATACCTTAAGAAAGTGCCAACGCTGAATTGAACATTGTCTTCATGACTAATTGCCAATATTATTTATAGTAAGAATTTCAGTTTGGTTTTAAAAATATGGCAATTTAACCTTGAAAATTCGCACAATAGTCCAGCATTCACGGCTTGCCGTTTCAGTTTCTTCTAGCGGGGTCGAGTGAGGGACGGCAATAGACTGCGTGTGTTGCTTTGTTTGTTTCCCAAAAACTTTTGAATTACTGGAGCGACTGCTCTCAAATTTTGCTCGAATACTTTTGAGTGGCTTTGAAAGGAACATAGAAGGAAGCGGTTGCCATTGGAACCCATTTCTGAGATATGTTATTGTTATGGTATCTTCGTCGATAAGGAGCTTGATATTCGCTGCAGAACTTAACTCCAGTGAGAGGATCGTGGTTACGAGGGAAATATGAAAATAGTTAAGGTGCCACCCGTTCTCTTGGATTTCTGAGAGGAAAGGATATGTGAAAAGACAGAAGAAAATCAAGATATTATAACACGAGTCAGGTTAACGCTTAGTTTATTGGTAAAAAAAGTAAAGCTGAATCATTAAAATTAGAGAAAAAATAAAATCTTGTATGTATCACGAACGTTTGTTGGTTCTATTGTTCGAGCGGCGACAAAAATCCCAAACGCCTTTGATCCGAGGTTCCCTTATGAAGCCCTTGGTACGTAAATCATTATTTTGGACGAAATGCAGTTGACTATAATCCGCGATGTAACCTACATGCATTAGTACCGGAATCGGAATCCTACGAACAGGGCGAGCGGTGCGAGCAGAGCGGACGGAACTCCACAAGGGCCGAGTCGCGAATTAGGTGGGTCTGAAGGAAATGGCGGAAGGGACGAAACTGCTTAAGTATTCACACGTTGAGTATTTACACGTCACCTTCAGACGCTCCCTGCTCTCAGTGAACTGAACTGCCTTTTTACATCGTAGGGTACCTTGAAGCTAACTTCGTCTTCATCACTCCGTTGTCGCTTGCAGGTTTATTGCGGCCGAGAGTCTTCTGCCGCTAGCTCTTAAGCCTGCTTCCTTTTACTGGTAGGGAGGTTTGATTGTGGCCAAATGGCGTTCGCGTAGTAATCCGTAAACCCATTTTGGAACTTATTCTCCCTAATATGTAGCCAGTCTCACTCACCGCTTACTCGCACAATATTCGAGCAGGGAGAGGAGTGGAAAAGAATTGCGTATTAAATGTGCTAAACGGTGGTTTGGACAGGCGTCATCACGGTAACACTAAAACAAACATTTATCCCCAAGGCGATATTCGAACCCTCATCTGGGGCTGCCGTCGAAACCCTACGCTACGAGGCAGAAATGGGCTGCAAAGTTATCAGGAAGAGTGTCTTTAGAACATTAAATGATATAAATTGATGATTTAGAACATCGGTTATCTTTCAGAGCATAAAGGGGCGGGTTGGGATAGTTGAAGCACTTAAGCCTCGCGAGCGTCCCTTGTAACGCCGGGATGTGACTTACTTTGTCTGGCGGAGTTCCCAGTTAACAATATCCAACGTATCTCTTAATAAAACATGAGCTATCCTTAGGGAGGGGATTGGAAAAGGAAAGAATAAGAGGAATTTCTTTTTCCAGGGCATCTGCCAGGGTTCTGCCGTTCCACAAGCATGCCATGGCACATCGGAAAATGTTCAGCCCATCGAAAATTGACCATATTGACATTTGGGATTTACCTCGCAAACTAGGGATTTGGAATTCGGCCCCCCTTACAACACCAGCTTCGCCGCGCGCTTTAAGTTGCACGAGGTTTGCGATGCACGACGGGCTGGGGAATGAAAGAGGGGATATGCAGTTGGGAAGAGGAAAACACGGAGTGTAGCCTGGTGGGTGAAGCCAGGCAGCATAATGAGCGCATCACAGAAAGTATAGCACAATGAGCGTATTAGAATGGCCATTGCCAAATGAGTATAACGGAGCGAGTGCAACGAAATAGGCAAAGCGGAACGAGCGTGTCAGAACGAGCGTGTCAGAACGAGCGTGTCAGAACGAGCGTGTCAGAAAGAGCGTGGCGAAATGAGAGAGGTAGACCGAGCGTGGTAGAACGAGCATGGCAGAGCGAGCGTGGCAGAACGAGCGTGGCAGGACCAGAATCGAAGAAGAGCGTGGGAGAAGGAGCGTGGCAGGTGATCGTAGAGGATCGTGGTGGACTGCGGTCGGGGATGGGGCGGTAGGAGGACCACTGGGCGGGGCGGGCGGGGAGGGGCGGGGCGGAGCGGGGCGGAGCGGGGCGGGGCGGGGCAGGGCGGAGCGGGGGCGAGCGTGGGCGTCTCGGAATGCCCGCCCGCCGAGGGAGGCGCGCAGTCACGAGCGCCCGCAGATGCCATCGCCCGCCGCGCTGTGGGCGAAACGCCCCCTCGCTGGCCAACACTGCCCAGTGGTCCCACTTACATGAAAATTGGCATGTAAATTCTGATAGAACGATCATTAAGAAACGCGTTCGTAACCTAACACAAGCAAACCTGCTGTTATACGTGTGTGGAAATAAGAATTTGAGTTGAGTTGGAATATGAATCGAGTCTACAATTTCGATACCTAACTTTAGTAAGTTACTTATCTGCGAATCCAACGAAAGTGCCCTATCCTTTTTATGTGATTGCACTCAGCACCTTGTGTCCAAATATTTTTATTTCAAAGTAATGGATTATAAATTGTTTACATCTTTAATGATTCATAGCCTGTAAATCTAAAATCTATAAGCACGTACTCCATAACCCAAAGCCTTTCCTCGGTCGTTGTGCTTTCGTGGTGCAATTTTAAGAATAGACCGGCGTCAGTGGCGTTAAGAACATTAAAGATATGTAAAGAAAGTATCTGTGGGTGAGAATAATTTTACATTGATGGTGTTACTGTGAATGCCTGAATTTGGTGAGTGATTCGAAGAAGATACACTCACATCACCAGATGTGTCATTTGAATATACTCTCGTAATTGCATTAGATATGCTTCCCGGACCATGGGACGTAGCTCCTCGCGATGGATATGACTATGAAAAAAAATGATGAAAATGTATGTAATATGATTGTGATACCCTTGCAGCATTCGTCTCTTACGTGCTTAGCTGTATTTCTTAAAACGTTTAGAGCGAGCATTCCTTCAAACATGTCAGTGATGTAAGAATTTTGTGGAACATTTGTGTTAGTACCTAGGTGATCGTCTGGTGTCCAGAGTGACATAGTGCTGACGTGATTTAAGTATTGGGTGGTTGTAAACGCCGGCCTGCGTGGCTAGAGCGTGTGGCGACTCAACCCCTCGGTCTGAAGGGTCGCGCTTTCGAGTCCCGCCGTGGGCATGCTTGTTTGTCCCTTGTCTTTCAGGTATGTGTGTTGTCACGAAAGGACTTGTGAGTCTGCTGACCACAGACCGAGGAGCCCGCAAGTGTGTCACTGTCGAGCGTAAAGATTAATACGTGCCTCCACGAGGGATGTAGTCAGTACGTGGCGCGGGTAGTCAACAGCGACATCCCTTGAAAAATGGAAAAAGTCTCAGCAAGAAAAACATTGAATTGTTTTTTTTTGTTGTCATTTAAGGTCGCATCTGCTACTAGGTCATTAGCGACCACTATTGTGTGACGGTATTGTAACTGTGAGGATGACACGATATTATGATGATGGGGATGTGAAAGGACGACCACAATACAACCATGCCCGAGGCGGGACTCGAACCCGCAAACCCTCGGTTCGAGATCGCTACGGCACTACTACCTTGTATTGAATGATTGTTCATGATAAAAGTGTGACGTGTTTGTGTTTGTGTGTTGCAGCGTGCGACTGCCACCCGATCGGCGCGTCGGGGCGCACGTGCAACCAGACGAGCGGCCAGTGCCCGTGCAAGGACGGCGTCACGGGCGTCACGTGCAACCGCTGCGCCAAGGGCTACCAGCAGAGCCGCTCGCACATCGCGCCCTGCGTCAGTGCGTATGCGCCCCGCGACATTCACGTGCGCCGACACCCAGCTCCCCTCTCCTTAATGTTGGGACCCGGCCCCCGAATGCTGCTTCATTCTGTCCTTTTACCACTCTCTTACAATCTGTATCTTTTTTTTCTTTCGTCCACACATCTTTGCAAACATTGTTTAGTTGGCTGTCCGGATGACGCCGCATCCATGGCAAAGGTTTAACTCGTGCGCAATACATCTCCGCGCATTACGCCATGAGGGAGGTCGCAGAATGGCGGCCGAAACGTCGGCACCTTCGCCACGGACTCGGCGTCACCCGGACAGCCAAGTAAATACTGACTCCGGCCGCGGAAGCCTACGCTCTCTTTGCAAACATCCTTTTATGATCCACTTCACTTATTTCCTCACCTACCAGATATGAAGGGTTTTGGACAGTTGTTAGGTCGCAGCAGGAAGCCTCACTCTTATCACAACTTCACCTCGATTTTCGTCTCCATCTGTATGGTTTATCTGTTTGCTAAATAGTACCCAGTTGTCTTGTTCAAACCACAATGAGAATTCATACAAGCCCCATTTAAACCAAAATCAAGTTATTAATTTTTACGATAAGTGTGTCTGGCTTCCCGTGGCTGGTGTGACTTATCGTATTACTATTCGAAGCCAGTTCCATCGTCTTCGCCTCTTCAGTCGCTATCCTTTTCCTACTCTCATTATCAACTTCTTTTCATTCACTTCCCTTTGTCATTAGCTTTGCTGCTACTATCCTTCATTAATCACCTTCCCAACATCTGATTGTTTCTCCCCTGGTTTCTGACTTTTACCCACAGCTCTTTTTGCCTTATAATGCACAATAGTTTACAATAGTTACACAATATACAATGTGTGTAGTTCCGATGGGGGTAATAAAATTCGTCGAGCGTAAAAATGTCCGTGTTAGTATTTCTATGCAATTGAGTAATTTACGCCATAAAGTTGTAAGGGTAAGGTCTTGTTACTCGCCACTCAAATAAACTATTGATTCATTCTCCACATTTCGATAATCGAATTGTTTTTTCCTTATGCGTTCTCCTTAAAAACGCTCGTCAGTTTTAAAAATATTATTCAGTGACATATCGTATGAAATTTACTGAGCTGTTTCTTAGAGATACAACTCTTTCATTTCATGTTCCTTTATGATTTTTCCTTAACACTTTAAATGAGGGTTGGATCTGTAGAGCAGAATGATGACAATATCGGAGTCCCTTGCATGTGGCATTTTTAGAAACGTTTAAAACGTAGTATAATTTTTGTGAATGATACATTAAAAAGCTTTTAATATTTTATTTGGCAATTATGAATTCACACACACTTCGTTTCTCTGCCAACAAGCCCATTTAGGAGGAATTAGAAATGCTTGAATCAAAGCAGATGCTTATTTGTTCAAGTTTATTTAATTGTCACTGAAATAATGTTTTTGGCTTGTTGTAGTTTGCTAATATACGACGTCTCAAACATTTAAATTCAAATTGATAATTAACCGCACAACAGTTTGAAATTTGGTTTGTGAAAAATATTATCTTGAGAGCTGTAGTATTTTTATGTTCAATGTCAGACCATAACGAGACGATGAAATTATTGGCAGAAATGCAATGTCTGACAAGTATTTGACCTTCCAATTTTGTAAATTTTCAGACTCCGTCATTCTTTGAATGGAGTGCTGAACAATTTATTATGTCGTAAAACGGTTTCTACAGTTGAGAGCTTGTTGTCCAGTTGTCAGACGAAAGTTGAAGCGCTATGGACTTTATGTGGACACATCTAGATACAAGTCAATGGACACCTCTCCGTGGCCCGCCTTGTTTCCCAATTTACATGCGCGATAGCTGCCAGTCCACACATCGGACATCGCCGCAAGTTTAATTTCATTCTCGTTCTTTTTTTTCTTCTTTGTGTCACTACGAGAGTTGTCGCGGCAGTCAGAACGACAGACCATCTCCAAAGTGTTGACTTCGCCTATATTGAACCTTGCTTTCGAGGAGACACGCGTGAAGTCAATAAAAATTCTGGCGTCGCTACTCTGTATCCGTTTCGGGTGTTTGCGAAGACCAACACATCGAACCAACTCCAAGACCTTTTTTTTTTTTTTTTTTTTTGGTGATTAATAAAAGGGAGTGCATGCTTTGCCGAATCTTCTCTCCGAGCAGCTACATGGAAAATGTTCTTGGCCGGTGCCGCGTGCGGTGGCTGCGAGTGGAGGTACTCAGGTCGTGTGTTTCGTTCATTTGCGACCGTGGAGTGTTTGCCGTGCTCTCGCGGCCAATCCGATCGGAGAGGGATCGCGTTGGAAGTAATCCGCGCGGAGGCCGAGGCGTGCTGCGGGCGGGGATCCGAGTGGACGGCAAACAGCGCGCCCGCAAGGTCGCTGGAGGACGCGCCCCGCCGGCTGCACTCCTCGGCACTCGCTCTCACTCCTTCCTCTCCTTTTTGTTCGTGCTTCCTTTTCCGTTTCTTGTTTTTTGTCGCATTCTTCTCAATTTATTTTTCTTTGATTTTTCATCTTTGCCTATTTTTTCTCGTTTTGGGGATTTTCTTCTCCTTCTTCTTTTTCTTTCTTCTTTGTCTTCTTCGTTGCTTTATTCTTCCTCGTCACCTTCTTCCTCTTCGTTATTCGTTGTCTTTATTGTTCGTTGTTCTCTTCGCCGCCTTTTCCCCCCTTCGTTGTCCCCTTCCTCGTCATCTCCTTCCTCGTCGCCTCCTTTCTCGTTGTCTTCTTCTTCTTCGATGTCGTCTTCTTTTCCGTAGTATTTTTCTTCTTCGTTCTCTTCGTCATCTTTTCTTATAGGTAGAGAAGGTTTTTGGCCACTGCTTAATATTATCAGTTCAATGAAGTAAAGAGTACGATTTTTTCAATTTTCAAAATGTAATTTTCCTACCCTGTTGTGTATAAATCTGTAATTTTTGTGACCATTTATTTTGACATCATTAGTACCGTGATATCATTAGTGACGTGAGTGGGAGTAGTAGCATAGTGCATGGGTTTTCTTCAATCATTTAAAAGTTCCATGGGAAGATCGCCAGATTGTATTTATCAATGCTGTGTCAAAATAAAAAAAATACGTGTAGTCAGAAGAGCAGGCTGCAAGATACATATACATTATAAATTAAATATTGCAATCAGAATATTGACTTTATATTATTCCTATTTTTTGCGGCGTGGGATGGAGAAAACGTTGAACACCACCGGCCAAATGTGATTCTAACGCAAGTTTTCTGTATTGTTGCAATTTGCTCTTAAGATCATCTTCCAAGGTGTTTCCAATGGAGCGTTAATGAAGATAAGCTCAAATGGCTTTACTCACGAGCTGTTTAGAATAATATCACATGCTAAGACTTGTTGGCTCTTTCATGAACTCGACCTTTTAAAGCATTCTTATGCATTCAATTACTTGATTACCATTATTTGATAGCAGAAAATACATACTGAATTTCTCGCGTGCTGTTAACTAGCCAGCAACGCATACGACACATTCTGCTAGTATCTGGGTCATTCGATAGAGTTTTAAAATAGACATTTAAAATTTTCCACATTTTCACTGTTCTTTAGAAACATGTCTTTCCATATCCGAGAGAAAAAACAGTTGCAACTGAGTGTGTAATTACACGTCTCATATTCAGCAAAGTTAATTGATCTCCTCTCTCTTCCATCTTTCCAATCACACTAAAGCGCACGTTAGTACTTTTGCTCGCAGCTAATGCAAAATCTAAAATTGCAGCAGTCACAGGCGTGTCCAACATGATAGATTAACGATGGAAGTTTGACGTTAATTAATGATTACTTACTGCTTCGCTTAAAGACCGACAATAAGTTTAAAACAAAACTGACAATGTAATGGGCTGACATCTCATTGATTTAAAATGTGTAGACGTTACAGTCATTCTCTTATTTGGTAAGGCAATAGTGGCGAAAACTCTTACCAAATTATATTTTTTTAATTTCCATGTAAATTTACTTTTTTTTTTGCATTGCGCGTGTCTTTTTCAAAGTTCCTTGAGAATCAAATTTTTCGAGCATGTCGTTTAAATATTTCACTGGTGCAGAAAAGTGTAAAGTTCAGTCCTGCTACTGTAGTTAATTCAAGCTTCTTTGTGTAATTTGTTGCCAATGAATGAATATTTATGCGACCTACACCGCTTTTCATTTTGCCGGACGGCGGAGCAACCTACAAACAAAACACAACCGAAAACGAACAAAAAACTAGAGTACCCAAAACAAGATCTGCTTGTTGACCACTCCTCGAACTGCCATTTTCTCGCATTGTTTTCTTCCTTTCTGGATTATATTAGTTTCTTTTTCCTTTTGCCGAAAATAGAAGTTAATTTTTATGGATTTTGAGTTCTTTCTTCACTGACCAGTCAGGTTTTGTTTTGAGGTCAAAAGACTTACTGCAAAATGTAATTCATATCCTTTTCTAAACAATAATTTATTGTTAATTCCCGAATCTTTAACAACTGCTGAGACGTTTCGGTTAAAAGTTGTCCCAAAGCTATCCCACCTTGTGGGGCTACTTTGTGTCAATTTCTATTTCGTTCTGAAAAGTGTGGGAAAAAATAGTGCAATGAAGGTCACATAGTACATACTTTATTTACATGTTGAGTACAATTTGGTTGGCAGTTTTGAACCCTTTTTGATTAACAAAATACTAAATCTTTCTGCATTTTCCCGAAGGCTAAAGTATGCGTTTTGGCAGGGTACATCCTTTTGGACAATTCGGTTACGTTATTTGGACAGCGTAATGTAGATCTCCAACCTTAAAAGCTCCACTTGTTCTCCACTTGTTCTGCAGGGTCAGTGACGTACAAGACTTCGGTATTAAGAGTCTTAAGGGTTATGAGGTAAGGTATTCTCATACATTTAGTTACAAAAATGTACCAGAATACTGAAGCGTGCATTAAAATGGGGAGGAAAATTACCCGAAGCATTAGAACTAACAAAGGGTTAAAGCAAGGATGTAGTTTATCGCCACTTCTCTTTAATATATATATATATATATATATATATATATATATATATATATATATATATTGAAACACGTAATGTTTCATTATGCTAATTAGAAACATTAGCATAAGAAATTAGAGTTCATTTTGGACTGCGTAGTACGCACGACAGGCGCAACGAACAGCGGTGGGGAGGGGCCAACGGTCGCTGCCGTCGCCGCCGTCGCCACTGCGAGGGTTTCGTGGGAACGTGGATCGGCGGTTGAAAACCGAGCGTGGAGCGGCAGGGAATCCAGCCGTTATGAGAGTTGAAGAGAAGTTGTCGATGACTGCGGACGTGCTGTGAGAGGCTCGTCGCTTCGCACGGACAAAGAAAGCACGCGGCGGGTGTTATAAGATTTAGCCAACGCAAGAGTCATAGATAGACTATGTAGAGGCCGGATAGGTGATATACAGAAGAGATCAGTGCGGGGAGAACAGTAAATCACGCTTATGCTATTTGACGCGGTGAGAATAATACCAGAACTGTGTGTTGCGAAGCTGACGCTGGCACGTGCAGTGACCACGTGTTATGTAGTTACACCAAAACGGTGAAGGATAATTAGAGGGAAGTGCGACGCCGAAGTACCAGGAGCCGGGACCGAGGGATCCGAGCGGCCGCCAGCCGAGGCGACCACTACACCACCAGCCGCCGACTGCGCCAAGCTGCAGCGGAAGTCGGCGACCCCCGCCGGTGCGAGCCGTAATCCAAACAACGGAGGTATTTGTTGGGACCCCAAGGTATGATAAAAACTCATGTTAAATCTGACCTTGGTACCAAGGCAAAGTGTATTGGTGTATTAAATCATGTACATGACAAATTAGTTTGTGAATAAATCATGTTGGTGATTGTACAACATATGATAATTAAATTTCCCAATGCCATATCGACTCCTCATAGGGACCCATTCACGAAAAAGATACCCACCTTTAGTAATTTCTTTGCAGTGAAAGTACCGCCGGTACGGTAGTAGTACCGGAGGTACGTCACAGCTGGCGCCCGAACAGTGTATTGCACTGATAGGTACGTACAGTTGTGGCATTACCAGGTACGTCACAATATATATGGAACAAGCTTTGGAAACCTGGTACACGAAATGTTCTCAAATGGGAGTTCCCATAAATGACAAGTGCTTACATTCTTTGCTTTTTGCAGATGATCAGGTAATTATGGCAGCAGATCGGGAAGATATGGAGTATATGCTTCGCAAATTAAAAGAAGAATACGAAAAATGGGGACTTAAAATCAACCTTAAAAAGACAGAATATTTATGCATATGAGGAGATGCCTCTAATATTAATGTCGCTGAGGACGAGATAGCTAACGTTTCGAAATTTAAATATCTTGGGACTGTAATTACTGACGATGGAAAAATTGATGAAGATATAACTACTAGACTTGCAATGGGGAGGAATGCAATCAAAGCTCTGCATGGCCTTATATGGAATAGTGTTTTAACGCAAGACACAAAACGACACATATTCCACAGTATCGTGGAAAGTATTATATTATATGGAGCAGAAACGAGGCCGTTAACAAAACGCCGTAGAGACAGAATACGGTCGGTAGAGTTCGACTTTATGAGAAGATCTTTGCAGATAACAAGACTGGATAAAATAAGAAACGAAGTGGTGTGGGAAAGAGCTGGGGTTCAAACAACCATAACCAGAAGACTAGAAAATAAAGCTCTTCAATGGTATGGACATGTCCAGAGGATGCGAAATGAGAGATGGCCAAAACAAATTGTAAATTGGATACCTGAAAGAAGACGTAGAAGAGGTAGACCTGGTTTAACCTGGAAGACATATATACATGAAGTAATGGAGGAGAAAGGATTGGAAGAGGGTCAATGGGAGGAACGAGAATTATGGAAATCGAAAACGGCAAACTCTAAGGGGTGGAAACCGTCGAAGAAGAAGAAGAAGAAGAAGAGAGTTATAATATTGCATCCGAGAGGGCTGGACGTCTCCAGTGCATTTTTGTTGGCTCCATTGCGATCTTCGTGAGTGCGTCGGTGATATCAGTCGCTTTTCCGGGGAAAGGCGTGCACTTGAAGTTGACCGCCACAAAACCGTTCTCTTACAAAGTATTTGCACCCTGATTTTTTGAGTTGTTGCTGGTACGTGGGAGCCCCGATGGGGAGATAGCGCAGTGGCAGCCGGCACGAAATTCTATTGATGGAGCCAGTTACTGATGTGACATCGATAAAAACCATCAGTTACCTATCGGTGTTCAAAATTAAAATATCGATGTTAATAAAACATCGATGAACTACCATCGATGTTTTAAAACTGGTTTAGTAATCGCTAAAATAAAATTCGTGGGCAACAAAATGTAATTTTACAGTGACTGTTTATTAATTTATAATGAATATTAAACTGAAAACAAACTAAAATTTATAAGAACAAATAAAAAGACTCCGTGTAAAAGTCCGAGCGCCCACAGTAATCTCAAGAGGTCTGATCTTCCTGAGTTTGCTGCGAAAGGGTACACAAAGATGAGGGGAGACCTTACTCCCACGGTGTACGTCACCTCTCCATGTACGATAGGCAAGGAAGGACATACTAACAACCACGGCATCGGGGTCATCCAATGCGAGAGAGAGTCTGCTCCATGGAGATAGTACCATTAGTGCACTCTATGGAACTGAATGTAAACTACTGCGCCAGTTCGATTGGGGCAGCGTCTCATCCATAAGACACATACAAATCAGTGTTATTTATACAAAGTTAAATGGGCAGAGACGGTGTCAAACACGGTTGAGGAGAGTGCAACGGACAGCATTGAAAGACTAAACGCTTATTCAAATGAATTACTATCAAATGGTACATGGCACAGAAAAAAATAAGAAACGATATTTTTACTGCTTCGCATTCGCTTCTTTTTGCTGATGATCAGATTGTCTTTGCCGCTGATCAGGACGATATGGAGTATATGCTCAGGAAATTAAAGGAAAGCTATGAAAGATGGGGTCTCAAGATTAATCTTAATAAAACTAAATATTTGTGTGTTGGAGGAAAACAAACGGATATTAGAGTGGAGAATGACATCATAGAATCTTGTTCGAAATTTAAATATTTAGGAACATTAATCACGAATGATGGAAAGGTGGATGATGATATCAGCACAAGAATAGGCATGGGTAAAAATGCGACAAGGGCACTCCATGGAATTCTTTGGAATTCGGGTTTAAGTCTGGAAACCAAAAGGAAAATATTTAAGAGTATAGTGGAAAACATATTGTTATATGGAGCGGAAATGTGGCCTTTGACAAAACGTAGGAGAGACAAGATAAGAACAGTAGAACTGGATTATATGAGAAGGTGTCTACAGTTGACCAGACTGGATAGAATTAGAAATGAAGTTGTGTGGGACAGAGCAGGGGTAACTACGTCCATCACAAAAAGACTAGAAAATAAAACACTCCAATGGTATGGTCACGTGCAACGTATGGGGACAGAAAGATGGCCTAGGAAACTCCTACACTGGACACCAGAACGAAGAAGGGTGAGGGGTAGACCCGTTTTGACATGGCAAAGCCTATGTAAGTGAAGCGATGGAAGATAGAAGTCTCCAAAACGAAGACTGGAAGAATAGAGATATATGGAGATCCAGAACGGCAAACTCGTGAGGGTAACAGCCGAAGAAGAAGAAGAAGATATTTTTATACACATTTGTGGTGAAAATATTCATTACCTTCCTTTTTGTGGGTGGTGCTATGGCACTCTGGCACTACCCTACAAGCCACCAATGATAGAGCAGCCTGAGCTTCTGGCACGTTCGAATACTCGCCGAACAAGTTCGTGCTGAGTTCGGGATTGCGAAAAGAAAATTTCCCACTGCTGACATCTGTCTCTTCGTCTTTCATCTCTTCACGGGCAGACGTGTTACGAATGGACTGGAGGATGTGCTCTGCCGTATCTTATGTCCACATGCCTTCGATTAAACGTAGTTACACAAAGATCAAACATTTCTTCATTAAAGTCAACTCATTAACAATTGAGATTAATTACATCTAATAGCTACGTTTCTTCACTCCTGCAAACATTTATTTTGGAAGTTTTAACGAGATCTCCCCTAGCGTATGCAGTGGCTAGCGTATGCAGCTTTAGGTGATAAACATTTTGTGATGTGGCATTTCTGGCAAACCGGAGCGCTGTTTTTCCGGCGTCGTGGATGCGTCACGAGATTTTAAAAACACTAGATTTGAAAATTCACCATAGAACACCTGCAAACAGAAAATAACTCCACTTCATGGTATTTGAAATACTCTTATGAACAGACATTTTTCCAATCCTTTGCTTTCCTTCGTAGTTCTCATTATATTATAAATTTCATATTACTCTTTCGCTTCCATTTTCTTCGTTGTGTGTTCTGTTATAATTCAGCTTCTTTTACACTTTTCTGGTGGAATTCCTGGATCTCTTTCCAAACGTTTTTCTGAACTGAGTTTCCGCGCTTCTTGTTGTCCCTTTTCTCCAGTTTGACACTTTCCTGTTATTTTCGTGTCTTATTTTCTTTCTCTTGTAAATGTACGCTTCCTCCTTATCCTGTTTCTCCTTTTCGTGTTTAATTTCCTGTCTTCTTACAACTCAATTCATTGCTTTTCCGGAACACTGTTGTGTCAAAAAAAATTTGAAGGTAAATTGATCCAAAAAATAACTTTTTTACGTAGAATAAGTCTGTATCTCTGACGTACCAAATACCGCTCGGTGGAATATGGATCGATATTTTAAGGTCGGAGATCGCCATGTATTTTTGTGTAATAATGTTTCCCATATATTCAGTATTGAAAATTCCATTTTAATAAATTACAAAACAAAGAGAAGGGTATCTTTTGATATACCTTGCAAGGTGATATTACTTATCGTCGATTAATGAGAAACAAATAAAGTTGCGTGAAAGTTAAATTGAGTTCTCTCGTCCAAAACAGGTTGTTTGTGTTACAACAGTATTTCGGTGCGGAGCGATGGTTTGTCTCTAGTTTTTCTTCCCTTCCTTTCCGAAACCTGTATTGGTTCGGACGACCGCCCACCGCACGCACGCGCGCGCTCTGTTGCAGAGATCCCCAAGGTGCCGAACGTGATGCAGGCGACGGCCAGCGACAGCGGCGAGGACGGCCCTCCAGGATCCACAGGTTGGTGCCACCCCGCCTCGCCCCGCCCAACCCTTCTCCGTCCCGCTCCGCCCCGCCCCTTCTCACCACGCCCCGCCCCGCCCACTCCCGTCCCGCCCCGGCCAGCCCCACCGAGCCCCTCCCCCCGTCGCACCGCGACACGCCCCACCGTGCTCCGCCGACCAGACCCGACCCGACCAGACCAGACCCGACCCGACCAGACCCGACCCGACCCCACCCGACCCCACCCGACCAGATCCGACCAGACCCGGCCAGACCCGACCAGACCCGACCAGACCCGATCAGACCCGACCAGACCCGATCAGACCCGACCCGGCCAGACTTGACCAGACCCGACTAGAGCCGATCAGACCCGACCAGTGCCGACCAGACCCGACCCGACCAGACCCTACCAGACCCAATCAGACCCGACCCGGCCAGACTTGACCAGACCCGACTAGACCCGACCAGACCCGACCAGACCCGACCAGACCCGACATGTCCCGCGCTCAGCGCGCGACGCGTGGCAAGCTCAGCAAGCGGCAGCGGCGCGTGTAGGTCGCGACGTGAACAGTTGGCAGAATGGCGCTGACAAACCCTCGGGTGTTGTTTCTTTGTGAGAGTTCGCATTTGCAGGAGGAAACTTCTAGGCGTGGGCGAAGTGAGTGGATGAATGAAGTGTGTTCGGGTGACATGAGCCCAGGGAATGTATGAGCTATAGTAAAATAAACGTCTGCTCACTGAATGAGTCCATTGCCTATTCTACTTCTTCTCACAACGTGTTAATAACACCTCCGTTAAGGAGATGTTTGTGCCTGTATTTCCGAATCAGTGGTCTGCAGATCTTCATTCACAGAACTAGTAAAGTGCTGCTGATCGGTGCCTAAGGCTGCTCGCGTGCGTTCTCGCTCATTCGCGAAAACTATAAATGTTACAACAGCACATACTTTCTCACGGTATTTTTAACTTTTTCAATTTTCGAAAACTCCGAGAGATCAAAAAAACTGACACGTGCACCATTATTATTATTATTATTATTATTATTATTATTATTATTATTATTATTACAAGAGTATTTTTTCTAATGGAGAAAAAATCAGTGGTTTTTGAGAATTTTTTAAAAATTGCCTTTATCTCATGAAAAAATACGTGAAAACCCTTTCTGTTTTTAAAAATGTATACGTGATCTTATTTAAAGAACTAATTTTTTAGAAAATATTTCATTATTTTCAATATTATATTCATTTTAATATTTCATAAAAATATCTCTATTGTCAATTGCAATGTTAATTTTGTAACTTACGAAAATACAGGGAGTTCACCGGTTTTTCGGTATCGAATATCCACAAATCGTGAATTTTAACTAAACGAGTTAAGATGAAGGGATTTACTACAAATAGAAATCAAGATTCATCCACATTTTTGGTATCCCACAGTACGAGTTTTTCTTTCGAAAAATTGTCACTTTTCGCTGCAGAATTAGAATCCACACTCTTCTAAACCTCGTCTTCCCATGCCGCTCTGCCTCGCTTGCTTTGTGCGCATCTTCCGAGATATGCATGGTTTTGTTCTTATCGCGTCTCGATGTATCTCGGCCTGTCTATTTCTACCCCACACAACGCAATCCGAGCGGCTTGCGGTGTCAGCGCCACAGACATGATGGAGTTTGTGTAGAGCACAGAGCAAAACGATATGAAGCGACGATATGAAACGATATGAAGCGTGAAGGGTAAAGGCGCTTTTCGCACTTTCATTCTAAGTATTCGTTATGAACTGTGACGACTGAGTGTGATAATGTTACATCCTCTCTATTCTAATTTGTTCGACTCGAGCTGCCCATCAACCACTGATTTGTGTACATCTGCATGAGCAGTGAAGAAGTGGTTAAATAAAATGTCCCTACTTTTCGAGCCACGACTTAGCTCATCTCATTACTGATGACGTATTTACATGAATAATTAAAATGAAGTCAACATCGGCATTGTAATGTTGGAAAATTACTGATTTTGTGGTAGATTTTACTCAATTTAATACGTAACTCCGGTTTCATACAAGTGTGTAAACTTTAAAAGTTATTATTGATATTGTTAATTAATATTCAAATGAATGCCAGCCAACGTGATGTATCATGGAAATATAGAGATAGTAGCTCATTTGCTGTCATTCTTCGAGGTTAGGAGTGGTTTTAAGGAATTATTTAATTCGTTTCGATATCGTCTCTACTCATAATATTGTATGGATCGATACAAACCATACTCAGTTGCGTGTGAAAATATTAAAATGAATTCCCATAATAAGAGGTCAAACGTCAATATAATGCACGTCAAAGGAAAGCATACAGCTCACTTTCAATAAAAATGTAAGTTCCCGAGCTATTCACTTTTTAATCTTTCAATTAAATTTGTCATTGTTACTTTTCAATGAAACTCATGCTAATAAGACGTTTGCCAATAGGATATTTGAATTTAACTTTCCTCAACATTATACAGAGTATTGCATAATATTTGCTCCTGAACACCGCTATGGATTTTAGTAATATTTCTAACTTCGGGGAAACTTCGTGCATAGAGCCAATCCCAGAAATAATCTGCCAAAGAGGGCAGCATAGAGGGAGCATCAAATACTTTACGGATACTTGTATAAAAGAAAATTTTGAGATTACGAGTAAAATATTTAAATTAAGCAGATTGTACAGGTATGGATAATTGGAAAAAGGAATAGTTAGAATTAAGTAGTTATAAAAGATTTATCAACCACAAGAAGTTGTAAAGCAATGTTATACCTGTTAAATAAAAAAATTGTTTCATGGAAAAGATTCATTTTCAATAATTGTTAATTTTTTCTACTAAAAAATATCCACGATAAGACCATATATTTTTTACAATTGTAATGTTATTTAATGTAATTGAAACTCTAATGGTGTCACGTATTCAATCTTACATCACGGGAATGTGCACGGCATCCCCCTTTTGATCTGTCCTTGACGGAGGAGCTGGAAATGCACATTTTGTCCAAGTCGCAGGTTGATAAACGAACAGATTTAATTGCAAAACATCATAACAACATAAATTGCATTGACAACATAAATTGCTACAAAGACTCTTTGGGTTGTTTTATTTTCACTTTGTAAATAACGCTCAAGATTCATAGTACGAATTCAATTTTAGGCAGCAATATCTCGTTCGTAACTTATGCATCACGAAAGGCGTATTAAAGCAGCCCTTAAAACCGATTAACTTTTAGAGCGTATTAAAGATGCTACTAGCCATATTGTGCTTTACATGGCGCAAGACTGTTAAATTTGTATCTTTGTGGCTTTTATAACAATAAATATATTAATACCAATCCAATAAATATATTAATACTAGATAAGTTTAAGATAACAATAAAAGAATACTTTTGAACAAATGCAACTCAATTTCAAAGATTAAAGTTTATAAACTGCAAAAACGAGTAAAAGAAGTGGAAATGCTAAATATTGTTGACGAGGAAAAGAAGAATAAACAAAAAAGAGAGGGCGTGGGAATGAAAATGAAATGATTAATGATTCGTTATGCATTCTACGCCAACTGTAACTAAGACTAACGTTGAGTGAATTTCGTAGAAGGACCGACCAAGAAATAAGAGAAACTCCTTGCAGCTGCAATGACAGAGCAATAAAATTATGATAAACAACAAAACGAAGAATGACACATTGTAGGGTCGTAAGTGATATAAATGTTTTCATAAATACACCCAACCCACGAATATTTAGTGAACTCTGACATGAAAAGATGAATTGCGTGGAAAGAAACGGCGTGTTTTTACCAGCCACGCACCGTAAGGATTGGAACTGGCTTGATGTCCAATAGTATGAAGTGTCAGAAAATGTTAGTAAATTTTACTTTACGAGAGCGCCCATCGCTTTATTGCAGTGTTTATTACGCTGTGTATCTCAATACGTAACCATGGAACAATTAGTACAAATATGACCATTTTTACGTAAGTAATAACTATTTTTAAGTGGTCGAATACTTTTTAATATTGATATATATAAAATGTATTTACAATAATCTAAAAATTCGAAAATTAAATGTCATGAGTAACGATGCCATCGGTAATAAAAATAGATTTCTAAAATGAAGCACATTTAATGAAGCACTGAAATTTCGCGAAAAGCAACAATTTTGGAAATCTAAACTAAACGAGAATAAGAAATGCTCCTGACAGATGGCAGTGAAAACTTGTATAATTTGTATGTTCCATGCAGACATAAAAGACCATTTAAACTCATGTTTGAACTCGTAAATCTTTTGTGTAGCTTTCGATAACAGGACAAAGAGATAATGAAACTGTCCCAAATCAGGCCCCATAGTTGCGTGGACTGGCTTGATGGGAATTGACGGTCCCGGTGCCGTAGAAATTGTAATTCGCAGACATGTGAAATGAATGAACTTACATACGGCAGAAGGCAAAAATAAATCGCCATCGTGCCTGCCCAGAAAGGAGCAGAGTGTATGAGTGAGCATTGACACTGTGTGTGTCAGCTACTTAGGTCATTAATCCCGTAAGTATGGTCTCCCGGGAGGTCGCTGTGTTCCGACGTCAACGTACGTCGGCTTGCGGATGCCCCCCCCCCCCCTGCCGGTATCTTCCTCACATTGCCCTAGCCGGGGCCAACTCTCAGCTTGCGATGAGTGGATATGTCGAGCTTGTAAGAGTGTTTAAATAGGGAGGATGGATCAAGCATGTGGAAGGAAATTTCACAAACAATCCGTGGTTCATTTGCTGAGGCACTGCTTCGGAATTCGCCTGGAAATGATGGGAAAGCACAAAAAATGACCAACTAGAATTACCGCGAGAGAATTAGAAAAACACCGCAGAATTCTTCTCCAGGCAGTGATTGAATTTGGCTTAGTGTCGAAAATCCGCTGGCGTCGGGCTGCAAACTTAGATCTTGCAGGAATGGGGCGGGCCTCTCCCGTCGCGTGTGTTAAGAAATGACGCTGGCACTCACCAATTAGCGCAGTGCGTTGACCGGCAGTGATTGCATTTGGCTTAGTGTCGAAAATCCGCTGGCGTCGGGGCTGCAATCCTAGGTCTTGCAAGAATGGGGCGGGCCTCTCCCGTCGCGTGCGTTCAGAACTGACGCTGGCGCTCACCAATCAGCGCAGTGCGTTGAACGACAGTGATTGAATTTGGCTTAGTGTCGAAAACCCGCTGGCGTCGGTCTGCTAGCCTAGGTCTTGCAGGAATGGGGCGGGCCTCACATTTTACGCGTGCGTTCGGAAATGACGCTGGCACTCACCAATTAGCGCAGTGCGTTGACCGGCAGTGATTGCATTTGGCTTAGTGTCGAAAATCCGCTGGCGATGGGGCTGCATGCCTAGGTCGTGCAGGAATGGGGCGGGTCTCTCCCGTCGCGTGCGTTCAGAACTGACGCTGGCGCTCACCAATCAGCGCAGTGCGTTGAACGACAGTGATTGAATTTGGCTTAGTGTCGAAAACCCGCTGGCGTCGGTCTGCTAGCCTAGGTCTTGCAGGAATGGGGCGGGCCTCACATTTTACGCGTGCGTTCGGAAATGACGCTGGCACTCACCAATTAGCGCAGTGCGTTGACCGGCAGTGATTGCATTTGGCTTAGTGTCGAAAATCCGCTGGCGTTGGGGCTGCATGCCTAGGTCGTGCAGGAATGGGGCGGGTCTCTCCCGTCGCGTGCGTTCAGAACTGACGCTGGCGCTCACCAATCAGCGCAGTGCGTTGAACGGCAGTGATTGAATTTGGCTTAGTGTCGAAAATCCGCTGGCGTCGGGCTGCAAGCCTTGGTGTTGCAGGAATGGGGCGGGCCTCTCCTGTCGCGTGCGTTCAGAACTGACGTGGCGCTCACCAATCAGCGCAGTGCGTTGAACGGCAGTGATTGAATTTGGCTTAGTGTCGAAAATCCGCTGTCGTCGGGCTGCTAGCCTAGGTCTTGCAGGAATGTGGCGGGCCTCTCCCGTCGCGTGCGTTCAGAAATGACGCTGTCATTCACCAGCGCAGTGCGTTGAACGGAAGAGATTGAATTTGGCTTAGTGTCGAAAATGCGCTGGCGTCGGGCTGCAAGCCTAGGTCGTGCAGGAATGGAGCGGGCCTCTCCCGTCGCGTGCGTTCAGAACTGACGCTTGCGCTCACCAATCAGCGCAGTGCGTTGAACGGCAGTGATTGAATTTGGCTTAGTGTCGAAAATCCGCTGGCGTCGGGCTGCTAGCCTACGTCTTGCAGGAATGTGGCGGGCCTCTCCCGTCGCGTGCGTTCAGAAATGACGCTGTCACTCACCAGCGCAGTGCGTTGAACGGAAGAGATTGAATTTGGCTTAGTGTCGAAAATCCGCTGCCGTCGGGGCTGCAAGCCTTGGTCTTGCAGGAATGGGGCGGGCCTCTCCCGTCGCGTGCGTTCAGAAATGACGCTGGCACTCACCAATCAGCGCAGCGCGTTGAACGGCAGTGATTGAATTTGGCTTAGTGTCGAAAATCCGCTGCCGTCGGGGCTGCAAGCCTTGGTCTTGCAGGAATGGGGCGGGCCTCTCCCGTCGCGTGCGTGCAGAAATGACAGTGTGTTGAACGGCCGGGGCGCGCGCTTGCGCTGTTGCAGACCGGGAGCAGTGCGGCAAGTGCAGCGCCGGGACCCGGCGCCTCAACCTCATCAAGTTCTGCCGGCGAGACTATGGTGAGTACCCTGCGCGCCATTTCCTGCTCTGCAGCGGCGTTCTTTTTATCCTCTACCAAAGAACCAATTGCAATTGTTTTGCTCCTCTTTCAAAAGTACTAGTGTTTGGTATGCAAAAGATATTTCATTAAAAGTGTATTGTCGAAACATTTAACATTCCAGAATCGGAGGTCTCCCGGGAATAAGGGTATAACCCCAAAAAATGGCGAAAATGGGGTGTAAGTCGGATTAGGGATAAACCAATATTCTTTGTGGCGAGCTCCTACTGGCAAGGGCAATAATTCGGTAGTTATTAATAGCCTAATAATGCACGTCTCAAAAAAAAAAAAAAAAAAAAAAAAAAAAAAAAAAAAAAAAAAAAGATGTACGATGTATCAGTCAAGAAATCCGACTCTTCAGTCAATGGTCTGTAACTTGGCGTTTTAAATCACATTAATGAATGCTGTAGGCATAAAATAAATTTTAGATAACTCTAAGGTCCAGGAAAGAAAATGCCTCAAAGATCTTGGAAAAATATACTTCGAGAAAGTGCTCTATCAAACGAGCAAAACAGGTGCTACCGAGGTGGGCGGATTGAGGGTGTAACATCACTAACGAAGTGTGTAGAGTAACGAAAACATCGAATACTACTTTATTAATGCTTCATCTTTTAATTCGCAGTGCAATTTTTGTAAATGTAAATATGAAAGTTGCAAAGTTTCTAACCATCAATGCCCACAGTTGTCTAAATTTGTGATTTTTACTTTCCTGTAACCTACAGTATAGTGAGGAAACGATTAGAAATCTAAACCGAACGATCTCGAATTTTTCATCTTAAAATTCGTGTTTACTGTTCTATTGAAATGTGACTTTGCATCTATGCGAGGATTAATGTCTTTTATTTTTTGCGTATACCCTAGTGTTTTTATTGCCTTCGTTATGGAGTTCGATATACACTGGAAAACGTACCTGGATCGAGAGGAACGTGACTACGAGAAAAATGTGAAAACAGTTGAATGATGTGACATGATCTCTTATGGAGGGAATTATGGAAGGGAAATGTGAAAAGAGAAACCAAGACAAGTTAACATCTAGTTAATTAGTAAAGCTAAATCAATAAAATTCGGTAAAAATAATCGTATATGTTGTCGCCCGAGTGCATAAATAAATATTGGTGCGGTTTTAAAGGTAGCTAAGATTGGGAGGCGAGGAGATGGACTCAATTTTGGACACGAAAATAGGAATGCCTGGGTATATGAATGGCTGGACACACAGCGATGGAAGTATGTGTCACGCATAACTTTTTGTCAGATAGGAAGCTTTTGAGCTGAAACTTGGTAGTCACGCCAGGAGGAAAAGTCTAGAAGCGGGAATCAATAGCTATTTCAGTATGCAACACTGTGCGTGGTGGCATGCAAGTGCGTGAATAAGTATTTAAGTTGACATTTTACTTCACTTGAAATCGTTTTAAGTATTTTGAGGGAACTATAATTTCATTCACTTCGAAATTAGGCATACATTGATTTAATTTTGTAAACAACGATGATTCATGCTTTTTTCTTCTGTAACACGTAAACTATTATAGTAAGGTAAACATACGTATAAATAATCATGAAATGTAAATATCCCTTGAATACAGTTGAATTCTCGCTTATACCCATGTATTCACTAATGTATTTTATGAAATATATCGTACAAACAATTTAGTCTTCCTATTGTAAAAATGTGTTGCCAGTTACATCATTCCAGGCAGCTCTTCAATGAGAGAAACAAGAGAAGTTATCCTCCACAAACATTTTCAATATTTATAAATGCTATTCACCAAATGTTATGCATGTTGCAAGCCTTTTCCCATATCATCACGCGGTAGAATGAGAGACAGTGAGTGAGCGTGTGTGTGTGTGTGTGTGTGTGTGTGTGAGTGAGTGAGAGAGAGAGAGAGAGAGAGAGAGAGAGAGAGAGAGAGAGCGAAAATGAAAGAAAAAAATAAAGATGTTTGCATTATTCTGTATAATATTTGAAACATTTGTGAATATTCAATTTTTTGTAAAAAATAACTTCTATTTCCCTTGTATAATATGTATTTCCACAATATTTCTGCGGTAAACACAGATTTTAATGGGCAATTAATTACGATTTTCGAACTGCTTAGCGGTGTGCTTTTACGTATTTTCTGTGATTCTCCTGGAATTCCCTATCAATCCGAAAGCGCCGAACAAGAGTTTGGAAAAAATACTTACGAACACAGAGTGCTGTTCATAGGGAAGTGGGTTTTATTTGGTGGGACGTTTTTAATGCTGCAATTCTGATTTTCTCTCTTAAAAAACCAGGTCACGGATTCCTTAGGATATTACATTGAATCCGTAGTCAATAATTGGGGTAATGATCTAATACAAAGTAAAAAGAACCTTCCGTGTACAAAACAATCATTGAATGAATATTGCGATGGTATTTTAGATTGTATTAAAATGGGTTACTATATGATACACAGTGCAATATTTTTAGCGAATGATCAATTCTGTTTCATTCCGTAACCATTTACTACTTTTTACTATTACCCAGCGGGAGGTTGGTCGAGCGACTCGAAGAATTGCTTTTCGTGTTAATTAATAATATTCCAATTTATCTTCTCTATAGGACTAGGATGTCTGTAGGACGTTTCCCACCCTGGAAAAGTCTTAACTTGTTGCAACACCTTACTTTCTTTCGCCAGTCACCCCAACCTTCGCGCCGATGCGGCTCGTAAGCGCGTTTAGAACGCATGTTCAGTATTTAATCTCTGACCTGTGTAGCTCGTAAGCATATCTGCTGGCTGCGAACAAGTATATTCTCAATGTAGGAGGTCGAGAATGATGACTTTTTGTCAATGAACATACGGTGACAAATCTCATAGAACATAATACCTCATATAAGTTACATTTATGTGATGCTGAACATCGTACTCGCGTGCCACGCCGCCAACTCATCACGCACTGGTGTTGGGAGGAACATGAAATATCTTTGACTGCGACTTAGGTCGTCTACTTATGTCGCGGCAAAGTGTACCTGCCAAAAACTAGTGCAGTTTATTTGCATAAGTGATCATATTCGACTTCAATGTATCGTAGAAGTTTATAACATTTAATCTAAATGCCCAGTTGATTTGCACAAATGATCATCTTCGACCTCAATATGTCCTAGAAGTTTATAAGATCTTATCTAAATGTCCAGTTCATTTGCACAAATGATCGCCTTCGACCTGAATATATCGTAGAAGTTTGTAACATTTAATCTAAATGTTCGGTTCATTTGCACAAATGATCATCTTCGACCTCAATATATCGTAGAAGTTTATAACATGTAATATAAATGTCCAGTTCATTTGCACAAATGTTCATCTTTGACCTTAATATATCGTAGAAGTTTGTAACATTTAATCTAAATGTCCAGTTTATTTGCACAAATGCTCTTCGACCTCAATACATCGTAGAAGTTTATAACATTTAATCTAAATGCCCAGTTCATTTGCACAAGTGATCATCTTCGACCTCAATATATCGTAGAAGTTTGTAACATTTACTCTAAATGTCGAATGTCCTGCTGGCAATGGCCCGGGCGCGCGTGTTGCAGCGGTGCTGGCGCGCGTGGTGGCGCGCGAGGCGGCCGGCGACTGGGTGCGCTTCTCGGCCACCGTGCAGCAGGTGTTCAAGCGCGCTCGCGAGTCGCGGCTGCGGCGCGGCGCGCTCGACCTCTGGGTGCACGCGCACGACCTCGCCTGCAAGTGCCCCAAGGTCAAGGCCACCAAGTGAGTACGCCTGGCCCGCTCGACGGCACGGCGGCATTGACTGGCGTTTTCGCCCCATCGTCGCCCCTTTACAAGTCACTTACTTCCATTCACTTTTTTCTCTTTCTCGTAGTTTACATGATCTTTATACTCCTTTTCGATCACTTTTATTTATTTTCCATTCATGCTTATATTCATTCAGGACTGCCATCATTCTGTACGCTCACTTTTACACTCATGTAACCTTTCACGGCCTTCCACCTTTGTGCCTCTCGCCATTCCACCGTTTCCCTGTGTCATGACATCTTCCTACCACATCTTGACTCATTCTTAAACATCATCTTTCTTTGCAGTAATATTATTATTGCATGCTTACAAGCACTGATTTATACGTTTATCCTCTATCGTGCCCATTGTCGCATATGGCTCATTCTCACACGCACGCGCCCCTTCTCGCACGCGTTCCTTTTCGGCCACGTACGTTCTAGCGTACGCATATCCTCGCTCACACCCAATCTCGCTCATGCCGATTCTGCTTCACGCCCATTCTGATCAAGTCCAATCTCGCACACCCCATTCTCGCTCCAACCCAATGTCGCCCATGCCCATCCTCTCTCACCCAAGTTCTCGCTCACGTCCATTCTCGCTCCAACCCAATGTCGCTCACGCCCATTCTCTTTCACCCCCGTTCTCGCACGCGCCCATTCTCTCTCACCCCCGTTCTCGCTCACGCCCATTCTCGCTCCAACCCAATCTCGCGCATGTCCATTCTCGACCACGCCCATTCTCTCTCACCCCCGTTCTCGCACGCGCCCATTCTCTCTCACCCCCGTTCTCGCTCACGCCCATTCTCGCTCCAACCCAATCTCGCGCATGTCCATTCTCGACCACGCCCATTCTCTCTCACCCCCGTTCTCGCACGCCCCTATTCTCTCTCACCCCCGTTCTCGCTCACGCCCATTCTCGTTCCAACCCAATCTCGCCCACGCCCATTCTCTCTCACCCCCAGTCTCGCTCACGTCCATTCTCGCTCCAACCCAATCTCGCACCCGCCCGTCCACCCCCACTTTGAAGCGTGATCGCCGCGTGTGCGCAGGACGTACCTGGTGCTGGGCCGCGAGGCGGAGGGCGGCCGGCCGGGGCTGACGCTCAGCCCGCGCTCCATCGTCATCGAGTGGCGCGACGAGTGGCGCCGGCGCATGCGCCGCTTCCAGCAGCGCGCGCGCGACTGCCCGTAGGCGGCGCCCGGCCCCGCCCGCGCCGCCCGCGCCGCCAGCGCCCCACTCGCCCTCCGCCCCCCGCTGCAGCGACGCCGGCGTCTCCGAGGACGACCCTCGCCGATCATCGCAGACGGCGTCCTCGAAACTCGCTCTGCGATGGAAGTGGTTGCCTCCTCCGACGACGTCGTTCTCGATGGTCCACTGGCGTTTTGGGCTTCTAGAGAAGATATCTTCGGTTACGTCGTGATGTACGACGTGATTCCCCTAGCGACATTTCGCGACGTCCTCGTCATCACTATTGTCAAAGTCACTTTATGTAAATGTCGTTCTGCTGCCAAGTTATTGTTACCATCCTCTTTGCGTTTTATAAAAAAATAGCTTGCTTCTGTGGAGTCGTGGACGTCGCTAAAAGGCTTGCATGGTTGAGCGATGTTATGTGTCAACGTCGATATGAAAGAATCTCGTATCTCACGAAGTCCAGGCTTCGTTTGGCAGTGCACGCGTTTAACTGTGCCACCTACGCTCCCCTGGCGACGTTGAAGGTAGATTAATGCGCGCCATCAATTTTTCGTGCAGTGTAAAACATTGGATTTTTGCATAAATTCCTCATCAGAAGACGACGATTACAAAATATTAGTCATATTTATGCCCTCCAAATGTGTTTTCTGGGCACCAACCGTCAGGTCTGCGGCGAAAACAAGTTAACATCCTCTGTATTATAAACTCAAAGAATATTAAACCAAAGGCCTTTCTATGGCGTTTGAAACAGTGCTTCACACATACGGTTGACATCGTTCCGGAGTGTGGAGTTTGCGTAGTAGACTGAAATCCGGGTGGCAATCTTGCTGCTCCTGTAAGTCGCGTGAACGGACGACTTTCTGTAGCTACCAATTGTTGTGTCTGTGTTCTTCATTGTAGTTGGAACTGATAAATAGAATCAACTGTACATGAAAGAGATCTTGGTTTACAGGGCTTACCAAACGTCAACCACCTTGTGGTCAACAGAGCCAGGGGCCGTTGAGGCTAACATTCATCCCCGGAAAATGCGAGTTCCTGATGGAAGGAATTTTGTTACGTGATGTGAAACATATTTGGAAGAGAGTAAATGCAATTTGACCTCTGTCCAAATGTTGTTTCAAGATTCTTATTCTTTGGCCAGTTCAATAATTTGAGTTACTCTGACAGGGCATCACGATCCAGGGAGACAAACTCGAATCCCTGAATGTTTAAATCAAGTCGTAAATAAACAGAAAAACTAGACGTAGAACTGAAACTCAGTGGCATTGATGATTTTTCGTATTAGGTGAAATGTACGGAGAAAAAATGGGTAGTGAAGATTTTTCAAAATATCTTACAGGAGATAAGCCTTTCGAAATTATTTGTGACTTTGATCTTGAAATACTCAATGCATTTGAAAATTATCAGATGACATGTTTATATTTAAAAATTCTCATACTAGATTTCCTCGAAATAGTTATAATTTTGTTGTTATATAATCCTATTCCTCCATCAACCATTTTATAAGCTCGAATCACACTTTTGTATAATGTCTAATGCAACGTAATTCTTCTCAATATTCATTTTTTTGATTTTCCGTGATTATAAATCTTTATTGAACAATATGTTTAAACCCAATAGTAAATTTCACCCGATTCAAATGATAGTGATTATTATGAAGTTCTGATATAGTGTCTTCACATTCGGTCAGAACTATAGTAGACTATAGTAGATACTACTACTAGTACTACTACTATTACTACTACTACTACAAATACAACAACAACTACTACTACTACTACAATTACTACTACAACTACTACTACAACTGCTACAAGTACTGCTACAGCAACAACAACTACTACTTCTACTACTACTACTACTACTACTGCTACTACTACTACTACTAGTGGGCAGCCATAACCATGTTTGTTCAAGAGGCAGTTATGTTCCCGATGGTAAAAAAACCTTGTGCATCTTGGTGAGTGAACACTTGTATTTTATTCAAGACAATATAAAAAATAACGTCACATAAAAAATAACGATATTTATATTGTTAAAATGAAATATATTTATTTGCAAGTTCAATGTGGATTTTATAATAATACTTTTGATCTATTACAAAAATTGATTTAAACTGTTTAAAACAGAGCAATTTTCTTTTTTAATCAATCTGCGGTATATATTCAAATTCATAATATCATTTATTTTAATGATATTGGTAATATTTTGTATCATACCGCTAAAGGTTAAATAAAATTAGTAAGATTCCGTTTTGTGCGTTGAATGATTCAACTCTTGTCATAAATAAAATTGAAATTCTTTATAAAAACGTATTCATTTAAATATCCGTACTGACTGTACGAAGCTGCACGTACAGTACTTTTTTCCTCCAGGAACTCGCAAAATAGAATCAGCATGTTAAGCGTCCAGGTTGTAAGAAAATTGTAAAAATTATTGCCAAAAAACTGTCTAATATTTGCTTTGAACGTACCTGCTGTAGATCTTGTCTGTGCTCTAGAAACGTAATAATAGCTAGACTATAAAAAAAATTGTCTGTGTATATATTCAACGAGAATGTACTGTTTTACTGAAAAAACTGACGTTCTTTACTCTTCAGTAATATCAGCATTTTTCTTAAACCTGGATAAGCTTTTGCAGTTAGAGCACTTACCAAGGAAATCTTTAGGTATGTGAATACGCAGAGAGTAAGCAAGCCTCAAAGGTGCTACTTTCAAATGTGCTGTATTTGTAGTATGGTTTTTGGAAGCAAGACTCGACCAACTCAGTAATGCGCATTCTCGAGAAAAGGAGTCTGCATCTAAAAATGTACATACGTATTAATCAGAATTTGCATATCTCCAGTGCCTGCACAAAAAATATTAATATCAAGCAATCTAATGCAGTAGAGCTCAACCATAGATTTTTATCTATTGGCAATACCCAAGAGTTTTTGTAAAATTACAATTTTTAAAATTCAAGAATTTGGTCCGTGAAAATATTTTAATATTGTCAAACATACTAGCATATACTAAGAACGTGCAGAGCAAGGTATACAGTAGGCTTGCTTCCGGGAATCTTGAGCCAAAAAAGTCACAGTATTAAATGTATAATGCCGAGTAACAGAGGCTGTTTTGCATATCTGTATGCTGACAAGAACTGATGTATTTATCTCATTATTGAATATCTAATTTATTATTTCAGCCTAGTTATTGTATTTATTAAAACAAGTTGGAGGTCGGCATAAAGTCATATGTGACGTCTGTAAATGACACCACGAACTACCAGTGCGAATTTTTACCATATTTTGAAACAATTTTGAACTTCAGTGATTATCATGAATCTATATTGAATTAACCATTACTACTCTGTATTTCCTACTTAATGCATGATCCCAAAGTTTATTTTATTGGCAGAGGTATGAAAACACCCGAAATTTGTAATATGTATATCTTAACATTTCTGGTGTCATTTTAGACTATCAATCAGTGACTATCAATTTGGCCATCATAGACTGTTCTTTATATTGTTTATATATTGTGTGTCATGTTCAGACAAGTGTTATGAGACACGATTTTTATGGTTGAAATTAATAAGTGGGAAGAAATTACTTTAGGAGAAATTAAAGTCTTCATAAGACAAATTATGGTTTCTAAAAGGAAGATACCCTCCATAGAAGCTTTAGGAATTGGTGCCAAGGAAAATGCCCAGAAGATAACTAGCACTGTGGATGAAACTAGCAAGTGAGTTATGTGAAATTCTTGTGAGAATGGTGGAGGAAAGTTACCATATACACGACGTAGGAAATGAAGTATCGAACTTATGGCTTTGTAAGAAAGAATAATAATATTCGAACGCCCGCAATTTAAGCAAAAACGGGATGTTCTTTACTTCGGCATTTTTCACCTTGTACTTGAGACTAAACTGCATATGCAAAATATTGACTGGCGTTATTGCATATTTTGCAGAGTTGTCTGTCTTCTTGATGGTTCATGCTTATCTACCTATTGAATCCAAACCGAGCATATTCGTGTTTGGTCATGTGTAGAATTAAGAAACAAGTGTATTTCGTAATATATTTCTTACTGTATTATATTTAAAACTGTGATCTTACATATTTTATAATTTTGTTACTAATTTATTACACAGAGAATTAATACTGTATTAAGTGTCGTATTTTGTACATTTCTCAATGAATCAGTTTAGTTACTACGGGTCGGAATAGTACAGGCTCTGAACAATTATTATGAACACCCTCCGTTCAAGGCGAAGTGTGTACTTTATTCATTTTCAGAAGAAGAAGAACGCTCATTGTATGGTTTAATCAGAATAGTAAAGAGTCTGCACATTTCCAATATTTAGTGCGTATTAAGTTTATTTTTCAGTTAAACGCAAGTTCTGGTGTTAAATATTTAATGTATCGTTGATCGTCAAAATCAAGATTTTTGTCACATTTTCCGAATATCTGCTGTTCTCTCTATAATATGCTGTAATATATAATTATTGAAACTAATACCTTAAAACAATGAACAATTTACGAAATTAGTTAAATTAAGTTGTGCTCATACTAATTTTACAGGGACTGAACTTTAATGACTTTACGTATTTCTGTAACAGAAGTGATAGACTAGCAATCTGAGGAGTTACTGGAAAGCTTATCCATTGCACTACATTTCTGAGGAAATATTTGATAATTATGTTCATTAATATTTATTGTATGTTTTGTTAAATTTAATGATTCCTAGATACTTGCATATCCAGGGTGGTATGGTAGCAGCATTGCTTTCTGTTCTTTTCGAAACTTCAGTAGCTCCATAACCGAATAAACACCGATAAAACAACCCACACTAATTCGTGTTCACGTAGCTTCCTGAGAACTCGTATTTTACACATTGTGAACAGCAGGGGGAGTACCAGTATATTATTTTCATTATATATGACAGTTTTTAAAATGTTGCTTCAAAATAAAAGTGGAAGAATCTCTTCTAGATGGTAAAAAAAGAGTTTCAAGATGGCAAATTCAAATATTCGTGTTAAGTTGTACAACTAATATGGAACATTTTGCGACTAAAAGGGCCATATGTACACCAAAACGGAAATAATAAAACATTGATGTGTTTTTTTTCTATTAAAGATACTTTCCTTTTCGTTGCAAATTAAATACAATGTAAAAAGCTCAAAAATAATCTCAGCTACTCCACACATTTGTAGAATTATCGTGAATACTCTTCGGGAAGGTCCAGCTGTCAGCCGTACAGATTTGCATTTGCCCTCGCAAAATTGGTTAAATCATATGCAATAAACTTGTTTTTGAATTGTATTTTCTTATCCAATATTTATTATAAATTTTATTTGATAACTGATTTCTCAGCTTTTTTATTGTTTTACAATACATCTCTAGGCCAAGAGTACATTTGATGTTGGGTATTGCCACGTCACTAAAATATTTGAGTTTTGGTTTAATTATGTCATTGCATTGTTTTCAGATATTTTTTTAAAATCATCTTTTTTACTCCATATATTTACATAAATTAAAATTTCGTTATTCCAAATTTTACGATTTTTACTATAAATTATGTTTTAATATGTTGAGTCATTAGTACCTTCTTTCGCTTCAGTAAGTCTATTGCAAATAAGAGGGCAGAAAATCATGATGTCCATAGGCGCTTGCGTTGTAATTCGCACAAATATAAAAAAAAATTCTATTTTTTGTGATTCAGAATGTTTGGCATCTGGTCATTCATACAAACTGCTGATTCTGAAATTTTTCTAATTATCTTCGTCGAAAATGAATATTTCTTAAATGTCACCTACAAATTACAGATAAGTTTAAAAAAAAAACACATATTTTTGGCTTCTTTTTCATATTTTTCAGAAATTGTATTATGTTAAATTGAATGTGCAGCCTGTCATTCTATTCGACGAGCTTCAATCTTAGCATTATTTGCCTTCTTAACGTTACGATCTTCATCGTTTCACATGTTCTTAGTCATTATTCCAAATATATGTCTAATGTGTGGTACTGTGTCGAAGTGCCTATGAATTTAGGTTTCCGAATGGCAGATGATTCGTATTGGTCAAACTCCCTATTATCAAGTTTATGCTGTGGAGTGATACCAAATAGTAAAGGGAAATAAAAAGTCGAGACTTTTATATTTGTCGTAGTTCTGGAAAATAAATGTTCACTTTCTGTGAATTTTTAATGTCTTAAAAATCGTATTTCGTGTTTCACGTAACACACTATTTCTAAAATATGAAGTTCCGTTAAACATTCGTAGGAGTCCAAAGAACCCCAAAGGCAAGGTTTTGTCAAATTTTGACAAAAATTGTAGAATTCAATTTTTTTATGAACGTGAGATTAGACTACCCCAAATAGTAGAAATGGGGATTTTCGATTTTTTCTAGCTTAATTAGGCACTGGCCTATTTATGTGTCAAGCTTTCTAGCCTCAAGAAATTATGCATGTTTGCCAGTGACCTTAACAGTGGACTATTATACAAGGCCCTCAATTTATCAAAACTATTTATTAACGTTGCCAACTTGTCTGAAATATTTTTTTCACTCTGAAACAGATCATAAGCATGAAAAGAGTGTTAAATCGTAAACACAAAATTAAAAATTAATGTATCTCAAGTGAATAGAGTTTCACTTCTCATCATTACATTTTTCCGAAGAAATATTGATATACATTTATTTAATAATCGAAATACTTCTCTATATAATTGAAAGTATTCCGAGCAAAAATCTAAATTTATTCTGTAGTGAGCAAGAAACAACTCAGACTCTGTACACATATTCACTATTTAATGCACTTAATAAAAATATAGTTGCATTGTAGAAAATGAGAGGACAGTGGTATTTCTGTCTTTTGGAAAGATATCAATTTCGCACAGCCACATCTTCTTCCAAACATTTACTAAAAAGGATCCAAAGGTATTCGTAATGCCTGGGTTAGTAATGTCCCATTTGGATTATAAACTCAAACGAAGTTTCTTTGTATTTCAGTCCACTGTTTTCAAGTCGAAGAAAAATTCTCACTTTAATGCCAGGAAAGTCGTATATCTCCCATTCCACTACCTAAGTATTGTAGTAATTTGAGGTCGATGGGAGGTATTCTCCCGTTATATGTTGCGTACTTACAAATTCAATACTTTTCTTTCAGTGTTTGTGTTGCATATATGTAAATGTTTCTTTGTGTATTGTGTGTATGTAATCATACATTAATTGTGTGCATGAGTAATGTAAATACTGTAAATATTATATTGTATTTTGTTTTCATGTAATGTATTTCATGAACATGTAGCGTACTCTGTACTCTAAAAGTCTGTAAGTAAAAATTCCTTACCACAAAATTGTTTTATTTCTGACTTCAAATGTAATACATTTCTATTTCAAGAAGGTGTACTATAGCAATAACTTTCAAATAAAGAACTGTACCGAATACATTTGTTGCTTGATGGAAAGTGAAACAAATTGCATATATTATTCTATGAAATTTAATTTGCGTTTGAAAAACATGAAAAATGCAAGCCAAGCTTTTATTCTTTTTTCCAATTTATTATCTCATTTCATGGAAACCACACTTTTTGACATCGGTTCTAAAAAACAATGAATATCGAAAGATAACTTTTGATGAAGTAAGAAAGCTATTGGTATTAGAAAGAAAAGTGACGATGACAGACCAGTTTGCTTCCCAACTTGGAATATCGTTTTCTCTCCTTACACATCCTTACAATAAACTCATTCATATAATAAATTAGTAGGATACATAGTACCCTCAAAATAAATTCATCCATCTACTAAACTTCCATCTGCCTCAAATGAATCAACTGTTGCACTAGGAAGAACTACCTCATCTCTCCTGATAATCCACACAATTTTTCCCAGATATCTCTACTTGACTATCACTCTCTGTTTTTAAACCCTTATTCCCCACTACAACCCTGCCTCTCTTAGCCCGTCATTCACTATTATCAATCCACCTACTCAATAATTCTACCTTACCGCTTTAAACCCCACATTCGCAAGCCCCCAGTTGGATTACCCTATAATATTCTATCGTAAAGATCACTGTAAGTAAAAGGAAAATTACACATGTAACACTGAAAGCTGATAAGTGAAATATACATAAACTAGTGGTGCTAAAACAGCACGTACTGTTGTCGCCTTTGGTAATGGTTGTGTAATACTATTTATACCTCAATTTCTCCCCGAATTAACACATCTTAGTCGTCATTTTTTGTAAAAGTGAAATTAAAAGTTTTTATTGCTATAGGAACTTCCAAACATTCTTACTATGGAAACGCATGGTATTGAATGTTATTGAGATAACTCGATTCAGCGTAGTAAAACACATTACCGGCCATATATGTACTACGTCACATACAGTTTTTACTTTTTTTGACTGAATAAATCAAATAAAATAAAAAAAAAAATCGAAGTCAATTTAACTTATAAAGTGGATTTTAGATGATGCAGTATAATATGAATAATGTTCTGGGTTTCAAGTAGTTTGATGAAAAGATATTCACACACGGCAGTTAGAAAATATTACAAGTACATAATTTGCAATGTAATTTTCATTTCACATAACCGGTACAAATAATGCGAGGAAACAAATATCAAGTTGTAGCACTAGTAGTTACATTTACTTCGCTTGTGAGAAAAAATCTTAAAGAAAAATTAACCGAGTAACTTCATAAATTTATATTGTTATACATTAATTAACTTTTAATACATTATTGGTGTGAGTATGTGACGGGTACGACACCATCCACAGCCAGGCTTCAGGGAAGCTGCTAGAAACCTTATGTGAGACAAGACCTATTGAATTAAACAAAGAAGGGGTTCTGTTGACATGCTCGTTCGCTAGAGCTAGGCATTTGCTTATTGGCACTCAGGTTAACTCATTTCTTAGAGATGTGCGCTTGAAACAAACTCTCAACGAAGACCGCGCTAAAGCGCTCAATGATTTACCAACGCGTTCTCTTTACTGGTGTATGGCTTTTATTAGTGAGAGTGTGCTGACAAGGGCACACATCGTATGTGTGCGCACTTTGCTTGCTTGCACTGCGCCCCAAATATTAAGATTTCCCACGTAGGAAAGAGCGTCCGCGGACTTTCCCATGCCGTGTTTTCGGAGGAGGTTTAAAAGTGCAAATATTTAGCACAATAATTGTACGAACGTCCTATAATGCTGACCTATTTGTGCGAATCCGTGCATATGCCTACGAAATATTCAGATGTTTGAATGTCGTGAAATCGAAGGTGGCCAGGTTCATCCAGTTTTGTAGCCATAATGGCAATCACCATATTACGAAAATATCAGAGTCGTAGAGAGTAGTGAAACCATTATTTGGTTTTTGCATTGCCCTCACGTTTTCCACTCAGTTTTTTCTTCGACAAATATTTCGTTTTGATTTATCACATTAATGTCCTGAAATATATTTTTGAAGCGCAGTTCAAGATTGTAAACCTGGATCTCATATTTGTAAATATAAATATTATTGATTCAACACGAATCCGGCTGTCGATTAAATTGGTTAACGAGGAATAATGAAATGTTGGTGGAAATAAGGAAGGTAAGTAACTGAAAGAGAGACCCCATGATGCTGCAAATATATCTTAAGCTATCACACCTGCACTCTCTCTCCTACATTCACACACTCGCACACATATATAAATCATTACATTTCTTCAGCAGTCAAAACTGAAACTGTTTTGTGTTCAATGGTAGTAAATAACTCAAATTTAACTCGAATAGCTTTTGGACATTTTGCACACAACTATTTCAATATATCGCGTCTACAATAAAGTAGTTGTTTGCTAACATTGCCCTCTTTTCCGAGCAAACAGCGTCAATTATTTCGCGGAACCCCGGCGCATCTTTTCAAGCCAGAAATGCGGGAAAGTGTTGTCACGCCGAGACAATCTGGGCGCAAGAATCTACGCCTCTTAGCCCGTTAAAATATTCGCACTTCCTTTGCTGAGAACCTGCGTTTCATTAAAGAGGTCCAAGATGTCAGTGCAGCCATTTCATCTAGCGCCCACACGATTTATCACCTCGCGAAGCGCGCCGGGCGCTGGAACAATGGCGCCATCTGTTTCGTGGAGGGCGGCGGCGGCGCGGCTGCTGCAGAATCGCGCCAAGAAAAAGAGAAGAAGAAGAAGAGAGCAGTCTGCGGGAGGAGGACAAAGAGAGGAAAGGGAGAAACAAACGAGCGTTCCGCATTGAGAATCCTGTTTTTCAATGAGGCATCGGCTGGGAAGCGGTCACACATTCCTGCGTAGTTCTCTTGCGAGAATTCGGGTCTTCGTGAAGGCGAGGGTTCGATTCCGGAATGTACTCCAAGGTTGAAGTGCGTTCAAGGGCACGATGTGGCGGAGGTAAGTAGGTTTTCCACTCGTTTCCATTGAAGGTCTTGTCTGGATTTGAATAATTTTGTTCGAATTCCCCTAGGAATTGTAAATCCTCACATTTTGAACATTTTCCTTTTCCTTTGTAGTAAAGAAGCATGGGATCGACATGTGCACACATTCCAAAACGCATCAAATGTGTATCGTACATGGTATTAATAGAGAAAAGAGATCTTTTGCGAGAATTCGGGTTTACGAGACGGTGAGGCTTTGATTCTAGTATTTACAAGTTCAAGTGCGTTCTGGGGCAATTATGTTTACCCCTATAAAATTTCGGTCTTGTTTGTGATTGAATCATGTCCAAATTACGCTAGGAATTGTAGTTAATGCGCATATTTGGAATATTTTTAACAATCAGGTAGGTGGATATGTATCTAGTGTCTCCAGGAATGTCGATTACTGTGGTCATTAATCCCAGAGTGTAGTGCATGTTATAAGCCCTAAATGGAAATGGGGATGTCCTTCTCTCGGGGGAATGTGAGATGCAGTGCGACCTAAGACCGCTTACGGTTCTTTTTCCTGTCCCGAGTGTTTCGCCAGCAATGCGCGCTCTAGCTGGGTCGTGCTCTAAAATCCCGACTGGTCGCTCGACGTGTGTGGTGTTGTCCTCCCTGAAACTGTCTGTGCAAGAGAGGTGATTAAGGAAATATTATGAGCGGTCCGTGGCCTGTTTTTTGGGATGATTCCGGAATTCGGCAGATCTTAATAAAAACACAGTAAACACCAAAATAATAAAGGATAGAAGTGCACCCTCAATGTTAAACGTCGGAAACAAACGTCGCTCGCAGCACTCCAAGTGGCCTGGCAAAGAACTACATAAACCGCCCGCCCAGCGTAGCGTATTTTCACTCAAAAGTATCTGCGAAAATTAATGGATATTAATAGGATAGTAATATGGATACATTCTACTGCAATTTTTCTAATGTATATTAATTATCTATTTTCGTAATGCACTTGGGTAAGGTCATAACTGAGGAGAGTCATTGAATCATGTGGTAATGGCAGAAATGAAGGAATGAAAACGAATAAACAAAGAAATATATAAATAAATCAATCATTGCCTTTATTATACAATTTATATCAAACAATATTCAATACAGACTTCAACATTTTTAATTTTTTCACCTTTTCATGGCCTTTTTAATATTTTCTTTTAGTTTGTATTTTCTGTTTTTCATCTATTACATATTTGTGTATTAAAAACGTACACACTTTTAAAAAATAAGTTCTTCAGATAAATGCACTTAACAAAACAATGTATCATCAGGTGATTTGGAATTAGAGCAAAACCGTTTCTCCCAAATATTTAAATGGCCATTTGTTTTCTAGAAATGTATACAAATATTAATGAACATTCTTTAAAAACATTATATTAAATAACTAATCATAATAAATCATTACTTTACATAACAAAGAAATACATGTTTTCCTTATAGTGTTATGTGAATACAGTAGGCTACAAATTTATACAAATAACCGTGAATGACACTTTCAATTAAATGCTAACCTCTATATTGCGAAACATCCTTGTATCCCCTAAGACCAGCAAAACGAAGTGGAGAAAACTCGAAACGGTTGCGATTGTGTTCGCTAAAACAAAATATCTGGAAATGCGAAACACACACATGAACGCAGAGAACACTAAACGAACTCATAAACGTAACCGCGGCAATAAGATTCACTCTTCCGCCATGTGGAAAACGCATGCAGGCTGGATGTGAAGTACAAAATACAAGCGAAAACCACTAACCAATCATTGCTTGATATTCTTTCAACTAGCGCTCCAAGTGGCCTGGCAGTGTGTTGCCAATTTCCCTATCTCACCCTCACCCTTGTGCAGTAAACTACCGTCAGTCTATCTGGCCGTTAGAATTCTTCTCCAGTCCAGTCTTAATTCGGTCCAGCTGTTTAGATACTCTCCAAAACAACCTTGATTGGAACCCTTGGGAGCAGCGACGCTTCAACAGTAACGGACGTTGCATTGAGCATCAGAGCTCATTTTTAACAAAAAGGTGTGTTTACAGTGAGCAGTGTCACACATGCCACCTTCAAGAGTACACCTCAATTCTGAGGCTAAGTTGTTGGACACCTGGAGATAGCCATAAAAATGCCGCGGAAACGTTCTGACTTACTATTAAACGTTTTACTTCAACACTTTTGTAACACTGAACATTTTCTTTACATAATTTTAATATCCGTTGAATGTATTGATCTTTCACATTTATGAGTATTTAACATTGTTTGGCTAAGTATTGACACTTCATTAGTCATTTGTCTGCTGAATTTATGGTCAAAAGCTGAACGTCTTGGTAATGATTCTGCGGAAACGGAAAGTAATTTGAATTTCAGTTTAGTTATGTTTATCTGCAAACAGTTATTCAACGGTGAATATTTCAGAGGCATAGGGAAGTTGAATGTCTTCCAATGGAGGTCATTTTCGGACAGTGTTTTTGCGATCAGAGCCACTTTCCACCATTTTCATTTAGCAGTTCCATCCTTACGGTTGTCACAGGTGTTTGGTCTCCCGTACGTACTACTCGTATGTCCGGAGAGTCGCTCTCTCATATTACGTTATCCACAAATCGTACCCACTGTTCTGAACGCATTGCAGAAGCTGACGCCTGCCACCTCTCTGCAAAATTGATTGATTGATAGTGATTCCGGATGCATAAATTGCTAAGTTCATCAGTCCCTTAAGTGTAGTGCATGTTTCCCCTTGTGATGTAGCGATAATTTCCGTCACTGGATGTCGAGATCCGGCACTGACCTTCCGTTGGCTAGTGATGTTTTCCTCAACCAGGTATCTCCCACCAACGGGGCCCCGCCCCAGCCGCGTCAAGCACTAAGCTCCCGATCGGTCTGTCGGTCGGATGTGTGGAAGTGTCATACATGTTAGTGTAATTGTGTAAAGGGCGAGGATAGGAGAAGGAAGCGAAAGAAAAGATCGCGCGCGGTCCGTGGCCCATGTGTTAGTGTGCTGCTCCGGCATTTGCCTGGTGTTGGTCGGAGAAACCTCGGAAAACTACCGACCAGAGCAGCCGGCTGCCAGAATTCTCCTTTAGATAGCGCCTGAAATCGCCCTAGGTAGTGTCGAAAAGTCTGCCACCGTCGGCACTCGAACCTAGGGCCCCTGGGTCAGAGGCACTGCAGTGACATCAGTTGATTCCCTGAGCCACCTTTCCCGGTCTCAGCAAAAAGCTGCCCGGTTCCCGCCCCCGCCCAAGCCGGCGCCCACATCTCCGCCGCCAGTTCCGCGCCGAATCTGAGCTAACGGATGACCCCGCGACCGCGAACACGTATTAATTTCATAGCTAACGGGGGCGCTCATACCTCACTTCGCCCATTTCTTTCCTGTGAGATCTTCGACTCATCTTAATGCAACGTTCATATTAGGCGTGCTAGTCGTTTGATATGCCGCGTTCCAAATTAAGGAACTACTATAATTTGCTCGGGCATGTACCGCTAATTTTTTTTCTTGCGCAAAAATATGCTTGTAATTTAAGGATGTGGTAATTAAGTAGGAAGTAGTTCGTGTTGCAATAAGTGGGCTTGCATTTCTGAATACGGTAATTTAAACGCTGCTCGCTCTCTAAGTTCTGTGTTCACAATGAAATTGATTTGCTACAGAACTTCATGGTCTTCCCGGATCTCCTCTTCCTTCTGTAGCTCTTCCATTTTTATCGGATTGTCAACTAAGGATGTGATCATCCTCCTTTTTATCATCAATAGTACTGTCATGGCTCTCACACTTTAGTTTCTAGTTGGCGAATCAAATTGAAAGAATATATTAGCATTGTATTCATTAAATTGCAATATACTGTGCATTGGCACAGTAACAACGAAAATGTTCTTGAATAATTACCTACATCTACGGAAAAAACGTAAAAAACATAGGCACAAATAAATAAGTTTCGTCTCACATGTAGATCGTAGGAGAGTAAAGCGTCAATACTGATTTCTAAGGATTTCACTGTCAAGAAGAATGAAAAACTAGTGGGAATGCGAGAATACAATATGGCGGGTATATGGGATATGCGAAACATAACGTTTTTAGTTTTATTACGCAACAACTACTCATATTATTTAAAAAAATGCATGACATCATTTAAAGATCTAACTTTGAGAGATAAACTGCATCACGAAACAAATCTATGACTATAATACTGTATATACATACATACCTTATATTTTTTTTAAAATATGCTTTAAAAAATCTGAGTTGTTAGGTAATAACAATTAGAGCAGTAAATGTTTCGGTTTGCTGCATGTTTCCACTAGTTTTCATACGTGAACATCACTTCATAAATAGAAGTTTAAAAAAGCTTCAATTCTCTGTGAAACAATTACCCAAACTTAGGCCACTTATTTACACCAAATGACCCTGCAATTGACTATGTTACGATAATGCATAAGCCGACAGAAATAGTACTCGATAACCTTTCGAATTTTTCCTGCTAACACTTACACAATAGTGAAACCCTAACATACAAGTATTAAGAGCCTTGAAATTATCTAGGCAAATTAAGCGAAAAAAAGCCGGACTGCCTGGAAATTCACGGAGCTGAAATTTTTATAAATAAAAGTAACAATTTAAAATTCGGTTTTGAATTATGAAAAGTATGCGGTGAATTATAATGGATACAATATCTCTGGTATGTTATCAAAAAGCTCAGAGATCCACCAATGATTGTTATTCCTGGTTTTAATTTTTTCGGAAACCTAAGTCACTAAGATATTATTTGTGTTTTATGTTTTTCTAATTTTTGTTCAAAATATATTGCAATTTAACACAAGCGTTTGTTAAAATGTGAGTCATTAGGTGTCTGAGTGGGTATCTAACAACACACTTAAATATTAAATATCTATAATACATTTGGAAAATATTTATAGTATTTTCTCTTAGTGTAATTTAGTATATTACATTACTATGATGTGAAGTTACAGAGGTCTTTTTTTGACATAAAATGTATTAGGTGTTGTTATTCAAGTTAAAAATGAAATTGAGAAAATGGACTATTTTTCAATTTGTAGAGCCACACGTATCAGGTTTTTGTTAAATTAATGCTTATTGTATTATTAGTTTTATTCGTATGAATCATTGAATTAAAAAAACATTGAGCAATGTGGCCAGACAGGGATAACTTTTACCTACATTTTTTTCCATCGATGTTCTGCGTTTTTTAATGTAAAAGATAGGATTTTATTGTATCGTGATCTTTGTTACATTGGTCAGGAAAGATTTCGTAAGTGTATGTGACCAGAGTCGATTCTTGAAGCTGCCGGAGATATACAAATAGTACTCTAAGAAGAGATCGCTATGAAGCTACCGCTTGACTACTGCTAAGAGCGTAACTGCAGGTTATGTGCATTAGTTAATGCGTTCGTTTACAAGTCGCTCGTTTGTAAATGCCTTCGATACTACCTCTTGCAAAGCCATCGTCCAGCACGACTTCCTTTTTTTCTGACCTGTGAAACAGTGCCTTCTTAGGCTGACTTGCCTGTACATAAGGGAACGAGGATGACCTCCTCAACAGTAGGATGACAACTCAGGTTAAGATGACGTTTGCAAACTTATAGATAGCATTACTACAATAGAAGATAAGAGCATCCACAGCTGGGGAAGGTTTCCCCATTGGTTCTTTAGGTCAGGCTGGAAACTTCTGGAGAAACCTCCATACTTCTCTTCTTGTTGCCTTCGTATTTATTTATCTACTTCATAAGGTGATAGGTATGGAATGCAATGATTTAGCAGGCGATGACCTGATGCAAATCAAACTAGTTCGTCGTCGGCAAACGTAAAGTGAACAACACTCGCTCGAACTACACACACCATGAAACGTCGATGTGTGTATGCAGTGCTGTAAACAGAAGATGAGTGTTGTGCAAAGAAGACTAAGCGAGATATGAGACTAAGTTAACACCAATATTTGAGAGTACTTTTCTTGTTTTGCATATCCTAAGAAAACCAGTGACTTTGAGATGTGTGAACAGGGAAAGAAGGGCAAAGGGTTTTTTCAACAATATCTGAGTTAACTAAAAATGAAAGGCGAGTTGGCGGGTTTTCAAGACGACGAAGGCCGAGGTGTGAGAGCTGGTACATAAAGCTACAGTACTCAGTACCTAAGCTTTTGTTTCTGAGTGTTTGAACTGGAAGTTTCGTTGGCGTGCGTACGAATAATATATTATATTAATTTTAATTAATTATAAAATGTTTAGAGTAAAAGTTTTCTAAAATAAACTTAAGTTTTAAGAAACTTTTAAAATTTTTTTTTTTTTAAATTCAAAATTTCAAAATTTTAAAATTTTGGGAGAGACCTTTCACCACAAGTTAAACTATTTCTCACTTAATGAGCTACTTTCATGCCCTTTATGTGATGAATATAACAACAACACGTAATTTCAGTACTAATATTTACATTTTATGTCCGGTTATCGATCCATTATAAGCAGTGAAGCATACACGACTATACATTGTCCTTAGTTATAGTTATTCAAGGCTTAGATGTGCTTTGAAATACTTACAAATTTGTTTTATATTTGTAGGAATGTATGATGTATTTTCTCTCATTTCTTCATCCTCCATTTTTATACTACAATGACCCACTGACATCACGTAGAACACCACAGAAATTCTTGCTTCGCAAGAGTAGGTGGTTAAAACAGCAAAAACAATTAATTAACTAGGCGACGAATCAGGGATGACCATTCACTTCTATTACTTCATTTCTGAAGTGTCGTCCATTGTGAATAATTAACATTGTATCAAACGTTTGCATAACCAATAAATTTACAGTGATCCCACGCAGTTTGGAAAAAACTGATATAGGCTCTGAGCACTTATGGGCTGTGTATAAATTGCATAGAATGGTTAAGTGGAGATAGGTGGTTTTTCGAAATCTAAAGGTTTTTAAGACGGAGAGGGTGGGGGATACAATAACCTTATTGTTGTGGAAGCCTTTGAGGTTGGCGCACGGTTTTACGGCTCGTCAGGAGGCTGCATAAGGAGCCACGGATGCCAAAGCAGACAGCAAGTGAGCTAAGAAAGTGTTTATTGTTGATATTGTAATTCTGCCTATGGCGACAGTACCCGCTTTTGGTTATTCTATTAGGGCTTTGGTGAACGGGTGATTCTCCTGGTGGTAATGTCAGTGCTTTGATTATTGGGAGATCTTCGGGTTATATTGGTTTCGGTACGAGTATGGATTGTAACAAGAGCGTTAACTGTTAATGCCTTGGATATTTTTTTAACGTAACATGTTCAAAATGTTGTGAGAATAATATTTTAATTATTTCATTATTTATCTCATTCATTCTTATAATTTAAAATCACTTAATTTGTTTTGTTTCACTTTCATGTAAAAAGTGAAGATATGTAAAGAATTTAGATATATGAAGAGCTAGGCGCATAACGTGTAATAAAGACTCTTAAGCCCTCAGACCTCCCACAGAGAGTGCTGGCTGTGATTAAAACTTTAGAGAGAGAATGAATGGAAACTCCAACGCCTATGAGAGGGAGGGAAGGGAGAGACTTTTCGTTTGGTACTTTTCCAGAAGCCCCACCGGGAATGGAGGGCACTGAGGTCTGTCATAATGCAATATTGCAACTTTGGTTGCTATAAGTTTAGAATTTCTTCTATGTACTGTACGTTGGCAAAATAATCTTCTAACAGTTCTGATCATTCGAGTGTTTAGCACAGCTTAGGATTAGCTACATTACATTTTATACTGTAATTTGAGTGAAGACCTGAAGATTTGAATTAATTAGAATGGAAATAATTCACATATTGCAATATTCTAAGTATAAAATATTAACGTATATTCTTACGTTAGGAAACAGGAGGGTGCAGGGGTCAACAAGAAACGTAAGATATGGTACGTGGAGGGAGATTGAGTTGACTTGAAATTTATCCTATGTAATTGGTGCAGAATCTCTTCTCGGCTGCACCACTTGGCAGTGGGACTGTCGCTGCCTCAGGCAGAGCTAGGATTTTGGTGCTGCGGGGCCTTTAAACACAAAATGGAATTGGGGTCCCCTACTGGAAACAAAATCTTCAGATCTATTATACACTAATCATAATAGAATAACGCTTTGTACAAATACGAGTAAAAATTAACAAATTGTGAATATGAAGCCGATAGATCGAGTGGCGCAATTCTACGAGTAAAATAAAATCACTTTTATCATGTGAGTCGTACACTATTTTAAGATTGCCCCACTGACTTACGTTTTATTTCAATTTAAGTATACAAATCACTTAATGATACGGTGAGATGAAAGTATTTTATTTTCTTTGTTGCATTCACAAATTTATTACAACAATTGAACATCATGTAGCTTTTAGCACTAGTGCTAATAATTGAACTTTAATACCGCTACACAGGCCCTGAATAAACCGCTTTTATTTAGTGGCTGTCTAAAGAATACATTATGACATTCTTCGAATATTTTCAATTTTTTCCGTGGTGCGTCGCCGTCCCCACGAAAGGAGGCCTCTTAACAACACAAGGATTTCTTACAAACACCAAACTAGTCCAAATTCGAGATTTTTCAGAGGGTACCAAAATCTTCATAGCGTAGACATGCATAGTAATAAATGTATGATTTTCCTCGCTTTATATCTTTAAATCTGTTTGGCACTCGCGGGGAGGAAATGTCCTTGCAGATAGTGTCAGGTGTAGGGAATAACTTGATGAAATATCTGAAAATATGGAGAGAGGTCGTAGGTTTGAGTGCTGACGGTGGCAGGCTTTTCGGCACGAATGGTTAGATCGAGTTCTGTCGCTGTCTGGAGGAGAATTCTAGTAGCCGGTTGCTGTAATCGGTAGTTTCCCGATGTTTTTGCGATCACCTGGTGAATGCCGGAGCAGAACCCCAACAAACGGGCCTCGGACAACGCGCTATCCTTCCCATTCCCTGCCCTACCCTTCCCCACTGACACACGCACTGCACTACCACACATGTCAGGAGACCGGCCGGGAGCTTAGAGTTTGTCCGGGCTGGGGCGGTGCCCCGATGCTGGGGGATACCTGGTTGGAGAAAAAGTCCCGAAGCGGACGGTAGGTCGGCGCCGGGTCTGACTATCCATTGGGGAATAATTGACGCCACCTTCCACAATAAAACATATACTACACTTACGGTACACATGAGATTGTCAGTCGACGCGCCTTGAATCACTAATCAACCACCCAAAATATAGAATTTTGGACTTGTTTTCTCCTGACATGTTTCTATAGCCTGAGGTGAATCCTGCCCTGGGGGCGTCGGCCGCGTGGGCCGGGGCGCAGAGGCCCGTTAGTCCGTGGCGCCCGCGGCGGCGGCGGCGGCGGATCCGGTGACCGCGAGCGGAGCCGCCGCTTTTTGCGCGGCGCGGGAGGGCGGGCAGGGCGGGCGAGCGGGAGGGGTGGCGGGCGAGCGGGGCGGGCGGGCAAGCGGGCGGGCGGGTGGGCAAGCTGGCGGGGCGGGTGGGCTGGCGGGACGGGCGTGCGGGCGCAGCGAGCGGGTGGGGCGGGCGCGCGGGCGTACGGGCGGGCGTGTGTTCGCGTGGGTTGGGCGGGCGGGCGGGTGGTGCGAGCGGGCGGGGGGCGGGCGGGGCGGGCTGGAGGGGGGGCGGGGCGGGCTGGAGGGGTGGTTGGGGCGGGCGGCGCGGGGCAGGGCGGGGCGGGGTGGGGAGGGCGGGGCGGGGTGGGGAGGGCGTGCGGCGCAGGTTGCGCGGGAGGCTGGGAGGGGGGAGAAGGCGTCGGCGGTCGGTGCGCGGATGCGAAAACGCCCCAGCGCCTCAGCTCCCGATTTCCCACGCACCGGCGCCCAGCCACCGGCCCAACCTCTGGTTGCGCCTCGTTCACCTATAATCGCCTTCGCCTCCTCCAAGTCCTCCTTTCCTCTCCTATCCCCTTCCCCACCTCTCAATCCGCCGCATCCTTACCCTTTTCTTCCGCCCCCACCTTCTCTGCCCCATCGTAATGGAATGTTAAAACGCTGGCATACACTTGCCTTGTGCGTCCTATCTCAAAATTTGGGGCCATATGAGGGGATGCCTTCAGACTAATCATAATCTTGCAATCTTCACGTATGGTTGAGGCGACAGTAGAGTTCGCAAGCGGATAGACCGACGGACGGACGTATTGCCATCAATTGGCTTTTCTATAGCAAGGACCCACAAAAATTAATTTATAATGCAAGAATTAAATAGAAATATGAAATCACTTCTTCTTCATTAAATAAAAGAATTTTTTGGGTGGAACAGAAATTACTTTTATTAAATTTGATATTATAAAGATAGTGCAAAAACAAAGAAAATCTATGAGACTTACAATAATGAGATAAATCTGATTGATTGTACTAATCTTAGAATTTTATCACATTCTTCACTTCTTCTGAATAAGTCAAGGAGATCGACGTTAATTCCAAGTATTGACCTGCCTCTTGCTGTGTTCGAACACTCAAGAAGGTAGGTGGTTGGCGATTGTGTTTCACACTTGGGACATATTTGTGGATAAGTATTTTTAGTTAGGTGACCTTGACTTAATTTGAAAAGTCCGATCCGCAGACTGGTGAGGGTGACTTGCTTCTTGAGTAGTGATGGTTCGCTTACCGTTTTTCTGACGAGGTGGAGTTTTGATGCTCTTGCTAATCATTGTAAGTCCCAATTTTTGGTAATTCTTGTGTAAAGAGCTTTTTAATATTTTATAACGAACCATATGCACTCTCTTCAAAATTCTAAAATAATGTTTTTTGGCTACATCAGCTCGTTCATTGCCTTCTTGCCTATCCAAGCAAGAATAATTTGACTATCCTGTCTGGCTTGATGATAAGCTCTTGAATTTTCTGGATGAAAATGTTATTTGAATATCCTTTTCCGACGGCCTTCAATGTAGACTAGGAGTCAGCGTATATGACGATGTTGAGGATGTCTACATTATCAAAGTTGATCTGGATACTGTCTAGCAGTGTCCATGCTTCATAGGAGAAGAAAGAACTGAAATCTGATAATCGCAAGTACTCTTCAATAGCGGACGATGTTTAGGTGATTGCCGAACCAGATTTCCCAACAAGTTTTAAGCCATCGGAGTAAATTTTCTGGTAATTCTTAAATATTTCGAGGTAGTTAGTCAGAAGGGGTAAGCAATTCAACAGTTAATCTGTAAGAAATTTACAAGAGTACACTGATTAATTTGACTCTTATTACTTTGATATCATATAACTACAAACTTTGCTATTTCAAAGAAGATATCAAGTTTTCACCGAAGAAGATATCAATAATGACGTCAGTTCTCGTAGGGTTAAGTGAATTTACTTCCACGATGTTACTCTTAAGTGGGGGAATTAAGAGGTTTCTTAAGTGAGTGCTAATAAATAAACATTCGACTTTCGCAAAATATTTTTTTTTAAATTTACCATGTACCATCACACATTCTAGATATTTCACATCCATTTAGTTCTGAGTTTTGTGAGGGTCAAAAAATCAGGGATCACATCTTCATTTCGTAATGAAGATAATACAGCCCCCGAAAGAAACAGCTTAGGACCTGTCTTGTTTAGAGGACGGGTCTACCTGAACCTTTCCTTTGCGCTCTGTCGGGTACGCATGACCGATCGTAATTACTAACTTTGAGATATGTTCATCGGGAATCGACTGGGCTATAAGGTCACGCATGCCCCTATGCTGCCTTCGGTGCTTCAAACAGGATGATTCGAAAGAGGAACGCCGTAACTAAAATTGTGACCACGTAGAGATATGGGTTTTGGGTTCTTCAATCCCGGAATCTTGGCCAAAACGACGCTAAACAAAGAAAGGACAATCACTCATTTAAATACACAAAAAAGGAAGTAAAACAAATTAAATTTCCTGACGAAACAGATGATTTTCAGATGACTGAGTGTGAAACAATACTGGTTGAAAACATAATAGAGAGAAATACCACTTTAGCACAAAAGGTTTTATTGATATGTCTTCTTTATGGCTGTAAATAATAATGTGACAATTTCTATGGGTGGTGAGGAAACATGATGAAATGATTTGTTTAAATGTAACTGGAGTAAATAGTTTTAATGAAATTGAATTCAACTATGCATTGGCAAAATTGTGTGCATCCCTTTTCATTTTAAACAATCAATGTCTCTTCTAAAAAATTCACTACCGACAACTGTAAATATTGGGGCTTCCTCATAAAGGAATTTAATGTTAAAGCGGCCTTAATTACACTAAGCAGCTCGAAATGAGTTTCGAGCGCGTCTTGTGCTGTGCTCTAATAATGTCAAATCGATACGTTTTTGCGGGAAGCAGGAAGCCTACAAACGCTCGTACGTTGGCACTTACCATAGTGCTCTGTTGCCATGAAAAATTGCTGGGGGAGGCGAACGTGTCACATACTCTTAGAACAACTCCCGACACAGCTCAACACCCAATGCGATACTGAGAACGGGATCAGAGAAAATCATAAAATGGCCACAAACACGTAGATTGTAACAGTTTACTTACAACAGTTATGGGGCCTTTCCATTACACACAAATACTGCAATGTTTGAGAAAGAAGTTAGGGAGGGAATATACGGGATACATGATAAAGGATACAGAGGAAGTAGTGCAGTTGGTATTGCGTAAAAAATTAAAATTGTGTGAAATGAGAGGGTACAGAACTAACGAGAAGGGAGTCAATACGTGTACGATGAATTGTCAAATACAAGTGTGTTGTCAATTGTACTACAATTGTCAAATAAATATATGAACATTTACTATCTATAATTTGTTTGAAAATATTTATGTGCATCATTTTAATTTAATTTTGATGCACTGTATATAGTAGGTAAAATATTTATAAATGGAGTTTTAAGCAAATTGTGGGTAAAGATGGTAAAGGTATGTCAGTTATTTTTCTATAATTGTTATGAATTTCCAATACTACTTTCAAGATGCATTCATCCAACAATGAAAATTATGTGTATCTTATTTTATATTTATTGTTCATTTCATAAGCTTTTCTGCAAGTGATATTATCTTCAGAGGGGACCCGTAGATACTCGACGTTGCTCAGAGAGTTTTTAGGTCACATTTGATTGAAACGTTTTTTGCCGTAAATACAGAAGGGGTTAAAAACGATTCGATATCTTGCACGAATTTCTTTCTCTCTCCGAAAGAAATTTCAGAATTACGGGGACGTACACTGAGGTATAATATCGCTACTTCATTATACATTAATTAGTAGTAATATTAGATTTAAAACGATGGGATGTAGTATCCATTTTCAGAATCGCAAATATTTATGAACTAAAAAGTAGTAACTATTGTGTCCCAGACCAGAACATTTCATTGTAAAATTTAAATGTAAATCCTATTCACATTATGAAAACTAAAACACTATATCACGACCGTCTAAAAGACTAAAGTCACAAGGGCACCTATTTGACACCATTTACTTTACCATTAAAACAGTATTGGGATGCCATTAACACAGCATCGCTAATTTCTAAAAAGAAGCAAAAAAAGTACTTTCAATTTACATGTGTTTCTATTCAGAACCTATCACGGCTCGATTCATATTTTTTTATTCATATTTTCTAGCTTGGTAAATCGTTTTTAATAGAGTTTGAAGGGGTTTGGGACCACCCTGTGCATGCGATCGTTTCGTGAGAGGAAGTAATCACGAGCGAGGATTCTCCAAATAAAGGAGGACACGGCAGTCAACTGCTCGTTTGGAGTTATATAGCGGCATTTAACGCGGCCATCCACAAATAAATAACGTGTGAATTGGGGGATAAATCACATGGGCGGAGAAAGCCGCGCCGCTGCTTAGCGTACGTCGGAAGGAGACTGGGCGGGAAGCGGAGGAAGTGGAGGAGGAAGAGGGCAGGCGAAGGGAAGCGAGAGGGAGAGAAGAAGGGGCTTCGCATGCCGTACGACTCATAACCAGGGTCTAGGGATGCTGGATTCTTTAAAAATGTCTATTCATAAAATCGATATTATCAGAATTTAATCTTTTATATTAACTAAATGTTTTTACGTAATAATTTAGTTTCTTTAATCTTGTTTTGCGTTGTCATATCGTTCGACGTTTAACAACTTTTTAAAAACAAAATGAGGATTTTGGACTCATATTCTGAATGAAATAACTTGTGCAATAAAATATTAGTAGATTTATTCATTTCTATTGGTTAGTTGCATTTTTTCAGTTCTCTCGTTTTGACCTTGTATGTTCACTTGTGAGTACAAATTTCATTCTTATCAATTCACTTCAACAAACTGAACATTCTATCAAAACATTTCTCTTGGACATTCTCATTCTGTTCATGGTTCTGCATATTTAAGAAACCTAGAGATGCTACAACAGCACATACTTCCTCGCATTATTTGTAACTTTGCAACTTTGAAAACTTAAGGGAAATCAACGAAAATGAGTTCTGTGCAATTTTTAAGCGTCCTTAGTTAGAGCCAAGAAAAATAACTTAAAGAAAACATTAGAGCCGTTTTTATGAAAAAATAATAAATTGCCATGACGTGAAGCAAAATTGCGCGAAAATTATTTGTTTTTCAAAGAATTGTTCATATGATAACATTTGAAGATCTACTGTTTTAGAACAGATTTTATTATTTAAAAATATCTATATCGTCAATAGTTCAGTTTTGTTGTGTTAGATTTTAGCAAATTTTAAAAATAGAATACGTTAGTAGAAAATGGAATCTACAACCTTTTTAAAATGTATTTTTCTCTGAGGGGAAAAACCGCAACCATTTAAAAAAATAATTGTTTAAAATTCTTTACACTTCTTGCAAAATTACGCATGCAAAAATAGTTGTTTTATGAGAATGTTTCATGATATTTAAGTAACCGTCTACTCTCTCTTTGAAGAACAAATTTAATTCAAGCAAAAAAAAAAAAAAAAAAAAAAAACACTTTAGTTTTAAGTAGTGTGGTTGTGGGAAAGGGGTAAAAATTGGTACTTTTGCAGGTTTCAAAAATTCAGTTAGTCCAACGATAATGAGGTCTACGCAATGAGGGAACGATAAAGAACAAAATTGAGCCCTTTTTGAGAAAAAATGAAAATATTGACACTTCATGTTAGTATCCCTCAAAATCAAAATATCCGTTTGAAACTGAGAGGACCTTGAGTTGGACCAGAACGATAGTGCAATATTAAGTTTGGAGAAAATAGTCTGAACGCTTAACTCTGATGGGCGCTAGCGATGACCACAAACGGATAAACGGACTTGCGCGACGATGGTGTAACGGTAGGAGTATCGGACTGGTATACCCAAGTTGGCGGGTTCAAACCCAATCGAAGTCGTGGATTTTTAAGCGAAAATATCCTACATACGCCTTCCTTCGGAGGGGAAGTAAAGCCGGCTGTCCCATGTTAGTAGAGTTACATGCATGTAAAATATCCTCAAGCCTAAATACGCCTCTGAGCTAAATTCAAAATCCTCCTTCCTCTCCAAAATCAAAGAAATACCTCCTTTCTCTGCTGAAAGGAGCGTAGGGAAATTTGCGTGGTCAGACGGAAGAGCAGGCCTGATGGCCCGAGTCTCGTCACGTCAAATAAGGCATCAATTCAATTCAAACGGATGGACAGCCAGACAGGGACTGACTTTGGCGTCTCAGAGCATCAATCCCTAAAGTGCCTCTGGGGTTCCAGTGTTTGGGTCCTGACGGGGGTGGATTTTTGTCACTAGCGAGACAGCAACGTCGAATTCAGCTGCTGCCTGGAGAATAATTCTAGAAGCCAGCTGCTCTCATCAGAAGATTTTTGTGGTTTTTCCGATTAATGCCAGGCGAATGATGGAGCAGTACCCTAACAAACAGACCGCGCGATCTTTCCTTCCTCTATCCTCATCACTTACTATTACACACTTACACGTTCATGCACTACATACCTCAAATGTCGGGAACTTAGAGATTGTGGTGGTAGAAACGTGCTAGGGGAAGACCCCGCAAGTCGACGAGTAGGTCGACGCCGGATCTCGCCATCTAGCGGGAGAAGGTCACCACCACATCTCCCAATAAAACATGTACTACACTTACGTAATTAATGACCTCTGCAGTTGACGCACTAATCAATCAATACATTTGTCAATCGATTGTAGAAACAGACGTTTGGCCGTCAATCAATTTTCCGGTACCAAGGACCGAAAAAATGTGTATTTCGAGTACACAACAAACTAGAAGTAATTTACTCTATGTAGAAACATGATTTATCTGCTTTTTGGTATCAGGGGCTCTCAATACGAGTTTTTCTGAGGAAAATCACCACTCTCCGCTGTGGCATTACAAAACTTTTTCTGTTCCATAAGTTCATAGTATGGTGGTAAAATAAAAGTCTAGTGTATCATTCTAAATGGTGCTCAATTCGTGTCTCTTCCGTATATATATATATATATATATATATATATATATATATATATATATATATATATATATATATATATATATATATATATGTGTGTGTGTGTGTGTGTGTGTGTGTGTGTATTTATACATACGCACACGCGCGCACAAATAATATATTTATAACTATTTATTATTAACAAATAATCAGACGTAATCTCATTTCACTTACATGTGAATCGTATGTAAAATGTTTGTAATACACCACACTTACTAATACAAAACTTGCAGCATTACGTATTCATAAATTATTTTCACGTCGTAATTTACCTATTTACATATAAAGGATTGTCAGTTTTCTCAAAAAAAGCCTTGATAGTTTCGTATAAATTTGTATCACTGCATCTGCACTCAGATCTCACAACCGCAAAAGCGGGAATGTTGGAAGTCATGTTGAAATATGATAGCCATTCAAGTGATCCATACGTGATCTAATCGAGAAAATAGTCGTAATAAATATTATTATTGCAATGCGAATTATAAGTTCAATCTTCATAATAATTAATCATACTACTAAAATCAAACGTGATTTGTGATAGTGAAGGGAATGGATGTTAGAAATGACAGTGATGATTTTAAGGAAGGAGTGTCGAATAATCGATGATTTTAAGGAGCGTGTGTAATATTTTAAGCAGATTTGAATACCACGTGGCGTATTTCCGAAAGTATTATAGCTTTTAATGAAAATCAATAGTTCTTTAGTTAAATATTTCTTAAAATCTTGGATTTTATTACAGGAATTCTTTCGTGAAAATCGCCCGACTTGCCCTGAACGTACCCGCGCCGCTTTTGACTTTCCGCGCCGTAGCCCTGGCAACGTGGTGCGCGTGGGCGGGGCGCGGGCGGGTGGGGGCGGAGGGGCGATGGGCGTGGGCGATGACGCGCCAGATCGGCGCCGGTCACGCTCTCCGCGCACGACTTCACAGCCCCCCTCCCCCTCCCCCAACCCAACCCGCTCTGGCCAGTCCAACGCCCCTGGCCCTTCGCACCGCCACACTTCTCAGGTTTGCTCTCTTTACTGGCCTCGTTCCCGTTTTCACCTTTTGTCCCACTACACATCTCTCTCTCTCGATCGCGCTCTTACAATTACCGCTCTTCTTCCACCTCTTTCTTTCTAATAGATCTGTCTCAGACATTCTTGATCTTCATCGATATTGATGTCTTTATCACTCACGCACTCAATCTAGTATATCTTTCGCTCTTTTATTTTATCGAATTCTTTTCTTTCATATTGTCTTTATCGTGTTCGCTCGCTTTCACGCTCACCCAATTTCAGTTCCTTTCAGTTCTATTAAACTTACACCCCTTCTTCTGAACTTCACAAATACTTAAAATGCCGTAATATGCGACTCCTGTGGATACGTAATATTATCTCTTATTGTGCAAAACTCGTAAGAGGGAAATGTTAATGAATATTTATTTTATCATCACTTAAGTTTACCCTACATTTTTACTGTTTTCTACTGGACGTATGATGTGAAGATTTTTGATATTGTCATCGACTTGCTTCTCGGATATTGACCCTTCCATTACAAGAGGAATTAAAAAAAAAAAAAACTCTACACTTACACTACAAAAGTCGCCTTCCGTTCAAACGGAGTTCTACTCACCGAACAAAATGCGAAGCAAAGCGTCAACAGGGGTATATAGTGAATCAAGGTTACGTTAAGTGGTATTGGGAATAGAAATAGTATAGTACTAACACTGTGGTACTTGAATCTACCAACACTGTGTCTCTCTAGCCATAGAAATTTTCCACCAGCAGTCTGATTCCTGTTTATCACGTGTATGCTACTCTTCGCCATACGTAGTATCTAGCTGAGATCAAAGTTGTGGGTAAATACAATGTCAGCTTGCTGCAAAGTAATAGACTCAGTGAGGTTGCTGGACGTTTTCTTATTGAATTGGCTGTCCGGGTGACGCCGCGTCCATGGCGAAGATGTCGACGTTTCGGTCGCCACTCTGCGACCTTCCTCAGGGCAATACGCCCTGAAGAAGGTCGCAGAATGGCGACCGAAACGTCGGCGGCTTTGCCATGGCAATACGCCTTGAGGAAGGTCGCAGAATGGCAACCGAAATGTCGGCACCTTTGCCATGGACGCGGCGTCACCCGGACAGCCAAGTAAATACTGACTCCGGTCGCTGGAGCCTACACTCGCACGTTTTCTTGCACCTCCTTGTGCCGGTCTTCGCTTTGCAATCCTTCCCATCCCACAGGGCCAACGCAACCAAAAGAGGTTCCCTCGAGATCTTTACGAAATATTAAGAGACAGCGTGGTCGTAAAAACTCTATCCTTCCCGAAGGCATTGTTATGTTATTACAGCAATATGCACAAGAATAAAGTCGCCTCTTCACGATCGTTATCGTGGGATAAATAAATATGTGTTTCTATTTCAAAATTTGAAGTCGTGTCTCTTAAATTTAAAAAAAATCTATAGTAAAATATTATACATCATCTTATAATCATTTCATTATAGTGAAAACCGCATTTCTCATGCGTCTGTTTAAAGGATCTTCGAATGGAACATGTGTTCCATTTGAGTGAGTAATTTTGTATACAAAATGAAAATTCTGACTATTTGCCAAATATCGCGTTCAAAGCTCAGGAAACGAAAACGTTCCTAATATCTCCAACGGACGTTCTGTTTGACAGACTACATCGAACAGAGCGCTCTTTGGAAATTATCTCCAACGTTCCAAAATTAAAAACAATCAGAGGTGACACGAAGAAACCATTGTTTACGTGAATGGGATAAATAATAAACACAAGTCACCTCTGACTATTCGTGAATGTGATTTCTGGCAGTTTCCTTATCAGTAGGCTCCACCGGTACTGAATCTTCGGCAATAAATATTCCCATATTTACCGACCCAAGTTTTCTTTCCGATTGTCTGTAATATGAATTCCTTGGTTTTCACATGTAGGTGTGCAAATCGTCAGTAAAGCGCCTAAAAATGGATTACGGTAATTGTGTCCCTGGTAGGGGCAAATGAATGCTTCTTCGACAGGCGTCATCCAGTACTCCAAGGCATCGGACGAAAGATCCTCTAGCGTGTGCCGCTATTCGGCGAACGCCTCGCCGTCGCTATCCCAGGCTCAACGTTCCACGTGATTATGGAGTTTTAGCGCCACGCGTAAGGTAGCGGCGTTATGCACTAACAGTTACGTGACGGACCTTGAAGTCATAACGTCAGGCCTAAGGTACGACCTTATACCTTCAAAAATAGTGCACGCCTGTGGGAGTCTACGATCACCTTACAAGCAGCAAAATGGCCGCCTAAAAACAGGAAAAGTTGTTTTTTTCCAACTCTAATAAACCGATTCTCGTATGTAAGGCAGTTACAATTATTCCTTACGAACTCCACAACGCTGGCAAAAATGAACGGGATATGGTGGAGAGGTGACAGGAAAGAAATTCGCGAAAAATAAGTTCAAATCATATCTTCGGGATGCTCATAACGAACGCTGTTTTAAGGTATTTCCTCTATTTTCAAAAAAACAAATTCAAAATCTAAAACTCCATGCACAATGTGTATTTGCTGTTCTGTTGACTCGTAACGTGTTTTAAATGTCTCACCACTAGCCTACACTCTTTTATATATTATGCAATTTCTCTGTTCAACTCTTGAAATGCTTCCTTTATTATAATGCATAACGCAATGTCGCAATTTGCTAAAACTCTTCTGAACGTTGTTCAATACGACCGTATAAAGGCGTTAGTCACGTGATCAATAGAGTTTAAGGATATCTCCTCACGCCTGCCGCTAAAACTCCCTATTGCTTCGTGATAGGCGATACGTCTAATATTCATTTTACTTTTATAGTTCTGTTAAATTGCTTGTGTTTTTAACCAGATATGCTATGCGTCAGATCTCTTACCAAAATGGATAAATATGATTTTTGTTTATCTTATATGCTGTAAAAATTCACGCGGTTGGCGTCCGAGGTCCTCAGTGATATTTTGTAAGTAGACGAGTTATACTTTTAAATATTTCAACGATATTAAACGGTAATTCCATTTATTGATATAATGATGAAGTAACGATAACCAAATATTCTCCTATATTTTTATAGAAGAATTATACCTATATATTTCTTTTTTTTTTTTTAATTTATTTTCCTGCCTGTTCGGCATAGTATGCCTTTCAGGGGTTTTAATCTACAGTTTATAATTACAGAATTTTTTGGCCATTCGGCTGACAGTATAGGAGGGGGACCACACGGTTACCTCGTCAACAAAGTCTGCAGAGCAGTAATTCAAAGAAATTTATTAATTTATTTATTTATTTTAATTAATGTATTTATTTAATTTTTCAGCAGCGGAATTGATTAATGGGAGGGGATGGAAATTATTCTAATTTAAGGTGGTTTAAGAGAGTCTTTGGGGTATCGAGAGATAATGCGGGTTGGGATGGAAGCATTTTTGCCTAGATCAAATATTTGTGCACTTGTACACGACGGAAGAAGGGTGAAAAATCTGTTACTCATCCGTTGAATGTATTCGCTAATGGAAGGAATGTTAAGCTCTCTGTGAATTTGCATATTTGGAATAAACCAAGGGGCTTGCACGGCTTTTCTTAGGTACTTGTTTTGAATGATTTGTAGTTTCTTTAGATGTGTGTTTGCTATATTGTTCCAAATTTGACAGGCGTATGTTAATGAGGGACGTATTATCGTTTTAAAAATTGATAATGCGCAGTCCAGACTAAGCGATGATTTGTTGTTAATTATTGGGTAAAGTTTGTTCATTTTTGCGTAGGTTTTGTTCGTTATTTCTTGAATGTGGTTTTTCCAAGTTAATTTTTGATCCAGTAATACACCCAGATATTTTACGGGCGTTTCATTATTAAGCCAAGGAATTGCAGAATTATTAATTTTGATTTGTAGTGGTTTATGTATTTTTCTTAGTGAGAATATTTTAGGCTGTGATTTGGTAGGGTTTATGGCAATTCTCCATTTCAATGTCCATTCGACAAATTCATTTAAGTCCGACTGGAGATCTTTGCAAGCGTTGGTAATGTTTGAATTTGCATTGAATAATACTGTATCATCTGCATAGAGTGCTATTTCTGAGTAAGTCATTTGTGGATAGTCAGCTATATATATGTTGAACAATAAGGGAGAAAGTGGGGAACCTTGCGGCACGCCGGCTTTGATGATATGTGCTCTTGATTTATTGTTGTTTATACTAACTTTGAAATCCCTCTCTGACAGGAAGCTTTTAATGATGTTTTGGAGATAATCGGGGGTTCCCAAGGTTTGCAACTTGTAAAGTAGCCCATGATGCCACACTTTATCAAAGGCATGTGCGATGTCGAGAAAAATTGCAGCTGTGTACTTTCGGTTGTGAAATGCTTCAGCAATGTACTCTGTTACTCTTAATAGTTGATGACTTGTGGAGTGGTTTGGACGGAATCCGAACTGCGTATTTGGAAGTGCATTGGTTTCGGTGAAAAATTTAGATAGTCGGGATTTTATAAGTTTTTCAAATATTTTGGCAAAGGTCGGTAACAAACTAATTGGTCTATAGCTAAGAGGGTCTTGTGGATTTTTGTTCGGCTTGCATACTGGTGTTATAATGGCAGTTTTCCAGGTCTTTGGATAATATCCTAATCTTAAACAAGCGTTATAGAGCGCTGTTAATGCTGCAATTGCATTGCGAGGTAATTCTTTCATCATTTTATTATTTAATAAGTCATGTCCTGCTGATTTTCTCGGTTTTAAAGCCTTGATTATTTGATATGTCTCAGACGGGGCTATAAATTTAGTTTTTATTGGGACGGAATATCGCGGTATTGACAAGTTTGTTTCCACTTTTAGTTGGAAATCAAAGTCGGTTACCGGGTTATTTGTAAATATTTTCTCAAAATGTTCCGCTAAAGTTTCAGCTTTTTCGAAATCCGTCGTTGCTAGACCTGAGTTAGAGGATAACTGCGGGATGAAAGATTTTTCCTTTGTAATCATTTTAATTGTGTTCCACATTGTCCTGGAGTTTGGAGGGATGCTGCCTAAAAAATTTTGGAAATGTGTACACCTCACTTTATGTAGTTCTTGTTTAATTTTAACCGATATGCTGTTTAATTTTTGTTTCACTATTTTATTGCGTGAATATTGCCACAATCTACGAAGGTTATGTTTTTCTTTAATTAAATTTAGAAGTGGTTTAGGAAGCGGAATATAATTTTTGGTGAAATTCCTAACTTTAGTAGATGACCTTTTAATAGCATTTTTAATACTGTTTTCGAGAGAGTTGATACAACTGTCGATATCAGATGATGTTTTAAGATTCTCAGGAAACTGACATTCGTTTATTAGTATGTTTCTATACATGTCCCAATTTACTTTACCCTCTATAATTTTTTCGTTTTGATAAGTCTGAAGTTCGGCTTTGAAAGAAATTATTACTGGATTGTGGTCTGAGTCTAATTCTGGTTTTACATTTTGGTAAATCGGAATGTTTAAATTTTGTGTAATAAGTATATCTAGAATATCAGGAACTACATTTGGGTTATAAGGGTAGTATGTGGGCTCTGGAGGAGCTAGTATATTAAGATTTCTTTGCAATGCGAATTTATGAAGAAGTTTCCCATTATATGAAGTAGTATTACAGTTCCAAATTTGGTTTTTACAATTTAGGTCTCCTGCTAATATTATTTGTGACCTGCCATCAAACAATGCTTTCAAGAAACTTGACGGAAACTTTTTGTTGGGAGGTTTATATGCAGCAATCAAGGTTATGTTAGAAGAGATCAGTTCGATATTGATAATAATTGTTTCTATTTCATTTGAGGATGGGGATTGTATCAGTGTATGTTTAATTTTTCTATTAATGAGAATTGCTACCCCACCTGATGCTATATGCGAAATTCGATCATTGCGGTATGCTAAATATTTTGGGATCGAAAATTTTTCTACCGGCTTTAAGTGTGTTTCTGAAATACACGCAATATCTATGTCGTGGACTTGTAGAAAGTATCTTAGTTCGTTTTCTTGGCGCTTTATGCCATTTGCATTCCAGTTGAGAATTTTGAAGTTTTCTATTTTATTTTGAGCCATTGAAATGAACAGAAATAAGTTTTTGAACCATTTGTTGCAACTGTGGAATGATTGCAGAAAGAATATTATTTATAATTGTTTGGATTAGGTTTTCATTTATTACGTTCATATTTTGGAGGACTGGGGGAGAATTCCTGTTATCTGGCCTCGGCGGCTGGCTAGCGCGATAAGCAAAAGAATGCATGGGCGTTGAATTAAGCGGCAGAGGAGGAAACTCTTGCGGGGCATAGTGATAAGGTTGTGTGTTTTGGTTTAATTGGCGGTTTGAGAACTGCCTATTTGGCAGATTGTAAGCTGAAAATTTATGATTAGCCTGATTTAAATTATATTTTTTAACTGCTTCTTTGTAAGCTTTGCAGCCTTTGTAGTTAGCCGTGTGTTCCCCATTGCAGTTACAACACTTTGGTACATTATTATGTTTAGGTTTGTCACATTTCGAGTAATGATGGCTTTCTAAGCATCTCACACATCTAGGTCTCCTTCCGCAATTTGCCTGTGAATGACCGAAAGTCTGACAATTTTTGCACATTATTGGAGTTTTAGACTTTACGCGCATTTGAACTCTGACAATGCTATATATTAGCTGATTTATTTTTAAAATTGCTTTGTTATTTTCATTATCAGTTAGATCGACCGCAACGGTACTTAACGGTTTACGTTCTCTTCCGAACAGTCTAACAACTTTTAACACTTCAAAGTTTTTCGAAAGTTCATTAAATATTTCCTCTTCTGAATAGGTAATTGGCAGATCTTTTATGACAACTGAAAAAGTTTTTTGGGTAGGATCCCTATATGTGTGATGCTCGATTTTCTCTTTTTCACAGAATTTTCGATATTCTCTATAGTCCTCTATTGAGTTGAATTTAATTTTTATAGTGTCTTTTTCTAATTTAGTAGAAAAATTGTTTTTTGTAATACTTTTTAGTTCACTGATAAATAGGGGATAATCGAGTACTTTATGGACATAAAAGGGGGGTATTTTAATGATGGATTCTTCACTTTCTTCCCTTTCGTTTGGCGAATTTTCTTCGGTCATATTTTGAAGACCTTGGTACCTATTTTTGACGGTCACGTTATACAGTATTCTTTTAGAAGCATTGTTTTCATCTGGTAAATCTACGTGCATGCGTTTTAGATTTTTACTGTTTTCATTAAAACCACTGGTTGACTGTTGAATAACTGTTTGTTGCGGGGCAGCACCATACCTGTTATAATAAGCATCTTTAGTGCTTACTGACTGAAGGTTGGTCAGAGTCCCTTCCGGCTCTCCATCCAGCTGCAGGGCGGTCGGTTGTGATGTGTTGAACTGTTCCAAGGGTTGAATATTTTCCATTTGTGGTGGAAATGGAAGCACATCTCCATTCATTGCTGTGAACTGATCTGGTGTGCCACCATTTAAAACGTGGGCTGCAGACACCAATTGGCCCCCAAAAGCGGGGGCACTTGTTGCGAACATACAGCTTTCGCTGCACCACTACACTTTCACTTGATAACACAATATTTCGTTATTAGCAATAAACAATTCTATTGCACAAAAACAATCACTGTTAGAAATATGGGGATCCGCTGGTAGCGGCGCCCGTTTGTACTTGCACTAAACACGAGTTTGAGCGTAACACCGAAGCACAGCGATAAGCGGAGCGATGCGATGCTTACTCCACGACGTCTAGAGCGAGACTGATATATTTCTTCTGTATTAAAGTTATTTACAGGGGTAAGGTTTCCAGATGAAATTAATGACAATCAATGTAGTACACCTGTACTGCAGAAACATTTTATTCTTCATCTATACCACGACGTATCATGGTCAGGCTCGACCACATCATCAAGCAGAAGAATTTTGGAGACATGCAAATAGTGGTTTTATGGTAGATTTATTCTTGTCATCTTTAATAAACGTCAATATTCACACAATTCGTGGAATTGCACTACATTATCTTCCTGCCTTGTTTCCAAATAAATAGCGTCTATGCTAAGTAACAAAAGAGGAAAATAATATTGATTTTAGAAATAATATTTTGTTGCCATTTACAGCGTATACTTCTAAAATACTAAATATACCTGTATTGTACATCATCTTCTGGGTCAATGACCCAGATGACCCAGAACTCTCGATCAGATTATTCGTCCAGTTTCCCATATAATTTTAGGAAGTTTTGAGATGGCTCCTGCACATAAATGTTGCTTCATTAGCTGTGGACGTTTTCTTGCGCTCTGTGGGGACTGTAGTTATTCAAGTATCGCACTCCATTTTCTCGCAGCAGTGAGTCTTTCTCGTCACGAAGGGTATGATAAGGAATAATAGCCGGATTTGCCTTTGCAAATAGTTTTTATTACTCGGGAGCCAATATTTTTATATCAATTCTTGCCAAAAACGCACGTTGCCCTCAGAATTTATAATATAACTTAATGTATTTAAGAGTTAGGCCTGATATCTCAGAGCTCAAAAAATCGTACGATTGACTCCCAAAGTATGTCACTCAGTTTGTCACAGTTTGCTGCGTTAAAAAATTAAATAAATAGCAACTTGTTGATTTATATAAATCCGGAAGTATAGGAAAAGGCAGGCTAGGACATGCTCACTATACAACAGACCTACTGAGCTATTATTGGATGAGGATCAAGGCTACACTGAACACAATCAACTATCTTCAAATTTTAGGTATCGAAATGCAATTTTCGCTCATTAATACTGAATTAGGCGACACACATTGTGTCGTAGATTCTATTTTTTATGTGGGAGAAGTTCAATTATCTTTAATTTTTTATATAAGAAATTAGTTCACCCGCAATGGGTAGATCGTTAAAAGAGGAACACGATCTTGATAATTTTATAACAGCAACATTAACGACAGTACTTAGTTCTGTCACGTGATTTGAAATTACACGAAGTGCTGGTTACTTCCTTCTAGTTCTCATTGCACTGAAGACCGTCTTGACCTTATACTCTGCTCGTAGTGACGTTGAAACCGTAGCAATCGTCAACATAAACTGCCAGCGATCTTCCTTTTTGTTGTAATAATTCCTTAATAATTCACGGCGCTCGTAGTCCATGTCGCAGACTTTGTTCAATTCTTCTCTTTGAATAACGATTTATCAATGATAACATCTATTATTCATTCTTATTTCTCCTTTTTGAAGTTCTATATTTTGCAGATGAAAAAAATTAATTTAATACGTTTAAATTTTGTCAATGTATCCTTAGTACCAAATGTTACAAACAAAAATAAAATATCTTATTTCTTTTATTTACAAATTGGTGCTAACCATCTTTTAATACCTGAAACAATTTTGGGTAATTTTGCTTCTTCGAACTTACCAGATGACGCATCCTTTATTTACAAAAAATATTATCACACTAAGTAATATTCACTCTCACACAATCAAGTTGTGATCAAGGGAAACAAGCGTGTTACATGTATTCTGTACATGAATTTGAAATAGAGTAGAGATCACTTTTCGATCGGGGCCCGGGGTGATTGCCTCGATCACTCACCCGTTAATCTACTCCAAGATTTAAATCATTCTTATAAACCGCACGCGGTTATTCACACACGTACGGACACCGGGCGAGATTAAAGCAAAGAAAAGGTTTTTCTTTAACAAAACGCGAACGAGATCGTGCTTGTGCTACGTAAACGAGAAAGTAATCCAATACATACACGAGCATGAAAAATCAATTTTTTTCTGTATCAGGGGTCCACAAAACGTGTTTCTCTTAAGAAAAAAGGTACTTTTCCCCTGCAACATTACAAAACTTTTCAAGTACATACGTATTTCTACAGAAACAAGACACTAATTTTAAGAATATGTTTTAGATTTAACCAGACATTCTGAATGAATTAGAACCATTTTTATTTTACATATTTTGATATAATTACATGATTCAAAATATTTTACTTATTACTAGTTATTTCGTTACATTTTAATCTATTTATAATTGGAAACGCAAGTCCTTCTCCTGGAATTGTGAAGCTTACTACTTTCCGCTGCTTCTTAGAAACCGCGTACGCGGAATCAGGGATGTTTCTGAATTGACCGATAGTTTATTAGTGATTCCGGACGCGTCAACAGCTAAGGTCGCTAGTCCCATAAATGTAGTGCATGCTTGTGAGGTGGCGGTGATCTTCCCCCGCTGGATGGCGCGATCCGCGATGGCCCGACATTGATAAAAGGGCCGCGGGCGGACAGTTGACAACCTTGCTAAAGAGTAATTTTAAACACTATCTTGACTTTATTTGACATATTTTCGTACAGATTGGAAAAAAATGAATACACGCGTCGGAGTATGTTTTGCTTTTTCTCTTGCAGCATGTTCCGTTCGCCGCTTGCCACGCCCCGTGCGGGGGGACGAAGCCAGAGCCTCGGGCGCGGGCCGTGTCGTGCGCGCGGCGGGACGTGCACAGACGTTATCAGGAGCTGCCCCCGGCGCATGCCTCCGCGCGGCGCCCGTCAGCCGTCAGCCGTCAGCCGCCATCAGTCGACGCGGAATCGCGCGCTGCATCTCTCCCGCACTTCCGCGTCGCCCCTTGCGGCGCGCCGCTGCGAAACGTCGAGGGAGGGGAATTCGTCCGTTTTATTAAATAACATGATGCTCGTATGAAAGTAGAAAAGGTGACCCAAGTCATAAAATTAAATTTTAGTTATTTTTGAAAGAAAAAAAAGAATGAAAACGACAAAAAATTTCAAAAACTGTACACGACATTCATGAAAGAAGTAATTATGGACCTAATATTTTATTTAAAGGAAATATCTGTCTTAAATTTTGTAGTTACAAAAGACCGAAAAATAATTAAACTTTTGCAATTTTCGAAAATTGAGAGTTAATAGTGAAAATTTAACCTATGCTATCTTTATAAAAGTGTAGTTTACTCTATTCTTACAAGAAATTTAAAGAAAAAATTGAAATCCAATTTTGAGAAAATTTTGAAAATGTTCGGAGGGGTGAATATAAAGTGTCCCCAAATATTAAAGAAAGTGTTTCAAAATCTCAAAGCTTCGACTGGACAAGGATTTCTTCAATTTGGAAAAAATGCTATGTATGGATTTCATTATAACATTTTGAAAATTTCAATTTTTGAAAATTGAGAAAGTTAATTTTTTTTGTCTTCCTACAACTATATTATTAAACATATTCTCTATACGTACGTATATATGCAGAACGTAGTACAGGGGAAGATATGAAATGCTGCAGAAAATCGATTTCGAGATTTCAATGGAAATAGACGTTTTGGGGACCCCTAAAAAGTGTTTTTTATTTTTTCAAAACGCCCGTCTGTTAACACCGCTACGGCCTAAACCATACATAGTATTTTTCCCAAATTGAAGAAATCCTTGTCCAGTCGAAGCTTTGAGATTTTGAAACTCTTTCTTTAATATTTGGGGACACTTTATATCACCCCTCCGGACATTTTCAAAATTTTCTCAAAATTGGATTTCAATTTTTTCTTTAAATTTCTTGTAAGAATAGAGTAAAATACACTTATAAAGATAACATAGGTTCCATTTTCACTGTTAACTCTGAATTTTCGAAAATTGCAAAAGTTTAATTATTTTTCATCTTTTCTAAGTACTAAATTTAAGATAGAGATATTTCCTTTAAATAAAATATGTGGTCCATAATTAGTTCTTTCATGAATGTCATGTACAGTTTTTGAATTTTTTTGTCGTTTTCGCGAAATATTGGATGAAATGTGTCTATTAAAAAAAATTGCAAATCAAGATTTTCTCAGAAAGGGCTCCAAATTTTTTTCTTTAAACATTTGGTAAGCATAGTACTAACTGCACTCTATATGATGATATAAACGTCATATTGCTCTATTTTTTTTCAAAAATAACAAAATTGTAATTTTTTGACTTGTTTCGCAAATCCTTAATATTTACTTTATCGGTAATTTATTCACATTAATGAATTTATCAGTACATGTACTTTAAATAATATCATATAAAGTTTCTCGAAAGCTCAACAGTTTTTTGTGAAAATGAGCTGAAAATTCCGCAATTTCAGAAACGCTCAAACGCCATTTTCTCAAAAATAGCCCCAAAGTTATTCTTCACACTTTTCGAACGGATAGTACTGAATGCGCTATTTAATATTCCAAACTGTTAATTTACTGTATTCTTTTTTGCTTCAAGAATTACACAAATGTAACTTTTTGAAAATTCTCTTACGCCTTTAATATGCAGATTTCCGGCGATTTGTAAACACTGTTGCATTTGTGACTGAAAGAGCTTGAAATGACATCAGATGAAATTTTTTGAAAACTCAATAGTTATCTGTGAAGAGAAGTTCAAATTTTGCATTCATAGTAACGCTTTTCTTAAAACCGGCTTCAAATTTTTCAAAGGAAATTGCTATTTAGGAGGAGGTTTTCCTGTTCTTTAATATTCTTAAAATAATATTTCCTTTTTAGTACTAGAACGCCGAAAAATTAAGAAAATCTCAAAAAAGTACTTTGGGCGGCGATAGATAAGAGAATGGCTGGCAAGAGAATGTGGCAAGCCTGAATAGCTAGCCGTGACCAAAGGAAATAGAAAACTAATAGGGAAATTCTATAGCACCACTTGTTTTCAGACTTAACTTAGTGTTTGTGTAATTTTTTGTCAACTCGTAACTATTGTCCAAAACGTTTTCACACAAGAATTCTCCAAGAAACGGCTTAAACTTTGCTCAAAATTGCTTGCTCGAAAAGTGTGCTTATAAAAATGGTAGAGGTCCGATTTTCACTACAACCGCTGAAAATTAGACAGTTACGAAAGTATTGTTTCAAATTGTTATCTATTAATGCAAAATATACTTCAGTAGTATACTGTCTGGCGACGAATTCTAGCGGCTGTCTGTTCTGATCGGTAGTTTTCCGTGGTTTCACCGGGAGAATACTGGTGCAGTATCCTAACAAACGGGCCACGGACCGCGCGCGATCTCTCCTTCCTCTTCTTTGTCCTATACTCTCCGTTTACTGACACACTTGCATGCACTGTACTACCACAAATGTCGGGAGCTTAGAGCTTGTGCCAGTTGGGGCGGGTGCCGCGCTGACGGGAGATATCTGGTTGGGGACACTTCGCAAATCAGTAGGTAAGCCTGCGCCAGATCTTACCATCCAGCGGAAGATGGGCGATAAAATATGCACTACACTTACGGGACTAACCTCTGCAGTTGTCGCGTCAGGAATCACTAATCAATCAATCAATTGAAAGGTCAGTCCCTAAACTGTTTGTTACAGTATTATGCAGTCTCATTTCATGCTCTCGAAAAAAATGGCCTGGCACGTGGGTAAACATTCTGATATATTTAAGAGGCTCTTAACAAACAATAAGCCTCATACCCGTGAGGTTCAATTGTAAAGAATATTGAATAGTCAATTTACTTTTCCAATGATTTTATACCTTTCGTGCTACGAAATTGAAATACCCAGAAGATAGGGGTCCCATATCTTGCAAATTAAAAAAAAGACATTTGCTCGACGCACTATAGAGTATAGCATACACTTTGGGAAATTCACGGCAATAACCCTTACATTGAGAATAACAATTAATAAAAGAAGTAACACATCAAAAATATATTTTAATAACTTTCAACAGTTTTTGTAACACACTCAATTGCTTTCAACATTTCAACAGTAACTTCACGTGTAGAGTATGAAGCAACTAGCATTCAATTAACTTACCCTTTTGTTAATTAATGATTGTTTATCAGTTGTCCAGCCACAATTCCTCCAGCCTGGAGGCTGGAAGAAGCTCAACCAGCTTCACTGGTTTTTCGTGTAAAGTACTTCTCTGATCAATGAACCTTTTCTAATTGCTTCGCTCTGTCGGCGAAGAAGTTAACGATAGCGAACTCAGACATCTGCATCATAAGTTGAAACTCAGAGGGCGCAACAGCAGCATCGAAAATCGGGACATTTGCCGTCCAGAAACGTATTTGTCGGGACACCGGGACAGCAGGAAGACCGTCTTTGAAGACCGGAAGTGGTGAAACCGGGCCATATGGGACTCTTACCAGAAGAGAAAAACATCCAAAAATGTAATAAGTCCCAAGAGGTCTCATTTTATAGAATACCGTTCTGTGGCGGCTCGTGCGTGTTTCTTAAGTGAACGAAATAAGTCAATGTCAAATATTTCTACTTTAAGAGAAACAAGAAGCAAAATAGTAGTATCATTTAAAGACGTGTACAATGCCAATTAAACTGCAAAAAATAATCGATTTTGCTTCACTTTCTGCTGCTTTGCAAGAGAAATTCCGGTTATTTCTCTTAATGTTAGATCAAAGCGTTTTTTTTGTTGTTTTCTCAAAAAATGGTTGCAAAAAATTAAGATGTTACGTAATTTTTGGAGCCTCTGAGTTGCGCCACCGAAAGTTCTTATATCAATAAAACCAGTAACCGGCAGAATATCCCTCAAATTCGAAAATGGAACTCACCGCAAGAAAAAATGTCACCTTACACCGTCACAGTACCGTGGGCTGGCGAAAACCTGGGTGAAAGGGCACATCGAACCGATATGTCCTCCCTTCCTTTTTCAATACTAAGGCCACGTACTGTGTAATTAACAGTGTGATTCAGTACATTCACAGTGCCAGCGATTCAAACGAAGCCCAGAAAATTCGCATTTCGATTTTTTTTAATTTTCGAAAATACAGTGAGGGCACCGAAAATGGGACCAGCCCCTTTTTTTTACCGTTCTTTGCTACATACGTGAAAAACGTTAAGAAAAAGATTAGAGCCGTTTCAGACCAAAAATCGTTTAAAATTTAAAAATTGCCTATGTTTCAAGCAAAATTTCGCAAAAGTTCTCATTTTTGATAAGTTGAAGATTATCTTATTGCAAGAACTCTTTTTGATTAATACATTTAATTTAGATTTATTCAGTCAAAAATCAGTGAAAACTGTATGCGACGTAGGGGGAAAAATATTATCTGCACACGTTTTCTTGAGTTCCAGAATCCCTTCCCGTCATTTTAACTATAAATAGTTGAAAGATGAGTAAAAGTTTAACACAAATAAATAAATTTTAAAAATTGCAAGATTAGCAATATTAGAAAACTAATTTTCGTTTCTGAGTTATAGAAAACTTAATTGCATCGGTACACGAATTGCAAGTATAATTTTTCTGCATTGCTAACAAAATAGTAACTCACCCTCGCCTTTACTCCTACCACTACAAGCAAAAGGAGAGTTCAACAAAACGTGTGCATAGTGAAGTTACATTTACGTCCAGAAGCAAAACAAGGGGCCATCTCAGCATTTGCTCAATGGATCAGGGAAACTGGACAAAAACGTGATCGAAATGGGGGTCATTGACCCGGAAGCTGAAGTACATTATTTGTTACAAACATTAAATCTTAAAAAAAATATACAATACAAATTTAAACTAATTCATTACATAACACTGTTTTGCTAGCGAATGTTGTTTGGCAATTCGCAATTCGTTTGGCGTTTATGCTTGGTGAATGTTTTCTTGCTTCCATTTAAATTTGGCGACATTTTTTCGCGTCTTCCACCAATTACAAAATTGAAGTCAGACGTTTTTCCTTCAAATAAAATTGTTCTTTATAATTAGTTCTTTCATTAATGTCAGGTACATTTTCTGGAAACTTTTAGTCGTTTGTGCGTAATATTGCGTGAAATATTTTGCAATATTAAAAATAACTGAAACATGTATTTCTGTAAAACGGCTCTAAATTTGGTCTTTAAACTTTTGGCAGGGATAGTCCTAAATATACTGTATACGATAACTTAAACATCATTTTGGTCAAATCTTTTGTTTTTTCAAAAATTACAGAAATGTATTTTTTAACATGTCTCCCTCGTCGTTAATATTACTACTAGCGGCAATTACATAACATTATTCCGTTTATGAGTGCATGTGCTTCAAATCATGTCTCGTAAAGTCTAACACAAAACTTTTCTGTAAAATAATGCTCAAATTTCCGCATTTTTAGGACAAACGCTCAAACGCCATTTTCTCCAAAACTGCTCCTATTTTTCTTCGAATATCTTTGTACAAATTGAGATAAATACACTGTTTAAAATGACATAAAAGGACTTTTCAGTATTCTTTTCTTTAAAAAAATTACGCAAATATCTTAGTGTTAAAATATTTTTCTCGTCGTTAATAAGCACATTTGTGATTGGACGTGCTTCAAATCACTTTCAATAAAGTTTTTCGAAAACTCAAAAGTTTTATGTGAAAAAAAGCTTCACATTTCCCAGTTGTACATTAACGCTTAAACGACTTTGTATAAAAATAATGTTTTCTACAAGTTTTTCAACGACAATTAACATATAGGACGTAGTGTTACTATTCTATAATATTCTTAATGTAATATTTCGGCTCTACAATTAGGAAAACAATAAATCGAGGAAATTAAAAAAAAAAGAAAGAAAAAAAAATGGTCGGCGATAGATGGCCGCTGGTAATGGAGTAATACTACTCATTTTCAATAAAATGGAGAATCAGGCAAGGTCTTAAAGCTAGGCCAGCCCAAAGAAATGCGAAAATTAACTAGTAGGAGAAAGTCTGTGGCATTTTGTAGCACCACTAGTTTCCCGCATCATTACAATACCTTCTCTTTACTGCATAAGCTGTAGCGAGGAAGTAATATACCCGTTCTTTAACAATATACATTAATTCATTGTTGATTCCGAGCGCGTAAAATATTGAGGTCATTAATCCCGTCAGTGTAGGGCATGCTTTTCCTCAGGTGGTGGCGCTGATGGCGAGATCCGCGTCGGGTCAGGATTGCTGTTCTTGCACGTTCTCAGGGCTTCTTTGCACTACTTACCGTGGAGTTACCGCTACTTACCGTGGAACTGAAAATCAACATCTCGTACGAGAAGTCGGCTGGTAAAATTACGCAGATTACGGAAAACTAATAATGGTGGCTAGATCTCATGAAACATCAATATTTCGAAATAAAAACATGTAAAATTGGATAAGAACAGTAGTGAAAAATTAATTATTGTTATTTAATTTTGAACATTTTCTTCGCCTGGACTTTAATTTCATAATCAATACATATTGTCTTTGAACACACAGCAAAATTTATATAAATAACTGAATTCTTACATTCATATACATATTTACAAACTTTCTTTTTCACGCCGACGTTTGGATCCGTTCTATTGTAAAATTTAGATTATTGTTACCTTGACCATTTTAAATTCATTCTTTCATCAACTGAGTTACTAATAATATTAACATCCTGCAACAATTTTGGCATTGTACTTTTAATATTAAAATTGTTCCTAATTTCTTAAATACGCAGTACTTTGCTCTCGGCGTTCCTCTCAGAATGCTTGGCCGCTGCGGTCCCGTATATTCGAACATATATCTTCGGCTGTCACGCCAACAATTAGTTTTCTTACCACCGCAATTATTGTTCAATCTCCGACTAACATTTGGACAACCATACATCACTCTGGCACACATACTTTCTAAATTAAACTCAATTTAGAAAACACGAACTGTTTGTTACTATATTCAGCAACATTACGTTCCTTTCATTTATGTTTCCCTTATCTACCACTTTTCTCCGAGAAATGATAATGTTAAGACTAAGGCGCCATCTTGATTGCGGTTTTCTAGGTTTACTCAATCACTTAAGGCGTACGCCGGGATGGTGCCCAGACATAAAAGGACACCTTGCTACCCTCTTAAAATGTTACCATTCGGTATGTATGTAAATTCAGTAGTTAGGCGGAAGAGCAGGCCCTGTGGCCTGGGCCTCGCCTTTAATAAAGGTATTATTATTATTATTATTATTATTATTATTATTATTATTATTATTATTATTATTATTATTATTATTATTATTTAAGAATTGTTTTCAATGAGGTATAGGAATATAGAAAAATCAGGGAGCACAATTATGAAACTAGAATTATGAAACACAAGTTAATATTACTTTTAATAAATCTGAAGAGAGAATGCTAAAAATGCTATTCCAAAACTGCTCAACTCTCTGCTGGATGAAATGTTAGAAGTTGCATCCAAAAGAGAATTGTAAAAGATACTAAAATACTGGTTTAATAGACAAAACAAAAATAGAAAACACAAGAGTAACAAAACAAAACAATTAATTATTTATAAAAAAACAAAATAAAAACAGACTTTACCGACAATATGATATTATTTTTTTCGTTAGTCAAACACTACCTCTTTTTTGTCTGTTGCATTTTGCATGTTTTATTTTTTGAAATTGATTTGTATTTTTTTCTTCTTTTATTGTGACATATTCTTATAAATACCAATTAATTATTATCAACATGTGTTCTTTGACAATATAACTAAGCAATGTTAATTATTATTATTGTTATTATTATTATTATTATAAATATAGAAAATATTAAAATTGAAAAAGAAAAAGGAATAAAAATTATTAAAAGAATGGTATACAAGATAATAGGCATAACATACAAACAAATTTCAAGAGTTAGTCTTCAGCTTGTTGCTTATAGCCATTTTGTTTTCTTTTATTTATAATATATTTGTTAATTTAGAAAAGAAATTGATTTATTTTTGCTTGTTGATTTGCCACTATAAGTTTTTAATATGTTAATTATGTATAACTTAAGACTTATTTTTGCCTATTGCCAACTGCCATTTATTTATTTACTATTTATTTGTTAGTTTAGATAATAATTTGATGATTTTGATTTCTTTTTGCCTGTTGGGTACTGTCATTACAAGATTTTATTTTGTTAACTATGTTCAGCTAAATCTTAATTTTTACTGTTAACTGCATATAAAGTAACACACTCTTCACTGACAAGTACAAAAAGTACTTAGACAGGGTTTGGAGAGTACTGGATATACAAATTTTGATAGAGAAGATTCGCTCTAAGGATGGGATGATTTGACAGATCGGGAAACAAGTGAACATCACGTGTACTTCAGAGAAGTATCCCTCCGCCGCGTCAGCTGTTTAGTTACGCCCCTTCGTAGTGTTTGTTTACGGTTCACGCGAGACATCAATAAAGAGATGTCTTGAGTTTCGCTTAGTTATATGCACGCACGCGAGTCCGGGAAATATAGAAATTTATTTGCATAAGTGGGAAAATGTCTTAACGTAATATCACATTCAATAAAAGAAAACTGCCACGAATGTAAATAGAAAGAAAATTGATTTTTCAGGGGAAGTTCAAATACCTTTTCTTTTGAGCAAATGGCTCAATCACTTTTGTGGTGATGAGGGTGGTTTATTTATAATTATAACACCCCGACTATCAAAACTTGGTACTATGCACTCATAACTCAAATGTGTTTTAATGATTGTTTTATATTTCACTAATGTTATGCTTTTCAATACATATCTTGATCTACAACTAAAAGCTTTACTAAATTTTCATGAGAGTTATTTCCTTTACAAGCATTCATTTTTCAAATAAATATTTTAAATACTAAATCTCGATAGAACATCTCTATGATGTTAAAAGAATAAATGGGATGGGTATTAAAAATGTCCTGTAAAGGTACATAAATATATGTAATTTCACGAGATTTATGTAGCACTTTGACCAAAGGTGTGGAATTGTTAATTCCATTACACTAGGACACAATTTAATAATAATCACAATAATAATAATATTTCATTTATTTTCACATAAGTTAACGAATTCAGCAGTTGCACCTGAATGAGAAATTACTTCGCTTGGATGCAGTTCAAGCAAGCTTGTAATGAAACCGAAATCTGAGATATGGTAGAAAAGCAACAATTATTAAACAGTATTACAAAACAGAATCCTATCATGCTTAAAAGAATTATATAAAACATATGTTAATACAAAGAAAAGAAAATTATCAAAACCGGTATCCAAATTCAAATAATATATAATACACAATATAATACAATACACAAACCTACAATTATAATACAATACACAAACCTACAATTATAATAAAGTACACAAAATTACAATTAATACAATATACAAAATATACACAAATAATACAATATACAAAATTCAATACCACATACATTTAAACAATATACAAATTTAAAGAAAGAAATTAACAAGGGTAGGAAATATTTATTTTAATTAATTGTGGTAAATATATAACATTTTGTTGTTTCCTTGTGTCAGTGGAAGTTACCTAGAACAAAAAGAGAAAATTTCATTAGTGTTCCGTTTAGTTAACTTTTAATTAGTATTCTATTTTTAATTGAATATTTTCTATCTTCAAGCACCATGGCTTGTCATTATTTGGGTTCAAGAATGTACTTCCCTAGAAAATCAGCAATATTTTATCCAGTCTCGAAGCTACAGTCTGAAAGATGGTCCGAGCCAACTGCTTCATCCTCGGGCAACCAAATGTGGATCTATTGAAGATAAAGTGAAAAGTAATAAAAGACAAACTTTACAATTTCATTAATTAAAATATAATTAAACTATTAAACAATAGGATCTTCTTTGTTCATTTACCCATAAATACAGTGCAGATCTGTTTTTCCTGTAAAAGTACAAAGAAAAATGCATGTGAATATTGAAAGACAATATGTTAATTACTATACACACTTTAAGATAATTTCAACTATACTTACAAATCTTCATATTTAACACCCCTCTCCTGATTGTCCTGGTAATGGGATAGCAAGAGGTTCATTGTCATCTTCATCACTTGAATTCTCTTCTCCTAAATTGATGATAATGGGTTCCACATTTATGCTGTCCCATTTCACTTCTCGATTCCAGTCTTCTTCAACAATTTTCTCTGTATGTTTCACATAGTTTTCCCATCTGAATCAGGTAATAATGTTCTCATTTAACACAATATACATTTCAATGATTATCTAAGAAATAGTAACAAACTGTAAAATATAATATGATTATCATTCACTTACTTCTCAGCTGTAACTTGATGAAGAGCATCGTGCCAAACTTGTTTTACATGAGCACGATCAAATTGACTTCCAACATGAGTTTTGTAATACCTCTTGCAATCATTCCACACCATTTCTATTGGATTGTAGTGGCAGTGATAGGGTGGTAGTCGCAACACAGTATGTCCAGCAGCATTAATAATATTGTCCACACGGTACCTACAAATATTTTACTGGCATGAAAATATTCTACTTCACAAAAACTGTTCTGAATATTCTGAACAGTGTCATGTTTCTTCTTATTAGAAGGTTTAACTCAATATGAAATACTGACTCCTAACACATATCATTGTAGAACATTCATAAATACAAATTTAGAAAATCAGTAACATATTTATTATTAAATTTGCTGACCACTATCTGTATTTGTAAATTATTTATTATAAGTGGGCAAAGCATTGAGAGAAAATACATACAGTTTCTCTGGCTTGTTTGATGAAGCTAAAGCAAACAGTTCCTGGTGAAGAGAATCAGCCCTAAATGGAATATTGTGGTTTTCCAGGAAGTTTTTCAGTTGCAGTTTGGTCCACTTTCTTGTAGGTAATCTCTCCAACTGTAAGCAGAGAAAATACTAAACTATTTCCATAATTTCCTTTTTGGAAAATAAGTCACATCATCTTTGTTGTTTTGCATTTTGTATTTACAGAAATGAGAATATTGCTATTATATTGTTTCTTACAGAGTACAGCGCAATTGATATTCAACTGTTACTTACATGAGCACTGTGATAAGAAGCATTATCTAGCACAATAACAGACGGTTCATCAAGTTTTGGAAGTAGGGTATTCTCCATCCATTCCTCAAACATCTCCCCATTCATTGTTCCATGGTACTCTTCACTACTATTTTGCGATGGAAACACTAGATCTGCATCATCCACAAACCCCTTCTTACCTCCTGCATGTAAAACTATATAACGTTGTCCTTCACTCAGATTCTTTCTCACACAGCTGAAACTACTTGAGTCTTGCCAAGTCTTGGTAGCATAACCTAACAAAAAAAGTTGTACAAATATCAATATCAATTATGTGAAGTGTTTAATAAAGTACACACATTATAGTTCTGCAATTACCTTTCGAAAAAAACCAAGTCTCATCTAAGAAAACAAAATTACTATCTACATCTTTCAAATTTTTATACTGCCGTAAATATTCTATTCTATGAGCACTAATATCCGCTCTTTCTATCAAGGCCCTTCGATTGTCCGTCTTCTCCCATGAAAATCCCATCTCCAATAATAATTTTCTCAAAGTTGTTTTGCCACCAGAAAATCCCACATCCTCATTTTTTCTGACTTCCACGATCAAAGAATCTAATGTCACATGTTCACCTGCAAAGAAATGATCATCAATTCAAACAGGAACTTCAATAGAAATATACAGGTCAAGTAATTAAATATAAATTAAAACTTACCCTTTTCACACATCCCGTAAATAATTTTTCTGATGACACCTTTGCCGAAATCGTCCACTTTGTCTATTACAGGCGCTTTTCGACTTCTTTTCTTCCTAGGAGTCCTCAATTCATGAATGTTCTGTTTATAATACCTAAATACACATAATTCATAGTTACACTTTTATCAATTGCACAATAACCGTCATTAAAGTGTAATTATAAAATTATAAAAGCTTACTTTAAAACCGTATTTTTGCTCAGATTCAGCAGTTCTGCTGTGAGCATAAGAACAGATCCTACTTCAAGTCTTCCTTCACGCTGCATTTCTTCAATTTTCCTGGCAACGGATATAATGTCTTCTTGTCGCTGGCGTGAACAAGGATGCACTTTGCGCCCACTCCGGCTTCTCATTGTTCACAATCGTGATACAATTGCACAAAAAAGCACGAAATATCACGAAAAGCTCCCAAACACAGGTTGCAAGTCGCCACACAGCACAATCGTGATACAATTGCACACAAAAGCACGAAATATCGCGAAAAGCTCCCAAACACAAGTTGCAAGTCGCCACACAGCACAATGCCGGAACACGTGCTCCGTCTCGACTACGTATCTCACATTCAAGACTCGATTTTAAAACAAACATAATACTTATCACATAAACACTACATTCAAAATCATTTTTATAAAAAAAAAAGAATTTTTACATTAGAGCACAAAGCTCTGCACTTCCTAATTTCAATTATTTCTCGTGGCGCACTATATTTTCGTCGGACGAGGACATCACAGCAGGGAGCGTCGTGGCTTCTTACAAGTTAGCCAACTGCAAACGAACGAATGGAGGAAGAAGAGTCTATTAAGTTCAAGGACACAACGACCACAGAATCGTCAGTTGTGTTGCCAGCACTAGCTGTCAAATCATCCCATCCTTAGAGAGATTCTTCTCTAAGAAAGGTATTTTTGCTAAAAGGTTTGTAATGTAGTCAACCAAAATTAGTATTCTTTCTGCCTGTTTTGTTGCTTTTGTGGCGATTGTTTTTGTTGTTCTAATTTTTTGTATGTAAATAGTGTACACTATCACTATCTGTACACTATCAATGTAATGTAATTCTTTGGAAAAATAAAAATTATTATTATTATTATTATTATTATTATCCATTATTATTAAGTTGTACCTCGTGCTTTCTTTCCTCCACACACATCTTCACTCGCCGACGGCACACAAAACATCTGCTAGTTTTTCTCTCCTGAATAAAACTTTTTTCCTTCATCGATCCTTGGTACCTTTGTTTCTATAGCACTTCGAAGCGATGCTGTCACCCTTTGCTACTGCTTACTACTAATCCCCTTCGTTATATTGTAATAAATCCCATTATTATATGAAATATAGATTTAAATTAAATGTCACTTTCTTATAAAATATTATTGGAATAAATCATGTGTAGTAGTGAAATGTTACATTACCTCTCGTTTCTTCTCACTAATCGAATTTACTTTCGTAGGTTGTCTTCATTCTATAAATTAAATGCATTATTTGTCATTGAGATGACATACATCTCGGAATGCTTACGATAGAAAAGGTTTTGAAATAAAATCAGAAATCAAGAAAAATATTTATTTGATACACAATGCTACTCAAAGTTTCTGTAATCTAAAACATTGTTTAATCATATGTGTGATTACTAGTGAGTCAAGAAATTTTCTTTGCAATACAGTGATTATAATACAAAATAAACGTTGCTTCAAGAAAAAAACAACAACTTTAAATGAATCATGTTAATGTCCAAAACTTGTGTGCAATATAATGAACCCATAATTCGCAGTTTTTGTCAACCTATTTCTTTTGCAAATATATTTTGTCCGTCAAGCAGTTTTGGATACATTTTCCACTTTATTTACATAAAACTACGAATAATAATCTGAAAATTATTTTACAATAACACATACAATATGTAAAGCTTTAATTATTGATGTTTAGTATAGTTATTAAATATTGTTAAATTATAATTTTGTATACAGAGGTGACAAATGAATCTGTAAAATAATGGCTGTAGACATTTTGGCTGTAGTCTTTTTTTGTAGGCAACGACACCAATTCGATTAAATGACATTTGCTTGACATATGGACCTATATTTCGTCGTGTGATAATACCCATAATTTTGGGGGAGAACACCACAAGTACCAGGATAATACTGGAGTTTTATGTCGGAGTGGAAACAAATTTCCTGGTTATCCTTCTTTGCCCAGCGCTGATATCCTTTGTCCTCTAGGGGTTCTCCTGAAAATGGAAACTTTCGTTCATGACTTGCACATGTGGATGTTAATCCGTCCACATGTCTCTTTCTGGCCAAGTATCTGTCCGTCTGTCCATGTGCTTGTCTGTTCACGTGAATCTGTCTGTTTACCTGTCTGGCTGCCCACCCGCCCACGTGTCTGTCCATTCGTCCACGTGTTTTCTTCTTCTTTTTTTTTTTTGTTTCAAAAATTTCACATATTCTTATTCAATTTCATTCACTTACTTATAATAACAAATGATTTTACACTCCCGTTTCTTTCGTTCTGTTCTTTAAATGTTAATTATATTTTCTAAAAAAATTAAATTATTAGTAATCTATATATTCTAATGTTATTTTTTTGATTCACTCTTAAATGTTTTTTCTTGTACTAGAAAACTGATGATGATGGTTAAGCCATCAAAAGCTGCTATTGTAATATACAATAGTTGGCAATGACGACTCATATAATTGTTTCAATATCAATTTTGGTGAAAATCGGCTGAACGGTTTAGCCGTTAGCGTTGTTCAGAGACGCACAGACGGATGGACAGGCAGGCGGACAGACAGACGCTTCGTCGTCAATCGACTTTTCGGTATGAATGACACATAAATCATGGATTCTGGCTACACCACGTGTTAAAGAATTTTTTCTAAATTTAGCAACTGATTTATTTACATTTTTGTGACCAAAGCCCTGTAAAAAGAGTTTTTCTGGCAAAAATTCGCCGTTTTTTCGTGCAGAATTACATAACTTTCTCTTAAGAAAGAGCGAAAATAAAAATATATGAAATTTTCATGCTTCGTTTGTTTAAGAATTTTTCAAATGGGAATTGAAGTGCATGAGAGAAATTGCCGTATATTACATAGCTATTAGCAATATCGCGAGAAGTATGTGCTGTTGGAGCACCACTAGTTTTTTCTGTGTTAACATAATTGTTGCACCACATTGTTTCTGTGTTAACATAATTTTCTTAGTGAATTTTAATTTTTATGTCAGACTATTCTGGACTTGTATTTATAAGTGGTTAAAATGTTTTGGTTTCCACTTTTTGTGTAATATATTTTGTATTTTGTTTTATTTTATTTTGGCAATTTTCTTTTGATTTTGTTTGGATTCGTAGTACGGAAATTTGATATATTTGCCTTACGTGAAATTTTGAGTATTTGCCTATTTCTTTAATTTTGTTGTTGGTTCTATTTGTTGTTTTTACGTTTAGTATATAGAGACCGAGTAAGATAATAGAATGATTACTATCATATGTTTATATTTAGGGTAAAATAATAATTATATGGGTCTGGAATGAATTATTGAATGCACTACCACATTTTGAAAAATTAAAAAAGAAAAAAAAAAAGAAACTGTTTTCGACGTGCTAACGATGAAGTAGTCTCAGTTTTTCCCCTACAATGTGTCTCATAACATTCTATAACATTTGTTTTCAGATTTTTAAACACTGGACGATAGTGAAAAATAATTACAACCAATTTTATCAGTACAATAATTTGAAATTCGCCCCAAAAGGTGTTAGTTTTTCTTTTTTTACCAATATTTAAACCCAGATTCAATCATGACATATGAACTCAAAATGCTATATGTTTTACATTGATTATGTACCAAACTCAATCGGAATATCCATTGTAGAAAGAGATGGCTGGGCTCTTGCGCATCGTATCCTACTTCAGCCAATGAGCTTCAGGCATCTGATTGGGTCATACTATTAAAGGGAATTTTCAATACCACAGTTACAAGTCAAAGAAAAACCTAAGCATTTGTTTAAATATTGCATCTTTTATTTCAATTACACCATCGTGTTATTTGTGGTTGGCCACCGTCGAAATTGCCACTTTATGCCACTTCCAAAAAGTTTCTCAACACTTCTGGCTCTCCATGCAACATAGCGGTAGTTAGGTATGGCTTTTGAAACGAAGCGCCCGTGTTGTGGTCACGTGGTACGTGACGCAAGCTGTGCAGATCAAGCAAAAATCGATGCATCGGAAAGGCCCACCGATCTGTTTTACTATTTACGTGGGAAGGGACGTCGCACCTGCAATGCTGCTCCCACGTGGGTGCGATCAGTTTTTTATTAGGCACACGCTCGTTACTTTGTTAACCCGTCAGAAATTTTGATTAGACTGTTTGTAAACGAACGTATGATCCCCGTTATTGAAGAAGTCAGTGACAATGATTAATTGTCTGTGATTTTCTAACGTTCATTGATTAATAAACCTACATCTAACTAATTTAATTTATATTATAAACTTGAATGATTTATATACCCAAACAGAGTAATTTGATTTATATTAGAAACAATATATAAATCTAAAAACAAGGAGTTTTTTGATTTTATTACGATAACATAATATTTTCCACATCAGAAACAAACATTTGTCAGCACAATGTTTGCAAATCATGCTGGTAAATGAGACTTTTCAATAACTTAAATATACATTGCTTGAAAATTGGTGAAACAATTTTCCAAATCACATTTTGGCGCGAATTTCAAATGTAGGAACTGATAAATATGGTTTTAATTATTTTCACTATCGTATACATTGTTAAAAAATCTGAGACACATTCTAGGGGAACACAGAGAGTACCTCAGCGTTATCACGTCGAAAATCAATTTCAAACTTTTTTGTATTAACATTTGGCGTGAAAATTGTTTGACAAAAATACCTTCAAAAACATCAATTTTTCTCCGTCCCTCCAATTTTTTCAGCCTAATAGATTCAATAGAAGCTGAGAAAAAATAAAACATGAAAAACGTTTCTCATTGTATCTCCGTAACACATTGCCCTAAGAGGCTTACTTTTTGGGGATCTTCGACATTTTGTATTCTCTTTCATATGAGTGCCGCAACTATCGATTTAGTTTGGAGGCACTTTTCACCTCGTTATTCGGCTATACTCTTTGTTGGTTTGTAATTAATAATTAATTAATAATGTTCTTATGTCTCTTCTTATGCTACGAAATATTTTGTAACCATGCTGGATCATTGTTTACCAACATCTTTTGCACTTTCTAATCTAACAATAGCAATCATTGAAGTTCAACAATCCAGTGAAATACCTTGAACAAATGCGAAGATCATTAATTGTTTGGTTATATAGTATCTCTCTGAGCAGCTGAGGAAATGACGTGTATGAAGCGAAATTTGGAAAGCCATCTTCGTTAGTTCAATTGGGAAGAAAATATGTTAGATTTAAAATGGAATTCGGCTGTTATCTCCTCGTGCGATTTAATTGCGCGGTTTTCCAAGAGTTTTTAATAACACAGTAATTATAGAGTCGTTTTATTACCAACAATTCATTTTGTTCCTCCCAACTTGTTCCTCAACTTTAATCATGTTTACTTTGAAATAATTGGAACAAAGTGTTTATTTAGACCAGAATTACTTTTTAATTTGTTTTCAAGTTTTTTGAATTTTGAATAACTCATTATATTCAGAAAAGGTACAGTGTTTCGAGTTATATTGGCAAATTATGGAAGCATTTGTCTCCTATTACAAGCTAACTACTTACCTAGCACTGTAACTGGGCGTCCAGTCTTGACACCGATGTAGAAATTCATGGTAATATTTGAGGACTCGATGAATGCAAAGAGAGCGTCGGCTTTTTCGTCAGAATCTATGGTGACCATTTGGGTGCCGTCTTTTTCACAAATCATCTTTGCTTCATTCCACGAACTTATCTCTCCCATGTCCTTGACGTAGGTTTTGTTCCACCCGACTAGAGGTGCGTATCCTCTGTCTCGCAGTAGCTGTCTCTTAACCTCGGAGCTGTTGGCAGTGGGCAGAGGCACAGGCAAAGATGCTGGGGCGGCAGATAACGTACGCGGTCGGAGGTCGTATTCGCAGATAAACATTCTCCATTCTGAGCAATCGGCAGAGAGCAGCCAGACGTCGTTGTTGATTTGCCCACAAAAGGGTGACTGTGCTCCCCTGCTACTCCAGTTTTCATACACCACACGCTCTCCTAAGGGGAAAAAATCATTACACATTTATCTTCACCATTCAGGAAAATTAAAATTAATGTAGGGTGTTTAGATCCCTCATATCTCGGAAGAGACGGTGAGAACAGATTGTCGTGAATGGCCATAATTGTCATATACCAGACGCTTCGAAAGATCACAAACATGTCGAATAGTAATGAATGACCCCATGTTTGCGATTTATCTTTTCTACTTGCTCACATATATCTCACCAGTGCATGGGATTGCATCAAGTTAATTGAACATCAGTTAAAGCAACCTCAGTCTTAATCTGAGAAGTAATTAGGTGAGTCAACGATTAAAATGGGTTTACAGTTTCACTACAAGAGTATAAAAAAATGCGTTTAAAATACTGTTTTTACTAAAAATATGATTGTCAGGAAGTGAAATGGATCGTATTTGGAAGTTTAGATTTGATGTTAGTAGGAAAATCAAAATAAGGAACACATGCGAAATTATAACTGAAATCATTGGAATAATTAATTACATTTTCTCTGAAGAGATCGGAAACAGTTGGGACATTTGTGGGGCTGTATACAGCCGCCCATCCACCCGTTGTCCAATTAACATATAATCAAGGCAGATGTTTTACTACAACAATAATAATAATAATAATAATAATAATAATAATAATGATAACACCGGGGAGCCGATCAGATGACCAAGCGCGCAAAGACAGTAGCGGTCTCGGACCAGAAGTTCGCGGGAGTGAGTCCTGCCTCGCGCATGGGTGTATTTGAGTTTGTATGTGTGTGCCGTCCTCTTACCCCTCCCTATCATCATTTCATCTTCCGTACCCCCTGGGCTAACAACTCTGGAGGATCAAAATCGGATCGATCTAAGTACTGATCCCCTGATAAAGTTACATGCACCTGCCACCGAGATAATGTTTCTGAGTCCCGATAAATGCAGGGTGCATGTACGCGTGGTCCAAGGCGGGCTATTCCCTAACCAGAATTCCCCTTAGGGAACAAAAAGAATCATACCTCCAGGATGAATGAGGAAACAATCACGCTGATTTCTAAAATCATTGTAAAAGGTTTCTATCGGGCAGAGTTGAAAAGATATGAACATATTTAGTATTTGAAATAAACGAAATCATATACTAATTTCCGTATTGTCACTCCCTTTATATAACTACAATATCTTGGGAGCCTGTTTCATACGAGGTTCACAAAAGCAGGTTAAAAATGTAATACGCATATTCATGCAGTAATATGAAACATCTTGGAAGGAGAATTTCCAATTGTATTGCTTAACTATAGCTACAATAGCACATACTTTCTCGCAATTTTACAATGTTATCGGTATGTACGACGGGACGCCCATATATGTTTCATTAACTTCAAACAGAAATAACGCGAAAACTAACTTTTACAAACAAAGTCCCAGGAGGGGGCGTCACAAATCACCGCAACCAATCTTAACGGAGGAGGAGGGGGGGTAACTAAATTATGAAGGAAAAAATGGTGGATGTTTCCAGTTCAGATGTGGAAATATTGTCGAATAAAAAATCATAAAATGAAACGATTTTATGAACATGAAAGTAAATTCATTAAAATAAATGTATAAACGCATTTACTTCACCTGTTTTAACAAATTTCTTTTTCACGAAAATACGTTGATATCTGATAAAATAACACTAATTTTAGACCCATTGTTTTCTCATAGAGAGTTCAATTTGAATATTATTTTTTGTACATAATCCATGAACTTTATCAAATATCCAGTTTACTATAGATTTTTTCAATGAGAAAAACTATCATTGTTGCAAAATTGTTAAATCGCAATTTTCGGTTCTTTGACATTTGAGAACCCTTCCCCCTATAGAATTGCAAACATTGGAAATTGATTATAAATTAACAAAGTTTGCAATTATTTTTTATATTCTCATCACAATTACCTTTCAACAAGATGAGAGAAATATTTGTTTGTGTTTTTTTTTATATATTACACTTCACAGTGCCCGGTGAGGTACGTTATATACCATTTAATATCATTTGATCGCCAAAAATATGTAATGAGTAATGAATAAAAGAAAAATGATACGCTATTCGAGTAATGGCAACTCACAAGTGAGCAGTCACAATTTTCGTAATTATTTTGATGTAAATTGCACATATTATAATTATTGTTTTGATATTATTAGCCAAGCGAATGCACATAGTTTTGACCACGATGCGATGGCAATAGTGCATTGCTCGCTTCTTGGTTGAATTGGGACGTTATCAAACAATAGCTGAAGTGCTAGTAGCGCAGAAAAAGCAATACTTCAATATTCTGTAGATGTTTCCAATAATGCGAGAAAGTATGTGCTGTTGTAGCACCACTAGTTTTGAAATATCTCTCACTATGTTATGCACACTTCCAGCAAATTGTAAACTACTGCATTTGTGAGTTAAATTACGTCAAAAGAAGTTTTTTTGGAAACCCAAAAATTATCTTGGAAAAAGCTTCAAATTTCGAATTTACAGTAACGCTTAAACGCCATTTTCTTAAAAATTGGCTCCAAATTTTTCAATGAAAATTGCAATTTATAACAGGGTTTTACTAGTCTTTAATATTCTTAAATATTTCCGTTCTACAATTAGAAAACCGAAAAATTGGGGAAAATTCCAAAACAATTACTTTGGCAAGAATATTTGGCAAGTCAGTATAGCTAGCCCAGGCCAAAGGAAATAGAAAAATAACAAAGAAGAGACTGTGGCATTCTATAACACCACTAATTGTATTCTTCCTTTTATCTTCTCTCCTACGCAGTACTCCAGAGAGGGCTGGAATTTATTAATTCATTTCGGGGTGTACACTATAATGACACAATCTCCCTTAAGAAACTAAAAGGAAGGCGTGCACTTAAATTACGAACTAACTTAATCGTAGCTGTGAATAGTACATATTGATTCCGGGCGCTTCAGATAATGAGGTCATTACTCCCGTAAGGGTAGTATGATTTGTCTCCGGAGATAGGGCTGTTACTCCCCCGCTAGAAGTGAGTTCCGACGATGACCTACACGTCTACGTCCGGATTTTCCTCATTGTGGTATCCCTTCGCAGCATGTCAACGAGTACAACTGGGACAAGCTTTCAGCTCCCGACGTCCATTATTCTGAAGTGCAAGTAAGGATGTGCTCTCTGTAAGAGGAACGGAGGAGTTTGGATGTGAAAGGAAAGGTTCGGTTCGTTGATCGTTTGTGAAGGTAGTAGTTCGACATTCGCCTGGTATTGATAACATATCACAGAATATTACTGATCAGAGCAATACTGCTAAGCACAAAAGTCGTATTTACATTTTTCACCAAATTGAGTCGTTGTTATCAGTTAGTTGTATGTAATTTGTTCTACACACTGCTAAGACCAAACGATCGCCTGATGTAAAAAAATCTTTCCTATTAACACGACATCGTTCACTTGCAGGCTACAAGAGGGAAACACATTCTGCGTTACGAGAATAATTACGATGCTGCTTGGAAAGAACTTAACTTTCTGAATAGTAAGGTGTTAAAATCTCGTATGAAACTGCCACAAAAATATGAGAATCTAGTGGGAATCACAATGGCAAGAAAAAATAAGATTAAAAAAAATCTTCTTGGCTCAGATACAGGAATTGAACCCCACAGTCGCTTTACATTTTGGAACCAGTTGCCTGCAAATGATAATAAATAACGAGGGGTTCCTTTCAAGTTTGAATTACATAATTAAAAAAATTGCTTTTTAACTTATTTCATTTACCAACTATGAACTTCAGTATGTTGGTTAGTTGAGAACTCAGTTGAAAGTAAGCCGCATGAGAATAAGAATTCTATTACAAACCGTAATTTATTGAGGATACTTTGAGTATTTTAATTCGCCTAGTAGACGTTAGGGTACACTGAAATTTAGTATTTAGTGGAAGATAAACCTAACCTAACGAAAATTTAACATCTAATTTCAACAATCATTACTAGCGTTTTGCAGTTGTAAGTACATTTTACTAAATTAATTTAGACGAATCTTCGGAGATAAATATAACTAGCAATAGGTACGTACGACCAAAACAGCCTAATATTTCAGCAGCTAATTTAAAATGAAATTGGCAGTAACTGCATTTACTAATTACATATAAAGAATGTCACAAAAAAACACTCTTATAAAATAAGCCAAGTATTTACAAAACAATTGAAATGAATCGAACACTTCTATAAGTTGTTAAACTTTAAACCTCAATTTCTCAGTTTGAGTTCAATACCAGATACGACTTCTGCGCTTAGCACGGCAGAATAGACTGCTAACATTCCGGTGACTGGGTGAATGGGACCCAGCTATGTTGCCAGTATCAAAAATCCGTCACTAGCGGATACCAGCTGAGATGGATTAAGGTCACCAGTGTTGTGTGTGTTGCATTGTTTAGCGAGAGCAGACCTTGGGTTCAGTCTCGATTGTGCCGTTTGCTACATAGCTGGGTACAATTCAACCACTGTGATGAAAAATTCTGGCAACCGATTACGCTGACCCGAGACTTTTCGTAGTTTCTCCGACCAATATCAGACGATTGCCGGACAAGTGCCTTAAAAATGGGCCACGAACCTCGTGCTATCTTGCCTTTTTCATCGTTGTCCCCTACTTGTTTCTTACACATGGACACACACGCGTGCGCACATGCGAGCACGCACACACATACTTACATACACTACAATTAGTCGGGAACTTAGACTGCCCCGATTGGGTTAATGCACGGCTGGCAGATACCTGAAGGGCGGGTTGACCCTAAAAGCCACGTTCCTCCATCACCATCAGTAGATAAAATGCCACCTCCCCACGTGCAGTATACTGGCGGGACTTCTGGCTATAGCAGTTGACTTCAATACCGCTACTGTCAGGAGTGTAAGATTTCACGATCAACAATGTTGCACAGGCATCGCTGTTGCCACAGTATCGCAGGAACGCTAGTCCTATTTCCAATCTTGAGACCGCCTTAGCTAGCTCAGAACATCATTTGATGTCACTGCAGTGCCTCTGACCGACAGATCCTAGGGGTCAACACCAGGCAAATGCCCGAACAGTATCCTAAGAAACGCACCTCGAATGGCGCGCGAGCATTCCTTCCTCTTCTTTGTCCTATCCTTACATTCACAAGCACAACGCTACCACACTTACCGGGAGACCAGTCGGCAGAGTAGAACTTGTCCCGGCTGCTGGCCCCGTTGGTGGGAGATACCTGGTTAGTGAAAATCACGCAAACTGACGTGTAGGTCGGCTGCGGATCTGTGCCATTCAGCGGAGGAAGATCACCCCTACCTCCCGCAATAAAATGCACGCACTAGATTTACGAGATGTACACGTAAGCTTCCGCGGCTCTAATCCATAAATTCTCGGCTATCCGGGAGACGCCGCGTCGTTGGCTGGGGTGCCGACGTGGCGACGCGGCGTCTCCCGGATAGCCGAGAATTTAGGGACTAATGAGAGCTGTTGACGCGTGCGGAATCAATTTCAATTGGATCAATGTTTCAATTTGCATTCCTACCTTGAGGCGTGACGAGCTCGAGTCCGAAGCCGGCGTGGAGCGTGTAGAAGGGGTACTCCTCGTCGCCGATGGCTTTGGAGGCGAGGAAGCGGCGCAGCGCGCGCGCCTCGGCGGCCGAGTCCAGCACCAGCAGGTGGGCGCCCTCGCGCTCGCACGCCGCGCGCGCCTCGTGCCACAGGCGCGGCTTCTCGTGCAGCTTGTAGAAGCCCTCGCCGCCCACGCACTCGTAGTCGCTCGGCGGGCCCGCCCCCGCACTCGCTGCGCAACCAACCCATCTCCTCAATGCACAAGTTGACGCACACGCTAACGTATTTACTGGCTTTATTGTCGTGGGCCAGTGATGTCAAGGTCCATGCCACCAGAGGGAGTTTGTAGCACTCGCAGCACCCTGTGAGAGCACAGGCTTCCGCGGCCGGAGCGTAATGCCCTGAGGAAGGTCGCAGAAGGACGACCGAAACGTCGGCACCTTCGCCATGGACGCGGCGTCACCCGGACAGCCTAGTAAATACTCGTGGCACCCCTCCACGCAGTTGATCAACTCGACGTAAGAGAACGGTAGGTAGTCAAAATCCCCCTGAACGCTTACGAGTAAGCGGGATACATAAATAAATTTAGGAACGTTTATTGGTATTGTGGTGAGTTTTCGTTAGCATTTCCAATGAGATAATTATGTGAGTCATCATTGCCAAAAATAGTATTTATTAAAATAGAAGCTTTCGGTGGCTGAGCCACGATCATCATCATCATCATCATCATCAACATCATCAGTTTTCTAGTACAAGAAGAAAAACAAAAACATTAATGCATGAATATTTTTTTGATTTGACAACAAAATTATAATAAAAGATTACTAATAATTTATAATTTTTAGAAAATATATTGAACATTTTAAGAACTGAAAGAAAGGAAAGGGGCGTGATAAGTTATTTAATAGTACAAGAAAAGTGAATGAAATTGTATTAGAACGTGTTTCAAATTTTACATGTTCTAATTAAATTTCTAATTCAAATATATTCTAATGTTCTAATTCAAAAATATTCATGTTGTAATGTTTTTGTTTTTCTTCTTGTACTAGAAAACTGGGAAGCTCGTGGCATGCCCGGTGCCACGAAGTGTCACTACGAAGTACCACTGTCATCACTTGACATCTTGACATCACTGACAGTCGAAATTAATTATAAAATCTTTCCTCGACTTTACAATTATGGTCCAATGGTCTTTTCATTAATAAAAGGCGCGAGATTGCACGGTTATCGGCGGGAGAGCAAGGTGGACGGCCGCGATGCTTTGAGGTGCGATTGATTGTGAGATTTTCCAACCGCTGGGTAAGGCACCCGACGCAAACATTGGAGTAGGGCGGTAGGGAATTTGACAGTATAAGTGAACGGATATGAAATCGCAGTAAAATCTAAGCTGGAATCGATTGGGGGAAAAATGTTCCGGTTTAGGGAGGTTTCCGTTTTAGCAGGACTGTCCATTTAACGACACTTGTGATATTGATATTTCCGTTATAACTAGTAAACTAATGTAAGTAAATAAGTAATTAAAGTAAAGTAAAAATAAGATTATTTTATTGCGATTATTAAAATCCGGTTCCGGTTTAGGGAGGTTTCCGTTTTAGCAGGACTGTCCATTTAACGACACTTGTGATATTGATATTTCCGTTATAACTAGTAAACTAATGTAAGTAAATAAGTAATTAAAGTAAAGTAAAAATAAGATTATTTTATTGCGATTATTAAAATAGATATAGTAATTATAACGTATTTATGGAAGAAATAACTAATAAATATTTAACATTCTTCATTGACAGCTTCTGGGTATTGACTTGCTTCCAAAAGTTTGACCTTTGCATCTAATATTGGAGCTTTATGGTTTTCGCATTGTTAAACTGGTTGTAAAACTCATAAAGATGCACACCGCCTCACTGTCTAATGGCTGTAATCGGACTGCTTGCAGGTTCTTTCAACGGACAATGCTTCACAGTCCAGAGTACTATGATTCTCTGGTACATTAGCATGGCCTTGAGCAAATCGTCTCCGGCGAATGGGTTACGTGTTACGATTTTGAACGTGGGGCAGGGAGAGGCGCGAGTAGAAGCCATGCCTGTACACCTTCCAACGCTCAGAGAGGAGGGGAGAGGGAATTCCCCTATGGACTACTCCTTGAGAGACAAGTGACCCAAGGTCGCATTCCACGCTGAGAGCTGAATCCCCTCTCTGTCACAGGGCGGTTGCCATGACTAAATCGCGTGGGATAGAGAATTTAAAACAGACTTGCAGATGCATCTATTGCATGAAGAATATCTCGCATCTCTGCCAATCGCATTAAATTCGCAGGAATTCCGTTTTATAAAGATTCCCCCCCTATTGGACATGAAAGACTATTCCGTTTCCGTGTTGGGCAGATTCCGTTTTATGCGGAGTAAAATACTATATAACTTCAGAAGAGATATTTTCCGATTAAGGCAGGTTTCCGGCTTGAACAGGTTCCAGTTTAGAGAGATTTCACAGTACTTAGATGTCTGTAAGACTGTGTCTGGTGATCGACTGTCGCCTCGTGGTGAAGCGAAATGTGTGGATCCGGATTAACGAGACCATTCTTTCCATTTATAGATATAATGCAGTAATTAATAATTGCTAACATGGAACATATTAACATAGTGCAATAATTAGAATTCGTGAGTGATTTATGCTAACAAAATATAATTCCTAGTGTAATTTGTTGGTATAAATGGTTAACGATCCTACCCCAATCGTCCAGTCAATGTTCTATTAAAGGTTTCTTAATTGTTGTATTTTTTGTTAAGTAGTAAATGTGTTATGCCAGTAAAATGTATCATACCAATTATGTACCCCCATGTTCTCAGCAACGTTCTTACCACAACTAAGGATTCCCTTTCCTTTTAAAGTTTACCGAAAATTATTGTGTGACTCCGGTCTCTGAGACTACTCTGGTTTATAAAAACAGATGTCAGATAAGTTGGGTCACAATATATTCCTCATTTCCAATTTACGAATAATCCGCGTTGCCCGTCGCTCCATAATCGCGCAACCAACCCCGCGCCGCTGCTCTTTCATCTCCTTTGGAATTAAACTTCTGGTATTTACACAGATGGTTATTTATTTAGTAACTGTTTTGACGCAGACACTCGAAATTAATTATAAACACATCTCTAAACTATAGTATGAAATTATCTATATTACTATTTTTCAATATAAGCATAAATAATATCGAATATAGGCATTCATTGACATTGACCCTCTGGGCGTGTGAGAATTGTCAATGGTTTCGTTAGATACCAGAGAAAAAATTCCATGTTTACTGAAAAATTCGAATTCTAGCCGTTTTCTACCTTGAGGTGTGTTTCGAAATGATAATATAAATTTGTTTTAGTTGAATGAACTCGGGGAAAAGAGACAATTGAGGGATGTAGCGAAGGCAACCATGAACGCAAGTTTGTTGAAGGAGACTGGGACGAGATCGCTGGTAAAAGACGCCTGAATATAGGCCTGGAATATTAACGTGACATTCTGGTGTTAAAACCCAATTAGTAGCACCTTCAAGATATTGGAAGTTGGTGAAAATTTAGAAAGGTACTTAAGAAAAGTAATCGGTGGTTCTGTAGTAAGAAAGAAGATATCCGCGAATGCGAAGAAGGTAACATTTGCTGATTGATTCTGGTTACATGAATGCACGAATTATATATTTGCTTTTCGTTTGAACTTAGTGTTCTTATTTAAATCAATTCAAGAGATAGGCCATTTTTGAGATGATATTTGGTGAATGGCAATAAAGTTGGCAGCTGAGTTTATGGGCGTTAAAAGACGAGCGCAGGCATTACGTGTGCGGGAATATGAGTTCAGTAGATTCGTAACAATGCGTATAATGATGATGATGAAAAGAATTATAATAATAATAATGTTAATAATATTCCACAATTTCTCGTACCTGATGTTACGACGATAATCATAGCTGACGGCATGCGGCGACGAAGAAAGAAGCTTCACTATTCACATTTCATAACAGCTTATTTTCCTTGCCCATGGACTATATTTTCCGCACAATCGACAGTGGCAACTTTGCTGATGCAGGCAACTAATAGAAACTACTTATAGTGACTGAAAATTCCTAATTGTCGATTAATGACCTCGTTGTGGTATTTTTTATTATATTGACCATTTTTAAAGCTTGATTCATAGGTGAATAATATCGGGGAAGGCAATTCTGTTAATGTTGGGCCCGGAACTTCATTGCTTGCAGATTCAGCGCTTGTAATGGCTACGGATTGTCTTAAGATTTCAATCCAGTTTACTAAGCTACGTTTACTTTGACGGAATACTCTGAATTTGGGTGTAAATATTTATGGTTCTGAAATGGTACTTACCTGCCTTAAATTTTGATCCTTTATCTGATTCAATGGACTGTGTTGCAAGGTACAGAGGTACTTCAGCAGTAATTTCGGAGTATGACGATGTTGTGGGAACTTCTGCGACGTTGGGAGGATCTACACAATTGAAGAGTCGGTTAAGATACAAAGTTGTAAGAAATAGGTGAACACATTATTAAGACAAAACATTGAAAAATATATCACAATTAGGTCCTCACACAGGTGCTAAAAAAAGTATGTACGAAAAAATAAAAAGCGAATTCATATTGAAACCGACTCCCCACTTTCTATTATTGGTAGGAGGGTTCATAACTATGATCTATTATCAATCATCAGTTAAAAAAATAATATCGAAAATATTTTTTTTTCTTTAACGATCGTGGATCTTTCTTTGTCCTATTAGAACGGGAAGTGTTTATCCAGAAAATTTCCAAATTTAAATACATTTATTGTAACAAAAAACAACAACAAAAATTGCCCTATGTACAATAACAAAAATCACTTCACACGTCTCTTCTCTCTTCTAAAAGAAAACAACGAAATTTAATAAATTAATTTACCATTATACTGTCTTTGTAACACTTTGACCATGATAGAGTGTTAATCAAGCACAATTTGCAAAGTTCTTGCCAAGGTTACGAACATTAATTTGAATAGAACATAATATCAATAGAAGATAAAATAAATTTACCCTCCCATCTAATTTAACATTAGTATTTCATGTAAAATTACACAATATTCCCTTTCAAAATAGTCAAATATATTACACAACAAAAAATATTTAAATCGGTACAATCTGTCTCTTGAAAAACGTGAGATCTTTACAGCACAAAGAAATCTCAAATTTATGCTCTCTGGCATGGTTTTTTTTCCTGAACTGAATATTGTTGCACACCCAATTCTAGTTTCATTAGTAAACCATTTCTATTAGAAAAATGATTAAATTCCACTTCCTCCACCCACAATTCCAATTCCACAAGCACATAATGAAGTTCCCTCCAAATATCTATTCACACCCCGAATGTTCATAGAGACTTTTTAGAAGTGCCGTATTTTCAGCATTTCATTTACGCCCTATTCAATCCACTCGGGCAATGTCATTACTAAATACTCGTTCGAGGGAGTACTTATCGTGGTCTTGTGCATCGGAGTCGTCCTTCTCCGTGATATCGGGTCGAATCATGGCCTCTCCAGGCCCACGTGGTGGCGGCTTCCAGTCCGGCACGTCGCGAAAGTGGCCGTTTCAAAGCCGGAGCCCTGATACACGGCTTGTGGCTGCAGATCTACGATACAATCACCACAAAGTTCTTTAGCTCCTGAGTGCACTTCCACGCTTAGCTCTCGCTAGCTCTCTCCCACGTATCGTCTCCTCTGGCGTACGACGTTCAACTCCTTGTCACTTGTTCCCACCACCTCTCTCTCGCTTCGGTCGGCACGGGCACCCCAATTCAAAAATGTCTCAGAACGTCTGTCTATAAGGTTTACTACATCTTGCCCGCGCTATTCAAATGTAGCGTTGCCATCTTTATCACAGATGAGCAACTGTTACAATATATCTTAAAACTTTACGAAAAAGGCATCAAACCATGTGTTCTCCTTACCACTACAGACACGATTTCCATGCGAATGCATATTTTTATTTTAGCTTCATGGAGCTTTTAAACTTTGTAAATATAACTTTCATGGGAAATTCCTATTAAAACTGCTTACTTTTACCGTGCATGTTTTGTACCTTTTTGAACACATTTATTCATAATGCATGTTCAAACTTTTTTCAATTAATGGTGCATATTTTACTTCTATCTAGAATATTGAATACTTAAAAGAATATTTTTGCATAAGTTGTGAATTTTAAAATTGACGCATATTTTGCACATTATTCTCAGATCATGATAATACACAGTTGTCTATGCTTTTTGTTACGCTACAAATTTTAATCCTTCGGTTCACGTGCTAGATTTTGGAAGCGAGCACATACTACTCGCGAAACGAATTATAAACGCCAAGCGATTAAGTCGCAAAGGATAATGAAGATACAGTAAACCGTAATTGAATGTCACTTATAGCGAGAGCGTCATGTGATCGCAACACCGCGCGGTATTTGCTGGGTATGTAACGCACACCAGATCAGTCCTAGAGGGGTGTGAAGGGTTGTGAAGTTTGGAAAATTAGATTGAAAGTTAATGAGGCTGAATTTAGAAACGAAATAGGACTGAAAATGAACTGCATTATTACCAGAGATAAAATAGACGCCACCAGAACTTGGTAGAACAGTTATTCAGCTTGTTCGAGAGAACCAATTATAATGAGTTTGAAATTAAATTCAATTTTTTTGGTTGAGGGAATATTCACACTAGTGTTGTAAATTTACGTATTTGTATTCCCCAATCTGGCATACTTCGTGACTCCTTGAATTTGAAAGCTATATTTTAATTTTGGGGGTACTTTACATGAAGCCCCAGAGACATTTCAACATTTTCAAACAAATGGCACCAAATTTTTATTTAGTCGTATACATACGTATATAAGGAGTACATGCGTTGTATAGAGAAAATGATGTAATGTTGCGGAAAACCGATTACGAGATTTCTACGGAAATACAGGTTTTGAGGTCACTTATACCGAAAAAGCGTTTTTTTCAAATCGTCTGTCCATGTGTGAACACCACTAGCTCTGAAACCGTAGGGTTTTTCCGAAACGCATATTCCCCGGTCGATCTGGCTACACTCAAGGCGCTGCAATTAGAAAAACTATCTTTAAAGTTTGGGGGAAATTTACAAGAGGTCCCTGCGTTATATTTAAAATTTTCTCAAAAATGGCTTCACATATATTCTTTAAAATTTTTGAAAATGGAGAAAAAACGCTCAAAAAATACACACATAAAATGGCGTAGGTCAAATTTTCACTGTTCCAACTCCGAATTTTCGAAAATTTCAAAACGCCATAAATATGCACATTTCTAGCGATTTGTAAATACTATTGCATTTATGAATGAAAGTGATTTAATAAAATTCTAATGAAGGTTTTCGAAAACAAAAATTTTCATTGAAAAAGAGCTTAAAATTTCGTATTTACAGTAATGCTTAAACGCCATTTTCTTAAAAACTGCTCCAAATGTTACAATTGTAAAAGTTGCTCTAGGACGAGGTTTTACTGTACTTTAATTCTTCTTAAAATAATATTTCGGTTCTTCCATAGTAAACCGAAAAACTGCAAAGAAATTAGCAAAATAACTTGTTTGAGAAAGTCTGTGCTATTTTGTAGCACCACTAGTTTGATTATATTTCGTCCTCAGCGTGGTGGACGATTAAGGGAATGGTTAAGATCTCATTTTCGTAGACATCCCTGATTTTTCGAAAATTGCAAATGTGCAATTTTTTTGGCGTCTACCTACAACTAAAATATTGTAGATGAGAGACTTTTACTAAAGTAAATCAGTTCTGTAAAGAATGGAATAAGGTGAAGTACAATGTTCCGAAAATGTGAGTAGATTCCCGTAATTTTGTGAGAATATAAATAATTCTTAATTTTTTAAAATATTTTTCTAAAAAAAAGCAAAACAACAACGAACAAACAAACTTCAAATATGATTAATTTTGACCTCGAATGGCGTAAAGAAAGCTTAAAGAGAATGATGCGGATAGCATATTCTTCGAAACTCTTCATGTTTCACACTATCAAAATTTTTCGGCGTCATCCTACAACTACAATTATGAATGAAGTCGTAGGCTTCCACGGCCGGAGTCGTGTAAATGATATTGGCTGTCCGGGTGACGCCGCGTCGAAGGCTGTGTTGCCAACGTTTCGACCATCTTATCGTGGTCTTCTTCAGGGCTGGTCTGCACAGCATGTTTCATTCCAAACACAGGCAATTTTTAAATTTTAAATTTTTCTTTACATTTTTTCACGTATGTAGCAAAGGACTGTAAAGAAAGTGGTGTTGACTCTACTTGCGGCGCAATGGATGTATTTTAAAAAAGTGGAAAAGAATTCGCAATGATAAATTCGAATTTCCTGCGCCTCGTTTGAGGCAATAGACTCTTGCTCGTTTGAGGCAACAGATTGTACTCTGAGTAGGACGGTTATAAATTTCAGACATATAACTTTTATTTATATAAAAAAGGAAATGATAAATAATGTTGTGACAAATCACAATGATAAAGAAAACTAGTAGTGCTGTCTTACTCCCTCGTATTGTTTCGCTCAGCAACATTGTACTACTACATAAAACAGCAAAAGTATTTTCAAGCAGCAAATTATTTTTCCACTCCTCGAACTCAGATCCTCAGAAACTACGGGCCAGCACACATACCATTACGTCACAGAAGCGCCGCACTGTTTTGTGATTAGAATTGCTTCAAATGATTTTCAATAAAGTTTCTGGAAGTATTATTTTCCGATGCAACAGAGAATTGTCACAAATAATATTCCACAACCAAGACACGAACCAGCTAACTTCCCCTCCGAAGAGCTAAACCACCGATTAGCCTTCTCATCCACCCGGGTAATACATGGGAGTTGCAGTCATATAGTAGTAATAACATATGGTGGTTTTATTTCTAGCTTTAGGAAGCCGAAAATTAGAGAAAAAAAACGTGAAGAAAGGTCCTTTGGTTGACCAAAGAAGGTGTTTGGGAAAATAATGAGACTCAACCAAAGAGGTTAGAAAAGTATCTAATGCGAGAAACTCTGAGCCATTCTATAGCACCACTAGTTTTATTTATTTATTTATTTATTTATTTATTTATTTATTTATTTATACATTTATCATATTCATTTAAATACGAGGAGCAACTTTAAAAAAATATTTCGTGCGGGGTTTCAAAAAATATTTTTAGATATTGCATAACTTTTGAACACTAATTAAATAAAATCGGATCATTTTTTTTGACAATTTGCACATGACCTTTTTGAAAGACCAGACTTTTTACAACGGACTTTGTTTAAAGCAAAACTCGTCTCTAAATTTGTAGTTTTGAAATGTTAACATTCCTTTGACGTTTTTATAAAAAAGGACCTACGGCCGAATATGACACTAGCACCATATATTTAACGGTCCCTTACTACATACCGTATGTGGAGAGAATTTAAAGAAAGAATTTGGAGCGAATTTTGAAAATGTTTGATTCCTAAATTTCAAGCGCTAATTACGCAAAAACTACACTTTTTTCAAAAATTTAATTCTTTTAAAGAGCTATTTTTTCCCAACTGCCTTTGAGGCAAAAATCTTTTATCTACGATTTTGAAATTTTAAAAAGATTTTTTGCAATTTTCGAAAAACAGAGCAATGCCCGAAAATGCGACTAGTGTGGCGTCATATCAGTCACCTGGTAAAAACCGGACAAAATAGTAGCCACGTGATTTCATGGACACGAAATGCACGAGGAAGTAGTTTGCGACAGAGGGCAGCGCTGGCGGGAAGGAACGCCGGCTGCACAATAGCAAACCTAGGGAGCGGAAGGGAAGGGGTGCCGTGTCGTGGGTGGCCATTTGTGAACTCCTTCTACCACTTGGGGCAAACTTGTGACCCCGTAGGCATGCTGGCTGTGGAAACGCGTCGGCGGAAACAGCGAGATGACGCAGTTCCGTCAGCCGGCCAAGAAAGCAATATAAGCGGACCCCGGACCTAAACTCCTTCTGATTCTTGGGCGCGTCAGTATGAAGTCGAGTGGGTTGAGAGCGGCGCGGCATTTCCATGCATAGGCTACTGAGGCAGGGAACTGAAGCCGGCGTGCTACGTCGAGACGGGAGGTGCGGCATACTCGCTTGTATGCTCACGTAGGCTACTGGTGCATCACACCGAATAAGATATCTAATTATCAGGTCAGCGGTGGTGGTGACCAGGAACATTCCTTCTAGTAAGGGTTCGATCTTGTTTATTGTAATTATTGTAAATAGTATTCAGGTGTTGGAGCATATTTCGAATAAAACTCAATGAATTACAAACCGTTCACGTCTGTGAATTATTGCCCCGGTAAAGACGCCACACTAGCATCATAATTTTTACTGTCCTTTATTACAAAAGTGAAGAAAATTTAAACAAAAAAGGAGCGGTTTTTGAGAATATTTTTATAACTTCAAGGGTGAATTTCGCACAAACTACTTATTTTCTCAAAAATGTGCAAAAAAACATCACCTCTTTAAAAGGCTAATTTTGTACAACATTGTTTAAAGTGTGTAACATTGTGTAACAATCTTTCATTATGTAGTTTTAAAACTTTTTTCCAATTCTGGAAAAGTTGGGGAAGTGAACGAAAATGAGATCTAAACCAGTCCCTTAAAATTCCTTCGCACTATTCAACAACAATATTTTATCAAAACATTTGGAGCCATTTTTGAGAAACTTTTGAAAAGATTTGAGAATGTGAAGCACCCTCAAAAATCAAAATTCCCGTTTGAAACTCCGAAAGCCACGAGTTCATTTAGATCGATTGAGTAATATCAATTTTCAAACAAATCGGCTGAACGATTTAGGCGCTAGTGGTGACCACAGACGAGTTTTACTGTCAAACGATTTTTTAGTATCAAGAACCAACAAAACATGGCTACAGCACGAGTTAGAGGACTTTTTTCAAAATTTACCAACAGAATTTACTCACTTCTTAGTTACCACAACGCGGCAAAAAGTTTTTTTCTGGCGCACGATTGCATAACTTTCTCTTCTTACGAAGAATTTGTGGGACGAGAAAGTAAAAAATGCTTAATAAAAGATGCGAAAACATGAAGAACGTGCATGCACATGATAGAAGCATTGGCTTCGGGTCGACCGATAAAAACAAATGAAGATTGGACCGGGAATGTACAGAAGACGGAAGCACAGGATGCCAAGAAGGCTGTCACTGAATATTCGGAATGTTTCCATGGCCTTAAATATACTGCTCAGTAGGGAAAATTAAACAACTATTGAGAAAGTGGTTCGCTCGCTTTGCACATCGGATAACGAGAGCTCCGGTCGTATTAGACAGGGTAGATGAATGCGGACCGATAAAAGATATAGCAACGTTTGCAGGGATATGCTTTTTATAGAAAATTAATGGAAGGGGAGTTAATGCACAAAATATCAGGTACAATATTACGACGTCGATTACTCAAGACAATACTGGGAAATATAGGGCAATGTCTGAGTTATTTTTAAATCGTTCAAATGTGTGCAAATTAAAAAAAATACATAGATCGCATACGACCCTGGATGATACCATAAGAGGATATTCAAAGCAGTTGGATTCCATCCTCTCTTTCGACCTACCTCCGATGCGGGTCTGGGCTCCTTTCGAGCAGGCGCGCCTCGCTTGCGGTCCCCTGATGCACCTGGGGTGTGATTTCACTTTATCCGCCAGATGCCCGTCTCAGTTCATTATATTTGAACTATCCGCTAGGGAGAAAGTGAGATCTCGTGGGAGATACCTAGTTAGGGAAAACACCGCTAGCCGATGGTAGGTCAGCGCCGGATATCGCCATGCAGTGGGGGGGGGGGGGGGGGACCACCGCCACCTCCCGAGCAAAAAAACCTTGCACATTACTTGCAGGCCATTCCATTCCGAGCCACGGTAGGAGAAGGTTCTCTCTCGTGCTCCGCTAGTTATCGCAGTAGCCTGTTATCAGCGCCACACCCCAGCAGACAGTCGACAGACTGTCGCCGAGCGCGGCGAACGGTCGCCACTGCTGCTTGCTCAACTGTGTGTATAAAGTGTTCGTGCTGGTGTACGTATACAAAAAATACTGTTCTCAACCAGATATAAAAAGTTTAAAGACTAATGGCATATGCCATTAACCCCGACACAGGGCTAACTTTAACGGAAGCCCTGCGCACCATCCACAACGGCGACAACGGCGTCGTTTCACCAGCGATAACAACTCCAGCTAGCAGCGAGGCCATGGACACAAGCCTCGTTGGGACCCCTATTCCAACCATCGCCGAGGCCAGCAACAATCCGGCATACCACAGCCAGATATACGGGTCGGCATCTCTCCCAACATCACAACCTGCACTCGGACAAAAAAGGTCAGTCAGTGTCAGTGAAAGTGACTCCGAGAACAAAAAAATGAATCGGTCAAGTTACATTACGAGTGAAAATTCAAATAAACCCACTGAGCTCCTTTACAATGTCCCCACAATGAACAGATTTACAGAGCTCGGTGAACAAAGTGTTGAACGCGAGAACAATAGGTTTCAATACATGAACGAACAAATTAATGACCACACCAATCCAAACATTAAGATACCACCTATATTCATAGCCCATATTCAGAACGTCGCTGAATTCAACAAAGAAATTAAGAACTCAATAACCAACCAATTTACATCAATTATGGTTAATAACAAGCTCAAAGTGCTCTTCAAAAACATATCGGACTTTAGACAAGCAATCAAATACCTTATCAGCACAAACAGAAAATTTCACACTTATAAAGACCCTGCAAATAAAAAATTTTCAATAGTCTTCAAGAATCTCCATCCATCCATTACGCAAGAAGAAATTTACCAAGATCTCAAGGCAAAGTGCCCTTCGCTAATCAGTGTAACTCGGTTATACAAAGACAACATCCCCATTCCGGTAGTGGCAGCCGAGTTCGACGGCAGTCAAAATATAGACTATATATTACAAACTAACCAGATCTGTAACTTGATAGTCAAACCTGAAAAAAGGCGCAAAGCCAAAGGCCCCATTCAATGTCTCAGATGTCTTGATTTCGGGCACACTAGAAATAATTGTAACGATAAAATTAACTGTGCAATATGTTCCGGTAATCATTATACAGTAACGTGTCCTGAAAGTAAATCAAACCCTACCTGTATTCTCTGTAAAGGAAACCACCGTGCAGACGTTAGAAATGAAAACTGTATGTGCTATAAGGATATTGTCGAAAAGAAAACCACCACTACCTTTAATACAAGAAACTCATTCCAAAGAGCAACTCAATCATCTTTTATCAACCAAAAAGAACAATTTCCATCTCTACCCCCAACCCAGCCTTTACGCAACTTCTCTAGAAACAATCACCCTGTAATCCAACCAGGAACCGAAAACAATATGAGATCACAGCAAATCCGTACCCAACAAAACCAACAAGATAATAATAACAATCCCCTTTTAAATACAATAATTAATTCTATATCGTCCTGTATTATTAACTTCATAAACTCCCTCATACCTTCAATAATTAATACAATTCAAAGTGCAGTAACAGCATTTTTCAATAATAATAATGTCAATACAAGCCCATAGTAATTTATCACTCACAAATTGGAACGCAAATGGGATCTCATCCAAAAAAATAGAACTAACTCAATACCTACACACATATAGTGTAGACATTGCTTGCATAACAGAGACACACCTAAAAAATAGCAACAAATTATACATTCCAGATTATAAAATTTATAGAAACGACAGGACCGAACAAAAAGGAGGAGGTGTTCTCATTGCAGTCAGGAATAATATAACCCATCATCAAATTTATACACCAAACAACGCAGAAATTGAAACAGTGGCAATAACCCTAACACTAAACAATGAACCATGGAATATAATAACAGCATACAAACCTCCATCAATAAAAATTCAATCCCAAAATATTCTCAATTTATTCACCCCAAACATAAAAACACTAATTCTAGGAGACCTAAACGCTAAACACACAAACTGGGGATGTCGTACAAGCAACCAAGCAGGAAAAATACTATCACAAATCACAAACAATACCACTATCAACATACTATCGCCTCCAGAACCTACATACTACCCAAGAGACGTTACAAAGCAACCAGACATCCTTGACATCGTACTGACTGACAGCAACATAAATTTTTATTCAACACCGTATCATGAACTCGACTCCGACCATCTACCAGTTAATATACACACTCGTCAAATCCCACCCCCGCGATCCCCAACCCCCAAAATAAACACACTCAAATTAAACTGGATTAAATTCCAAAACATAACCAGCAATTTAATACCTAAAATCAAAATTTTAAACAATTCCTTAGAAATAGACAACGCCGTAACATTATTAAACACCATAATACATACAGCTACATCAGAATCGCGGCCCTCAAATACTCAACCACATAATAAAATTAATCATTCTTCCCTACCGGTAGAAATCACAAACTTAATACGCGTCAAAAACAGGACCAAAAGGCTATGGAATCAAACCAAAAACCCACATATAAAGACAGAACTAAATATATTAACTAACATAGTTAAGAAATCAATAAAAAATCATATGAACCTCAAATTCCAGAACAAGATAAGTTCCTTAACTGTACAAAATAACTCTATATGGAAATTCACCAAACAAATACTAAAAAAGAAAACAATAATTCCTCCCATCAACTCACCAAGAGGCAAGTTATACACCCCAACCGACAAGGCTGAGGAAATCGCCAATTACTTTGAGTCAACTTTCACACTTAACCAATCTAAACCGCACCCGGATCACAACACAATAATACAGTCCATAAACCTCCCAAACTACGGTCCATATCACAATATACATTACACAAACCCTAAAGAAATAAAACAAATCATTAACTCTCTCCCGATAAAAAAAGCACCAGGTCATGATAAAATCAATAATTCAATACTAAAACATTTACCTCCCCCCGCAATAGCATACTTAACTAATATATACAATTCATGCTTCAGAACAACTCATTTTCCATCCACATGGAAGCATGCCATCATCCTACCTGTTCCAAAGCCAAATAAAAATTCAGCAAACACCGACAGCTATCGCCCGATAAGTCTTCTACCATCCCTGTCAAAAATCTTCGAAAAAATAATAATCCAACGTCTTAAAAAGCACCTACAAATTACAAAAGCTATCCCAAAAGAACAGTTTGGATTCACAGATCATACATCCACACAACATCAACTCCTCAGAATCACAGAACATCTCAACACTGCATTTCAGAGAAAACATCACACAATACTCATATCACTCGACATAACTCAGGCATTTGACAGAGTCTGGCATCAGGCACTAATTTTTAAGTTAAGGAAAATAGGCACTCCACATTACATCACCTCAGTAATTCAAAACTATTTAAGCAATAGAACCTTTGCAGTAACAATCAACAACAATCTATCCAACCCCAGGTTAATTAAAGCAGGATTACCTCAAGGTTCCCCCCTATCACCCACACTGTTTAATCTATATGTAGCAGACATCCCCAGTGATGAAACAGTAAAAATAGCACAGTTTGCTGATGACACACTTATCTTCTCCTCCAGCCACTCTCTAACCAATATCAAAACTCACACACAATTGTATCTTAACCAAATAGACAGCTGGTCATCCAAATTAAAAATAAAATTAAACCCAAACAAAACTGCAGCTAAAATATTCACTTTAAGACCATACACTCCACCAACCCCACTCACATTAAACAATGAGCCCATCCCTTGGTATCCGCCAAATAAACCCATAAAATATCTTGGACTGCACTTAGACACCAAAATGAACTGGAAACAGCATATAGACATAAAAATAACCCAAGCCAAAAACAAATTGCATCAATTAAAATCAATAATAAACAGAAATAAACTCCTCCCATACAAAACAGCAATAACCTTATTCAAAACAATTATCAGACCTACCCTCCTCTACGCCTGCCCTGTATGGATCAATGCTGCAAAAACAAATATCAACAAAATTCAAATTGTTTAGAACCAATTCCTCCGTACAATAACTAATGCACCCTGGTTCATAACTAACCAACAATTACATAATGAATTCAACCTCGATCTCATCATGCACCACATCACCTACCTATCCCATAATTTCTTCTCCAAATTACACCATATCCAAACTTTATCATCATTCAAACTTTGTAAAAACCCCATCCTCCCCACTCGCATAAAAAATAAATACCCATTCCATATTTTTTGTAAATTGTTCTCAGACCTGGAATAGTTCATATGAGGTGCCAATATGGTCCCCTCAACCGTTGTAGTAGTATTAAGTTAGGATAAGGATAGAATAAGTTAAACATAAGCCATCAATACATATGTAGAGTTATATATAAACTGATCTACGTACAAAATAATCAAATAAATAAATAAATAAATAAATAAATAAATAAAATTACTTGCAGGACTAATGAGATACGCGAGTCATAAAAATGTCTGAACAATGACTCAATAACTATATGCCAATAAATACTTTTCTTTCTTGCACTTGCACTTTCAAGTATAAAACCACATTAAAAATATGTCTGACTCATATAAACAGAATTTCTTTTTAAAAATACTAATTAAAAAAAGGTCAGATATTAAAGACCTAGTTGGTGAATGTATAAAAACCGAATAAAACAACCATGCGGAGATGAACATAAACTAATATAGTGTTATCGGAAATAAACGCCTTTTTTAGTCGGATAATTGTCCAGCAGTTTCCCCTCCCCATTTTTTAACTATAATTAAACAAAAAAATCAAATTAATTTAATTAAATCAAAAAATTCATGAAAGTAACAAAAATTCAGGCATATCTGGGTTAAATGTTTTACGAACTTTGGAATGAAAGCAACAATACGATCGCGAATTTTGTTTTCATTAAAGTATTTTAAGAATTTTTTAAAAATATACCTAATTTATGTATTTAAATATACCTACAAAATATATGTTCCAAATACTCAAAAATACAGTTTTCCAAAAACAAATGTATTTAAAATACGTATTTCAAATGCAAGTATTTAATTACTACCCAACCCTGGTTACAATAATAATGCATTTATTGTTCAGTTCACTAAACCTACTGTTTTGGAGGAAAATCGCGTAAGAGTGAATGCCTATTACCTTACATGCCTATATGAATATTAAGACCTAATTTATTATTTTTTTCATTTATTTCTGTTTGGCTCGAAGGCCCTCAGCAGCTGAGTATGATATTTGAATTACATTAGCCGTGTTTAGGAAATATTCGCAGATGAATACATTGAGTGTTGGCCAACATAAACTCCGGCCGCGGAAGCCTACGCAACCGAATACATTGAGTACACGTGGATTGAATGTGCAGTCACGTCGGGTACATGAATGCGTCGATCTGTGCTGGCAGTTTCCGCTTTAGTCTGCTGTGGTGAGGAATTATTTGTTTTCCGATTTTGAAATGTACGGTTGAGGGAAGCTGGGGAATTTTAGGATGGAAGCGAGTGGATAGGAGGGAGAAATGGACGGAGATCGGAGTGATAACGAGTTCGTTATGTAACTGGGAGTTAGGTACAAACTAGGGAGCTTTTCTAATGCTTCGGAAGAATTTATTTTGGAAAAACCATTGTTTCGAAAATTGATTTGCTGGCTGAAGCCCATATAGGAGAAGCGTAAGATAAGATTGGACGAATTATTCCGAATAGACGAGAAGTTACATGAAGTCGCAGGGGTGAAGACGTTTTGAGTATGGGATGTAATTGGTGATTATCCTCTAATGCGACGATTAATTCCCTGTATTGTTCAGATTTTGGCAAGAGCAATTTTGACTTACGATGTTCCAATTGCCACTTAAGTTCAAGCCACTTCCCTGATGATTTGTACGAAAGTGCAGGTACCAGTGATTTTAATAGTAGCATCAAAATCTATTTTAGAAAAATAATCTTTTGGGTGTCACAGATATCCCATCGAAATGCTTCGTTACACTGTGAATAAGTATTGCGTTGAAAGGTTCTGTCAGGCACATCGCCAGTTTAGCAAAGGGTTTGCAGCCCTGGCATTGGTTTCCAGTCTCGGCGCTGTTACCTCTCCTCCCTTTATGACCCTCGGATTATCATCAGCATGAACCAGTACCCGATCGCACATGGTATTTCAATAACCTGGATTGGGGCCATGGTAGCTTAGTGACCATACACTCAGCAGTGCTTTGAAGCCCCTATTACTGGCAAGACATTGCTTCAAACAGAAGAAACCACACGAGCGGCACCGTGGCGCTGCTGACATGGTTACTGGCAGTCTCCCGGCTTCAGCAGACGCCTTTCTGCGGCACTGCCTGAAGAACAGGTCTACTGACAGATTTCACACCAAGCCAGTGGAAAGCGCCACTGAGTTTAGCTGCTAACATGTTGGCTGCCTTGCGGCCACAACGGTAAGGGCGCCTTCCCACGTCGCGACGGCGGCGCGCTCCGTCAAGCAACAGAGCCCTTCCGACGACGCCACCGCCTCAGCCACGGCCGCACCGCCGCCCGCCGTGGAAGGGGGTGGGGTCTGCAGGGGTAGGTTTCGCCGACCCTGCGGCGATGTCGAACAAAAGGACCGCAGCAGGTAAAACGCAGCGACCGGCGGCGCAGTGGGAAGGCTACCATTTAAAGCTGTGTTCTGCCAGCGGTGGTGTGTACGCCCTCCTCCGCTTCGCGTAGCGAGGGTTGTCCGCCGTTTGCCGCAGCAGCTTAAGCTGCTGTACGTGGGAAGGTCTCCATTCTAACCAATGCTCTGCTACGCGCCTCGGTGCTCGGAAGCGCACCGCCGTCGCGACGTGGGAAGGGGCCCTAACTCACGAATTCTTCCTTTCTCACGCTCAGTGGCGCTTGGTCGGTGGCTTCGTGTGAAGGGACGTTTTCTCAATTTAGAAGAAGTCCCGGCGCTTCGCGGAGGCCGAGTGGCATATCGCTTCGTTCCGGCCCCAGGCGCAGCACTCACCTCCGAAGGAGATGCTCAGTTCCCGGGTGCAGAGCTGGCGTCCGCCGTCGCCGCCGGCAGCGTCCAGGAGCGACACCTGCCACGGGCACGTGGCGTTGCCTCCGGCCTTCACTCGCAGGCGGGCGCCGCTAGCCGCCAGCGGGGCCCCAGACACTTCACCAAGAAACACGAGACTACTTTAGGCGGGGAAAGGGGTTTGTAAATGTTCCGGAAGAGGGAGATGGTAACTGAATGTAATAAAAACCTGTCTCTAATATCGCTCATATACAGGTGTCCGGAGAAGAAACGTCGAAACTTCTAAAATAGGCTCTGAGGACTATTTTAAGCATATTTTGTCCAATAAACTACTAGGTTGAGCCGCAATAAGCACTCGAAATTTGGTTTAAAAATTGCTTTCAAGGCTAAAATTTGATAGTAACAGCATTGAAACACTCCAGAAACATGTAACATGTTTATTATTTACAAAATATTTAATATATGTGTTCAGAAACAACTAGTGATACTACAACTGCGCATAATTTCTCGAAACATTTACGTAATACTGTTTCGAATAACAGTGTTATTCGAAACAACTATGTAATATTGAAATATTGCTTTTTCTGCGTTACTAACACCTCCGCTAGTATTAGAAAACTTGTAATTCATCCAACAAGCGAGCAACGCACTGTTGCTAGCGAAACGTTTTCGCTTGGCTAATAGTATTAGTACAGTAATTAGAATATATGCAACTAGCGTACCCGTTGGAGAACTCTCGCATGTTAAAATTTACTATTTCCCTATACTTTTCATTAAGAAGGAAAGTAGTTAATGAAACGTGTTTATTTGTTAAAAAATGTATAAATGTATCTTCGTACTTACAAACAAAAATAAAAGTAAAAATAAAGCAATTGATGTTGGAAACAAATTTTTTATAAAGGTTTATTCAGTGTTATATACAACATTTGAAGTAATTATTCTATCTTCCTTAACGGTTACCTTTTCACTTTCCTTGACAGTCACAAAAATATTAGAAAAGGTGTTTACACTTGAGAAAGTCAAGTAAAGTTTTCCATGCAAAATACAGGATCGGGCAAGTACAACCCTACTCTTTGCAATATTATTTTACTTTCCTGGATTGTTATGAGGAACAGATGAGGAATGGAGGGGCAGGGCACCACCTTGCTGGGGTGCTAAAATTGAAATATTTTTTGTATTATTTGTATGTTTTGGATCATTTTCCGTGTTCTTATTTACCTCAAAAAAGGCAATTCCGATCCCAACAACAATAAAACAAATATATTTACCTTCGAGTAATAAAAATCATTTGTTACCCTTAGAAGCATTCAGTAAGCGTAGAATTCACTTCCGTATACAAAATTTCAAAAGAATGATTTTTAGTTTCCAGTATATGTACGTATCTACGGAGTATATACGTAGTACAGGGAAAATTATGTAATGCTGCGGAAAATCGATTTCGAGGTTTCATCGGAAATACACGTTTTGGAGTCCCCTGATACCGGAAAAGTGGTTATTTTCAAAATGTCTGACTGTCAGCCTGTAAACACTAGCGCCTAACCATGTGTAGGAAATTTTCCACATTGAAGAAACCCCTGTTCATCTAGTTCTAGTCATAACTTTGAGATTTTGAGAAACATTCTTCACACTTCTGGGGTACATTACATGAAGCCAATTAATTAAAGCGTAGATACGGAGTAATATACGTAGTATATGAAAAGTTATGTAAAGCTACTGATAATCGATTTCGAGATTTCAACGGAAATACACGTCTGGGGTGCCCTGATACCGAAAAAGTGTTTGTTTTTTTCAATTCGCCCGTCCGTCTGACTGGTGTATGTGAACAACTCTAGCGCCTAAACTATGCATAGGATTTTTTCGAAATTGAAGAAACCCCCTCCATTTGACCTGAGTCGAAGCTCTGCGATTTTGAAAATCATTCATTAGTTTTTTGGGGGACTTTACATACAGCCTTTGGACATTTTCAAAATTTTCTCAAAAACGACTCCAACTTTTTTCTTTTAATTTCATGTAAGAATAGTGTAATAAACACTTATAAAAGAGGAATAAAACCGATTTTCACGGTTTACTCTGCATTTTCGAAAATATCAAAAGAATGAAATGTTTTCGGTTTCTTCCTACAACTTCAAAATTAGAGATACTTTTTCCTTCAAATAAAAATTGTTTTCCATTGTGAGTTCTTTCTTTAAGATAATATACGTTTTAAAAAAATTAGAAGTTTTCGCGCAATACCTGTAATTTAAAAAATTAAAAAAAAAGATTTTCTCAAAAACGACTCAAATTTTATACCTTTCGGTAAGGATAGTGCTAAATGTACTCTATGAGATGTCATAAACGCCATATTGCTCTATCCTTTTGTTTTTTGAAAAATTACAAAATTGTAAGCTTCTTTACTTGTATCTCACGTCGTTAATATTTATATTAGCGGCAATTTCTTTATATTAATGTTTTTATAAGTACATGTGCTTTAAATATTGTGAGATACATTTTTTCTAAAACTTAACATGAAAATGTTTGAAACTTAACATGAAACTTTCCATGAAAATGAGCTCAAGATTCCGCATTTTCAGAAACGTTCAAACCTGTATAAAAAAGGACTCCCAATATTTTCTTCAAACTTTTCCAACAGATAGTGCTAATAGAACTGCTTAAGATGACATAGAATTGATTTGGCTGTATTCATTTGTTTTTAAATAAATTACACATATGTAAAGGTTTTGAAACATCTCTCAGGCCTCTAATATGCACATTTCCAGCGATTCAAAAACACTATTGGATTTGTGACTAAAAGTGCTTAAATGACGTCATATGAAGTTTTTGCTCCGTCTAGGGAGTGCATGACCTTAGCTGGTGACGGAGCTTGAGTACCCCCGTGACCGTGAGAACTACGCCGGCGGTAGCGTAGCTACCGGTAGGACCTCCCTTGCCGGACAGGTCAAAGGGGAGGGGTCAGACTGAGAAGTACTCCAGAACAGGCGGCTTCGTCGAAGAGAAGACGAAACTGGCGGAAGAAGGCTCCTCAAAGGGTAGGGGAAGCTCTCCAGGTGAAACCGACTTCCCTAAGGGAGAAAATCCCAATATCAAATCCTGCTGGCTCAGAAGCAGTAGCAGCCCCACTACTGGGATTTCCATGCACGGCGCCTGTTACGCGGTCAGGGGGCACTTCAATTACTAAAAATCTTCACATAGATAAGTCGGATAAATACCATATACGACAACATGCGACAACATGCAATATGCGAGAAAAGGAGAAGCGATTCGGAATAAAGGATAGACTAAAAGTGGCCACATGGAATGTAAGAGGTTTAGGTACCAAAGAAAAGGACCTCAATGATGAATTAAAGGAATGTAGCATTAATATAGCCGTTTTAACAGAAACGAAAAAAAGATTAAGGGAACTAAAGATCTTGACGATTTCACAATGATCTATTCTGGAGTAGACCTAAGTCAAATAGCAAGTAAAGGAGTACCAATATTGATTGATAGGCAATGGACCTCTAAAATAGTAAGTTATTATCTGTAAATGAAAGAATAATAACAGTAAGATTAAAAATAGAATGAGGACATCTAAATGTGGTCAGAGTATATGCCTCAGAAGAAGGGAAAAAAGAAGAAACCATAACTTTTTATCAAAATCTACAGAAAGTTATTTCCCAAATTAATAACAGAGATCATTTGATAATTAGTGGAGATTTAAATGCAAGAGTGGGAAACAAACCAATACCTAAGATAATAGGGACCTTTGGGGAGCAGACAATGAATAATAATGGTACAGAAGTAAGGAATTTTGCCACCTCTAATAAATTAAAAATAACTAACAAATTCTTTAGACATAAAGATATTCCTAAATATACTTGTAATGCTAGAGGAAGGAGATCACTCATAGATGATGTTATAGTTAACGAGAAATTATCAACCCTAATTCAAGATACAAGAATTTATAGAGGCAAAGATATATACTCAGATGACTATTTGGTTGTCTCAAATATTAAATTACTACGTAGATGAAAAAATCTAAGCCCCCAAAATAAAAACAAATTAGAAGAAGGTTTTAAAGTATATATGCTACAAGAAGAGAGTCAGTTCCATTGCGGCAGCCGACCGAGACACATAGTGCTCCGATCGCGTGCAGTGAAACAGTTGTTATCACACTGCCATTTAGTTTGTGAACTTAATAACGTTTACTTACGGGTAATCTCTTGTGCCACGAGTTGTGAGTGACTGAAATCGACTGTATGGTCAGCCGGTGCAGCGGCTAACCTGCAAGGATGGAGCCTCCGGACATCAGGGCTCCTATAACCTCAACACCGTCACCTCAGGTATCTACTCGCTCAAATATAAAAACTTACGCAAATGTTATGTCAACTGAAGTGTTTCCCACCAAGGACCAGGCCATAATTATCGACTCGCAAGAAGGTCTCACTATTAAAGATTACATAAACAGTCTATCCGGTATTATTGACGCCAGTGAAATAAGGTTCATATCAAGAATTGCTAATAACAGAGTGTGTATCTTTCTAAGCTCTCAAACTATAGCCGACAGCCTTACGAACAACCATAAAGTTATTAAAATAAAAAATTATGAACTGAAGTTGAGACCACTTGTAACAAAGGCCAAAAGAATTATTATATCTAACGTTTGTCCCATAATCCCACATTCAGTAATAGAGAATGTACTCACCACAAAGAATATCAAATTGGCATCTAAAATTTCATTTGTAAAAGCTGGTATTCCAGGACAGGGTTTCTCCCATATTATGAGTTTCCGTAGACAAGTGTATATTGCCCCTGAAGATGTGAGTCTACTAACAGATTCTACTACTGTGCATTATGATGGCTCAACATATAGGATATTTTTTACAACAGATGAAATGTCTTGCTTTAACTGTCACCAAACAGGGCACTTAGCTGGACAATGCCCTTCACATAACACCTCTAATCAACACAAGACTACCAACTTAGGCAGTGCTCCCATGGAATCTGAACAATTCAGGAGAAAATTCTGTGACATACCTGACCCTGCCATCAATGAAGAAAACACTGGAGCAGTAGATATTCAAAGTCACAATGATCTTACAAATGAAATACCCACAACTGGTCCCTCACCACCTAAATCTGTATTTCCTACTAATGAAGTTAAAAACAATGAAGAAATCCCAACTAAAGACAACATAGCTTCCCTTAATAATAATAAAAGATGCCTCCAGACTGACTCCTCCTTACCCTCCACTGTAAGCAACAGAACTGAAACAAAGAATATGGAAGAAGTCTCAAAACAACCAAAAAAGAAAAAAAAGAAGAAAGAGAAGAATATGGAAGAGTTGATTACCCCTATCAAACACATTATTGAAGACACTCAAAATAACTTCCCCCTTAATTACATCCAGTTTAAATCCTTTTTAGAGAACTCTTTCAGTGCTAATGATCCTATACTTATTGCTGCTGATTACTCACAGGACATATCATCCATCACCAAAATGATGCATAATTTGTATCCTCATCTCACCAACAAAACCATAAAAGGCAGATTCACCAGAATTATCAAGAAAATCAACTCAGTAATTAATACTGCAGATGAATCAAGTACTGAAACAGATTCCAGTATAGAAATCAACACCAGTTAATGTAATCACCCCATAGAATTTAAACCATGCTGACACATCTGAAAGTAGAGTATAATATAAAGAAGAAGTAATGATAGTCCTGCAATGGAATTTAAATGGCTTTTATAGCAGGTTAGAAAACTTACAATATTTATGCAAACTACATAGCCCTGATATAATCTGTATACAAGAAACAAACTTTAAAGGAAAATCACATGGGAAAATAACTGGATATACTTGTACCTTTAAAAATAGAAGTAATCCTGAATATGCATGTGGTGGTGTGGCAATATATTCCAAAATATCGATTCCCATCGAAATTCTAAAAATTCAAACTGACATGGAATTCGTGGCAATTAAAATTAATTCATCTAACCCCATATGTATCGGAAATGTCTATATCCCTAATAGGTACCCACTACAAAAAAATCGAAATGCATGATATTATAAACCAGATAAAAGAGCCCTTCGTAATTCTTGGAGACTTTAACTGCCATCACTCCTTATGGGGATCGTACAAAATTGATAAAAGAGGCCGATTATTGGAAAAAGTAATTGACGATCATGACAGCATCATCCTCAACTCTGGTGATCCCACACATATTAATATCAGTAACAGCAGGCTAAGTGCGATTGATCTTTCAATAGCTTCTCCCACAATAGCACAGAAATGTACCTGGAATGTTATGGACTTCCCTTACGATAGTGATCATTTTCCAATACTGATTGATATCCACGAACCAAGTGTGTCCATTAGTCATGAATGGCGCAACCCAATCCCCAATTATAATAACATTAATTGGTTGGATTATCAGAAAAAAATTGATGAGCACCTCAACGAAGAATATATTTTCAAGGACGATAATAACATTGACCAGATAGTAGAATCATTCTGTAATATTATATCCAATTCTGCTAACTCAATGACACAAATGCACCATGGCCCGTTTAAGTTCAAAAGCGTTCCCTGGTGGAATTCTGAATGCAAAGTCGCTATTAGAAACGCTAAAAAAGCATTTAACCGGTATAAAAAAAGAAGAGATAATGAAAGCCGAATCAACTATAAGAGAACTAGAGCTATTGCCCGCAGAACTGTAAAAATAAACAAAGCCAGATCATGGACTGAATATATCTCCTCAATAAACTGCCAATCGAACTCAACAGAGAGCTGGAAAAAAAATCAAATCCATACGTGGTATGAAGACTAATAGTACTATACATTTCTTGCGTTGCAATGACCAGATAATTAGCGACCCCAAAATTATTGCTGAGAAATTTGCCGAAACCTTCATGAAAAATTCCAGCACTTCCAATTACCATACGGAATTCATCACTTATAAAGAAAAAGCTGAAAGTGAACCAAATATGACACCTACTGATGACTGCATCTATGATAATGACATGAATTCTCCAATTTTCATGCACGAACTACAACAAGTTTTAAAAAATATCAACAACTCAGCTCCTGGCCCAGACAAAATTCCAAACTGCCTAATAAAAAATCTCCCAAAGAGAGGTATTAACATTTTATTAAAAATATATAACTATATATGGCTAAATAATGTTTTTCCTGAACTCTGGAAGACTGCCACAGTCATTCCGATTCCCAAACCTGGCAAGGACCAGTCAAATAGCTATAATTACCGACCAATCTCACTGACCTGCAACCTATGCAAAATATTAGAAAAAATCGTTAACAAAAGAATAAGGTGGTTCCTTGAATCTCAACATTTAATAAAAGACAACCAATTTGGATTCAGAACTGGACACTCCGCCACCTCACATCTTATCAGCACGACAACGATAATCCAAGAAGCCTTTCTTCAAGGACAGCATGTTATCTTAGTAAATCTAGACATCGAAAAAGCATACGATATGGTATGGACACACCGCATAGCTGCTAAATTACTTAGTATTGGTATCAAGGGCAATATGTTTAAGTTCCTTACCAACTTTATTAGCAACAGATGTATTCAAGTACGTATTGGTAATAATTTATCAACAATTAAGAAACTTAATAATGGGCGACCGCGAGGATCAGTGCTCAGTGTGACTCTATTTTTAATCGCCATAAATGATGCTGATGATGATATTGTAAGCCCAGTTGTCGTGCGGAAATACGCCGATGTGCGGAAATACGCCGGTGTTACTATGCAAAGGAAGGAACTTCGATTCAACCAATGAATTAATGCAAACTGCTGTAAACTGTATTTACAAATGGTCAATGAAAACCGGTTTCAAATTCTCGACTGATAAATCTGAATGTATGATTTTTTCTAAAAAATTAAGCCCTGTCCACCCGAAACTATTCCTGGGCAACAAAGCCATTAAGACTGTCACACATACAAAAATCTTGGGACTTATATTTGATCACAGGCTCACATGGCAAGAACATATCTCCAAAACATACGCAGAATGCAAAAATCGACTTAATATCCTGAAGTGTCTAAATCACAACAACTGGGGATCAGACAAAAATACCTTACTACTTACATACAAAGTCTTAATAAGAAGTAAGATAGATTACGGATCTATTGTATATAATTCAGCGTGCAATTCAACTCTCAAGAAACTGGACACACTGCACAATTGCGGACTCAGAATAAGCACTGGTTGCTTTCACACAAGTCCAATTGGTAGTATTCTCATCGAAGCGGCTGAAACTAACCTCACATTTCGAAGACAAACCCTGTCAATCAAATACGCAATTAAAGCCAAAACATCCTTAAATAAGATAATACGTAATGATGTATCTCCTGGAATTAGAAGTGGAAATCCACAATGTTCTACACCTTTCTATAATAAAGTAGCTACGCTATTCAGCTCCCTCAACATTTCGAGGCTTCCTATTGAAAGTCAAAAGATCCCCGCTGTAAATCCCTGGACCGTCAACATCATTGAAGTCGATAAATCCCTGGTTGAAGTTCAGCAGAACAACCTTGACTTAGACGAATGGAAACTCAAATACTGCGAAGCGTATGATAAATACAAAAATAACTACAATATCTTCATTGACGGACGCAATAATACATCATTTTCTGAGGCCATTGTGAAGGATCCCAAATCTTTGGTGAAATTCCGGTTTATGAACATTGCTAGTCAGGAAAGCATGTTCAACCATGCAATTCTGGATGCGCTTAAAAAGATAACCCATAACAGTACCGATGCCACTGTCATCACTAATAAAATTCCTAAAGATATCTTCAAAATATATGATGAAACACAATCCAAAACGACGGCTCGAATTAAAGAACTCCTTCATTTGATTAAACTTCAAGGCTTATCAGTAATTTTTCTTCTTTTACCTAATCAGCTGTATCCAATTATTATGACCGAAATACATAACAATGAAACTAACACAAAGATAATAATTGATCTCCAAGGAAACAATGTAAGACCTAACCCCGGATACTCCAAGCAAGATGTTATAAGATTCGTACATAGGAAGATGCTCCAGCAATGGGAACCGATATGGCGATGTCATAAGTAATATTAATACCCATAAATCAATCGATTTATTCCTATCACTACAATCGGACCCCAAGATGACTAGACGCGAACAAGTTTTAATTACACGAATCAGAACTGGTCATTCTAAAATTACACACAGGTACTTGCTAGAGAATACCTCACCACCACTATGTGATATGTGCCAAGTAATACTATCAATCGAACATATTATTATGTCCTGTCGTAAATATGATCACATTAGAAGTATGTATTTTAATCCAAATGAAATGGAGAAAATCCTGTACTCTGTTCCCTTTCAGAACCAGATTGTCAAATTTTGCAAAAACACAAATGTCATGCTCGAAATATAACATTATGGTAAGCCCTCCCGTATCTCTAGAGTTGATGTGTTATGATCCTACCCCGATGATATTGTATGATTGTGTTACAAGTATGTAAGATAATAGTATGTTATAACTTATATGTTATTATGTTATGTTATTATGTTCTATTATGTTTTGTTATATTATGTTATGTTATTATGTTATATTATGTTAATGTAATGATGTATAACCCTCGAAAAGATGTTATGACCATGCCCTGATTGTTCTGTATGATGATGGTATGTAAGATAAGTAATATGTGATACTGTATTATGTTATGGCCAATACATTCTGATACTTTTGTTTATGTAATGTCAGATGAAGTCATAAGTGTCTGTAAACACCTGTAATTAAAAATGTTGTCGCTAATAACCTTAGTCGTTGATGCGACAAAAAATAAAGAGTGAGAAAAAAAAGAAGAGAGTATTAAAAAGCTGTATCAACAGAGACTAGATAATTACTTAGAAAATATAGCAACAAGCGATAAAATAGAGAAAAATCGGAAAATATAAAAACCTGCATAGAAAAGGCAGCTTTTTAAAGCCTAGGAAAGAAAAAGAAGTTCAAGAAAAAGAAAGGACTCAGAGTATGGAATGAACAACTTAAATAAGCAGTGGCAGAGAAAAAGAAAGCATACTTGAAATATCTTTAAACACGAAATGAAGAATATAACTGCTATAGAAATGGAGCCAAAAGACTACCTCGTATAGCACATCAGACGGCGTGGGATCACTTCATAAATAGAATAGAAAATGATATTCATGGGAAGCAAGTACTAGCCTATAAAGTAATGAGAAAACTCAATCAAAAAGAAAAAGATACCGTTCAATTGAAAGCTATAGATGAAGAGAAATGGCTACAACACTATAATAATCTATGGTAAACCCACTGATAGAAAAGGACAAAATATAACGAACACTGAACATAATGAACAAAAGAAAGATAATATTTATCCACTAGCAATAGAAGAATTATTAGAAGTATTAAAAGCAATGAAATGTAGAAAAGCTACTGGTATAAATAATACAAACGTAGACTTACTAAAATATGGAAGCACTTTTCTCCATTTAAGACTGTTACATCTATAAATCAATGTTGGCTAAGTACGATACCAGAAGAATGGCAAACAGCCCTAATAATATCTGTGTTTAAAAAGGAGGCTCGAAGTAGCTGTGAAAATTATGGAGGTATTAGCCTCTTAAACACAACATATAAAATCTACAGTAAAATGATCCAAAAGAGGATTAAGATGATAGCTGAAGTTATATTATTGGAAGAACAAAATGGCTTCAGAAGGGGAAGATCCAGCACAGATAATGTTTTTATATTGAACAAAATAATAGAGAAAAGAAGAGTTTAATTTAGACACGCACATTGCATTCATTGATTTTGAAAAAGCCTTCACCCGAGTAACCAGGAGAAGCTTATGGGCCATAATGGATCGAAAAGGATTGTAATAAACATTTAATATACGTAGCTAAAAGTCTATATAAAAATACAAAGATCCTAATAAAAATAAATGCACATCAATCACAACCATTAAAAGTAATCAAGGATTAAAACAAGGGTGGATCCTTTCCCCAATATTATTTAACATCTATATAGACGATAATCTGAGAGAATAGAAATTAAAAGTAAAAAAAGGGATCAGTTTGAACAGAAATAATTATATCAATACTCTGCTATTTGCTGATGACCAAGTTATTATGTATGAAAAGGAAAATTATCTCCAAATGGCACTCCATCAATTAAATCTAATGTGTAAAAATTATAACATGAAAATATCAAAACAAAAAACGAAGGTCATGGATTTTAAAAGACTTTATTCAATTAGAACTAAGATATGCCTGGAAAACCAAACAAAAGAACAAGTAGCACATTTCAATTATCTGGGATGTGATATAAGTTACGACTGGAGCCAAGATATAAAAAATAAATTGCACACGTTCCAATATATAGGCGGTACGCTACATAGAACATTAACAAATAAGACTAGAAAATGTTAAAATTGTATAAAACAATTGCAGCACCAGTAGTCCTGCTTGGGAATGAAAATTGGATTCTCTCTCAAAAATAAAATATGAATATTCAAGCTTCAGAGACGAAATTTTTAAGGAGAGTAAAAGGTTTGCTAGACAAAGAAATGAAGATATATGAAAATAATTAAATATATTTAGTCTAAATTATTGTATACAACTATGCAAACAACACTGGAAAAAACATTTAGAAAGAATGGAGCACAGTAGGCTACCTAAACAAGTGAATTCTCGGCTATCCGGGAGACGCCGCGTCGTTGGCTGGGGTGCCGACGTTTCGCCTGACATATCGACATGACGACCTCGTCACTGCCCTGAGGAAGCCTGCGATATGTCAGGCGAAACGTCGGCACCCCAGCCAACGACGCGGCGTCTCCCGGATAGCCGAGAATTCATGGATTCGAGCCGCGGAAGCTTACGTATATACCTAAACAAGTGCTACAGTACAACTCAACAGGAAGAAGGAGTGTATGAAGGGCCGCCTAATCCTTGAAGTGCAGAAGAAGAAGAAGAAGAAGAAGAAGAAGAAGAAGAAGAAGAAGAAGAAGAAGAAGAAGAAGAAGAAGAAGAAGAAGAAGAAAAAGAAGAAGAAGAAGTTTTCATAAACTCAATAGTTTTCTTGTGAAAATACGTTCAAATTTCGAATTTCCAGCGGCGCTTTAATTCTTAATTTTTAATTTACAGCGGCATTTTCTTATAACACGGCTGCAAATTTTTCAATGAAAATTGCCATTTAGGACGAAGTTTTACTGTTCTTTAATATTCTCAAAATAATATTTCTGTTCTTCTATTAAGAAGCCAAAAAATTAAGAATTTTTTAATGTACTTTGGGCGGCGATAAATGGCAGTAGGGAAGAGTACGTGGCAAGTCTGAAAGGGTAGCTGAGGCCAATAGAAATAGAAAACTAATACGGAAAAGCCTTTGCCATTCTGTAGCACCCCTAGTTTTTTCGGTGCCTTCCAACAACAGCAAAATTAAAGATAAGAGCTTATTTCTTGAAATGAAATTTGTGGTCCTAAATTAGTTTTTTCATTACATGCACATTTCTTTGAAAAATTGTAGTCGTTTTCGGGCAATATAGTGTGCAATATTTGCAAATATAAAAAACAAAAAAAGAAAAGATTTTCTCATAAATGGATCCATTTTTTTCTTTAAACTTTTGCTAGTGGTAAATGCACTCAATAAGATGACACAAACACCATAATACTCTATTCTTTTGTTTTTTCAGACATTAGAAATTTTTTGTATGTCTCTCTCGTCGTTAAATTTACACCACCGACAATTTATTCAAATTATTATATTTATGAGTATTTGTGCTGTAAATAGTGCTACATAAAAATTTTCGAAAACTCAACCATTTTATATCAAAACTAACTCAAAATGTCGCATTTTCAGAAATGTCGTCTTTTAATGTTTGGTTCGCTTGCAACGCTAGATTCGCATACAACAGAATTATTGAGCAATTGCAGAAGAAGTGAATACAAATTAGACCAGGTTTGTGAAGCTCTTCAAAAATTAGGGGATTCAAATACGGACATGTTAAGGAAATTAGAGGAATAATCAAATGTAGTTGTAAAAGAGGTTGCGACAGAATATGCGGAACTAATTGGGAATGATCTGCATTTGTGCTAATCGAAATGACATCGATTACACACCCGGTGGATTCCATTTCGGAAACCACCGCCAGGCGACCAATCGCGTTCCTACAAAATTCGGAATCCACGGGTAGAATTGAATTCTTTTGAATAGAGATACACAAGAGATTCCGCAATTTCATGTACACAACCTAGGCATTGTTGTACTCGTATTTCTCGTTACATTTCACATTGATCATTCAACTGAAAATTAATCTTGAAGCCAGTGACAGTGACAATGATTGACAGGACGTTGACGACATAATTGATTACGATGACACTGACAATTGTACTCCACCTGAAATTCAAGAAATAGCGAATTCGACAACTACAATTATTGCCAGAAAAAATAAAGTAAGGGTTATAAACAATCACATATACAACTTTTATGGAGGTGAGAAAGAGTAATAGGGTGAATTCTTTTGGCGAGAAGGTTTTCTCAACAGTGTAAACTTTATAAAATTTTCTCAACAGTGTAAACCCTCTACTTTATGGAAGATTTATTAAATGTTAAGAAGCACATTGTACATACACTGTTTGATGTAGGTAATCCTTATACTTGGGTTTCCAATAAACAAATTCAAAATCTATTCTGAAAATATTTCAAGGTGTAGAGAAAGTATAGTCTCCTACTCGCGCACAATTTCTATTATTCACTCGTAGAAATTACTGCCCTCGCTCCTACATCGCTCGTGTCGTACACATCAACTCGTAAATAATAGCCATCTTCATGCGCTCGTCGAAGAACATACTATTTTTAACCAGCAAATCCGAGTTATGCTACAGAATGGCACAGACTATTTGGTACCAGTTGGTTTTCTATTCTCTTGAATTTGGGCTAGCTATTTAGATTTGCCCCATTCTCTTCCAAGCTGTTACTCATCGGCGCAGAAGACATTTTTTTACATTCTTTCAATTTTGAGGTATACTAATGGTATACTTTAATTATGTTTAAAAATGTAAAACAACAGAAAAAAACAGTTCTATTTGCTAATCCGTTTCAAAAGATTAATAAAAAAGTCGCTGCAGTATTACAAACCTTACTCTATATTACGTATGTAGTATGCGAAAAAATAAAAATTTAAAGGCCTTTTCGAGAAAATCGTGTTTTTAATATTGCCTATATTTCTTGCACATTTTGAGAAAACTACTCAGATTTGAGAAATTGTGCTCGGCCTCATTTAAAGATACAACTTTATAGAACAGATTTGGAGTGTAAACGTCTGTCTTCAATATTTCAGTTGTACGTAGACATTGGAACTTTTGCAATTTTCGAAAAAATTCAGACATTTCAACGAAAATGAGTCATCTGTCACTTTTATAAAGTGTTTTGCTCTATATGTGAAAAGTTTTAAGCAAATTATGGAGCCATTTCTGAGAAAAATTGAAAATGTTGGTGCTTTGAAACTATTTCAGAATTTAACATAGAAACTTTAAATAAAAAAATATTATAAATCAATTTGCAAAAGAAATATATTGAAAGATGTGGTCTAAATCCAGGAATTTAAGTTAAATAGAATTATCATAAAAATATGGGATGAAATTTTTAGACATTGAACTTGAGATACTAGGCGCAACCTTATCCGATCGCTTTTTATGCCATTGTTTGACTATTTTGTATGAAATAAATGAGTGCTGCTGAAGTCAATTTAACATAATTAGTCTTATAGGTATGGATAGGTAATCTATGCCTTTAAGGCTAATTATGTTATATTGACTTCAACAGCACTCATTTATTTCATGGGATATGATGAGTCATTTAATGAAACATAGGCATAAACTATAAACGGCAAATATCAGGGTTGGGAAATGATAAATATTTTTCTTACCTGGGACACTTGTGATCACCATCCCCACGGTCATCATCGAAGCCATCACAACCCGTGCAACCGAAGCCATGGCTGTCCCGCAGGAAAATGGCCATTCCCGCATAAGCCTCGGGGAACGAACTTAGCGGAAGCTCACAGATAAGTTTATACAGAGGCGGTATAACAAAGATAAATAGCGTCGAGACTATCTTTACGACCCCACAGTGTAAGGGCGTCAAAATGAAGATGTTGCGTAGTCTACAACTGGAAGAGCAATATTTGTTTTCAATTCTGAAAAACGTATCAAGGATTTGGGAAATCTCTTAAAATGAAATTCCAGTAACAAAAAGTAAGAATTATCGTGTTTGAGTTCGAAAAAATGTCACTAGAGTATCCAAGATAAAAATATGCCTCAAATAGTGTTTACGTTTCAACTCACGCGCTGCAAATAATTATCCCAGTCCCACATCCCAGACGTTTTCGCCTTAGTGTAGTTATAAAATCGTTCGGGAATCCGTAACGGACGAAAGTATCATTTTCTCACGATAAAAGATCTAGCACGTTTCTTCTTCAAATAATTAGGCGGTGTAAGCAAATATATTTTATATATACAGCAGGAGGCCAAATTATTAGGGACAGGGCTAAGCTTTTTGTTTTGCATTTTAACGGTATTTTTCAAACAAATTATTGTTTTTTGGTCGCATAGTCTTCTTTTATTCATAAGAGTGTGTTATTAAAATCATAAAAACAATAACATATTTAGGTAAAACTATTTTTAGATAAAATTAATATTTGTATTTAATGACGCCATCCTTTGATGCAATTATAGCTTCAATGCGTCGCGGCAAGTTCTCTATACAGGATTTTGCATTTTGTTGCAGTTCAGTGTTGTGATGCCATTTTTTGTTGAGAATTTCTATTAACTGTTTCTTGATGGCGATCACTTGCTTTGCGATCGGCTGTTCGGTGAGTTCCCACACATCTCAATAGGGTTCATGACTGTTGAGTTCCCCGGCCGTTCCAAGGCAAAACGGTAATATTTTTGTACCAGGAACACAGTAATACTCCTAACTTGTGGCACAATCGTGCCTAAACATGTGTTCTTAATCATAAGAGCTTAATCACCATTTTTCGAGCTCCGGCATTAGCAGAGATTCTAGTACTCGCTTGTACTAGTTTTGCCTCATGGTCCTTTCTACGAAGTATAGGGGCAGGCGATTTATATATGCCCCTCGCTGAGATCATAGACCACACTATGACACTAGCCGTGAGTTGCATTCTCTCCACTAGTAGTCTGGATGGAACTCTTCCCCAGGGTGTCATCGGACAAATGAACTTAAGTCAACTAAAGACGGAAACGTTGATTCATTAGAGAAATATTCCTGTAAACTATTACAAAAAAAATTATTGATGAAATGCACTAGTGCTTTAAGTATATAACATGGTTGTGCTTTAAGTATATATTCTGGAATAGTAATATTTCAGTGTTGTCTGGCCCATTGCGGTTGCTTCTTCTTCATGGCCTCAGTGAGCGTGGTTTTTTGGTGGGGCGACGACCGATCAAATTCTCTTCGGCTAACCGACTCCGGACTGCCATTTTGGAAACTGTTTCTCTCTTGACGTTTACCATCGTAGTCAGACGGGCTCTTTTTACAATTTTTGAGACATCCCTGATTCTACGATTAGTACGGACCCTAGGAATCCTTTTCCTGCCCCCGATTCCCACACGACCTGATTCCAAGGGTTTGTTCTGATAATTTTTTAAACAAATTCTGTTAACGACAATTTTCGAAACACCAACAATAGTTGTTATATCTCTCTTTCAATGTGTGGGGTGAAGTAAGAGTATTTGTATTTCTTTAATTTTCCTTGAAGCGCGTCTCAAGCCTTACCATACTATCGTTAAAAACTTCGAGGCTGCGACGTTACATTGTAATCTAAAATAAAATTCACAGTAAAATTTAGCAAAAATAGTGCAGTAAGGAACAATACGTCACCATTTGATTATTTTGGAAAAAAACTTGTAAAAAACAATTCAAAGTTATTTGTATGTCCTCATTACAGCCCCAGTTTTCAATAAACTTAAACCGAATGAGAAGCCACATCACTTATTTCTTAAATAACGCAGGTTTCCAGTGGTACACTTACTAAAATCAATTGTATTGATGACAGCAATACAACAAATATTAGCAAAATGTGGCGTCGCCGACGCTGTAAACAGTTTTAAAAATAGTATCATGTGTTCAAAATTTCTTTCATTATTCATTTCTTCTATGTCCAGCTTTGTTTAAATATGTTCTTTCAGTATCTGGCATTGGACTTACCAATGAATCTTAGTAGCTGATAATGTTCATATTTTGTACTCCCGTTCAAAAGTTCCCAACACCCAATGGCCTTGTGTGTTACTTCCATACGGGATATAATTATATTGGAATTTCAAAATTATATTCGCCGTAACAAATACATATTTTGATGCTAATAGTTGAATTTTAGTACAGATATATTTTTACGCTTTTATGGTAATATGCACAAAAATGTACATTGCAAATTTACATTAGCACAAATGCGAAATGCAAAAATACAGATCATTCCAAATTAGTTCCTAAAATTGTATCGCAACATCTTTTACAACTACATTTGATTCTTCCCCAGATTTCTTTAAAACTTCCTTATTTTTCTCCCCTAATTTTTGAAGAGGGTAAAACTTCATAAACTCAGACTAATTTGCGTTCACTTATACTTCGGCATTTAGTCTATTAATAATTTTTTTATGAGAATCTAACATTAAAAGGTGATTTTTTTGTATTTTTATGAGAATAAGGTGTTAGTTAATTTAAATAAGAATAAATTGTGGTCACATTCATTTGAAAAAAAAAAAAAAAAAGAATTTGCACATTTATGTAAGAAAGTAAAAGTTCTCTAGCATTACTCACAGTTTTGTTTTCTCCATATTCGTTTGAAATTCAAGTTCAATAAGTTCCGAGGCAATACTGTTCGTAGGTATTCGCAATTTATTTTTGAAAATTCGATAATAATTCGACTTTAAGTTGAAAACAATCTGCAGGGCCATTTACTTGGTAATTCAATTGTTCACTTAAAGATGTCGACATCAATGTTGGCAAGGACGAGAAAGAAAACTAAGGCATATTATGAAAAAAATACCTTCGGGTTTTGGTATTTTATCAACACTTCCTAAATAGATCGATTTAGGAGGTGTTGGTTTAATTCCAGGCATTACCACTATGATCGCAGCGCCAAAACACAAACACTTTTTGGGAATTTCTTTAAGTTGTCCAGCGGGATTATCAGTTTCCTATGTATGGGTTCGTAGGCTTCCGTGAACGCTATACTGCAGTGGTATAGCTCTGAAGAAGGCCACAGCAAGATGGCCAAAACGTCAGTAACATTGACAGAGACGCGGCTCATTCCGGATAGCCACGAATGCTTTCCCTATGTAGCTCGCTTGGTAACATTAGTAGGAAATTACAAAATTAGTAGGAAATTTTATTCTCTTTACAAGCTATTTGAATATTTTTTTTCAGGCTTCTAGGCAAACAATTTATAGAGAAATCGAAAACATAAAAAATAGGAATTTTCGATCCTCCTGATTTACTGCAGGGTTTGGCAGGTCGAAAACTCGGAAAATTTCGTCTAGGGTCTGGGCACATACAACTACTCAATACTCAATGAAGAATTTTTTTATGACCTTTTCCCAGGTAAAATTCAGTTGACGACTGAACTGATATCGGTGGTCAGTATCGCACAGAAAAGTAAGGAAATTACTTTTTGATATTCTGGTAATTTAATATCAAGGCTTAGGTGAACGCAGCTGATTTAGGAAGTATTTGCCACGCCCGGCCCCAATAAACACTCGTTTATGTACAAGTGTTGTCCTGTTATTTTATGAAGAAACGTGAATAAATGTTTTTACTTGACCCAGTCATTTTATTCCTCCGCAAATATGTAAGTGGGAGATTGTGAATACAAAAACAAATATTATTTAAGGAAATCTAAAAACACCCCTTGATTTCCCAATAATATTACTTTATAGGAATTTCTATAAATTGGTCAACCGAAAGTATGTTTCTTAACGAGCGACGCTACAGTCTACTTGTGTGTGTCTCACACATCCCTAAGGAAGATATAAGGCATATTGCATCAGTGTCTCCCTCGACTATAAGGAAGATAGAGACAACACTACCTATCAGCGACTCCCACAGTTCTCAGAAACGGAAATGTCCGCTACTGGAGATAACAAAGGCGGACGAAAGCGAGGGCGAGTAGCACACAAAAAGTTCAAGAACAACCAATAATATAGTTTCGTATACCACCGCAATCAATGAAATGTTTTAACAAAGTCTTCATGAATATTACAATAATGTAGAATAGAAAATGTAAATGTTCCTTACATACCTAATATAAAAAATTGCGGATCTATTCGTAAATAGCAAATTATTAAGGTCAGAGCCTCTTTCTTAGTGTTGCTGTAGCCTGACGTCAGCTGCGTAGAAAGCAGGTATGCATTGAAAATGGGAATTCAGTCGGTATGAGTACGATAAGAATATATCGAATAAAACCATCTCTATTTTGCATTTTTGAGTTAAAATTGAAATACTGTCATTGTTTTGGAGTTTTTCTCAGTTCCTCTGTATCTAACTCTCCCTTAGACACCTTTCACGCGGCTGGAGAGTGCATTGTTTCCTTCCAACTTTGGACACTTTTAAAATTGTGTCTGACGAAGCAATCGACTACACTTACAGCGCCGGATGCTACATACTTTCCTTTCTACTTCTACGGTCATCGGCAATTATTAATAATGAAGATTTTGGAATTTTCCGTATTTCGCGGGTGTCTAACGAAATCATAGAAACCTCTTGAAAAACCGGATTGGCATAGTATTTGTCTTTCAATGCCTGTTCGCATTGGAAGTTATTAACAGAGATAAATAAATGAAGCATCGATTAAGTATAAAATACACCTCATCCTTCTGAAATATTTCATATTTTGGTTTTATCCATTCATCAGTAGTTTTACTGAACGACCATTGTAAATAGCAGCTGAATGAAACAGCTTCTTTCAAACTGATAATTGTCAATGGTATCATTAGTTTTCTATAAATACTACTACTATAATAATAATAATAATAATAATAATAATAATAATAATAATAATATAAAGTTTTCAGGAGCCGGAACGGACTAATTCTTGCAACTGATGATAATAATATAAAGAGCTGAACTCGTACGAAGATGGCACACATTGGTGCAATAAAATAATATATGGATTTACATTCCATTTTTACTTTTCCGTATACGTATATACGGAGTAATATTCGTAGGAAAGGGAAAGTTATGTAAAGCTGCGGAAAATCGATTTCGAAATTTCAACGGAAATACACGTTTTGGGGTCCCCTGATACCGGAAAATAGTTGTTTTTCTTTCTTTTTTTTTCTTCAAAACGTCCGTCTGGTGACTGTGAACACTACTAGCGCCTAAACCATGAGTATGATTTTTTCCAAATTGAAGAATCCCTTGTCGATCTGGCTCGAGTCCATGCTTTAAGATTTTGAAAAACATTCTTTAAAATTTGGGGATATTTTACATGAAACCGTCCGGATATTTTCAAAGTTTTTTCACAAACTGCTACAAATTTTTTCTTTAAACTTTTGGTAGGGATAGTGCTAAATGTTCTCTATCAGATGACATAAACGCCATATTGCTCTATTCTTTTGCTTTTGCAAAATATACAAAAATGTGATTTTTTTGACTTGTCTCTCATGTCATTACTATTTATACTAGCGACAATGTGTTTACGTTATTGTATTTATGAGTACATGAGTTTTAAAAATATCATATAACGTTTCTCGAAAACTAAACAGTTGTCTGCGAAAACTAGTTCAAAATCCGCCTTTTTAGAAACGCTATAACGCTATTTCCTGTAAAAACCGCTCAATAAGTTTTCTTCAAACATTATGAACGGATAGTGCTAAATCCACTATTTAATTATTTATTTATTTAATAGGTAATTATTACAAACAATTTGGCTTACTTGATTCTATGTGGCTAGGCCGAAGGCTTTTAAGCCATTACAATACCTACATCCTTTCGCGTTCTAATCTTTCGAATTCTGGTATTCACCCCAAATGGTCTCTCCATCGCATCACAGCCGCGGAAAAGAGACCATAAGGTACGGCTCAGGAAAAAACCCCTGAAGGGGGAAAAACCTGCCGTCAGAAGCCGAGTACATACTAATCTATCCGTTTATTTTAACTATTTATTTTCTGGCGCGGGCGTCCCGCCGTCTCCTTGCAGTGCTTGGCCTCCTCAGCACCTGAAATCAAACAGTGCACCAGAAGATCGTCCGCACCAGCGCCTCTGCCCTTATATTTTCGATCCCCCCTTCCCTTCACCCCCTAATGTGCTTATTACTATGCAAGTTTTATTTTATTTATTATATTGACCCGTTACTTACCAATTGACTACGATTTATGACTTATTTCTTAACTGTTTACTAACTTAACATAAAATTACTGATTAACTTACATATTGTTAGCTTATTGACGTATTTATTTCTCTCCAGTCTAGACTCCGCTCATGCTAACCGGTGCTGTTTTCCCACTCCCTAATTTCAGTTTCCCTAATGGTCCGAACCTTTCCTAAAAATGTTCCTAATTCTTTCATGAATTTAGACCTTTTATCTCCTAAAATGTTTTGGGCGAGCGTTACGTTCATGTTTAGGAAGTAGTAATTTCCCATTCCCATCCATTTTTTTTCTCCATGATTCGGTTGCACAGCAAATTAAGAGGATGTGGATCCAGTCTTCCCTATCACCGCAAAGCACACAGATGCTATTACCACTTGCGTCCTTTAGTCAACGCTGCATCCATCCCCCAACCCTGAACCAAGCGTATCCCCCTCTTGCGTCCTTTCCGAGAGTATGAACGTAACTTTCGCAACCCCATAACGGACTCGCATGGATTTGAGCTACTAGCGAACGTTTTTCAGCCGTTGCTGCCCAGATCTCTTGCCTTTTAATATCCGCAAGTCTATTGGAAATCAGCCGTTCTATCTCACGGGTTCCCCTATCTCCCACCATTTCCGGAGAGACGTCTCCCAACCCTGCGCGGTCAAGTAGCCGTTTAATTTTGTACGCCCAGTAGCGATGGTCGCTTCCCTGCCATTGCACTCTAAAGCACCTATGTAATAGTGTGTCACCCTGTGCATCTGCTAATTTAATCCAGAGTTTAATAGATTTCATTTTAAAATCTCTCCAAATTCCTATACTACCGACCTCTCTTAAGACTCCGGCATTTGCTGCGCACCTAGAAACTCCTAGAATTAATTTGCAATAATCTGTTTCGATGCTTTCTAATCGATCTATCCTATCGACTCCCCAGATTTCTGCTCCATAGTTCATAGCTGGGAGAACTAACGATTTGAACATTGTATCGCATACTTTTACCGAAATTCCGGAACCCTGCGCACTGCGCAAACGATTTCTTTGAGTGCAATTCTTCCTTTGCTGTGAGCGGTCAATACGTGATTATTCCATCCCCCATTCATGGAAAATTTTGCACCAAGATATGTAAATGTCTTGACGCGGTCAATTTCTTCCCTAGCGTAGTACCATTTCTCTTTGTTACCCCAGATAAACCCATTCTTGAAGACTACTACTTTCGTTTTTTGAATATTTACTTTTAGTCCCCATGTCTCACTATACCGTTCTAGAATATTTAAACTCTTCTGTAAGCCCTCAATCGTCTCCGAACACACTATTTAATATGACGTAAAGTTCATTTCGGTGTCTTTTGTTTTCTCAAAAATTACACAAATGTACATGTTGACAGATCATTCACGCCGTTGATATGCACATTTTCAGCATTTTGTAAACACAATTGTATTTGTGAGTTAAAGTACTTAAAATGACTTCCAATGAAGTCTTTCGAAAACACAAAAATATTCTGTAAAGAAGAGCTTCAAATGTCGAATTTACAGTAACGCTTAAAGGCCAGTTTTTTGAAAACGCCTAAAAATGTTCCCCAAAAAATTTTCCATTGAGGACGAGGTTTTACTGTTCTTTAATAATCTTAAAATAATATTTCCCTCTACACTTTGGAAACCTAAAAATTAAGAAAAGTCAAAAAAATGTACTTTGGGCGGCGATAGAAGGCAGCTGGCAAGAGTATGTGCCAAGTCCGAGTAGCTAGCCGAGACCAAAGGAAATAGAAAACTAATACGGGAAAGTTTGTGCCATTTTGTTGCGCCACTTGTTGAATAATTATTTAAAGTAAAAAATGAATTATTTTGAGCACATTAGACATAACTGAATGTTTGTATTATTATAGCACATTATTTGTTTTTTCAGTGGCACACCAACAGGAGTATTATTGGTCTCCTCCCCCCTCTCGCACGGCTGAGAAATGCAACAGAAACTGGTCTCGTGGCCTCAACCGACAGCATGGCAAAGGCCTTCGCAAGTCATATATGGTCTCCAGTACCCCATTATTTTTGTGTAATTCAGTGACTTCAGTAAACATTCAAGAATAACTACAGTCTCGCTCTAGACGTCGTGGAGTAAGCATCGCATCGCTCCGCTTATCGCTGTGCTTCGGTGTTACGCTCAAACTCGTGTTTAGTGCAAGTACAAACGGGCGCCGCTACCAGCGGCTCCCCATATTTCTAACAGTGGTTGTTTTTGTGCAATAGAATTGTTTATTGCTAATAACGAAATATTGTGATATTCAGTGAAAGTGTAGTGGTGCAGCGAAAGCTGTATGTTCGCAACAAGTGCCCCCGCTTTTGGGGGTCAATTGGTATCAGCAGCCCACGTTTTAAATGGTGGCACACCAGATCAGTTCACAGCAATGAATGGAGATGTGCTTCCATTTCCACCACAAATGGAAAATATTCAACCCTTGGAACAGTTCAACACATCACAACCGCCCGTCCTGCAGCTGGATGGAGAGGCGGAAGGGACTCTGACCAACCTTCAGTCAGTAAGCACTAAAGATGCTTATTATAACAGGTATGGTGTTGCCCCGCAACAAACAGTTATTCAACAGTCAACCAGTGGTTTTAATGAAAACAGTAAAAATCTAAAATGCTTGCACGTAGATTTACCAGATGAAAACAATGCTTCTAAAAGAATATTGTATAACGTGCCCGTCAAAAATAGGTACCAAGGTCTTCAAAATATGACCGAAGAAAATTCGCCAAACGAAAGGGAAGAAAGTGAAGAATCCATCATTAAAATACCCCCCTTTTATGTCCATAAAGTACTCGATTATCCCCTATTTATCAGAGAACTAAAAGGTATTACAAAAAACAATTTTTCTACTAAATTAGAAAAAGACACTATAAAAATTAAATTCAACTCAATAGAGGACTATAGAGAATATCGAAAATTCTGTGAAAAAGAGAAAATCGAGCATCACACATATAGGGATCCTACCCAAAAAACTTTTTCAGTTGTCATAAAAGATCTGCCAATTACCTATTCAGAAGAGGAAATATTTAATGAACTTTCGAAAAACTTTGAAGTTTTAAAAGTTGTTAGACTGTTCGTAAGAGAACGTAAACCGTTAACTACCGTTGCGGTCGATCTAACTGATAATGAAAATAACAAAGCAATTTTAAAAATAAATCAGTTTATATATAGCATTGTCAGAGTTCAAATTCGCGTAAAGTCTAAAACTCCAATAATGTGCAAAAATTGTCAGACTTTCGGTCATTCACAGGCAAATTGCGGAAGGCGACCTAGATGTGTGAGATGCTTAGAAAGCCATCATTACTCGCAATGTGACAAACCTAAACATAATAATGTACCAAAGTGTGTTAACTGCAACGGGGAGCACACGGCTAACTACAAAGGCTGCAAAGCTTACAAAGAAGCAGTTAAAAAATATAATATGAATCAGGCTAATCATAAATTTTCAGCTTACAACCTGCCAAATAGGCAGTTCTCAAATCGCCAACTAAACCAAAACACGCAACCTTATCACTATGCCCCTCAAGAGTTTTCTCCTCTGCCGCTTAATTCAACGCCCTTGCATTCTTTTGCTTATCGCACTAGCCAGCCGCCTATGCCAGATAACAGGAATTCTCCCCCAGTCCTCCAAAATATGAACGTAATAAACGAAAACCTAATCCAAACAATTATAAATAATATTCTTTCTGCAATCATTCCTCAGTTGCAACAAATGGTTCAAAAACTTATTTCTGTTCATATCAATGGCTCAAAATAAAATAGAAAACTTCAAAATTCTCAACTGGAATGCAAATGGCGTAAAGCGCCAAGAGAACGAACTAAGATACTTTCTACAAGTCCACGACATAGATGTTGCGTGTATTTCAGAAACACACTTAAAGCCGGTAGAAAAATTTTCGATCCCAAAATATTTAGCATACCGCAATGATCGAATTTCTCATATAGCCTCAGGTGGGGTAGCAATTCTCATTAATAGAAAAATTAAACATACACTGATACAACCCCCGTCCTCAAATGAAATAGAAACAATTATTATAAAAATCGAACTGATCTCTTCTAACATAACCTTGATTGCTGCATATAAACCTCCCAACAAAAAGTTTCCGTCAAGTTTCTTGAAAGCATTGTTTGATGGTAGGTCACAAATAATATTAGCAGGAGACCTGAATTGTAAAAACCAAATTTGGAACTGCAATTCTACTTCATATAATGGAAAACTTCATAAATTCGCATTGCAAAGAAATCTTAATATACTAGCTCCTCCAGAGCCCACATACTACCCTTATAACCCAAATGTAGTTCCTGATATTCTAGATATACTTATTACACAAAATTTAAACATTCCGATTTACCAAAATGTAAAACCAGAATTAGACTCAGACCACAATCCAGTAATAATTTCTTTCAAAGCTGAACTTCAGACTTATCAAAACGAAAAAAATATAGAGGGTAAAGTAAATTAGGACATGTATAGAAACATTCTAATAAACGAATGTCAGTATCCTAAGAATCTCAAAACATCATCTGATATAGACAGTTGTATCAACTCTCTCGAAAACATTATTAAAAATGCTATTAAAAGGTCATCTACTAAAGTTAGGAATTTCACCAAAAATTATATTCCGCTTCCTAAACCACTTCTAAATTTAATTAAAGAAAAACATAACCTTCGTAGATTGTGGCAATATTCACGCAATAAAATAGTGAAACAAAAATTAAACAGCATATCGGTAAAAATTAAACAAGAACTACATAAAGTGAGGTGTACACATTTCCAAAATTTTTTAGGCAGCATCCCGCCAAAGTCCAGGACAATGTGGAATACAATTAAAATGATTACAAAGGAAAAATCTTTCATCCCGCAGTTATCCTCTAACTCAGGACTAGCAACGACGGATTTCGAAAAAGCTGAAACTTTAGCGGAAAATTTTGAGAAAATATTTACAACTAACCCGGTAACCGACTTTGATTTCCAATTAAAAGTGGAAACAAACTTGTCAATACCGCGATATTCCGTCCCAACAAAAACTAAATTTATAGCCCCGTCTGAGACATATCAAATAATCAAGGCTTTAAAACCGAGAAAATCAGCAGGACATGATTTATTAAATAATAAAATGATGAAAAAATTACCTCGCAATGCAATTGCAGCATTAACAGCTCTCTATAACGCTTGTTTAAGATTAGGATATTATCCAAAGACCTGGAAAACTGCCATTATAACACCAGTATGCAAGCCGAACAAAAATCCACAAGATCCTCTTAGCTATAGACCAATTAGTTTGTTACCGACCTTTGCCAAAATGTTTGAAAAACTTATAAAATCCCGACTATTCAAATTTTTCACCGAAACCAATGCACTTCCAAATACGCAGTTCGGATTCCGTCCAAACCACTCCACAAGTCATCAACTATTAAGAGTAACAGAGTACATTGCTGAAGCATTTCACAACCGAATGTACACAGCTGCAATTTTTCTCGACATCGCACATGCCTTTGATAAAGTGTGTCATCATGGGCTACTTTACAAGTTGCAAACCTTGGGAACCCCCGATTACCTCCAAACATCATTAAAAGCTTTCTGTCAGAGAGGGATTTCAAAGTTAGTATAAACAACAATAAATCAAGAGCACATATCATCAAAGCCGGCGTGCCACAAGGTTCCCCACTTTCTCCCTTATTGTTCAACATATATATAGCTGACTATCCACAAATGACTTACTCAGAAATAGCACTTTATGCAGATGATACAGTATTATTTAATGCAAATTCAAACATTACCAACGCTTGCAAAGATCTCTAGTCGGACTTAAATGAATTTGTCGAATGGACATTGAAATGGAGAATTGCCATAAACCCTACCAAATCACAGCCTAAAATATTCTCACTAAGAAAAATACATAAACCACTACAAATCAAAATTAATAATACTGCAATTCCTTGGCTTAATAATGAAACGCCCGTAAAATATCTGGGTGTATTACTGGATCAAAAATTAACATGGAAAAACCACAAGAATTCAAGAAATAACGAACAAAACCTACGCAAAAATGAACAAACTTTACCCCATAATTAACAACAAGTCATCGCTTAGTCTGGACTGCGCATTATCAATCTTTAAAACGATAATACGTCCCTCATTAACATACGCCTGTCAAATTTGGAACAATATAGCAAACACACATCTAAAGAAACTACAAATCATTCAAAACAAGTATCTAAGAAAAGCCGTGCAAGCCCCTTGGTTTATTCCAAATATGCAAATTCACAGAGAGCTAAACATTCCTTCCATTAGCGAATACATTCAACGGATGAGTAACAGATTTTTCACCCTTCTTCCGTCGTGTACAAGTGCACAAATATTTGATCTAGGCAAAAATGCTTCCATCCCAACCCGCATTATCTCTCGATACCCCAAAGACTCTCTTAAACCACCTTAAATTAGAATAATTTCCATCCCCTCCCATTAATCAATTCCGCTGCTGAAAATTAAATAAATACATTAATTAAAATAAATAAATAAATAAATAAATTTCTTTTGAATTACTGCTCTGCAGACTTTGTTGACGAGGTAGCCGTGTGGTCCTCCTCATATACTGTCAGCCGAAAGGCCAAAAAATTCTGTAATAATAAACTGTAAATTAAAACCCCTGAAAGGCATACTATGCTGAACAGACAGGAAAATAAATTAAAAAAAAAGAATAACTAGTGCGGCAACAACAGCACATACTTACCGGAATTATTTTTAAATTTGCAATTTTCAAAAATTCATCGAAAATGAAACCTGCGCCATTCTTTTAAACGTCCCTTGTTTTCTTCGCGGAAAGAAAGAAAATATTTGGAAACATTTTTGATTTTTAAAAAAATAATTTGCATTAACTTGAAGAAATTACGCAAAAACTACTCGTTTTAAAATAAATATATACATCGCTTTTCTTACAATATGTTAGTGAATATAAATTATCTAGCTTCAATAATGTATTTTTGCTATTTTAACTTTTATAAATTTTCGTAAATACAGATATTTTGTCGAAAATTAAACCACCAGCAGTTGTACCCTCTCTGGCGGACAGACAAATAATCAGCTATAAGTTTGCTGACAGTCGGTTTTTCGGTATTAAGGACTCTCAAAACAGATTCTGACTGAACAACGTGTTACAAGAAGTAACTTACTACATTCAGGAACAAGATATATCCAATTTTTCGTTACCAGGGATCGGCAATAAGAGTTTTTATGTCGAAGCTATTTTTCGGCAAACGATTACAATATTTTCCTTTCTTACTAAGTAAAGGAAAGTAAATAGGGCGATGTGTAAGACAATTTGTCATTGAATACCGTATTCCGGACAAATACCTTTCAAACGATGCCATATTTTTCTTAAACGGCTTAGTACTACGGCCTGAAAGGCATCTCTCCAAGCGAAATATTATTTATGGTAATAATAATAATAATAATAATAATAATAATAATAATAATGTGATATAATACAAAACGATACAGGCATTCTCCTAGGAATATTGTGAATTTGAGTTAGAGCTCCTAGCATGGCATTTCCGTGGGTCATTAATTATGGCTTGTAATGAATGACATCAGCATATAATTTTGTTACGCGATCTAATCGTAATACTGAAGTGAATCATTACTCTGTCACTTTCATAATAATTAAAATAATTATTTATATTGCTTTACTGCCCCGCATTGGGCACACTATTGATGTTAATCAAAATTGTTCCTTTTATAATCATTAAATTTTCAATATTTTTTATGTATTTTCCTATAATTACTTTTCCCGATTTATTTATTTTTCCCGTCTTTGATTGTCCCTCTACTTTGGTAACTCACAATTTGCCCCTATAATTTCTCTCAATATTTCTAATTAAATTGGAGTAATTAGATCTGTTTTTAGTTACGTTTTGGGCGTCAGCATATGTTTGAATGAATTTGTTATGAATATTCAAAGCCAAATATTTATTATTCCAGCTTCGAATATCCAAGAGTCCTGTAACTATTGTTGCAATATTTACGTTTTCTTTCCGTCATGTCCAATATGACTACCGTATGTCCCGTTTGAAAATGCATTATACAACTTGGATATTGCTGTTTCCGGGTACCAATGTTCTAAAAGTAGCTATTATTCGTCAAAATATATTTTAAGAATATTTGGTGTATCTCACTAGGATCCTCTTAAATATCTTTCATGTATACAGTTTCCAGTTTCCACCTTTTCTTCCAGCCACAAATATTTGCCCCCAACTTGAAAATAGAATCGACAATACTATCAACTCATCCCCTTTGCTCAGAATCCCTGCATTTTCTCTTAATCATTCTACATCCAAACGTACAATAATAAAATCTTCAATTCCTGATTTTAACATAATGTGTCACGGCCTTACCCTGTTCACATTGTAAGAGGCTGCCTTCAGATCCATAAATACAGCCCATTGGCTTCTCTCCTTTACTTTTATCCAGGGCCGGATTTATGCATGTGCTGACAGTGCTGCAGCACAGGGCACTCCACCAAAAAGGGGCCTCCACCAAATAAAAAATTAAAAAGTTTTTATTTTGGTCTATTTTCTGCAAAAACTTTTTAATTTCATTGTTATGTAGTAATTTGTATTTTTTAAAATTTAGATTTCATGATGCATTTTTAGTCTATATAAGTTTAATATCTACTTATTTAGTATGTATTCAAAGTTATTTATGATTTATTCAGTATTAAACGCACATAATCTAACCGAATATCGTGTTTCAAACATGATCACCGGTTTCGACTTGCTCTTTTGGCTAAGCCGATCTGATTTTATACTATGATTATAAATAAAATATTGTACGCAAAAATTATTTGCAAAAAATTTTTTTTTAATTAAACATATTTGACACATAGATTTTATTTTGTCAGCCGCCAACTGCATATAATACATATGGGGGGGCCTCCACCAAAAATCAGCACATGGGCACCCACCAAGTTAAATCCGGCCCTGCTTTTATCTCCCTTCCTATATATAATTCAGTGTGTAAATCGGTGTGAATATTCTCCGTAACTCCCATACCACTTCTAAAACCTGTAAGATATTTTTAGATAAATAGTCCTTTCTCTCTTACTTCTCTTTCCAGTCTGCATCTTATAATTCTCATCCATATTTTATACAATAATGACATGAGCGCTATTCCTCTGTAATTTTCAAAATTGTTTCTGTTCCCTCTCTTGTAAACTGGGATAAATACGCTTTCTTTCCATTTCTCTTGAATAATTCCATGCTCAAATTCAATGAATAAGTTTTCAATATGTCTTATCCCTTTTTCCTTAGAATTCTAAGAAAGACCACAGTTAGTGAAAAGTATTAAAAGGATAGTAAGTAAGAGTAAGACAAGGAAAAGTGCATGTGGTGAAGTAGGGAATTTTAAACAGTTTGATTTTGGAAATACTGAATATTGATAGTAATAAGGTAATATTAATTTGCTTTATGATTGAACTGGCCAATACGAGATTAAAATCCGCCATGATGGTTCCGCGCATGATAACGTCGCGAGTACTATGTACAATATTTTGAGATAATGTGTGTTCAATGCACGAAAAATAATATGAAAGCAACTCAGTTACAGTCTGCACAAAAATACATTTTCTCCTCTGGACGAATTTTATCATCCATTACGAGAGCCCACCATTGATGGCATTTCGTACATTGTATCACATCTTCCATTGGTTTTGTGCCACATATGGACGATTGGCGTAAAAAAATAAGATAAATGAATGAGAAGGCAAAACATTTATAATTGATTCCTGAAATGAACCGATTAATTTTTGACAACTTGGACGTGGTTCAATATAGGCATCTGCAGACCGTGGAAACAAACAAAAGATAGACTAGTCACTAAAACCCCTGCCCCAATAACTTATTATATACTGAAATGTAGCTTATACTTTAGGTATTAAAATATATTGAAATAATCAACATACACTGCTTTCTGTAGAATCGTTAGCACCCAAGCCGTAAAGTTGTTTCACAAATACAAAAACTGAAAACGGTTCACTGACTAACATGCTCAACAAAACAGCACGACATACGGCGGGGACGTTTGTCCCACTGCACAGTGCGATATTGAGAAGACGTTAGCAGAAGTTTCTGAAATAATAGCGCGGTTCAATTTAGACAACACTCCGTTAATAGATTCTGAGCCTATTTTTGTGATCGATGGCGTTCTAGATTGTGTCCTGTGTAGAAATTTTCCATGTTTATTTTCGATTTGTTTTTTTGTCAATCTGATACAAACGAGATGTCATTAAAAGACGTCGACTGTAGCTTCGTAATGTCGAAAGGCTACATATTATAGTACATGAGAATGTTAAAGTAAAGAATAACAATACTGTTCACTATAAAAATATATTTTCCATTCAGTAAGAATATTTACTCAGAACTATATAAAAATATATTATGCATTTAAAAAATAATTTTTAGAGACTATTATGTCCTTCTTTACACATGTATAATGGAGAAATATTAAATTCTTCATATCAAAACAAAAAAAAAAATGATTTGTTTCGGATAAAATAATGACCACACCTTTCTCAAAGCGTTTGTATCACTGCATTAAAACATTTAGATGTCCTTCTCACAAAGAAAATTATAGCGATCGCTGTCGTTGCTGCACTGCCTGCTGAGGAAGAGCAATCGCCTATCTATTGCAAGGCACTCCCAGTCGTGCTGTCGTTCTCGCAGCCAGCGGTTGTAGGCCGTGGCGTTCAAGGGTTCGCCTGAAAAGGAACACTCATTGTTAAAACGCAACTGCAAATAACACAAAAATAAAATAAAAATAATAATCGGAAATAAAATAAAATAAAATGTTTGAAAGTGCGTTCTTACTGGGAAATAATGTTTCAGTATGTTTATAACTATAGTGGGGATCCCGCAGCAACTTTATTATTCCTCGCGTCAATGTATTCTACTTCTTATGAAGGAGTTTCACTCATAGTGTCGCTGGAATTTCAGATATACGTTACGTACTGAACCCAAAATGCCTGAGAGACCGAAAGTTAAAAGACAAAGTAAGCTCAAAATATCGACGAATTCTTAGTATCCAGATTGGATTCTGTCTTATGTCCAAACCATGGCTACGACATGAAATTTTGTATTTCAGTTTGTTATTGCGGTCAATACTTTTGTGCGCATGACACGTAATTCAAGCAAAAGACAATTAATTATAACTTCGACAACTGAGGATCTGCGTAATAATAAGTTCACCGCATTTACCCATACCTAATAGCATATTAGCACGCAGATATAAATCCGTGAGGTATACATGAGCTCCTCCGGATGAAATCCTACAGGAAAAACCGCCACCAACTAAACAGGTTTCCAGCCTCAATTCTTGCAGAATAAGGGTAGTAAACCGTGTCTTATACATCTGTTGGCGTAAATAGGAACTGATTGAAGCAGAAAGGCAAGTTGTTCGATTAAGTACGAAGAGGGCCGAGTTAATATGGGCATGTTGGGGATATGGTTAAATGTGAGAAGTCCAAGCCCCGGATGGGTATAACTTCCGTCGGTGATTCTCTTCTCGTTTACAGTTAATCCCGTTTTCCGTGATCTGCACAAACCCAGGCGAATAAAATCCCCCCAAGAGGGAGATTATTGGCAAGCCGACGAGGAAGTCGGCGCCGCATCTCACGTCCCATGGGGAGAAACACTGCCGCCTCCTGGACAGGACTTACAACCACACACGTTGACGCGCTCGGAATCAAAAAATAATCACCAGCTTAGTTTAGCTTAGAGCCAACACTGAAAGTCTCTCTTCAACGACTCCGACAGGGAGGTCCTAGGTGGAAGATGTTTGAAACTAGCTAAGTACTGTACTTTGTAAATCATTATGTTAGGAGTGTAGCTTTATTAGCAGTAATATTGCAACCCAATTTTGAAAGATCAGTCGACAATAGCCACATAGGTCGAATTCAGTCACTGTCTGTGTGGTGTGGAGAATGTGGTTTCTCCGATCAATACCAGGTAAATGTTTTAGTACCCTAACAAACGGATCCTTCCATCCCTCTTCCTTGTACTATCCTCTCCCCGCACGCACATTATACTTCCTCGCATGACGGGAGCTTAAAGTTTGTCCCGGCTGGCGGGTGGGGAGAAAGGAAGGGAGGGAGAAAATCACAGGAAGATGGCGTGTAGGTCGGCACAGAATCTCACGTCCTAGCGGGGGAAGGGACACAGCTACCGCTCGGTGTAAAAACTACATTTCCTACTCCAACGGAACTTGTGTCCAGTCCAGCAGTTGATGCGCCCGGAAGGAATCAGCAAAACAATGAACGGAGGCGGGTGACTCACCCAGCACGGTGGCGGGGGCGGCGGTGCGCGCGCCCACCCACACCAGCTTCTCGAACGAGGAGAGCTCGCGGCCGTGCAGGAAGTCGACGAGCGCCTCGGCCTCGGCCGCCGTCTCCACCACGGCGAGGTGCGCGCCCTCGCTCGCGCACGTGGCGTTGGCCCGCTCCCACGTGGCGGGCGCGTGCAGCTTGTAGGCGCTGCGCAGCCAGCCCGGCGCGCGCTCGTAGCCCTGCGTGAGCGCGTGCGCGCAGGGCGGCAGCGTGGGCTGCGCCGCGGGCCTGCGCACGGGCGGGGGCCAACGAGATACACACACACTACTAACACTTGGACTTTAAAACATATTTATTTTCGGTAAAAAAAAAAGAAAAAACTTCAGAGAACATTTTTTATTCATCCTCCCGTTCTTTACCAATTGAGCGTGAGGTGCCGCAGGGTTCAATCACGGTATTTTTCTTTTATAGATAAAACGTCACGTTAACATCTGGTTAATTAGTAACTTTGTAAATATGAATCATTAAAATTAGATCAATAAGTAGGTATTAAATTGACACTGATTTCTTTTTACATTTCCCTCCATAAGAGAATATGTAGTATCATTCAACATTTTTCATATTTCCCTTGTATGCACAATCCTCTCGATCCGAGAATGTTAAGCAAATGTATTTTCCTACCTAGTAGGTCGAAATCTTTCGTGAAATCTATGAAAATTTCCCTTTCGGAGTTCTCATTCCTTCCTGGTATCATCCACGAGGTTCTTGTTAGCATGAATAGTTACCCTTCCCATCGTGAAACAAAACTGTTCTTCTGGAAGAAGCTGTTTGGTATGGGCCATATTTTTCTGTTAATACTTTTAAGTTTTCAGTTAATATTTCAAGCGTTTCATTGCATTGGTAGGATAATTCCATTGCTGATATGTTTGATTGCACAGTTCAGTCTGTTAGAGCATCTGTGTGTATAACAAGGTCCCAAGCTCGCATCCCTGTGGTATCAAATAATGCACTTCTGGTAATAAATTTCCATGATGTAATTATGTGTACATCGATGTAGAATTTAATTATTCTTCCTCATAAAATATACAATATTCATGAACACGTTTTATTAATGGTATATATCAGATTCTGTTTCGTAATAACAAAAAAAATATTCCCGAATACTATTTATAATTAGAAGCTGATAACATTAGCAGCAAATTTAAAACGAATTTAATTTTTTGCTCTGAATTTGATGTGTGAATTTGATGATTACAAATTCAGTAACAAGATAAATAACGTAACATCAAGCTGCAAAAAATCTAGTATCTTAATTTTTGTGATTCACTATGGTAAAGCTCGTTTTAGGACCAGTTGTTTGCCATTTAATATCTTAAAATATCAATGGACGCTCACATTTCTCACAACACAAACCAATCATATGTAATGCTTGAAACACTTTTTACATCTGAATATTTCCTTTTCTTTAGAGGACGATCACTAACGCAGACAGCAAAGCATTTTTATACTTTTTCTAATTAATTATTTATCCAGCTGTACACTTCTCGCCTCATAATACTTACCTGGGACTTGGAAGCGTCGGAATAGCGGGGAATTCGCACACGTATCGCTCCCACTTGGAGCAGACGCCGTAGAGCATCCAGACTTCTTCATCGATCATCCCACAAATTTGCGAACTGGGCTCGTCGTGTCTCCATCGTTCCCGAACTACGTTCGAAATGGGCTGGCCTACGAAAAAATACACGTAGTGAGCTATTAATTTCAGTAACAAAAATACTTAATAGATTTTGGAGTTTTAGAGTTTCTTTGGGGAGAGAAAATATAGTTTCAAAATACTGTATGTAATAATGCTACATTAATCTAATAATGAAATATAATTAGTTAATTATGTATAATCCGATTACATGAAAACCGTTCCATGAAAAACAAACTACAATTATGCAGAATTATCGATCTTTGTAGATGTAGTGTCTATAACCATCTTGAGAGCGGTGTTTGCCTCTTCCGGACTCTCTGTCTGCGAAGACATCTGGCCAGGGTTTTTGGAACCAGGCCGCACACAAATTATGACTTGATTGTTGTTTCCCGGTAAGTCAACTATTGCTGTAATTAATCCCAGTAGCGTAGTAAATGTGTTAATACCCGTAGGTAATGATGTCTCTGCCCTATAGGATGCTGAGATCCGTTCGCGACCTACACATCGGATTGCGGGTAACTTTTCTCTCCATTAACTGTGTTTGTAAGGGGAGAGGATTAGCTAAGGTTATATACGGGGTAAATTTAAAGAGTTCGTTCCGACTGGGTCGGTGCCCTGCTGCAGAAAGATATACACCTGAAACGGGAAAACCTGCAAACCGAAGATTAGGACGGGGCTGGAACTCACGTTCCAGGGAACGCGGAAAATCGCCAACTCCCCAGATATGACGTACAATAATTTAATGTTCGGAACTAATGATGTTGAGGCACCAAGCCCGCGTGCATGGCGCAGGTGCGCTGGGCGTCTGCAGTTTAGTGGCCTGTCAAATCGGTCCCTCCTTAGAATAACCTTTCTATACTAAATGAATGGAGCTGAGCAGTGTAGAGCGCTGACCGAGCACGGTGACGAAGGGCACGTGGAAGCCCGCGTGGAGGGCGTAGGTGCGCTGGGCGTCGGAGGCAAGGGCATAAACTGCAGTTTAGTTGCCTGCCAAAGCGGTCCCTCCTTAGAATAACCTTTCTATACTAAATGATTGGAGCAGAGCAGTGTAGAGCGCTGACCGAGCACGGTGACGAAGGGCACGTGGAAGCCCGCGTGCAGGGCGTAGGTGCGCTGGGCGTCTGCAGTTTAGTTGCCTGTCAAAACGGTCCCTCCTTAGAATAACCATTCTATACTAAATGATTGGAGCTGAGCAGTGTAGAGCGCTGACCGAGCACGGTGACGAAGGGCACGTGGAAGCCCGCGTGCAGGGCGTAGGTGCGCTGGGCGTCTGCAGTTTAGTTGCCTGTCAAAACGGTCCCTCCTTAGAATAACCATTCTATACTAAATGATTGGAGCTGAGCAGTGTAGAGTGCTGACCGAGCACGGTGACGAAGGGCACGTGGAAGCCCGCGTGCATGGCGTAGGTGCGCTGGGCGTCTGCAGTTTAGTTGCCTGCCAAAGCGGTCCCTCCTTAGAATAACCATTCTATACTAAATGATTGGAGCTGAGCAGTGTAGAGCGCTGACCGAGCACGGTGACGAAGGGCACGTGGAAGCCCGCGTGCAGGGCGTAGGTGCGCTGGGCGTCTGCAGTTTTGTTGCCTGTCAAAACGGTCCCTCCTTAGAATAACCTTTCTATACTAAATGATTGGAGCAGAGCAGTGTAGAGCGCTGACCGAGCACGGTGACGAAGGGCACGTGGAAGCCTGCGTGCAGGGCGTAGGTGCGCTGGGCGTCTGCAGTTTAGTTGCCTGCCAAAGCGGTCTCTCCTTAGAATAACCATTCTATACTAAATGATTGGAGCTGAGCAGTGTAGAGCGCTGACCGAGTACGGTGACGAAGGGCACGTGGAAGCCCGCGTGCAGGGCGTAGGTGCGCTGGGCGTCGGTGGCGAGTTCCTCGCCGCGCAGCCAGCGCCGCAGTGCCGCCGCCTCCTCGCGGCTGTCCACGACCAGCAGGTGCGCGCCCTCCAGCTCGCACGCCGCGCGCGCCTCCTCCCACGCCAGCGCCGCGCGCCCCACCTTGTAGGAGCCCCCGCTGGCCAGCCGCGCGTACCCCGGCGGCACGTCCGTCTCGATGATGCCTGCGCCTGGCGAAAGCCAAACAGCACAATTACAACCCCTCTCTAGCATTAATTAAGAGCTAAGTGCGTGCAGTTTGTACGTGACGCGCTTAATATCTCTACCTGTCCTTCAAATATCGTGAACTTCATTTCAAAGAAAAACAAATCAAAATTCCTAAAAATATACGTGTCGATACTACATCGCATCATGGCTAAAGGCCCATTCACAATGCAAACGTAAACATATGCATAGCGCATAGACATAACATTAACATAAGCGACAGACTGAAGTATTCACAATGCCTAACATAAATGTAAGCAAAATAAGTGTTTTTATTGGCTGTGAGACTTTCTGGTTGGATCGACTTCAAGATATCGACTGTGTCTATGTCCCATATGGCGTTTGTTGTTTTATTGACTTCGCTCCAATATCGATTCTCAATTTTGAGTTACCGTTCCGTGATTGGTTCATTTCTTATGTCTTACGTAAGCATAAGCACAGAAGCTTGACGTTTGCAAGCTTTTAAGTTAACGTCATACGTGTTATGCTTATGCGAACGCATTGTGTATGAGTCCGCTTATGGACGTAGTCCTAACTTTTATGTTAACGCCATGCTTATGTTGTTATGTGCTTATGTTAGCGCCATGTTTACATTGTGAATGGGCCTTAACAGCGCGCTGCACTGCCCGGGCCGAAGCCAGCAATGCTCATGGCGGAGGAAATCATTTAAGGAAGTTACACGAACGACATTCTGACAACACGCCCCTGTTTGTACGTAGCTCCTCCAGCACCGATGTAGGTAGATTCCTGATCCCTCGGGGAACATGCCCACTTGGAATTGGTGAATCGCGTTCATGTCATTGTTCAGCTCTGAAACTTGCGACACTTCTCGAAGTGGGGAATCTTGTAAAGTAGTTTGATGCATGCAGAGTAACGGCGACGCACATATTATGAGGCAGTCGAGGTTAAATCATAAAAAAGTCGTCTCCTAATAGTTCGTGTACCTGAGAAACAGCAGTGCAGAATTAGTTGCCTATCAATCAGGGGCGCGCTGTCAGAAAATTTCATAATGAAGATAAAATATCGTAATGAGATTGCCCACCTCATACTAATTGGTAAAGAGATATTCTTTTCTGTGAAAAGAAGAAAGAGAAATAGTTGTTGCTGAATTTGGTCCTTAGATCCGAAGGCGGTCGGAAAAATTTGCTTCTTTTCCTTCAAGTTCCTTTTCATTACATATAAGGTGATAAACAAAACAAAAAATGTTTGAAACACAACGGTGTTTTCAAGAATAAATGGAAGATATACAAGCTGAAAGAATGAAAGAAAATATTACATCCTTTACATCAACAAAGTTTGTGTTGTGTAAAATGTAATGAGGAGAGAGCAATCTGTGAGGAAATTACTTTTGTATAATTCACCATTCTTGGAAGATGAGATCTATTTCAACAACTATTATTCAGTCATATTTTTCTATAATACGTATTAAAATCAGATTGTTTAATTTGTCACCTGGCAGGAGAACATAGAATATTGCATTACTGGAGCGAAAGCGAACATTATTGTTATAAGGGATCTAATGAAGTCATATCTTTTGAAATCCAATATATGTTTTACGTTTTTAAGTTATTTAGATCTTGGTGTCACTTCCACGCCCAACCACGAGCATTTTCTCAACTGGTGAAGAGAAATGGACGATTGATCCGATCCGTAAGGGGTCAAAGACCCACGAGAACATTTCAGTAATTATTTCAGGCATATTCAGAAATATATTTTTGAAAAAGAAAACGCACTATTGACACCGAAAGAATTTTGGATACCATTTGTAATAATAATAGAAATAATATAATGTTCGCGAGATTGAGACATTTCCAACCTATTAAGTAATTCACGCCTTTGTACCATTGGTCTCAAGCAGCAGATAAAATATGAACATCAATGATAGTCTCTTGGAAATAAGCTGCATGACGAATGTCAATGGCTAGAAATGTTTCCATTGACACGTATCGTCCCAGAATCCACGTTCTGCAGTTAGTGATGCTAAAACAGTAGTTAGTTTCTCGCCCTACTTTCACGCAAAATTACTCAAATTTTCGATAAATCTTACATGACCTTTCAAAATCCATTTTCAAGAAACAGATTTCATGGCTGGAAAAAATTCACGTTTAGTATCTTAGTTGTAGGAAGATAGCAAAAAAGTTTGAAATTTTGCAATTTTTGAAAAATCCTGGTTGTTAACCGACTTGAGATCTGCACCATTCTCTTAAACGTCCTTCACACAATCCAACAACGAAATCTAATAAAAGATAGAGACATATTTTTGAAAATGTCCCAGTAGCATATTGAAACATAATCCCCCATATTAAAACAATCTATTTCACATTCAAGGGTCAGATCGATTGGGGAATATCAATTTTGGAGAAAATTGGCTGAACGATTTAGCCTCTAGCGTTGTTCACAGACGGACGGACGGACGGATGGACAGACACGCATTTCGCTGTCATTCGATTTTTCAATATCAAGGACCCACAAAACATGGATTCTGGTTACATCACGTGTTAGATAATTTTTCTCTAAATTTAGCAACTTGATACAATTTTTCGTTACCAGAGATTTGGAAGAAGAGTTTTTCTGCCAAAAATTCGCTATTTTTTCGTGCAGAATAACATAGTATTCTCTGTCCTCCCCAACGAGAAAGTAATTATTATCACAATTTATTTTTCTATAGACCATTTTGTGATTTAAGATATTCTATATTAAAGAGGTTATTAGTAATAAGTAAACGACCCATCCTGCATGCAGGAGGCCTTTGCCCTTAAAGGGATTAAACCATACTAATACTAATAACACTACTAATAATAATATTAAAGAACAACATTCTATTCAAGACAGCTATCATTCTCTTGGAATCCCTTTCCCGTGGTAATGGTTGTGAGTGGATTTGCACACAGCTCAAATTCATGTAATGTAAATTATACAACAATAATAATATTATATAATTTCAAATACTTACCACAGGAGCCGTACACCATCAATAAAACGACACCAAGAAATTCAGCCTCAAGCCACGGCATTTTTTTACTCGTAAAGTCCGACCTTGTGGTTTAATTGGACGAGGCAGCAAATGACCTCTGGAGACAAAAAAGTGTTTGTACGTCAATTCCACGTTTTAGCCTCCTCGCTTCGCAATGTTAGAGTTTCTACCAACGTACTGCAATCCTTGTTACCCTTTGTGTTTCATTATGTATTTAAAATCATACCTTGCTGCAAAATAAAATTTATCTACGGAATATTACTTTTAGTGTCTTATTACCCACGACGTATTCTTTGTCACTATGAATTCTCTGTATTCATTTTAGATACATCGTGAATGAATAACTGAATAAACTGTTACAGATTGTAAACATTAAATTATGGGATGAGTAAAGCTAAGACTCGTCAGATGAATGTCCACATGTAGAACGCCAGCAGTTAAGATCTTTATCCACACGAGAATGCACTTACTGTATCAAGAGCAATCTTACTAAACGGGCCAAGCTCTTCTGTAAAATTTTGCCAATGAAGCGCTGGAATGCCACGATATATGGAAGTATTATTCAGTCTCAAAACTCAAAGTGAAAAAATACAACTTATTTATAAAATCATTGCACTTACTTTATTACATTTATGCGTACGTGCTATTACAATTGAAATAGCATAATGAATACAAGTTTAATACAAAAATGCGAAGGAAAAAACGAAACAATGTAATTGCATGAAATTTCCTGGTCAAACTGACTTTGCACTGATCCCAGGACAATACAGGTTGAACGACAGTTGATTGGTGCTGTGGAGATGAACCTGTAATAAAGGCCGAAATACGTAATGCTAAATTTGGCATCACTATCACTTTAACATGGCGCATAAATCGATATAACTGTCAACTCATAACGCTCGCACAACTCCTTATCTCAACATTCTTCAAATAAGAGTGAGGACAAAATCGAAGATGAGTTAACACAAGGAAATACGCTGTTAAAACTGGAAATATCCAGAATCCATCCATCTTCAGGGCATTACGATTGAGGTTTTCTCGGTAACTGTAGTGAGGTAAGAAAGTACAGGCGAAAAGCATTGTAAGAACAATAACTCGATTGACTTAAAAATAATTTCTTGACTATACAAAAGGTTGAAAATAATACTGTCGTACATGCAAGATCTCAAATCGGTAGAATGCAGTCACAAACATTGTAGATTTGTGAAGAGACATTTTTCTTCCAAAGATTGTTGAGTTAATGCGTTGCAGATCGTTCGCTATTATTTTGGAATGAAATCAAACCTATGACATAAGTTCGGTACCGACTCGGGCATCCATCGAAGCTTCACTGTGGAAGATGCAGGTACTACGCGTATCATTTCGATGGGCACCCTCTCGTAACTCGAATATTGGGTCCGCGATTCAACATGGCGTCCTCTTCAGTTTCAACTCCAACGTCACACCTTCAACATGACTTGCTGAATTCATCGCACGGTTCTAATATGACCGCCACATCCCGATGTAAGAGTTGAGATTCCTTAACATTATTTTATTTTGGCGTTTGTATTTGTTAAAAAAACACTTAATAGCTATTTTGGTAAGAATGTAACACAAAATAATAATTTTTACTTTGCTTATCAAATAAAGAGATTTAAAATCTCATTTATGAAACTTGTAACCTGGACAGTTCGCGATTGTGAAACAGCAAACGTTCGAAGACCTAATACTTACATGGAGAAGCAAGAGGAGGAGCAGGAAGGGGAAGAAAAGAAAGAAAACGAGAGGTAAAAGGAGGAGGGAGAGGAGGCGGAGAGGCAAGAGAGGAAGCAAACAAGGAGGAGGAGGCGGAGAGGCAAGAGAGGAAGCAAACGAGGAGGAGGCGGAGAGGCAAGAGAGGAAGAAAACGAGGAGGCGGAGAGGCAAGAGAGGAAGCAAACGAGGAGGAGGAGGCGGAGAGGCAAGAGAGGAAGAAAACGAGGAGGAGGAGAGGCAAGAGAGGAAAAAAACGAGGGGGAGGCGGAGAGGCAAGAGAGGAAGAAAACGAGGAGGAGGTGGAGAGGCAAGAGAGGAAGAAAACGAGGGGGAGGCGGAGAGGTAAGAGAGGAAGAAAACGAGGAGGTGGAGAGGCAAGAGAGGAAGAAAACGAGGGGGAGGCGGAGAGACAAGAGAGGAAGCAAAGGAAGGAAGAGGAGGAAGACGACAGGCCGAAGGAACAACACTGCATAGGGCGACGACGCAGGCAATGGCTGCCATCGGCGCGTGCGTACCTCAGGCTCCCGTGCTTGGCTTCCGGCCTCCGCTGGCCCCGACGTGCCGCGACGTGCCGTGGTCCCGGGGCGTCCGCAACTGACGGAAGGCGGCGGCGGCGGCGGCGTCGCGGGCAATTGCTCTGCTGAACTCTGCCCTTGAGATAACCCACGCGCGCGCGGGGGTGGCGGCGGCGGCCGGCGCCGCGGCGCGTGGGGCCAGGAACACACCGCCCTTCAAGTGGCAGCGTAAGCAGAGGCGCCTTTCCCTCACAATCTTCTCTACTCGCAAACTTTTTTTTTATGGACCTGTAATTCATGGTCCATGAGAATTTCTGTCATGTCACAGACACAAAATACATTTTATACGTTTTACATCCATTACAAAATATTCATTAGACGAATAATAATCACGTAAAGTACTCGACAATTGCTGTTAAGCTAGGTTATTATTATTATTATTATTATTATTATTATTATTATTTTTTAATATTAATAGTAAAATAATAATTTCACTCCAGAAAATTTAATAGGGTTGACTTTTAACGTAACGACATCTAAAATGAACATTCTAATAAACAATGAGTGAATGGGCAGGATACAAGTTTTCAAGAAAATTTGGAAGTTTTCAAGAAGGTTTGCACCTTTTCAGAAGAAAGAATTATGAATTACCAAATTGATTTTGTAATCTTCACCAGCTGCTTTGCAGGTGATGCAAATGAGTAAAAACGCTTTTCTCAAAAGTTAAATAATTAAATAAATTAAAACTAATATTTCAACGATTTATTTTCCAGAAACCATCGGGAAAAGAAATCGTTTCCATGTCTTGCAGCGCCAATATTGCAATCTAATTTATTATCAACGAGGCAATATTTGTATATATTTTATTAAAACCTTTCTGGAGAATTGTGTTACGGTTTGAATACAATCTACATCCCCTGAAAATGTAAATCCTACATTTTAACTCTCCGTAGATTAATACATTGTTTTATTACGAACCCGTGACTTCAGATCGATTAATTGTTCAACAATTATATACGCAAATATATATTTGTAAATTTGGGGGCATCCGTTCTTTCATGACCTTCCTGGCTTTATTTATTACTATTGGCTTTACTTCCTTAAGATTCTGAAGAAAACATTAGTCTGACCTCATTTCGTAATTCCGTGGGTTGCGTTTGTAATGGCGGCAACTCAGTCCCCCGAGGTTTCTGGCAAATAATTGCTCATTAATGTCAATGTCGAGTTTCCTCACGTACAAATTTTTGCCAATGTCTACCACTCTTGCCCTCTGTCTTTAATAATGTAACTTCAGAATTTTAAATTTCTGCAATGCAAATAATGTAATTGCAGAAGTAATATTGAGATGAAATATTATTATTACTTGCATGTTGGCCATTTTTGATCACGCTACACGTTCTCATCCGAAGGCCAGGCATGAGGAGAGGTGATCGTGGGCTTTTTGAACCAACCCAGCATTCGCCTCCACGACCGAGAGAAACCACGAAAACTCCGGTCAGGATGTCCGCCCCGTGGACTCCCGATCGATTCCCGAAAATAGGTCTAGCACCATATTTTTACCGCCTCTTATTACGTAAGTGAAGAAAATTAAAAAAAAATGTGGAATGGTTTTTGTGAAAAAAATTGCAAGTTTTATAATTTAGCAACTCACATTTACCAGTTTTGTTCCATTTACTCTTAAAAATCTCTGCTCTCAACTCTTCCTGTCTCTTCCCGTCTTCAGCTCGAACATACTCATTTCAGCCATGTGAGTCTTTGCTGTGTAATAACACAATGCTTCACATAATAGAAAACGATGACTAAGAAATTTTAATGTACATATTTTTGTCAGTAAAAGCAACCACCTTGCTAAGAAAGCGTTGCCAAATATTAAAATAGAAGGGACATCCCAAGTTACATACTTCTTGAATCTTTGAAGCGAATGATGAACTAATTATGCGGATCTCAAACATTAATATTTAATTATATTGTTGCAAAAACAATATAAAAAATTGTGGATTTTTTTATTGAGCTAGTTGAGTGACTTACAGGCAACTGAGCAACTTACAGGCGCATATTCCTGAAAATTATTGTGTAATGTTGTCATCTGAAGGGTCATATTTATGTAACTTGTTTTTCTTTCATTTCAATTCCTTCATTTCATGATAGTGTGAGATAACATTCTGTTTGGAAACTTCTCGTCGTTGACTCTAGTCGAATTATGGGATTTTTCATGGTACATTACCAATTTATATCTTGCTTCATAAACGCTGTAAATTCGAACGCATTACTTAGAATTCAACATAAGAAATTATTTTAAAACCGCTTTTGATGCGAGAGGTGTCAAGGAACACCGGTAAATATTAGTATTTAGATCGTCATTCTTGATAATTGGATAATGATTGAATATGAAAATATTACCCTACTACAACATGAACTATTTTTCTGGAATACATAATTAGATATATACAACAGAATGAAGTGTATCGCATACCGGAGGCAAGGATATGATTCCTAGTTCAAAACCAGTGACTGCGGTCACAGAAATTGATTTACAATCCAAAACAACAGTAGTTATCAGTTAGTCTAAGGAAAAACAGTTATATGACGACTCTAGACATACATTTAACTTTATATTATACATGAAACTTTGTCCATGAAGCAAGCTGTTACTTTACATTATTTTATTTCTCTTGGTAAAACCCGTATTGAAAAATAACTATTTTATTTATTATAATGCATTATTTATTACTTGCTTAGCTTGGCGCTGCCGAGAATGTTTTCTAAACATCTAAAACATTTTATTTGTGAAAAGAAATTTTGAACATATCCAGATATCTCGCTCATGCATCGAATATAATACGAAAACGTGTGAATTAAAATATATTTTTTAATGTGTTTGATCACACAATTATAAATAATGTTCTTCAATCTGATGTCTGAAGTTACGATTCCTGTGATGCAAAGAATAAAGATGGGAATTCACCATTTTAGGTGTGTTGCAAATCTCCAAAAGTAGTTGTTTCTAAAATTCCCCCAGAATGTCCTGGAAGGATTCGTTTAAAAGGTCTCAATTGATTCGTTTTGTTGAGAGGAATCAAGTGAGCTCTTGCTCGTCTCTGTTCACGTCAAAAATCCAAACGTCTTAAATTCTCACCCCTCCTGCTAAAACACGTTTCTTTTTAAATTTCCCAGAATGTTTTGGGTATGTTAAGTACTGTATTTTCTAACTGTGGTCGCCAATAACTTAGTTGTTTCTTAAAAACACCTTAAATAAATAATTTTAAAAAATACGAAAAAATGTCAGTTACCAGTAGACCGAGACGCGTTGACTGCCAACTTCTTGGCCCAAATGGCGGTCTGCAAGGGGCCTAACAAGGAAGGACGGACACGCACGGGTTATCCGGATTATGCATTTAGAATTACTGTGGGAATTGAATTCGGACAAGAACAAAAACCAGTTTGCGAGTATCCAGCTTAGATGCAAGACGGATATCATGACTTCAGCAGCCGATGGCACAAAATTGGGTGTCACATAAAAAGGAAACCTATAAAGTGAATCTGGAAGTAATAGAAAATATTAAGTTAAATTATTCACACAAATACAACAAAGTGGTATTGATTTTATCAAACAAACGTACCTCTGAATAGTATTTGTAAAAGTATTCTTATAAACACATTTCTAAAACTGTTTGTTACACTTAGAGAAAATGTTTCTTAAATATTTTCTCATTGCTCACAAGGTGATTTTTTTTACGGGGCCTATTTATAGTATTCTATTGCTGTTTCATCAAACGAATTCGCTGAAGAGCAAACATGGTAGTGTGGAATGACATTTTGTTATATCATGCACTCATTGAAAACAGTAGCAAGCAATTGTAGGTAGGTTTATTCTTATGACAAATTAACTGAAAATTCTGACTACAATACCGATACTGAATTATATCCGACAAAATAATGCACTTAAACAGAAAACTTCCATTTTTTATTATCTCGAGTCCCTCTTTCGTATTTGCATGTCATGCAGATGAAATATAAAGAAAACATACTCACCTGTAACAAATGAGATTTTCTAGTCCGAGTGCTGTGCAGCGTCGTTGCTTCTGATGCAAGTCTCGCAGCGATACAGTAGCTTTCCCAGCGAGAGACTCTCGCCTGCATTCCGGGGATCGAGTGTTGGTGGCGGCCGCGCAGAGAACGGATGTTCGGAGCCCACCCACGCCAGGGACAAAGCGCCTGTGGAGGGGGCGCTCGGCACCACTGCGCCGCTTCCGGGCGGCGGCGAGGGAAACGGATTCACAGCTCCAGGTCCGCTCCGACGCTTCCACTCCGAATTGATGCCTTATTTTACGTGGCGAGACTCGGGCCATCAGGCCCGCTCTTCCGTCTGACCACGTAAATTTCGCTACGCTCCTTTCACCAACTAGCAGAGGAAGGAGGTATTTCTTGGGCGAGAAACAGGCGATTTGAATTTAGATCAGAGGCGTCATTTAGGCTTGAGAATCTTTTACATGCAACTAAATCTACTGACATGGGACAGCCGGCTTTACTTCCCCTTCGAAGTAAGGCGTACGAAGGCCTGCTAATTTTTTCGCCCTTAAAACTCCACGGCTTCCATCGGGTTTGAACCTGTTTATCGGTTTGAACTCCCCAACTTTGGTACAACAGTCCGGTACGCTAACCGTCACACCATCGCCGCATTGTTGCCCAAGCCACTCGTTGCGCCCGCCGTCACACGCTTGCACTTGGCAGAGTTACTAGCTTCGGGTGGCATTTAAGCAGGTTTGAGAGATTTTCGCATTCGTTAATTTGAGGTTTTGTTTAACATTAGGTTATTACTTCGCGCGACAAATTTATTTACTCTCTGCTGTTAAACTTTACGGCAACAACTGTACCTATCATCACAGAGAATATAATATATGTTGTCCCGTCGGTAGGTACTAAAAAAGGGGGGTTACTTGGAAAAAGGTCGTAAAAACGTTTTCTTTGGATGTATTGTATGTACCCAGATACTAGTTAAAACCCTAAAAAAATGTTCGACCTCTCAGGTCTTGTGCTAACTTCAGGAGACACAAAAACTAGTTTTTCTTACTTTGTTTCGAGTTTTGTTCTATAACTTTTTAACCGTACCTCCTGTAAAAATGCTATTATCAATTATAGAGAATAAAAATGTCTACAACGTTCGTACAAAACTTTTTCCAAATCAATTATCTGGGGAGCTGCAGCTCTTTAAAAAGCACACTTTTGCATGGTTCCTACGCGGTGACTGGCTTACATCCAGCCACTTTACACTTTACACCCGTGCGCTCTTCTATTACATATTGTACTATAATTTATTATTATTATTATTATTATTATTATTATTATTGTTATTATTATTATTATTACACTACCGAGTACTGGGTAAACTGCTTCAAAACTAATTGTTAAAGGACATATTCACCAAAGCCGCACTAAATATAGTACTTGTATGATCTACAAATCTATAAACGTGTTTAGTCTTACGTGATAATACCTTCCATTCTTGAAAAAATAAATATTATAGCACCTTTGTGTGTTTCTGATTCAACGATGGATTGTTATGTAGGCTGGATTGTAGATGTCCAGACTTTCATGTTCTTGAAATACAAAATATGAATATCGTTTTGTTTTGAAAACCTAATAATAAAACATTTTTCGCAAACGAATGCGAAAGTCCTTTCGCTTGAAATTCACGTCATACTTTTTCTTTCCCCAAAAATTAAGTTACTTTGATTCTCACACATTGTAGGACGAATACTAGTGACTACATGCTTGAGATGTCCTGTAATTTCATTACTGGATATTGATTAATCAAACATCACCTGAACTTCAAAGATAAGATTGAAAAAGCCTCGCAATGATCAATGATCTAGGAAATGCCAAATTGCTTGTGGCTGTAGTACAGGAAGTACACCGGCGTATACACAATATTGAGGTCATTGCACCGCTGCCGTAAGACAGGTAGATGCCTGTACGTTTGTGTTACATCTCGCGAAGTGTAGTGCTGCAATGTCACTTCAACATGGAAAGGACCTTGTTTTATATGCCAAAAGAATTTGACAGAAGGGAAGGTGTTTGGGATAAAAAAGGAGTTATCAAACTTCAAGAATCTAGTGTGAAACGAAATAAATCTGTCGATCAACAGTTTTTTGAAAGGGTTGGCGCAAGTAACTGTTCATATTGCTTGTTCAAAACATTATAACAATGGGAAATTGATTTTTGCTTATGTTCGTCGAGAAGGTGATGCTCTCAGGCCCATCCCGATTCGATCGAAGCAACTCGATTGCTCCATGGACTTCAGGTACGGGTGTTATACATGCAAGACATTAGTGGACGGCTCAAATTGTTCACTTAAGTAGGTTCAGGAACTTCTGAACAACACATAGACAAAAGGTCTTCCCGTGTGTGTAGGAATAATCTTGATACTGAAAAGCTGAGAAGTTGGTTTTCTGAATACATTCATCGAACGTGATGTGAATATGTCAATTAGCTCAGGAATCATTGGGAATGAAGAAGAGAACTGTCAATTATCCCAAGCAGTTGCAATTACTCGCATGAAGAAAATTTTGAAGAAACGAAGTTGAAACGAAAGAGTAAGGTGGCTACTTTTGCAACAGCCACTTGTGATATGAGAATCGTAGACAGAACAATTTAGGCAATTTATCCGCTGACTATTTTCCAACGAGTGCGTATTACTGAAGAAGATATTCAACTCCAATTGAAATTTGAGCTCGCACTCTTTCCAATGTCTCTGTTTCGAGAAGTAATGCACAAGGGTACAGTCTGTTTTGTATGCCGCGTTTACACCCTTCTATGAAGAAGTAAATCTCAGCAGATAATGTACAGTAATTGATGATGGGTACCTTCTACATAAGGTTCTATGGGATAAAACCAGAAATGTCGCTTTCCATTTAGTGTGCACCACTTATGTAGACCACGTACAGACGCATTTTGGTTTGAATACCGTTGTTGTTTGTGATGAGTGATGCCCCTCGACGAAGCACCAAAGCAGTAGAACGAACTCATCTTGCTTCACTACATTGTTCCACGAAATGCAAATTTTCAAAAACGGCCGTAGTGGCAATGTCGGAAGAACATGTTTTTTTCTAATGATAGTAAAAAACCTAATTTAATTTCAATGTTAATGATTGATATGGTTGAAAATGGAATCGAAGTAAAACAGGCAGAATAAGAATGTAATGATAGAAGTCAGGGCAATACAAATAGACCCTGACTTCAACAGTGTTACCATCGTAGGTGAAGATATAGATCTACTGGTATTTCTGTCAGCCCTTGCTTCCCACCAGAACATTTATTTCCAGAAGAGTTGCAGAGGCCCCAGTGCTGTATGTTCATCGGAATCATTCAAGCACGACCCTCAAGATATTTTTCTTCATTTGCTTTAGTGGGTGCGATACAATGCACTACGTTTGGATAAGGTAAGAAGAAAGTCTGTTGTGTGTATCAAAAACACCGCGGTTTGAAGTAGTCGATGTATTCTGACACTCAGATGCTCCAGCAGAATCTATTGAGTAAGCGGAAGAAAGACTTTCGGTCGTCGGCAAAACGTCTGCTCGTCTGTGAACGACTCCTACGGCTATAACGTTCAGCCGATTTGCTCCAAAATTGATATTCTCCTACCGATCTCGCTCATGACGCGGCCCCTTGATTTTTTTTTTTTTTGAGGGGGGAATATTTTACATGAAGCCTCTGGAATATATTAAAAAAAGGCTCCATCGTTTTTTCATTGAATTTTGACTTTTGATGTTGGATCGTTTTTAAGAGATAATTAAGACAATGGCGCATGTCTCATGTTCGTTTGTGCATTTTTCTACAATTGAAAAAATTCAAAAAAATTTAGGCTTCTTCCCACAGTTGGAATTACGAAAATAGAGGTTTTCGCAGTTATTTAATGCTATATTTTGAAATAAGTTCATGTAAAATTTTGCGAAAATTTAAGTACTTTTCCTATTTTACGGGCGTTATTTCGCTTTAATACGGGTAAGATAGTACGTGCTGTTTTAGCTCCACTAGTTGGTCAAGGAAGTCGTTTTTTCAACTCCCTCTGTGTCCCACAATCTATATTGGTGTGACTCATGGTGAAAAGACATGGGTTAGCTATGGAGTATCCTATACGACTTCAGCCAATGAGTTTCGTGCATTAGTATGCGTCACAATATTGGCGGGAATTTTAAATGCAGTCAGATATCAAAATTATCACACTCTTAAAAGCCATTGAGGCAGATATTTGAAGCATTTGCGGTCCCGATCTCCATTTCTCTCTCCCTTCACTTTCTCCTTGGATCTCACTTCCTCTCTCCGTCTCTTCATCCCTGCCAGTCTGTTTCTATCTCTGCGTCTGTCTCTGTCTTTTTCTCTGTCCCTGTCTATGTCTGTCTGCCCCTCCCTTATTCTCTATCTCTGTGTCTCTCTCTCTTCCCCTCTCTCGTGCCGCCTGTCCTGTCTTGTCCTCCTCGGCTCCTGCCCCGCGTCACATGGCAATGACCAGCAACAAAAAAGCCTAGGTGGAGCTAAATTTGAATGTAAATTGAATTAAAATTAAGCGCATCTTGTACTGCAATGCTATTTAGTAGAACAAAATTAACGGCACAAAGACTTTCTGCATGAAAAAACAAGTAGATGTGCCATCTTTCATGGCGATCGGGCACACGGTTCTACCGCACCGCTGCTAGCATCTGGCGGAATGTATTAGGAATTTGTCTCGGCGAAAAATAATGTTCGTGGTGCATTTACCAGCATATTATTTAAATTATTTATTTTCCGCATTGTGCATTGTATTGTATCAATGTTTACCAAACTTTACAAAAACACTACGTCAGTTTCTGAAGAAGAGCCTGTATATATATTTCATATCAATTCATACATTCCCTTTTGTGGAATCTATGTCGATTACATCTCGTTGAATTCACTTTTACTGATAAAGATTTCTTTTAAATATTGTATCTTTAATTTCACCTACACCTTAAACGTGTTAGTTGTGGTTGGACAGTTGAAAATTGGCAATTTATGCCGCTTTGAAAGCGTTTTTCAACACTTCTCGCCTGCCGTGCAGCATGGCGGCCGTCTGGTCTGACTTTTCAAAGGAAGTGCCCGTGTGATCAGGTGGTTCGTAACGCACCTGGTGCTGCTCAGACGCAGCAACATTCCATGCATCGGACATATCCCCCATGTTTTTCATCACGATGGAACCCTTTCCGTTTTCAACGCCCAGGAAAGTATTGATAATATGACGATATAAATCCGAAAATGGCCGAAAGAAAAATTTCAAAAAAATTTAAGGTGATATCAAAAGGAATCTTAAGAAGCGTGTTCAACGCACGCTTCCGAAAAATCGTGGCATGCACTTCTGGCAATTATTGTTGACTATAATTTCGTGAGAAATAATTAACATTAATTGTTTGTGCGAAAGATTTTATAGAATGTGTTATTTCATAAACGGTACACGAGAATCCGATGTTGACTACAGGTCAGCACTTCTTCATTTCCGTAGTAAATGTGAGTTCTCGCTCAGCAGCGGTCACGAGCAGACGTGCTCAGCAGCTCCACCAGTTAGCCGAAGGCTAGCGCTTATCGCAAGTCCGACTGCCCCGGCCGCTACTAGTGCCGGTCCGGGGTCAGAAAGAAGTGCATTTATTTGTGAACAGTGGTGAATTAGGAACGTTTTCAACTTACCGTTCAAATTTACTAGTGATACAGTGGTGACCGCTCGTATTTGTGTACAAAGGTGACTTCATTCTCGTGTGAACAGTGGTGCGTCAAGAACTATTGAAAATCAATACCGCACATATATAGTGAAGTGAATTATGTTAACTGACCACGTCCCCTTCGGGGGACTAATCACACAAACAACAGAAATACTAAATAACCAAGAAAACAGTGAAGCTTTCGTCAACAATAGTACGAACGGATTGACTTTAGAACACAGTGAAATAACACTGAACCTTCAGCAACAGCACCAATTTTTATTGCATGAACATCAACAGCTAAAACAACACTTACAACAATTAGTGCAACAGAACCAACAGTTACAATTTCAAATACAGCAATATGTGCGTGAAAAAGAAACCCCAGCCACCGTCCTAGAAGCTACAGCAACTAACGGCCAAGCATCTACAACGCAGGAAACGGCCTCAACCTTGTGCAGCTCATGGCAAACAATCCCGCTGCGTCGACAAAAAAGACGCAATGATGACAACTCTATACAACCCTCTAAGAAGACTAACAGTGAACACGACCCCGTATCATCAAAAAACAGGTATGAACATCTCTCTTGTGATGAAAATTTGGAAGAAACCTCGAATTCTGAGAAAATCAATGATACAACAACCAAGGGCAGCATGCAAGAACAAGACAAATATCGTACACCGCCTATTTTCATTCCAGGCGTCAGAGTAATATCTGATATGATCAGATCTATTAAAGAAGTCATTAAAGATGAAGACTTCTCATATAAACTTGTCAAAACCTACCAAGATGACGCCAAAATTACTATGAACAATGTGAAAATCGTACCTCAAACACCGGAGGTTTATCGAACGCTTGTTAAACATCTGAATCTAAAAAATATTGCTCATTATACTTTTCAGTTAAAACAAGAAAGAGCCTTTCGGGTAGTATTAAAAAATATGCACCCAACAGCAGACGTAACGGAACTTAAAGAAGCTATAGAAGTACAAGGCCACAAAGTAAGACAAATTCATAATATCAAGCATCGTTTAACAAAAGCACCTCTACCATTGTTTTTTGTGGACTTAGAACCTCAAAGTAACAACAAAAAAATATATGACGTCGAATACTTACTACATGCAAAAATTAGTTTTGAACCACCGCGTAAAAAACGAGAAATAGTACAATGCAAGCGATGTCAGTCCTACGAGCACAGTTTTCGTTACTGCACGCTTCCGTATAGCTGCGTCAAATGTGGAAAGAATCACGATAGTCGAACCTGTACTAAAACGAGAGACACGCCAGCTACATGTGCTCTATGTAGCCGTGACCATCCAGCAAATTATAAAGGCTGCGAAGTATATCAAAAAATTCGTAACAGCAAGTATCCTAGTCAAAGTCAACACCGTAGAAATGCTACGCAAAACATAACTGAAGGCAACAATTCAAGCTCACTAACAAGTAATCAAACCATAGGAACAGGTAGACAGTTCACATATGCACAAATGGCCCAACATTCGCAAATCAATAATCAAAATGTGTCGAATGAAAATAATCTGATTTCCATAATGCAAGAATCATTTAAAAAATTCGAGTCCATCTTAGCAAAGCAAGCTGAACAAATCTCCAGCCTAATTAATATCATGACTACAATAATGAAGAAACTATGAGTAATTCACTGCGAATTGTCTCCTGGAATGCCAACGGAATACTTCAACATCGAAGAGAGTTAGAAGTGTTTCTACATCAAGAAAATATTGACATACTTCTAGTGTCTGAAACACATTTTACCGAAAAAAGCTATCTACGTGTATCTGACTACGAAGTATATTGCACAAATCATCCAGATGGGACAGCTCATGGAGGCACAGCAGTAATAATTAAAACAAGAATCAGACACAATATGTACAAAGATAATGCTAAAGACTATCTGCAAGCAACCGCTATACAAGTATACGATAAGTTCGGTCCGCTCGTTATTTCAGCTATATACTCCCCTCCAAAACACAAGATAACCACCGATCAGTATATCAAGTTTTTTAGAACGCTCGGCACAAGGTTCATTGCTGGAGGAGACTACAATGCTAAAAATCAACTATGGGGATCAAGACTGGTAACTACAAGAGGTCGCGCTTTAGAAGGAGCCATCTTTACACTAAAACTCCAAACAATTTCATCAGGAAATCCCACATACTGGCCAACGGATGGTAACAAGGTACCTGATGTCTTGGATTTCTTCGTCACAAAGGGAATGGCACAGACCTATCACACAATAGAACCGTCTTTTGATCTTTCATCTGATCATTCTCCAGAAATACTGACAATCAGTTCTTCTGAAATCAAAAAGAAAGAAAGCATATACCTTACAAACAGAAAAACTAACTGGGAAGAATACAGCAACTGGCTTTACCATAACACCACTGCCAAGGTCCGTCTAAAATGTCCAGAAGATATCGACGATGCTGTTGAATACTTAATACAACACATTCAACAGGCAGCCGTATATGCAACTCCAGAAATGAGAGTGTTTGAAAAAAATAAATACCCATCAGAAATACTAAAAATGATTAAAGAGAAAAGACAGATGAAGATGACCTGGCAACGCACTCATCACCCGGACGACAAACGAATACTCAACAGAACTTCCCGCCTCTTATCAAGAAAATTACAAGAAATTCATTCGAAGGAAATGAAGGAAAGAATAGAAAAGTTGTCACCCTCAAAAGCTACAGATTACTCCTTATGGAAAATTACTAAAAAATTAAAAAGACCTACAAAACATGTCCCCCCTCTTCGTAAAACCGATGGAAGCTGGGCTAGGACGGAAAACGATAAGGCAGAAGAATTTGCAAAATATTTTGCAAAAACATTTCAACCACACCCCTCAGCACTACTCACAGAAGAAAAAGAAATCATAGAATTCTTGGAATGTCCCCATCAAATGTCGCCACCAATTAAACTCTTCTCAACAAAAGAAGTCACAGCAGGGCTGAAACTACTACCAAATCATAAGGCTCCTGGACATGATCGTATTACAGGGGAAATGCTTAAAAAACTGCCTAAGAAACTCATCGCCCTTGTAACATCCATTTTCAATGGAATAATACGCATCGGACACTATCCTTCGCAGTGGAAACTGGCACAATTAATTGTAATCGCAAAACCAGGAAAACAGCTACAAGATGTTTCCTCGTACCGACCAATAAGTTTATTACCTTCTTTGTCTAAGGTATTCGAAAAAATATTACTATTTCGCATATATCCATTACTTAAAGAAAATGACACAATTCCAGACCATCAGTTCGGTTTTAGAAATCGTCATTCTACAATAGAACAAATTCATAGAGTAGTCGACACCATCAACGGAGCTCTAGAAAATAAAAAGTATTGTTCCGCCATGTTTCTAGATATCGCGCAAGCGTTCGACAAAGTGTGGCATCAAGGCTTGCTATATAAAATCAAGAAATGTCTGCCGCATCCATACTATAATATACTTCGATCCTTTATTTCAGATCGATTTTTTCAAATAAAATTCGGAGATGAAATAACACCGTTTCATCCAGTATTATCAGGAGTGCCACAGGGGAGCATCCTTGGACCAGTGCTGTACACACTGTACACCGCTGACTTACCTCAGTCCCCAGACGTCACCACTGCAACATATGCAGATGACACAGCCCTGCTAGCTTCGCACGAAAACCAAGAAACGGCAACAAGAACATTGAAAGAGCACCTCGAGCTTATAAACAAATGGTGTAAACTCTGGAGAATAAGAATGAATGAAACAAAGTCCAAATGTATAACATTTACCCTCAGACAAACAAGAAATACAAAATTGAAATACAATTGAAAACGTAGACACCGTCAAATATCTCGGCCTACATCTAGACAAAAAGCTAACCTGGAAGAAACATATTTCGATCAAAAGAAAGGAAGCAGAACTGAAAAGTAGACAAATGATATGGTTAATAGGAAGAAAATCTAGTTTAAGTCTAGGAAACAAAATTTTACTCTACAAAACAATACTCAAACCTATCTGGTCTTATGGAATTGAACTCTGGGGAACAGCATCACATTCAAATATAGAAATAATTCAAAGATTTCAATCCAAATGTCTCAGACTATTAAGCAATGCTCCCTGGTTTGTATCAAACGCCACTCTACATAAAGATCTCAATATCACCACTGTTAAAGAGGAAATCACTCTCAAATCTCACAAATACCAACACAGACTCGAAAATCATATTAATCATCTGGCCATAAACATCTTAGATAACAGCACAACGACAAGAAGATTGAAAAGAGTACATCCTCTTGATCTGGACCACAGATATAAATAATATTTTTCTTTTAAAATAATTGTTACTGTAGATGTATTTTGTTTGTCACAATGCTTGCACTATTGTATGTTTGTTTGTTATTGTGTTTTTTGTTATTTCAATGTGATATTGTTTATTGTTGCTTTTGTTTGTTTGTCTTTTTTTCTTTCTCTCTCTGAACTGGACAATTAGTTTAAAACCATTTTTAGAAAGAACCAGAATTGTATGGTTTCTTTACATGTCGATAATATATGTACAATTGTATTTGCCGAATGTTCGTGTAGAACAAATTGCAAATAAAGCAGATGTTAAAAAAAAGTAGTAAATGTACGAGTAGTAGTAAATGTAAGAATTCGTATATGTAACAGTCAGTTTTATATAAGCCTCAAATTTTCCACTTTTTATCCAGATTTAATATTTTATTCTCCGTCTTCCCGTTTTGAAATGTATGTGGGGTTACTTTTCCATTGCTCTTCATTTTAGTCTTTCCCTTTTCTATTCTTGATTTCCCTTTTTCAACACGCACTTCGTAGTAATTTCATTATTCATTGCAGAGATGACTGTGTCACTAGACGTGGAAATCATATTGCGTCCAAAACTTTCCGGTAGAAAGAGAAACCGTGACGAGAGAAGGGAAAAAGTGACGCTATTTTCTTTTAAAATTACCAGAAAATTCCAACATTTTTGGTGACAAGTGCACATGTGCTTTTTGTTCTAAACGTGCCGTGAATTTGTATTTGCCTGCACCTGCCATTTTGAACTTTGTTAACTTGCGATTTGAATAATAAACCTACCTTCTGGATTAGTGTTCAGAGTTAATTTATTTAGTTTCATTAACCACGTACTTCTCATCATTCTCTCTACCTTTCGTCTGCACTTTCACTTCCGTTATCATCTTGCATCAATGTAATAATTGATTGTATTGCCAAATTTTCCCTTTTCTTTTTCAGAGAAACAAATAATAAATCCTTTCTCTTACACCGATGTCATCTATCGGAGGATGATGGAAATTTGGTGTCAAATGTGGTTCAAGGCCCATGTTGTTAAGACGTATCTCTCGAGAATCAGTCTCATTGGCAGAATTGGTAGATTAGTACTCATCTCCGGGAACACTTCGCCTCTCCAATTTCCACTATTGTTCGAGCGTTTACCGTGAGAGGTGCTAGATAGATCTCAACTCCCAGACACTCTCACATTAAACAAACTCTCCCTACACCATCACGCGCAGATTACAAACCTAGCTTCCACCGGTTGTAAATCAGTCACCACCGCATTGTTATCATACGAACAGTATTGTTGTGAATTTGTGGATTCGATGGAGCATTCTTCATAAGCATTGCACAATAAATACAGCCCGGAAGTTCAAGCATTTATTCTTAGACAAGGGGTGCCAAACAGAACACGACAAAAACAAAAGACAAAAAATTTAAGAAATAGTACCTTCATTTTTTAAATCGGGAAAACTGTGATTGTTGCTAATGTATAATTTGGAAACCTAAATCAGATTTAATTTTATAATTTTCGTAACAATAAGTGCACTGATAACGATGTATATTTTCGGTAAGAAGGGAGAACTGGCGGGAGGCAGGCAATCGAAATCTAACCGATTTTGAATAAAGTGTTGCGACAAGAGCTGGAAACTCAATTTAGTACGGACGTCAGTGAAGTCAACATAAGATGTATACCCAAATACGCTAAAAACCTTAAATTCCAACAAATACTTGCGATAAATTGAATCCCCTTTAATCAAAAGGCATATAATATTATGGATTTTTAGGCTCCTTAAAATTTGAAACCTATAGAAATCAAAGAATAAATAGCGGGCCCCTGAGCTGGTAATGCTAGTGTAATGGTGAATATGCAATGGCCTAAGAATTTTGTTTCAACTATTATAGATTACATTGCTATTTTTGGATGGTGTACAGTTTTTTAAGATCGCTTTTTAACTACTAGGTCATGGAGCGATCACTTGGATTGTTTACATTGGGGATAATTGTAGGGAAACACGACACGTAAGGACAATACGAGCTCACACAAATATCCTTGTTCGAGGCGGAATTCGAACACGCAAGACATCGAGGCAAGGCAGCTACGGCTCTACAGCCTTAGGGACCTCAGCTAATCAGGCCAGTGTATACGTACTTTCTTTTGCATTTTGTCAATAGAAATTACTATAAACTGCAGCTTCAAAATAGAAAAACTCCTTTTATTGTCACAAGCAGCGATCAATCGTGTTGAATCGAACATGCATCCATGATTGAGCAAGTTAAACGAATATTACCTATTGTAACACCACCGGGCATCTCGTTAGAGAATGCACGGTTAGCGGCCCGGTTGTAGCTCAGTCGGTGATGGAAGGAATTGTTAATCAGATACAATGGAAGTACGAAATAAACACTTTGATCACTGGTAGAAAAATTACTTTTATTCCTGGGCAAGAAAAAGAATGCACCAGGGAAGTTACATTTGTAAATTAAATAAAATGAAGAGATTAAATGAAAAGAAAAGAAAAAATTAAAGATCAGAATTAACAGTAAAGCTTATAACTAGGAAGAGTACAAAATTGTTATAACTAAAATTACAATGGTAAAAAACTTGACAATTCGACGTGCCTTGGCGCGGCACCGCGTTACAAAGTTACACAGGGGTGAATACCCTGGGTTATACTGCCTGGGAAAGTTCTTTGTGTGCCCGGACGGGCGCGGCGACGGTCGAAGGGGCGGTTGCGGCCCTCACTGGAGGTCGGCAGGGGCCTATGACCCACTTCGTCGACAGCTGATCGGCCGTCTGGTGACGTCAGTATGGGAGCAGCTGGCGTCTGGCGGCGCCTAGCGGCGTCTGGTAGAACTCGTAGATCGCCGGGATTTTCTCCCGATCTCAGGAGCGGAGTAATCAACCATGCGTCCCTCTGATTCTCATGACAATTGTTCTCAAGCACGACTTCAGAAAATTGAGAAATCCTTCAGAGACACATTCGCCTCTCTCCGCGACTAATTCCCACTCCAGAGAAGTTTCTCTGCCCGCTCTACTCAGCCCTTTACACTAGCCCACATTGAAATTTTATAAGTCCTTCAGAGACGCACTCGCCTCTCTCCGACGAATAGTTTCCCCCCAGAGAAGTTTCTCTGCCTGCTGCGGTCAGCCGAATGTTCAGAGGCACACACACGCCTCTCCCCGACGAATAGTTCCCCCCCCCAGGAGAAGTTTCTCTCCCAACTGCTAAGCCCCTTCTGAAATTTTGTAAATCGAAAACGTAGCAAGTAAACTTTTACCCCCACCCTTTTTCTCATGTGCTCCAGTTCCTTACAATGGTCGCGTCGCTATTGGCCAAAGGTAATGGCGTAGTACACTATTTTCGACCAATAGCGACGGGGGAAGCAAAGGAAATTTCCACACTCTGTGCCTCTGTGAGGGTACAGTGTTTTTCTTGTTCCTTCTGGAACATAGGCCATGCCTGCGAAAGGGGGCGTTGTCCGGTGAAAGAATTATCGTTCTGGGTTTCCCCGAATACGAGCAGGCGTTCTAGAGATTTCCCAGTTGTGCCTGCGTCCGAGTGCTTTCCAGTTAATCTTTTGACACCAGCCCTCATAAGATTTTCGTAATGGGCCGGGGGCGCAAGTGGCTGTCACTAGAAAAGGGGTTGCGCGCGTGTCGCCATCTGTTTATTCTCCCAGTAAGTTTCCTTTGGTCCGGTTTATTTTATTTAATTTGTACGAGGAAATCTGTATCGCTACACTATATGTCAATCACGTGAGCACAGCGAGTGACGTCTAGTTGCGCTTATCTATTTTATTTTGTTAGAGCGTAAGAGCAAGCGCTAGAAATCTTTTCGAACTTGTGTTGAGATATTCATCCGTTCGCGCAATCTGAGAGAACACAAAAGCTCGCAAGAAGGGTATCGGTCCGACACCTTTCCTTCCATTTATTTGCAAGATTCATAATTAACATTTAGGATTAGTGGCTTAGCCAAACAATCAAGAACACAAAAAAATCTTAAATTAACATGTCATAAAACAAAATATGTTAATACAAATTTTTACATAATGCAATATAGATATTTGTAAGAATTTACGGTATATTGGTTTTGCTGTTTGAAAAGTACAAAGAAATTTAAATTTTACCACTAGTTATGAATCTGAGCACTAAGCTACTGAGCACTAGGGCATTTTGCAGTTGAAAATTAAATTTTGAGAATTTCTCGAATAGGTTCAGATTTGTCGGTTGCGCAACGTAGTAATTATGACAAACCTAAAAAATCATTTGAAAACGGGAGCGAATTACCACAACTTTGTTCGCAGAATCATTAGTCCAGCTCCAACTTTACTGAAATGTATACAGTAAGGCTGCAGAAAAGGTAATTCAAGTATAAAACATGCAATGACATAATTTTGCTTACCACAACTAAGAAAATAGATATTAGAGAAAAAAACCAAATATGACAGCGACATTGAGTTTCTTGTGGAAAAAAAATATTCCCTCATTGGATGTGGAATATTAACTGCAATTATTGGAGTAATTAATTAATATTTTCTCCGAAGTTTGTACGTATGCTCTGGACTCAAGCGTCCGTTCCCACATTAATAAAAGTGAACCGAGACTAAGACACGTCGGGAACAAATCGAAATAATTGCTTTCGCCACGAAGCGATGAGTGATTAAGAAATACAAGACTTCCAACATTCTACAACTATCTGTAAAACACGCATTGAGCCTTGTGCGGCCTACTGATGCGGCAACAAATTAAAGAGGCCTCAGGTGAGTGATTCATTACATCGGCAGTTGGCAAGAACCATTTCAAGATTCCTCCCTGAATTCATTGTCACTCCGCTGGCATACTTTTCGATGGAAGCATTGGGAGTTGTAAGCGCAAACATAAGATATGCACGTTTTCAAAATCTTCGCTTTCGTATTAATAGTAACGTCATTCGAGAACACATCACCGTGAATACCGTGAAACATACACGCACACACACACAAAGCGAAACAAGCGCCACAATGACTACCTTCTGCATAACGACACAAGCCAGTGCAATTTGTAAGAGCATGTTTGTGTCTCATCATTCAACATTGATTCAACGTTCTATGGAACTGCGCATCGCGCCCAACATATTATACCTATTCTCTCATCGTCGCATCCGTTTTACTGTCGTTTGATTTTACTAAATAAACTTTTTGTACAAATTTATTGAATAGAGACAGCATCCCCTAACGAAAATGAACATTTTGTATTCGGACATACTGTAATTAGTGGAAGTTCCTTCATAACTCACTCTAGTTCCGCAAATCAAGTGGTGTATTTTCTGGATTATATTGCATAATACAACTGTGAACGAGGTAATGCGGTTTTTTGAGCACTACTGTGTGTATTTACGTGTGCGGCGACTGTTAATGGTACGTTAATGTCCGTGTTTAAAGCAAGCCCGTATGATCCACATAACGTTTTCATTCACAATGCACCTTAATAGGGGCGAAACAGTTGAACCGGCGGGCCCTGCGCGGCGGGGCAGGGGAACGGAGACGCGGGCGACGGCCGGGGCGTGGGTGGGGCGGGGCGGGGCGGAGGCGGGCTGGCGCAGGAAGCAAATGAGGGGGGGGCGGAGTGGCAATCGGGGTCGCGAGCAATCGGAGCGCGCCTATTGTCGAGCGCCGCCCGGCCGTACGGCAATGCCCCCCCCCCCCCCCCCCCCCCGCGTCGGTCGAAGCGTCTAGACATTGCCCTGAATCTGCGACCCGGATATGCAGTCGCCCGTCTGTGCAACTAGCGGTAGCCGCAGATAATAGTGAGCGCTTTCTTTTATTCTTTAATAACATAATAAATTATTCGAAATACAAGAAGAAATAAAGTGTATGGGTGATTACTAAATAATTACAATACATACTGATACAAATTTTGCTATTCACGACTTTCTCAGTGGGTTGGTATAAAACGATGGGCTCAGATTTCTAACATTAATACTATTGTAGTTTCACCACTCCCCTCAGATATAATAGCAAAGATTACTGCGAGGATCCTAATATGATAAAAGTGATTTATATTTGAAGACGATATCTTCAAGAGGAGGGACGAAAGAAGTGAGAAGTGAGTGAGGTGTCTAAAGTAAGTATATTATCGTGTGCACTATTTCCTTTTGTTCTACTCCAGTATTGAGTAAAATACAAAATACTTAAAAAAGGGACAATGCTTGGCTGTGCCCCGAGGTGCAACCCGCTTGGATAGACGGTGAAAGTATATTTAATAAATTACGGTATCACTTGCAGGTGATAAAGCTATATTGTCAACATCGGCTTTTAGGAAGCTATTATGAATAAGATTTTAAAAAAATACTTGAGACCGACAGCTCTCCCACACCCGCCAGTTCGAAGTTCTATCACCAGCCTCCGGCGCTAGGCAGCATCCGCGGGATCGGCAAAGGCGGACTTCGCTAGGCGCACTAGGCAGGTGTAGGGGCCCAACCTTAGTGGGGGGCCTAATGATAGTTATTAAAACACAGTAGGGACCACAAACAGAGTAAAATTTTAAACATTTTTTTAGCCTATAATTGTGGGTAAAAATTACTACTTTTATGCATTTTAAATTAATTTTATGTAATTCCCATCTTAAAATATTTCAATTATTGAAATAATTATCGTAAGAGGGAATTGAAAAATAGGATTACTGAACAATAATGATTATATATTATTTTTATCGTGTTAAAATGCACAAAGGATTAATATTTTGTACATTTGTGTTCAGCTTCTAAAAGGAGGGGCCCAATCCGTCTATCGGCCGGGGGCAGGTTCTTGAAGTCGGGCCCCGGGGTCGAGAGGGGGCGGGGCGAGCGCACTACCATTGAGCGCGCGCGGCGGAGGCGGGGGCGGGGGCGGCGGCCGGAGGAGCCGACCACTTCCGGCGCTTTGTGGCCGGGGTCGCGCGGGGCGGGTGCGGGGGCGGGGGCGGTGCGTGACTGCGCCGGCCAGGTGGTCGCCGGGTGGGTGGTTGACCTTTGAACGCTCGCCGCGGGGTCGAGTGGGCAGCGCGGACAGTTAGGTCGCGCGGGCGATCTGCTGGACCAAATGCCCCCGCTGGCCTCGAGAAGAAACAAGGGGGAAACGTGTACGCTGCCAAATACGTTGGCTGTAAGAAATTAACGATTACTATATATGCTGGCACAGATGGCTATGAGCGTTGAGGCAACGCCTCACGGTTGGAGTAGACTAGGGATTGCGAGGACGCGGATTAGGAGCCGGAAATTTTGGATTTTGCGTTTAGCCTCGGCTAGCCTATGGTACCTGTCGGAAGAGAATTCGTAGCCCGATGCTAATCAGTTCTTTCCCCGATTGTTTCCAGGAGAATGCTGGAGCAAACCATTTAGAAGTGGGCCAACACCGCCCGCGATTCTTCCTTCCCTATACTGACCCCATTCTCTATTCTTAGAGCCAAGCGATCGGCCAATCACACTCTCTCGAATGGCACGAGGTCTGTCTGACATCGGCCAATGCACAACTAGAAGAGCTGTTGGGTCATTAAAGGATGATGTATGCTGGTTGCAACGTATGCTCGAAATAATAACGCTTTGGCGACGATGAAATGTGGCTTCAGGTGTGTGCGACTGATGTTAGCCTGAGGTGCATGTTCTGAACGCGTGCGACAAGCGACAACGGAACTCTAATGTGATTTTCGAAGAGAGAAAAATAATAATTCAAGCTTGTTTCGCTAGCATGGGGCGTTTACACAGTGTTAATTTGCAGATTTTGGGTCGATGGGAAGAGCGGCTAGTCACATCCGAAGCTTTAAAGCACTCGTCCAGAAAGAAGAATGCTTCCATTCCGCTTGGAACTCCACTATCAGTTTTAAATCCTGCTAGGAATTACCTAGACCCAGTGCATTAAAAAACATTATTCAGAATGAATAAGATGTACATATTAAAATAATTTGCTTCTTTATGTACGCATATTATTTTCACACTTCAATGCACGCAATATACGTATATTTGTACTGGACTTATGTGATACCATTTTCGTATTGTTGAGAAATTCCGAGAAGACAGAATAAGGATCCATATCTGCTTCTACATATGTCTTAAATTGAAAACGTCCTTGAAATGTGTGGTTTGTTTCTAGAGACGAAGGGGGTCGACCTCCTCTCCAGATATTTTCTTGGAGCTAGGCATCAGGAGAGGTGGTTCAGGGCATTAATTGATGTCACTGCAGTGCCGCTGACCGGGAGGTCTTGGGTTCCAGTCTCGACGGAGGCAAGATTTATGACACTAGTGAGATAACTACGTCGAATTCAGTCGCTATCTAGAGAGTTCTAGCAGCCGGCTGCTCTGATCAGTAGTTTTCCGTGGTTTCTCCGATCAACACCAGCCGAATGTCGGAGCAGTGCCCTAATAAACGGACCACGGGCCGTGCCCGATATTTTCTTCCTCTTCCTTGTCCTATCCTCACCCTTTACATACACGCACTTGCACTACACTACCACACACGTACCTGGTTGGGGGAAGCCACGCTAGCCGACAGTAGGTCGGCGCCGAATCGCAGCATCCAGCGGGCATTCACCGCCACCACCCGAGAAAAAAAAAAAGAAAAACGCAATGCACTTACCAGACTAATGACCATAGCTGTCGACGCGTCAGGAATCACCAGTCAATCAGTTGAAGCCATACTACAAGGGCCATCAGATGTCTCGCAGTTAGCGTTCTACGCTCGTCGCACAACTGAGCTCGAAGAAAAAACCTGTTTCTGATACCGAAACCTTAGCGACACGGAATTACACGTGACAGTGACACGCATTATAGAACGACGGACCAGTAATTGTCCAGCGGCCTCCGATAGTTATGGTGGGGCTCTGTTCTGCAATTCGAAATTTTATTTCATACGATATGAAAGGTCTTTACCTGTGCGATTCACAACGCTGCAGACTGTCAGTGCAGCAAGCGCGTTGAAGTAACATACTAGAGTTGACGATTAATGAGAGGCTGTTGAAATAGAAGGTTACGACAATCTGCCGCTAACCTTCTTTGTTCACTTCAAATTCCATATAAAGGATGGATTTGAAACCGGGTTCCAGATGGGAAGCTAAGCAAGCTGGCGTGCTACACAATAGACAGCCCCATAAGCTTTGTAAAATAATAGATTCAGATTCTCGTCTGAAGATGCAAAATAAAATTCTCCCCTATCTCTAACTTTTGGAGATTTGTTCAGTAACATTCGGATTAGAACATCTCGTTACTTATCAATATTTTCCCCAGATAAAATCTTGTCATCACTGTAATACACATTACACATTAGGTAATATGTAAAATGCATTCTCTTCAGAATCTGCTGTAAGATGTTTCCCAATAGTTTCGATAGCGATAAAATATAGTGTGGTATTAAATGTTTTTAGCCACTCTGGTGGCTTATGCTGGCATTGCACTTGCAAGAAAATGGAGAACAATATTATTTCGCAAGAAAGGTTGCGAATGTAAACATTGCGGCAATAAATATTTCTGATGTTGGCAATGTTTATTGCTATATATTCCGGTCGTAATGTAAACTCGTGTATTTCCTTCCTGTGAAAGATATTGTCGGCTGTTTCTGGGACTAGAATTGGATTGAAATCTGAGGAAGATATTACTGGAAGAAGCCAGTGAAGGCCACGGCACTTTCACAGGAAGTACGGTTATGGTAGTTCATAGACGTTTTATTTTGCATTGTAATATGCGATTTATTTTAAGATGAGTATGTGGAAAAGGTTTAATATAATAAAAGAAGTAATAAATATTCAAAAATCTCTATGGTTGATTATCGAATGGTTCAAATTTTGATTCAGCTAAAAAAGCCCTTCATTATTATTGTTTACGTTTAAAAAAATGAAGGTATTAATATAATTTAAATAAATTTTAAGATGAATCTATAATATATCAATTGTACGTAATAATATTTAAAAACTTTTTACCGAATTAATAGTTGAACTTTTCCTAAAAAGAAAATTACTTCGCTCCCACGCGAATCGACGTCCACGAAAACATTTTGTTTTATAAAAAATATTGAGACTCCTACATGGAATTTACCCAAGCCCCCTTTTTCTTTCTTCTTAACATCCAGTCACACGTCCTTCCAAAGCGCCTGCATTTCTTAATCTCTTTATTTAGCGATTATTAAGTACGACCGCGACTGTTTCTTCTGCCTTTTACTAGCCATGTCAAAAAAAAGTGAGGTATAACCTCACATAAGTTCACGCGCCATTTTCCTCGTGACGCCACCAAACAGTCCTAATGGTAAACGATCAACAATATGTTGCTCAGATTTGTTTGATAATACATATAAATTTTTTTCTTTCCAATAACACTCCAGCTCGCGTCTAATGTGAGCACACTCGCTGTAAAACCAGTCCTTCACGGTTCACATATTCATTATTTCATCAGCTGCATCAGATTAATTTAAACATCCAAACACATTGTGCAATTTCTATCGCATTCAATGCCCCTCCTTGCTCCTGTTAATGTAAAGGTGACCGCAAGGAGCAGAAGCAAATTGCTGAAATATATATATATATATATATATATATATATATATATATATATATATATATATATATATATATATATATATATATATATATATTGCGCAAACATATTATTGATGTAAGGCCAACTTCATGGACAAGGTGCTAATTTCGGAGAGGCGCTGTCGAGTTCGATTTCCAGCCAGGTGAAAATGACACTGCAGCTTTCTAATACCAATCATCTGAGTTTATATGGCAATGTGACGAAAGAAAAATCTCAGACAGGCCAAGAAACATATGTACGGTAATGCAAATACGTCCTGCCGTTTGCCACATGATTCCCTTACTCCCAGGCGTGGATAATAAATAAAAACAGAACCCAGGCCTGGGAAGACCGGTAGCAGGCAAAAGTGTAATTAATCCGACCTCTAAATGCCAAATACACACGTTTTCTGACATCTCTGTTAAAAATAATGTTATGTTCCCTTCAAGCAACACATTATAAAACCCTATGCAAACTATTCCTCTTACTAATTTCATTGAAAAAAGTTCGGAATATATCAATCGAGAGAATTAGAATGTCAGATTTTTAAACCTCACATTCCAATTTATTAAATCCTTGCGAAATGACGAACGTATTCATATTTAGTAGGTTTCTTAAATATTTTAGTATTATAAAAGAGTTTCATGTAACTTTTTTTTCAAAATCAATATCAATATTCTACATACAATGACGCAGAAGAAATAAAGAAAACTTTCTTTCTGCTAGTATGCGAGTTTCTTTACTTTTGTGGTAAACAAATATATTTAATTTAGGCAATGAATGAGTTTAGAAACACAACTATTTCTAAAGACGATTTTATATACTATTTCATTTGCGAAATTTATTTAACATCATTACCTATAAAGAATGTGTAGAAAACCTTTTCCTTTAATTAAATTTTACATGCCAAAGGTTTAGGGCAACAATGTGGCATTCGATTTATATTTTTCCAACATTATTCTTTATGAATGAAGAAACTTCTTACCGCATTTAGAAGTTTATTTAACAGTTGCTGTTGAATTCATTAACATAAGACCATTCACTTTCGAACTATTTCTTTCCTATTCGCATTAAATCTTGAATACTGTCGCCATATTTGTACATAATGGCGCTGAAAAAGATTCTCTATTATATAAGGCTACCTGAATTAACCTGGATACAGAATCTCAAAAGCCTCAGATTTTCAACCCGTTGCGTTCCTTCTGCAAGGCAATGGTATCCAGATCGCAACTCCCACTTTCTCCATGTACAACAAGAACCTACTGCAAAGCCTGCCTTTAACATAGGGCAATTCCGACCGCAAACATTTTCTTTCTGCGTTCAAAAACATACCTAACACCACGTGTGAATGGTAACCACAAGTATGGCGCTAATCCTACTGACTTCCGAACTCGTTTACCGCAGCTGCTCCAGTTCTCATAGCAAGCTGCTCCATTGGCTGGTAACGAATAGACAAAAGTATAGCTAAAAACAGTTTAATGGCAAAAAACCAAATCGACTTAGCTACCTAGTATGTCAACCTGTTCAAAGGGCGAAACGAAAACACTGGCTTGGAGGCCTAATTCAAGTGTAGAAAATAATCCTGAATTTTTTTATCGATTGTTCATATCGCCTGCCGCGTATCTTAGGGGCATAAGTCCGATTCATCGTAATTAAAACTAGTGGTCTTTACCATCAAAAGCTGAACATCTTACGGGGGCCATATTGATTATTTTTCTTTCCAATAACACTCCAGCTCACGTCTAATGTGAGCACACTCGCTGTAAAACCAGTCCTTCACGATTCACATATTAATTATTTAATCAGCTGCGTCAGTCTAATTTAAACATTCAAACACATTGTGCAATTTCTATAGCATTCAATGCCACACAGGAATTGTTTCCATATCATATACGAGAATTTTATTAAGAGAGGAAAAACCTTTTTGAATTGTACAGTGCATATGCTATTTGAGGACATTTACATTCGTTCAAATATATGAGTTACTTATTTTCGAGTTGTAACACTAAATAACACAGTGCAACAAATATTCTAGAGTATCGGTTGCGTATAAACGACTCTGACAGATGCGTTGTTGCCACATATTACTAAGCACATGGCACCACTTACATGACAGACAAATGAAATCTCAAAACATTAACTTTTACCGAAAGACGATGTCACGTCTTGATATCATGTTCAGAACCTTTGCCACAGAAGAACCTTATCACCTACGCGACCATGAGTCAGATGACAGGCTATGCTGTACCGTGGCAGTGAAAAGGTTAGGAAATCCTTGCACGGCGATTGCTTCTGAACAGATCACATTACGCACCACAGCACGTAAGGAGGGAACTGTCAAGAGTCGCTTATTAGCTGCGGCTCTACAGATCTTCACCTTTTTATTTATTCGCTTAATTCTTTTCAATCAGTAAAAACTGTATATTCTTGATTTATAGGTCAAATAGGCGAAACCCATATCAAAAAGAGTCCCATGCTAAGCACTTTTACTTTCCCGTATACATACGGAGCAATATACGTTATATAAGAAAAGATATGTAATGCTGCGCGAAAAAACGGCGAATTTTCGGCAGAAAAAAAATTCATTTCCGGACTCTGATAACGAAAATCCAATTGACGGCAAAACGACCGTCTGCCAGTCGGCGTTTTGCAAAAAATTGCACGTGAGCACCACTAGCGCCTAAACCATACGCACGATATTTCCCAAAATAGATATTCTCCGGTCTCTGGCTCCACTTTCTTCAAAATTTGTGGGTACTTTACATGAAGTACCCCGGACATTATCAAATTTTCTCAAAAACGGCTCCAATTTTTTGCTTTCAGTTTCTTGTAAGTATAGAGAAAAATATACTGATAATGGTGGTATAGGTCCGATTTTCAAATTTTTCAAAAATTGCAAACGTTCGAAGTTTTTCAGCGTCTTCTTATAATTACAAAATTGAAGACAGAGGTTTTTCCTTCAAATGAAATTTGTTGTCCATAATTAATTCTTTTAGTACTTAGGTTATGTACACTTTTTTGAAATTTTTAGTAGTTTTCGCGCAGTATTTGCAAATTTTCAAAAATAGAAAAACAAGATTTTCTCAAAAACTGTACCAAATTTTTTTTCTTTAAACTTTTGGTAGGTAAAGTGCTAAATGTACTCTATGTGATGGCATAAACGCCATATTGCTCTATTCTTTTGCTGTTTTTCAAAAATACAAAAATGTAATTTTTGGTTCCCAGATATTTTTTTTAGTTGATCAATTGATTGTTGTCTTTGTCACTCTCTTTCCCTTTCGCAATTTCCCAGTTCACAAAGGTATCCAGGAAGCGCTAGTTTAAACATTTATTTTAGAAAGTAGTCAATCCCCCAAAACCGAAGTATTTGTGGTGTATTTTTCTACAAGGGCAAACGTAATTATTTCCTTGAATAAATATAATCAACATTATACTACTTTCAGGAAAGTTAAAACCCGTATCAGGAAAAAGCCTGAAGCAAGGCTTTTTATTTTTTTTTATTTTTTCGAAAGTGGCCAACTCTCCTCTTTTCCCGCTTCGGCAATCTCCAGGCCAGACTCAAAAAGGTATCAAGTATGGGTTAGTTGAAACTTCTAGTTTAGAAACTAGTCAATCTCTCAAAAACGTGATATTTGTGGTATATTTTTCTAAAAGATTATAAGTAATTAGTTTCTTAGATAAAAATTATTAACAAATATACTACGTTCGACAAAGTTAGAAACTCGTATAAACCAAAAGTCTGATGCTATGAATTTTTCATTCTTTTTCCCGAAAGTGAGAAACTTGGCGCTAGACTAGTTTCTGAACTAAACGTTTCAGTTGTAGAGCACAACTCAAAACGTCTCCATTAACTTTTAACAATATTTTTCGACATTTTGATTACCATCGGATTGTTTTCTTTGTTACCCTCTTTTTCTCGTGCGCCATTTCCCAGTTCACTCTATCTCAAAAGGTGGCAGAACGAGGCTAGTGGTAGAGCATAGCGCACCATCAACGTATATCTTTCTTTAACCCTGTCCCTTTCCCCCCTTTCATAATCTGCAGGTAATACCCAAAAAGGTATCAAGGGGGCGCTAGTTGAAACGTTTAGTTTAGAAACTAGTCAATCCCCCAAAACGTGATATTTTTGGTATATTTTTCTATACGGCTATACTTTTTTTTCGATAAAAATGATAAGGATAAAAAACGGTATCAGAAAAAAGTCTGATTCTAGGCATTTTTCATTTTCCCAAATGTCGGCGCTTGACTGGTTTCTTTCTTTCTTTCTTTATTTACGTCAAGAACAGTTAAACGACAGAGTGACGTGCTATAGGGAGAAGTTACTTTTATGTCCAGAAGCAAAACAAGGGGTCCTCTGCGTTTGCTAGAGGATCACGGAAACTGGACGAAAACCTCATCGAGATGGGGATCACTGACCCAAAAGCTGAAGTACAATGCTTGTTATAGGTTCTTTACAATTATACAATCCATATAATACATTAAATGCCATTGTTAAAATTAATATTATTTTCCTTTTGGATGCTCGGTATAGTCTCTAATTGTATAGATACAGTTGTGCAGCAGAAAATATTTTACTTGGGACTTAAACTTTTGTATCGAATTTAATCGTTTAATGTTTCTGAACTAAACCGTTCAGTTGAAGAGCATTTGTTCACAATATTTTCGTAATTTTGATTACCAACTGAGTGCTTTTTCTCTCTCTCTCTTTATCCCTTTCGACACTTCTCAGGTCATTCTATTTCGAAAGGTGGCAGGGCGGGGCTAGTTGCAGAGCATAGCGCACCAGGTGCGTGGAGGGAGCCCCCAGCTGGAGCACGGCCGCCGGAGGCCTTATAAGGCCCTGCGCTTTCGCCGCGTTGCCTTCCGCGATTGTCCGGCGGCGCGCGGCGAAATCCCGGCGCGCAGTGGTGCGAAAGCAAAGCGTTCGTGCCTACGGCGCCTAAGGCTGGCCTTACATTAGCAATACGTTTCCCCAATATCTTTCAGCAATTTGTTTGCGCTTCTTGCGGTCATCTTTACACTGGTAAGAGCAAGGAGGGGCAATATATTGTCAGAAAGATGAGCAAGATCTTTTCGGCAAGATATTGCTGATCGCTTTACATTAGGACCATTTGTTGCCGTGTTTGGCGACAGCGCGAGGAAAATGGCGCATGAAATTAAGTGAGGTTATACCTCACTTCCCGACATAACTAGTGGAAGGCAAAAGATGCTAGTTGTGGTCGCACTTATTGTGCTAAATGGGGAGATGAAGTAACGCCGATGATTTGTGAGGATATGTGACTGAATTATAAGAAGAAAGGAAAAGGGGGCTTTTGCGAATTAGGTAGAAGTGTCTGAATATTTTTCTTAAAGCAAAATTATTACGTGGATTTCGATTCCCGTAGGAGCAAAGTAATTTTCTTTGAATAAAAAGTGCAATTATTATTTTGGTAAAAGATTTTAAAATATCAATTTCCTACTACTGATGTAGTAATATAGTAATAGATAGAGTAATCTTAAAATTGATTTAGATTAGATTAACATCTTAATAATATTTAACGTAAAAAAATAATAATCAGAGGACATCTATAGCTGAACCAAAATTTGAACTTTTCATAATCAACCATAGAGGGATTATTTATTACTTTTTTATTCTCGTAAACCTTTTTCATACAGCCATTTTACGAAAAAATGCGTAATAAAATGTAAATATTACGTCTATGTACTACCGTACATACTTCCTGCGCAACTGACAGTGGTCAACATTGGCTTCTTCCAGCAATATCTTGATCATACTTCATTCCAATTCTAGTCCCAGCAACATCCGGCAATATCTTTGTGAGGGTGGAAACACACGGGTTTACATTACGACCGGAATATCTAGCAAGAAATATTGCCAACATCAGAAATATTTATTGCCGTAAGGTTACATTGGCAACTTTTCTTGCGAAATAATATTGTTCGCTATTTTCTTGCGCGTGTAAAGCCAGTTTAATGCTGGCCTTACATTAGCAATACGTTTCCGCAATATCTTTTAGCAATTTGTTTCTGCTTCTTGCGGTCATCTTTACACTAGCAAGAGCAATGAGGGGCAATATATTACCAGAAAGATCTGAGCAAGATCTTTCCGGCAAGATATTGCCGATCGATTTACATTAGGACTATTTATTGCCGTGTTTCGTGACGGCGCGAGGGAAATGGCGCATGAAATGAAGTGAGGTTATACCTCACTCACTTCCCGACATATAACTAGTGGAAGGCATAAGATACGAGATGCGGTCGCACTTATTGTGCTAAATGAGATGAAGTAACGCCCACGATTTGTGAGGACGTGTGACTGAATTTTAAGAAAGGAAATGGGGGCTTGTGCGAATTAGGTAGAAGTGTCTGAATATTTTTCATAAAACAAAATGATTTCGTGGATTTCGATTCCGTGGGAGCAAAGTAACTTCCTTTTAATAAAAAGTGCAATTACTAATTCGGCAAAAAGTTATAAAATATCCATTTCCTACAACTGATATATTATAGAGTAATCTTAAAATTGATTTAGATTAGATTAATATCTCAATAATTTTTAACGTAAAAAATTAATAATCAGGGGGGCATCTATGGCTGAATCAAAATTTGAACCTTTGATAATCAACCATAGAGGGAATATTTATTACTACTTTTATTTCCGTAAACCTTTACACACCGATTTTACGAAAAAATGCATACTAAAATGGAACTATTACGTCTATGTACAACCGTACGTACTTCCTGCGTATGAGACTGTGGTCATCATTGGCTTCTTTCAGCAATATCTTGCTCAGACTTCAATCCAATTCTAGCCCCAGCAACAGCCGGCAATATCTTTTCGAGGATGGAAGCACATAAGTTTACATTACGCCCGGAATATCTAGCAAGAAATATTGCCAACATCAGAAATATTTATTGCCGCAATGTTTACATTGGCAACTTTTCTTGCGAAATAATATTGCTCGCCATTTTCTTGCGCGTGTAAAGCCAACTTAGAATGCACTGGGCTGCGCAGCAAACATTCTGCAAGACAAAATTATGAAATAGGGTTCTCCAAAAAGGATGTAACCTCATTATCTGTGCACGTATTCTGGAGTCCAGTGAGAAGTATATTTATTCACATTATCATTCTCCATTTTGTGACGGTAGAAATATATTTCTTCACGAAGGACATGATGAGGGATAATAACCCAAATAAGTAGCTGATTTGCTTTTAAAACGTTACGTTATTACATTGAAGTGAATATTTTGATAACAATTCCTGCCAAAAGGCGCATTTCTTTCTGTAATCAGAATTCAACTTGTGTGGTTCAGGGTAGGGGTTCTAGAATAAAGAAAACGTGCATAGAGAACACTTTTTCCCTGTAACACATCACATAAAGTTTTTAACTATTTTTGATAGAAAAATAAGTAAAAAAAAAATAAAAGGTTAATGAATACCGCTCAAGAATAACAAGTAGAATACTCGTAGTCACAAGTAGTACTACAAGAAACTTACATGTTAATGTTAACAAAAACAGCCTTCGCGAATGCTACAATAACAAAACATAGTATATATAAAGTGTAATAGTTACTTACCGAAAATATCACGTGACATACTGAGTGAGAGAATGTATTCGGTGCGCCCGGAATGTGAAGAAGGTAAGAGTTTAATTTTTGCATCAAAACTTTCATTGTTTTTATATTTTCCACGCATATTCCTGGGTACTTAATGAAACTAATAACACCTCTCATATTAACAGAAACTAAATTTTCCCCCCTTCAATTTCTGTGAGCATAAGAAATTAGTAATATAGACTGCCGTTTTGCATGGACATAGAAAAAGAATGTCTTTCAATATTTTGATATGGAAAGTAAATACTTACGATGATGTCCACGAACATTTGACAATTATAACTCCTTTTCATACAGCTAAATCATATCACAAAAATGAGACAATATACAGGAATTCGCGAGCGCGACTCGGAATTCCATTCTTGGATTCCCTGCATTGTTGATATTCTTTGAAAACTAGCACTTTTTATTTCACATATTTCAACTAGATTTTAAATAATTTCTAAAAGAGTGATGTGTAAATGTATAACAAAAGGTCAAATGTAAGTAACGAACAAAGCAGTATTAAGGCTGAATGCACCGAAAATTACTTCTAGGAAAATTCAATAGACCGCAGCACAATCACAGGGGAATTTACTTTACTGATAAAGTCTGAACTAATGGTCCGATTTTCGATCTGTAAACGGCATTTGACGCCGTTTTCAAATAGAATTTACGCTATGAAGACCTTTTTCCAAAAATCTAGCAAAAACGTGAATTTGAAATTAGTTCTTAAACTTCCGAGAAATTAAAAAATGTGAGCTTATAGAACGATGGCGACATGCTTCCTGAACCAATCGCACTAACAATCATGCAATTCGGACGAATAGGAGCGCCTTAAAGTGAAATTGAGGTAACACACCCGCCCGTTGTGGGCCCTCTGTCGGCGCGGCGGCACGGCCAGGCCAGGCGGAGGAATACCATCTTAAAATTGTTAGAGGTACGTTGAATAACTTGTTCCTTTTTCCTGATTGCTCTATTATTTTTACCGACTTCTTCCCGAAGTACTCACAGACTCAATTAGCACATGTCTCACTACCTGAAAACCAGAAATCGTTCTTCCTAACACAATCCGACTGAAAGAGTAAAATGATTGTAGATTTGACCCGCTAGAGGAATTAGGAATTACCAATATACCATGTAAATAACCATTCAATGTTTTGTAAAAGTAGTCCTTTTGGTATCACAGGAAGATAATTTTCAATTATTTAATTTTATGATACGCTGTACTTTAATAGTGGCGAACACCTTTGATATCACAAGCAGACAGTTCAATTTATTATAACGCACTATTAATACTTCAATAATGTAGAAATTCTTAACAATACAAACATTATATTGTTGTGCGTAACGAGACAGGTGCAACGACTAGGGAGCACAAGGAGCAGAGGGCACGACACGCACCCTTCGTCGGGGACTTGGAAAGAGCATCTGGAGTGAACTCATCGAGTGACACACGCCAGCAACATGGACGGGAACGCTACGTCCATTGGACAAATGCAAATAACTTTGTATCTCCCTCCGCCGAATTACGAAAAACGTCTAATGAAAATTGATAGCTCAAACAAAGTATACGTAGCCGTCACAGAACTCAATGACTGGAAATTGCAACTGCTGCAGTCAATGGACGAAATTGTGTGTCTGGAGCTCGAAAAACGGTACAAAAACATGAAGACAGCGCTCAACATATGGACGAAAAATCTCGTCGAGATGAATAACATGTCATGCACATCTATTGCTTGTTGGGGGAAAAAACTGAATGACAAATGCTACTCTGCCATGATTAACATTGCTGCTGCCCTTCTCATGTGGCAGGCTCTTGAAAACTCAGCTGAAAAACACGTGCCGCTACTACTCAAAATATCGATCTCGATTTGGAACTGGTTTTAAAAAAAATGAACTAATTCTGTAAATATCACCATTATTCCATCTCCTCACATCTTATTTTAGATATATTTTACTACTAAGGTCTTCTGTTATCATTCCACCTTGCTGTAAGGTCTTCCGTTGTCAAAAACCGGAAAGAATGAGCGGAGTAAACGCACGAGCTCTTTTATCCTACAACTCGATTTGTGATCTCAAAACGGCGTTTATCTGCTTTAAAGAGTTTATCTGGTGAATCTCTTTTCCCAAGTAAAATAGCCGAAGCTAATTTTAAAAATGTTTTCGTACTTACGAACAAATTTAAAAAAGGGTAAAATAGTGGTCTGGCGAACTGCAACCTGACTCCAACGCCTTAACAAGCATCGAAATAAGATATTATGAATCATGACTTATCCCAGCTTACTTAGCAAGTTATTTATATATAAAGTAAATATGTTATATTTGTATAATTTTGAAGGGAATAAATAATTCCTCGCGCGTCATTTCGTACAGACTACGTAAATGAATAAAGTATAATGATGCAATTGGATAACTCCTAGATGTTTGCTTGCATTTGGAGCGTGTTTTCCGTTCCAGTTTATTTTGTTTTACAAAAAAGGAGTGTAGAAATTTCTAGAAAACGTTATCTGCAGAAATTGCAATGTGCAAAACCAGTTGGATGTCACTCTTTCGTGACGTATCGGGCACAATGATATAAATAATGTAGAACATTCAAACGAGTTTAAGGCTAAATCTCCCGACACTAGTACAATTTGTGGCCACCACGTGGCAGCACCAAAATAAGTAAAATTTACTTTACCGATAACGTCTGGCTCAATGGTCCGATTTTCGATCTGTAAACGGCATTTGACGCCTTTTTAAAATAGAACTTACGCTACGAAGCCTTTTTCCCAAAAATAAAGCAGAAACTCGAATTTGAAATTAGTTCTCAAACTTCCGAGAAAAAAATAAAAATTCCTGGTGAGTCATTTCATATAGACTACGTAAATGAATAAAGGGTAATAATGCAATTGGATAACTCCTAGATGTTTGCTTGCATTTGGAGCGTGTTTTCCCTTACATTTTCTTTGTTTTATAAAAAGTGGATTTTCTAGAAAAAGTTATCTGTAGAAATTGCAGTATGCAAAACCAGTTAGACGTGACTCTTTCGTGACATATCGGCCACAATGATATAAATAATATGGAACATTCAAACGAGTTTAAAAACGAAGGAAATCTTTTTCTGTGAGTATGATCTTAGGATATGCTTTACGCTAACGCTTACGCGACGTAATGTAATCTACACAACTTTCCAGAGGAGATAGAAAATGAGGCTTCTTTCAATGTGAATTGTTTTTGAAAGTCTTAAGATAGTATATGCTTATTTCAATAACATTTTCAAAATATTTTTTTTTCTTTTTCCGAGGGATGACTTTTGTTGATTGACTCAATCACACGGTATTCATGCAATTGTGTTGTTATTTGCACAATCTCGGCTGTCTCCTTTCTTTGGTAATGGAATAATTATAGTGCGTTCCAAATCTGTTGGTCACTGTTTTCTTTTCCAGACCACTTTGTATAATTGTGTTAGTTTTGCCAAGATTTCTTCCCCTGTATCTTTGATAGTTCGATTTGAATATTATTTACAGCCGGGGACTTCCCAGTTTTCTGTGTTTTTGCCGCCCTATGAATTTCTTCTATCTCTGGTTCTTCTTCGTAATCATCTATATTTATCCACTGCTCTGTTTGTAAGTCCCTCTCATATAAAATTAATTTTTTTTTCAATATAGGCAAATCACGTTTTCAACCAACAAGAGAACTACGCCATTCTCTTAAACGTCGTATAGAGTATGCACCAACAAAATTTAGTGAAAAACGTTTTCGCCATTTCTTTTTAAATTTCAAAATATCCCAGGGGCTTTATGTAAAGTACACCCAAAATTACAATATCAATTTGAAATTCAAGGTGCCGCGACATCAGCCAGATTGTTTAGGGAATACCAATTTTGGAGAAAATAGACTGCACAATTTATCCGCTAGCGTTGTTCATAGATGGACGTTTTGCGGTCAATCGACTTTTCGGGATCAAAGACCCACAAAACATGGATTATGGCTATACCAGGTGTTAGATAATTTTTTCTCTAAATTTAGCAAATATATTCATCCACTTCTACGTTACCAGGGCCTTACAATACGTTTTTCTGCCGAAACTTCGCCGTTTTTTTATTACAAAACCTTCGCTTCTTAAGAAGCGCGTTCTTAAGCGCGAGAAAGTAAAAATTGAGTGCTGTTTTTTCGGTAAAGTAAGCATATGATAAAAATAGAAATCTATTAGAAAACGGTAAAATCAAGAAAATTTCAAAAATGTGTACTTTGGGCGGCGATAGTTGGTAGTTGGCAAGAGTATGTGGCAAGTCCTGGTAGCTAGTCGAGAGCAAAGGAAATAGAAAACTAATACGGTGAAGTGTGTGCCATTCTGTAGCACCACTAAATCGAAGTTCCTTCTTAGCAGGCTTTGCTCATTTTCCCTCTGTCACTATTTAGGGTTCTGAAAATGTTATGTAATAGTGTGGAAAATCGATTTCGACAGAAATCCACTTTTTGGGGTCCCCTGACACCGCAGGGGTTTTTCTTTCCCCCGGAACGTCCACCCGTCTGTGAACAACACCAGTGCCTAAACCACTCGTAGGCATTTTTCCAAAATAAATATTCTCAGGTCGATCAGACGCTATGAAAGTGGCTAGAGCGAGATATTCAACAATATATTTATTTGCGAGATAAGTGGGTATAGTGAGACCTACATAAACAAAATAGGGACTTTTATGCTGAGTTTTATTTAATTAATTGAACTAATTTGATTTCATAGATGTAAAATAAAAATAATTTAATACCACATAAAGAGTACCGTTGACTAGTTGCTTAATTAGTACCAAAAGATCGCGTGGCCACTGATTGAAAAATTGAAGCATAATATTGTACATAAAAAAGAACTATTACACAATTAGTACGAGCAAAATCATAAAAAGTACCAGTATAGACTTATCTATATATTTTTGTACAGTGATTGCAAATAATAGCAAAATTTTCCAAGTTTGAGTGGGGCATAAAGGCTTAAATAAATTGGGCAACGCCGTATTGTCCTTGAAATTGGCATGTCTGTTCAGGGTTCATGCTTCTTCAAAGTTTTGAATAGTGTTCGTTGCCTGGTCGCGGTAAATATCACAATCTGAAAGAATTGGCGGAAGATTTATTTCCAAAGCGGAATTTGAGAGATAACGAAATAATTCCCCCAACATCACAAGAACAGTATTGTGATAAAAAGTTTTCAAAGATTTTTTCAAAGTTTGTTTCTCTATAATTTTATTTCTTGAATTACCTAACCAAATGGTAGGATAAACCTTAATTAATCGATTGCTTAACAACAAGATCAGCAGTTTGGTTCTCTCCAACATTGTATAAAGATTTATATTGTAAGTTGACAGAACTCGTAATCATTGACTCCTACTGCTCCTTATTATCCTTTTTGTCTCAATATTTTTTTATTATTTTTGCTTAGTCAATTAAACTTCATGAACAATTTTTAATGTTTTAATAGTTTTGATTGCATTTTAAAACTATTTTGGCAATTGCAATGTGACAAATTATTTCCAGCGGTGCGATTAGGAAATTCATAGCAACTATTTGCTGATTTCAGTATAATTTTATATCATGGTATTATATTGATTTAGATCCCGATTACTGTGTAAAGTACATATCAAACTCAAGCTGATAAAATGAAATAACTGCATCATATAATTCTTAGGGCTACATTATTGAGACCTTCCATAATAAAATTATAATATTGTTGGAGATAAAATCTTTAAAAGATATTTCCGAGTGGCATAGTATTTTGTACTATACGCGCAACTTTTCTTGATATTCCACAGCGGGGGTGCGGGGAGAGGAGGGCTCTGGGAACGACACGTCTTAAAAGGGCATACCAACTGTGGGCATGAACTTACCTCGCCAAAGCGTGTCACGAGCAATGCTACGATTGTTTTGAAAGTATGGGGTGGTTGTTGGCAGCTCTGTAAATTGGTACGTGCCGTTCCGAGTCGAACCTAAGCATCTCAACGTGCCGTGCTATTCTGCGCTGGGTAATGACTAGGGAACTCGTGTATCAAGAAACCTTGCGCGAATAATAATCGTGTCTTGATGTTGCACTCAAAATAATAGAGGTTTTAACGTTTTGAAAATAAGACATGAGAACCATTAAAATGCATTACTACTGTTCAGGAAATGCAAACTCTTACAATTTCAATAAAATGTAATTATTAATTACAAAAGTAATTACTAAATTTGCCCATGGGCGGATTTAGATATTGTAGGCCTTCAAGCACAAACCTATTCTGGGTACTCCTTGAGAAAAATCATTAATAATAAAAAACTAATTATGAATAAATCTAAAAATACTAATTATAACAGAATAAATCATTATTCCAATACAGATGTAAACAAACAAATTGCTTACAAAGTGGAAATTGCTTTTTAAATTTCTCATTTACAAATACATGTTTGGTTTCTTATTGTTCCATTCAATTTATTTTTTAAAATCAAACACTTTAGTTCAGTTAACTATTTTATTAATGAATATTAAGATAGAAACATTTTATGAAGTTTTAAATATTTATTTTAAAAAATCCTGGCACGGGAATAGGAGTCCCAAGCCTTCTTATTTTGCTAATAGGGAAATACAGCTCTGCATTCACTTATACCCTGAACGGCTGATATTAACTCCATTAAAACAGAATTTTATCATTGGAACACTTTTGAAGCCACTAAAACGTCGATTTCTTTCTGAAATGAATGCTCACTTAGTAGCTCTACAGATTGAGGTGCTGATCTATGCTAAAGATGGCTGCTTTGAGTCCTGTGTAAGCAACTGTGGTGCAGAAGGCAATGGCAATCCACTGTGTATCTCCATAATAAAAAGGAGAATATGAATAATTTTCGAATAATTGAATAAGTAATCATTGTTCAAGAGGAAAACACTTATATACGGCACAATATAAAATAATAATACAGTACTGAATGTTTTAAAAAATTCTATAAACTCTCAAGATCACCCATTTTCTCATAGGGAGTAATATCAAATAATTCATTGGGAATATTGATTGAACTGAGATTTTCATTCAGATCGCACTAATGATTATATCCCTCAAATTCCAACTTTTCTGCATATCTGGTTTCTGTTAAACGCAATGTTCTCCAGGAGTGACAATATATTAATTGCTCCAAAAGATTGAGAGGAATGTACGAACTCTTGCAGTCTTGTCACAGTCTCGACCCTCCAGAAAGCACGCGAACATCTGCCTTTGGACTAATTTAGGCTTATAATTTTGCAAAATTCTCCCATTTGAAACGGCAGACGTTCTTCGGATTTTCTCATAATTTTAAAATTTTAGGTCAGATCACCACAAGAGCGTATGTTAAAACAACAAATTTTACGGTCTAGTTACGCCAAAACTAGACGGTAAAATTGATTCAAACTCTTCCAGAACATACAAAAGTCTCTCATTTTTCGATTAATATCATAAAAAAGACATAAAACGAATCTCGCTCTAACCACTTTAAAATCTTTGCGGTTTTCAAAATAATTCTTTAAATTTTGGGGGTACTCTACCAGAAGACATATTGTTTTTTCTTAAAAAATGCCATTTCTTAAAAATGGAATTGGTCCGATTTTTATTGTTAACTGACTTTTTGGAAATTACAATTGCTTGAATATTTCCCTTATCTTTCTGTAACACTACTGTAACATTAAAGATAATTTTTAAGTTTTGGGGCGAGCGAGAAGTGAAAAGATTAAAAATACTAATACTTTCAATATTTAATTGACCACATTACTTAAAGAATAATTCATTATTTGTATTTGATTATTTAGCCCGTAATGTATTTAGTATCTATTTTGAAATCAAACGTTTATATAGATGCCGTAGCTGTAACACTATGGATGATGGGAAAAATCTTCCCGAAACTAGACTGGTTATAGAATTTTACATGTAATAATAAATAAAAGCTCTATTACTTTGTTGATGTGGTAATCCCAACACGTTTATCTTTATGAATGAATTACCACAAAATCTCGGATGAAACTATTAAGTTATTACAAAACCTTAAAATATAGTTCTCCAACTCTCGCTACTATATAAATAACAAATAATGTTGCAATACAATCGATAGAAACAAAAATAATGATGTAAAATAGCAGATTTTCTAGAAATACGCAGAAGAAGATTTATCTTCCAGCGAGTCTTTCAAAGTCCGCGTCGAGCGAACTTCTCTCCAAAGTGCCGCGGGAATCAATATATCGGAGGGTGCGAGACGCCTAAACAATGACAAATGCGCCGATCACAGCTAACCCGGCGATTTCCCGGAGTTTAGTCCACCTCAGTACTTCCACAAATGGAGTGGAATGGCTCTGTTGAGAAAAAATGTGATCGTTTAGGGTTGCTGCTCCCTGCAGGTTGCGTAGCCTGTACTAGGGGTGTCACGAGGTCTCAGTGTAGTAAATGGCAACATAAGGAATACATGTTTCTAAAGTGATAAAATATTGAACTTTTGAAGGAAAATTTAGTGAAAATTAAAACATTGCATTCGTTAACAAATATAAAAATGATTTTAATTTATCATGAAAGTATATTGTTTTTATGTAAGCTCTGGAAAATTCCTTAAATATTATTACTTTACTTTTATTGCAAATAACATTATCTTTCCCATTCTTTGCCAATCGAGCTGGGGTACCGCATGGTTCGATCTTAGATCCTATCCTCTTTGGATTATACATATACGACATGCCCTAGTCTATTAAAAATGGAAGACCAGTTCTGTTCGCTGATGACACGAATATTCTGTGCGAAAAGAAACAATAAATAGTACGATTTCAGAAGTTTCAAGTTGGTTTCGTAATAAAAAAATAATAGTTAACAAAGGAAAAATCGTTTCAATACATTTTTGGATTTCAAATTGGCATTTGCATGCTCTATTTGAAGTGAACAACATGTTGTAATGGTAACAGATGTTAAGGCAACACAAGGATGTTGATTTTAAGGTAAAAATATAAAAATGATTTTAATTTATCATGAAAGTATGTTGTTTTTATGTAAGCTCTGGAAAATTCCTTAAATATTATTACTTTACTTTTATTGCAAATAACATTATCTTTCCCATTCTTTGCCAATCGAGCTGGCACAATACATCCACTTCAATATTGTCTCAAGAGAATCATGACAATGTCAATAATGGCAACTGACAATGCAAGGAGTGATGATGAAATACCAAGTTCACCTAAACCTTCTGAAGTTGCATACGATGTAACTAAAGAATTACTTTACTTAAAATCGAAATTAAGATAAGAGATTTAAATACTGATTTTGATTGAAATACTGGTGTTGAAGGAGAATGATCTCCTCTATTTATTTACCCATTAAATAGTAACACTAGAAGACTGTAACAGAAAAAATTGTTGCTTAACAGAGCCACAGAAAATGATTTTTTCCAAATACGAGTACGTCACACGCATACCGCTCAAGAACAACAGAGAAAATACTCTTCTAAAACCTTACAATGAATTAGTTTTTTAATTATTAATATTCACGAATTCTGCACATTGTACTAGGGTATGATGATAAACAGTAGGTAACAGTGATTTAAATACACAAATATTAAAAAGAAAACAACGTTGCTGTACCATTACGAAACACGAGAGTAGCAAATATTTAATTGCGGACCAATAATTAATTCTTCCTTGAAGTCTTGCCGACGCAAGACGCCAGTTGTGTCGTAAGCATTGAGTATGTGAATTTAGTCGGCATTCGCAGTATGAGGCGGAGTGTCGAAAGCAAATATTTGCATTTTTCAGTGCAAATCGAATCTTTCATTGCTATTTTCTTCTTTTTTCTCCCCAAGTTTCTCGGCTTTTCACGAAACTAGTCACATTTTCCAAGGCAAGAGACTGCGCAGTTTTCTTTCAATTTCTGCGCGCATAGGTAATTAGTAACGCAGGTTTCCACACGGACTAGATCTAAGCCAGTCCCCCTCGCCCTGCCTCTCCCAGTGTTGAATCTTGTAGCAGCCACCTAAATATATTCTTTAATCTATTGTAAATCCAGGATGCCGCTCTCAAGGGCAGATGATTCTGAGTGAAACTCATATCTTTTCTTGACTAAATTAATTTCGAGTGAGGAATCCACGTTCCCGTGTAATTTGAATTTTTATTAGTATTATTCATATCGTTTCCCACACATTTGAACAGATTAGCTAAGCAATTTAAAAAAAATCGAATTGTAATTATTTTTAAAACGTTTCTTCTGTTTTGTTTCCAAATGTAATTTAGTATTTCGTGTATTTTATGTTAATTGGCATTAAGCAACACCACCTAGATTACAAGGGCTGCGCTCTGGAGTTTTTCAAAGCCAATATGGCGGCTAGAGAAGGCCGACGTGTTATAGTTGAAGAGCTCCAGTTGTGTTCGTTGAGTAGCTTTCGAGTTGTGGTTATATAGATGTGGCTGTTGTTGATAATAGTGAGAATCGTAGTGAATAGGAGCTGTGTATGGAGGTGAGGGAATTATGATAAAAAGTGAAAAATGTAAGTTGCTAAGTTCAGTGTATACTTGCAGCTTTGTGAAGTGCATCTGCATACATAGGAAATTGAGAAGAATTCATTGTTCTATTGTGATAATGGACTAAAATCAGATTTTCTTTAAACATACACGACTCTCTCGGGGAGATACGCCTTCTTTGTTGCCTGTTTATTTGAATTGCCCAAACACTTCCTAAACACTAAGTTCTCAAGAAAAGAAATTGCGTATAGAAAACGAGTACATATCTGCTTGCTGCTACTGAAGGAAATGCAAAAGAAAACATTTTGAACGATTATTAATAAGACAGAATTATTTTTCAACATATGGATTGCAATTCTCCCCTTTATTTTTCCCCTTTATTTATTCTCCCCTAAATTATCTATTCAGTTGTGGTGGATAAGGAATTGAAATTCAGTGGGCATTATTGCAAAATAATATAAAAACTTGGAGTCCCTACAATATCAGATAGTGTATGTAATACGAATGAAATGAGCTATGTTTTAATACAAGCAGTAGTAACAGTCCTCATGATGGTTTAGCTTCAAATTCAGATCTCACTACTTCAAACCGATACTACAAATTCATAATTTGACAAACCTATTGCTTTTATACTGGAACAAATAAAATTCATTTGTCAGAAAATAAGTGCATATCAGTACAATTCATGGCTTTTCATATTGTCTTTTATGCTATTTAAAATATAGACATTCTTATAATATTTCAAGCATTTAGAGTCAATATTATTTTGTCATCCTAGTGCAATTAGGACAATGCGTTCATGTGGTTTAGAACCTCAAATGGAACAAAGTATTAACACTTTTTTAAAGTATGCAAGAAATACTTATATAAATTAAGTGATAGTGATAAATTAGTGACTCTCATAATAGATGACATACATTTAAAGTCAGAGATAGATTTTAAAGCAGATAATATTGTGAGATTAAATGTAATAACCAATTACTGTCATCAAGTGCTGCTACATTCATGATGACAACCATAATTTCAGATACGAAAGAGGTAGTATACACACAGTGGCTCACTTTAATATTCGGAGGTACTCCTGAAATCGTAGGTTCTGCGTTATTTGACGGTAGTAGGAAAGAAATGTAGGCAAGAAAGTGAAACATTATTGATTCCTTATTAACGGATAGCAGTATAAACAAAACAAAAATGCTGAATGTAGTTGACGCATTCAATAAAAAAGAAAAAATAATAAAATGGTCTGGATTCGTTAGCCACAGTAATATTCGGACATGTGAAATGAATCATAATATAAATGAATAAATAAATAAAAGAAAAGAAAATTAATAATTTGTAGCATAACCATTATTTTCAATGACTTGCTGTAATCGCTTTAGCATTGAACCAATAATCTTGTTCATGTACTGTTGTCCAATTTGTGCCCATTTTTCCTTGATTCTCGTTTGCAGATGAGACTTTGACGTAATTGGGAGTTTCTTGGCTGTACATTCCGATTCATGCCATAAATTCCCGATTAGATTGAGGTCAGAAGCAAGAGGTTGCGTTTCTAGCACTATTGGACTATTGCACAACAATCATTTCCGCACTAAATATGATTTGTGTTTCGGGGCCTCATCTTGATAAAATTTAAACGAGTTCCTGATGTCCAGTGTGTCAACAGATTTGTGTAAATTCTCTTTTCAGTATGTTGAGATACTGTTTATCCATTGGGTCTCTAATAAACACCAGGTCCCGCGGCAGCTGCTGATATGTATCCACCTCTGTATTTCACAGTTGGCACTATGTTTTTAGGATGAAATTCTGAATTTGGTTTGCGCCATATCATTTTCCTACCGTCGCTGCCAAAAATATTAAACTTTTTCTTATCTACAAAAATTACCTCACGCCACCTCTCCTCTGATTTCATCACATGTTCTTTTGCGAACTGAAGTCGTTTAGCTCTATTTTCAGCACCGATAGAGGGTTTCTTTCTTGCTGCTCTGCCGTGATATCCGGCATTCCTAATTACTCCGCGCACTGTTTCGGGCAGTTCTGCTGCCAGCTAAACAGTTTTTCTCCTACTTTCCTCAAAATTGCACGCTTCTCTCTTTCGCGGATCTTCTTAAGTTGTCCTTGTTGTGGCTTGGAGGGGTACTCTTCAACCTTGAGGCGAAGGGGAGTGCGAAGGGGTAGCGCTGGGGAGCGGAGGGGTAGAAGGAACCTCGTGCTTGTAACGCCTTCCTCGCTCTCATTTGTTTTTGCTGTGCGACGGAGTACACATTGCAAGAGGGCGTGCTGTACGTGCTAGAAGCCGGGGAAATAGAACTCTGGAAAGAAGTTGAGAAAAGGGCTCATCAAGGTATTTATGAAATCTATTTAAACAACAATTTTGCGGAGAAGCAGAAAACTCCAATACTGTAACAACTGTAACAATTTGATGCAGAGAAGCACAATTGGATTTAAAGAGCTCTTATTTTTGGCATATGGGAATTTGGAGCATTATTTGGTATATGGGAATTACGTTCCTGGGGCGAGTGGCGCGTTTTTTTTTTTTTTTTTTTTTTTTTTTTTTTTTTTTTTTTTTTTTTTGCTGTGGTTCTGTGGCGATTCAGAGGCCACAGGGTGTCCAGCGTGCGACCCCGTTACTTCACGTCCTCGCAAAGTGACGAGCAGAAACCGCCATAGCTTCCAGGGTTGTTGTTTTCAATCTTAATATTTTACAAATACTACGACAGAATTATATTCTTAAAAGCCATATTTAGTTGCTAGGTTTACATGAGCAGCTATTGAGTTATTAGTGCTGGGAGAAAAACTGTTTGAAACGCTTTACATTTCAGCGTCTACATCTCTCTGGGTTAGTGCTATTTTATAAAAATCTTGTGCAAAGGTAAAGATAGTTCTTTGAAAATCTGGAATAATTTATGAATTTGTGCAGAAAGAGAAATTTAACGTAGTTTTTTCATGAATGGAGTTTTGCAACAAATCAACTATTCTAATCAACTTGGAAAACAATAGTGTAATTGAAGGAAAGTGATCAATACGTATCATGTATTATTGTTCTGTATAAGATTTCCAGAGTTTGTGTTATTTCAGGGTTTGTTGTATTTGTGTTTCTTTTGTTTTATGTGTTGTTTTTTTAAGAACAAATTGAAAATGTTCAATTTCCATATTCGAGTACGTCCCACCTATTCCTGAGATTCCAAAAGTAGAATAATTAGTGATTGAGCTCATAGGGTAACAAACTGGGGCGGATTCATTGTAAATTGCCCGTCCAACCAACTTGTTTAACAATCACCTGCACTCATTCAGGGGAGTGTTCGGTGACTGATGCACTGCATCCCACAGGCTCGCCTGAGGTGTACCAAAACGTAAGAGGGTGGCGGTTGCAGTACGCGTTTTAAATATAATTAGTTTTCAGCTAAATTTTTACTAACATGCTTGATCAGTAATAAATCTTACAGTTTGCAATTAAATTTCTTATTCATTTTGAATTAATACGCTTTTTTGTGGTTTTGATTTTTTTTATATATTTCGCGTCATGCTAGTCCGATAGTTGCACTTTTTAACCTCAGTTTTGCATATTACACTAAAATTAGGTTTTAAAACCGTTTTCAATGTCCCATTATAAGAAGATATTGTATGCTATTTAAGTTATATTTTTACACAATTTTTCTTGAAATTCTGTGCCAAACTGCAGCAACATTATTTTAATATCAACAATAACATAATATTTACACTAATTCTTCCTACAACACATTCGTTTCTTATACAACATACGTGGGGCAAGAATCTGACATATCCCTTGGAAACCCCTGGCTCTGCATCATTTTCGTAGCTTGACAAGGAAAATACTACCATAAGTATCATCCTTCACTTTCCACCTTCCATTATGCGACTTCGAGTGGTATGTATTTGATGCAAGAAGGGTGACGCTGCTGTAATTGTGAAAGCAATCAAAAATAAAGAGAGGAGATATACGTATGTAGAGATAGTTTGCACGTGTTTCGAATTACATTAGAAACTTGAAAGTCAATTTTAATTTAACTCCATAAACGTGCAGAAAATGTGAGACGTACCGCAATATTACTCTATGAATTTTGCGCGACTCCTCTCGATTCACTACATAAGTATTATTCAAAATTTCTCACGACATGAGTAGATATTTTTGAAATTTCTCTAATCGGATTACATTGAATATTTACGTGAAACGAATGCTCGTTGATCATTAAATTAAATTGGTAATACTTGAAAAAATTAATACCTTTACGAGTTTCTAGGTTGAAAAAGTGAACAATATGAGAGTGTAGACTTCCGCGGCAGTAGTCAGTATTTAATTAGTAGTTTAATTAGAAGTAAATTAATAAAAATGAACAATATACTCGTTTTAATTCGTTTTTAACCCAAGATGCAGGGAATTCTACAGAAAAACAAACAAACAAAAAAGCAAAATGTTTTATATTCATTTTACCCACCCCCATTAAAGGCTTTTTTTTTCTTTCTTCAAAACCATAGAGTAACACACTGCTTTATTCATCAGTCAGTGATACTTAAAAATATGCAGAACTTATCTTCTCGACTGCTTCCTTTTTCCGAATCAACCCCGCCTCTCCAACTAAACCAGCATCTTCGGCTCCAAATTTCACTTATCGCAGTTACTTCTACACGTTTAATTGTATTAAGTACTTTCAGAACACCATATGTGTCACAAAATTCTTCTTACTGATAAAAGATATTTCAGAACCACACACAGCTAAGATGTCCACTCTCCCAGCTTGTCTTTTTTTTCGAACTAGGCAAACCTTTCTATATTCCTCCATCTAAGTCTATCAATACCCAACCAATTTGTAGTACACTTCACAGACGAAGCACTCAATATAAAAAGTGTAATGATATATTACAATAACAACAGTTCACAGCAAACACTAGTATTAACAAGTTTATAACTTTGAACGCATGTGTAATCGGATATTCGAAAAAGAAATGTTATTTATGTAATCTTCTTCAGGAAAACAACAAACATTTATTTTGAGGTCAATCAGCGGAAAAATGTTTAATAATTTCAAAATATTACGTAATATTGCACATATCCTGAGACTTCACAAATCGGTGCTTTTATGCAACCTTCCCCACTTCTGCATTCACGCGAATTCAATTGCAAATCCGTACGACCTGTCACCTCAACCTAGCGTTATAAACTTCACAATACGTGAAAACAAGTTTTTTGTCTTTATAAAATCAATCAATAAATGACTTCATTTCCGTTGAGTTTATTCTCCATTCTTTGCTCTCATGTTTTGATAACAACCATCGTAGGAATGTGAGGTCAAAACAGCAAAGATAGCGCGCGTATTAGTTACAGCACATGAAATACTTTAATGTATTTGCGAACTAGTCTGTGCTTATTTTGTAATTCTTTGAAGTGACAGTTTTGTACATTTATAAAATGTCATCACAAAAACCCCGCAAGTGTGCTATTGTGCAGGTGTTTATTTTATAAACTATGCATTTTGGGTATAAAAAACAGGTGTTTTTATTCCCGAAGGAACCAGAATTGCTTCTTATGGAGGAATCTACAAAACGAGACCTTTTCTTGTGTTATATTTTTGAAGGTTTTCCAACGCGCTATCAAAAGTTGTCAGAAATTCCCAAAGTACGATTCGAGTTTGAAGCTATTGCCAACAAAAAAAAAACAAACAGGTTTTCCAAGAGAAAGTGTTCGCGCTGAGCTTAACTAGTCTTAAATTTAAAGGACTAATTGAGGTTTCTGAAGAACAGTAATTTGCATTCGTTTTGCCGCCCTGTTAAAAGAATAAACCGTAGGGAGGAGGACATTCGTAGCAATACAGATGCAAACGTTCTTGCGCCATGATGTGGCGACCCATAAGCGAGTACTCTCCAGCTGTTTCTATTTTGTGCCATATCCACTGTGGGCCACGTATTCCAGAGGTCTTCTCATAACATGCCCAAACCATTGAAGTCTCCTTTCTTAATACTGATTATACCAATTATATTTTAATGTATTGTTATATAATTCAACACAACTCACTACCAATGTTTTTTAGCTGGTCCGGATGGCCGAGATCGTCAAGGCAGTGCTGTAGTGATCTTAGTCCGAAGGATCGCGGGTTTGAGCCCCGCCTCACAGGCATGATTGTATTTGTGTTACCATACCGTTAAATGGAATCGTGGTCGCTAATGACCTAGAGGTTGACGCGACGATAACAAAAAAAAGTTATGAATAAAATAAAGAAAGAAGAATAGTTTGAAGCTTTTTTACTTCTTGTAAAATTGTATTTCTAAGAAGATTGTAGATTTTTCTATGACAGCCCGACGTCTCTTCAGCTTCTAGCTTACATGCAGTGCATCCCCACACATGACTGGAGATAATTGATGATCTTAGACCTTGACTCTGGAGGGGAGGTTCTCCCCGGCGGGGAAATATCTGGAGGGGAAAAATTTCCACAAGCCGACGTGTAATTCAGTATTCGATCACACATTCCAACGGGCGGAACCACCGGCACCTCTCGGGATACAACTTGCCCTACACTTTTGGGAATAATGGCAAGGTAAAGTAGGTGAGAGCGTAGGCTTCCGCGGCCGGAGTCTGTATTTACTTGGCAGTCCGCGTCACGCCGCGTCCATGGCGAAGGTGCCGACGTTTTGGTAGTCATTCTGCGACCTTACGCCCCCGCCCCGACGCGGCGTCACCCGGACAGCCAAGTAAATAAGGTGAAGTAGGCCCAGTTAACGCTCCCGGAGTCAGTCCTGAACTCGCTCATTACTGTTTCTAGCCCGGATTACCCCCTGCCCTAGAACGCAGCCTCGTGCTCTGTATGGAGCTGGCGGTTGCGGGCGATGCGGAGGCCGCGTGGAAATCCGAATGGCGCTCTCTTTTGTTTGGCGGCTGCTGGCCGTCGCCTCATGCATAACCCATTGGACCTCGTCGCCGCCGCTGCCGCTGCCGCCCCGGTAGAGGCGCAACGTGCATGCCGATTCGCAAGTGTTTGTTCGTTAGTTCGGATCCCTCCACTGCCAACGCGCCTGACTCTTCCGGACGCCAGTGATATAATTTTTTCATTGCCATGTCACTACTAATAATGTATTGACATCAATTGAACGGATTTTATAATAATTAAAAATTATTAAAATAACTTTTATAAGTAATTTTTTGTTCCTTGTACATATTCAATCCTCAATTTAAATCATAACAAATCCAATTCTAAAAGTGACTCAAGAATTTAGTTCTACTTACAACACTCACGTATAAAAAACGTATACCCACACAACCCACATAAACATGCATCTATTACCTCCAATTCTTATGAGAATTAGCATGATTAAGTGGCGTAACTGCAACCATAATACTTTCCTTTCTCTGATACTACGTACTGATGCAGCAAAGAGAAAGTTTTGCAAAGTTGCAGCAGAAAGTAGCGATTTTTCTTCAGAAAAATTCATTTCGTGGTTCTCTAAAATGTGATAAATCTTGCATTTGTATGTAGTGAATTACTTGATGTTGTGAAGTCGGAATCCACGACTTATGGGTTCTCGATACTGGAAAATTGATTCATGACCGAACGTTTTTCACTGATGCACTTAATGATGCCTTAACAGTTCAGACGATTTTCTTACAAATTGACCTGGCCGAACTCGAGATCCTGGATACTTGACTTAAATTTTTTGAAATAATTTAAACAACCTATTTCAACTGCGCAAATTCTAGAAGAACTAAGTGAGAGTGTAGGCTTCCGCGGCCGGAGTCCGTATTTACTAGGCTGTCCGGGTGACGCCGCGTCCATGGCGAAGATGCCTTCGCCATGGACGGGGCGTCACCCGGACAACCTAGTAAATACATTCTAGAAGAACTATTTTGAGTGTGGACCCAAATAGAATTCACCAATGTTTACATTACTCCTTAAATTGACAACGGTGATGAAAGTGCAGGGGATTCCGTGATGAAAATGCTAATGATCCAGTTAGTTTTAGGCGCAGACAGTTACAAGCAAAGGCAAAATTTGATTTATCTGAAGGTCGTGATATTGCAATTTATACAAATGAACAGCAACTTGAAGAACAAAAAAACAGGAGGAGGAAACAGAAAAGCATTCAAGGAAAAAGAGATATTTTAAAAGGGGTATGGGAATGAGAAATAGTATTTTATCACCACCACTTCTCTTGTCTTCTAAATTGACTGCGGCCAGAGTTGTGTGGGTGATCTGGGCTGTCCGGGTGACGCCGCGTCGAAGGCTGAGTGGCCGACGTTTCGACCAAGCCCTGAGGAAGACCACGACAGGATGGTCGAAACGTCGGCAACTCAGCCTTCGACGCGGCGTCACCAGGACAGCCCAGATCACTGACATGGGAAACATTTGTTAATCTATCTAAGAACAGGTAATGGTGTTTTTCACACGAAATAACTTGCTCTGTATCTACACGAGCGCATATGCAAGCGTCAACTCTTTCTACATATAATACTAGAATTTTTGTTGCGAAAGAAGTAATAAAAAATCATGGAATTATGTTTTGCTCTGGAAAATCGAATTTAAATTAGGCTTGGTGCCGTTTCACTGAGAAGTGATACCACATTGAAAAGAAATATCGATATATTTTTATTGTTATTATTAAAATGTTTAAACCTGAATGATTACTGCACAGTGTTATTAAAGAAAATAATTTCAAAATTGAAACAGTCGTTTTCATCTATTGTCTATAGAGAAACTATATTTCAGAAAGTGTGACAAGCCAATTTGAAAGAATAGAGCCTGTAAATGAAAGTAACGAAACTATCTTTTTTTTTAAATTTATTTCTGCCTGCTCGGAATTTCTGCCATTCAGGGGTGATCATTATACAAAATTCTACACATTAACTTTTAGGGATGGACATCCGCATGCGTTACCTCCTCTCTCAGGAGTCTGATGATACATTGTACTTTGAGAAGAATCTGTGGGTGACAGTTTTTGGAGTCATATGTGATAATTTTGAGGAGAGGGTATCAGTGGGTGGGATTTTTGGAAAGTGGAAGATGGGTAAATGATTTAAGGTGGACGAAGGGAGTCTTTAGGGAATCGTGATCTTATTCTCTTTGATGAACTACACGTTTTACCTAGCTTGAATATTGTTGTACTGCGCGATTGGGGAAGGGATGAAAAGAATTTATGAGTCATAAGATTTATATATTCGTTAATGGATTATATATTTAGTTCATTTTGGATTTACATGTTGCTTATGAACCAAGGATCTTTAATGACCTTCCTGAGAAATTTATTTTGAATTATTTCTATTTTATTTAGGTTTGTTCTTGCGGCGTTATTCCAGATCGGGCAGGCATATGTGAGGGTTGGTCTTATTATTGTTTTATAGATGATTAAGCCGCAGTCAGTGCTAAGTCCGAAATTTCTATTTATTATTGGATATAGTTTAGATATTTTTGCATAAGCTTTATCTGCTGTAGATTTGATATGTTGTTTCCAGTTTAGTTTGGTGTCAAGTAGTACTCCTAAGTATTTTGCTGGTGTATTTCCACTCGTCCATTCTATATTTGTGTTTTGGAAGCTGAGGAGGGGTGGTTGAGGAGGTTTGCGGAGTGTGAATATTTTTGCTTGTGTTTTAGATGCGTTAATCTATATTTTCCAGTTTGAGGCCGATTTAATGAAATTATTTAGGTCAATCTGTATGTTGTCGTAGGCGCAGCTAATGTCTGAATCAGAGGTAAAAAGTGCTGTGTCATTTGCGTAAAGGGCAATTTCTGTATAGTTTGACTGTGGTAATTCCGACATATAAACGGTAAAGAGAAGTGGAGAAAGGCAAGAACCTTGAGGGACACCTGCATTAATTTCAAATCTGTTTGAGAGACTTGAGTTAATACGGACGGAAAAATATCTATCTTTTAGAAAACTTCTGAGTAGATGGAGTAGATACTTGGGAGTTCCTAGTTGGCGCAGTTTGTACAAAAGACCTTAATGCCAGAGTTTATCAAAGGCTTTCTCAATGTCTAGGAAAACTGCAATTGTGTATTTTTTTGCTGTGAAATGAATTTGGAATATATTCAGTTAAACGGAGCAATTGGTGGGTGGTGCTATGTTGAGATCTGAATCCGAACTGTCTGGGATAGCGCTAATTTTTGTTAGGTAAGTAGATAATCTGCTGTGAATTAATTTTTCAAATACCTTTGCGATTGAGGGTAGGAGGCTTATTGGTCTGTAGCTTGTAGGAAAGCGAGGATCTTTGCCTGGTTTACAGAAGGGTAAAATTATAGAGAATTTCCAATCTTTTGGAAAGTGGCCCAATCATAGACAGGAATTAAATAAGGCGGTTAAAATAGTTACAGCTCTTTTGGGTAATTCTTTAAGAGCTCTGTTGTTAATATGATCGTGACCTGCTATTTTCGGGTTTTCACTTGCTTAATAATTTTTCGGATGGGGATATAAATTTTATTTTATCTGGGACATTATAGTCTGATAACAGGACGTTTTTTGCAATATAATTAGTAAAGGAAGAATTGGTATTTGGGTTTGGAGTAAAACTGTTTTGCAGATATTTACCTAACATATTGGCTTTCATATGATCCGTATAAGCTACATTTGAGGTGTGTTTCAGGATAGGAATGTCAGTAGCTTCTTTACATAGTCTTTTTATGGTTGACCAGAGTGGTCTCCTATTAGGGTGAATTTGAGCTATGGATCTTTGAAAATTGCTTATTCGAATTTGATTTAATTTGTTTTTGATTGTTCTCCATAATTTGTTGATTTTTGCTTTAAGATCATGTCTGCGGTTGATTTGCCAGAGCCGTCGAAGGTTACGTTTACTTTTAATTAGATTTAGAATATTCCTTGGAATCGGATTTCTATTGTTAGTGAAAGGTCTTGCGAAAGGTGTTGTTGATTGTAGCAATGCAACGTAGATTTTCTGTGTGATATTAGTTACCTGGTTGTCTATTTCATTTGTTGTTTGTATCTGTTCCGGGTAGTGAAGGTTTACTTCTAATAGGTCTCTAAATTTATTCCAGTTGACGTGCCCTTTCGTGCCCAAACCGGTGAAGGGATTATTAGACTGCAAGAGGTTTGAAGATTTTAGTTCAATGATGACTGGGCAATGATCTGAATCTAATTCAGGAAGTAAGGTTTGAGATGTAGATAAGTGGAAGTTTTTAGACACAATTATGTTTAAAATATCTGGGATAATATTACTATTGTACGGGTAGTGTGTTGACTGCCATGGTGCTATTACATCTAAGTTATTGTGTACTGCAAGAGATTGCAATTTAGTGCCTTGCTTGGTTGTGCAATTGCATCCCCAGGCTTGGTTTTTACTGTTTAGGTCTCCTAGTAGAATAACGTTGGTGTTGTTATTAAATATTTTTTTGTATTCTTTTACTGGAAATTGTTTATTCGGAGGTTTATAAGCTGTTATTATTGCATAATCTTTATTATCTATGGTTACGGTGACTGACACAGTTTCCAGGTTATAAGTGTTGGGGCTAAGTGACAGTTGATGTTTGATTCGGGTTGAAAGAGCAATCAAAACACCCCCTGCTGCAACATTTGAAATTCTGTCACATCTATATATTTTATAACCCGAAATTTTGAATTTTTCATTTAGAACCAAGTGGGTTTCAGTTATGCATGCAATATCGATTTTGTGTTCGTGAAGAAACTATCTGGTGATATTGATTTAAATAAGATGATGTTAGGCATACAAATACAAAACATTCATGTTATAAAAATTGAGATTTTACGGTATTTGGTTTACCAGTACATCATTCAGCATAAAGCAGAAAGGTTGCAATATTTGTTTGACAACACATGCCAAATGTGATCTGAAGAAAAAAACAAAACATGACATTGCCTGTAGAGAAGAAACGCAAATGTATCGTTTTATCTGAAGATATTAAATACGAGGAGGTCTCTTGATGCATAACACCGACCAATTAGAAATAAACTGGGAGTCCCACCTACTATGGGCCACCCCGTAACTTCTAAACTGTTCCCGATATCGAAATGTATTTTTCGCTCAACACGGGACACAAAGTGACGTAGAGATATTGCGCGAAATATTTTGGGGTTCTGAGAAATTTAATCATCTTTAACTTTTTAAATGAAATCTTGTATTTGTCACTAGCAATAAACAGATCATAAATAGACAAATGCAATGATGTACCATACGTTAATGTTTTGATAGTATTTTGAGTATAAAATTATACTTTCTGTCATGTGATTTTAAATTAAATATACCAGATTTCCTGTAGCAACCCTTTCAACTGCCTCCTTTAGGGTAGGATTTGCCTTCCTGGCGCTTTTACGGGGAGAGGCAGCGAAGGTCACGTTCGCCAAAAGCGACAGTGGCGACGGCAGCTACAGGAATAATTGCACGTTTAATTTAAAATCTCAGGTCAAAACCTATAATTTTATGCCAAAACTAATTTCAAAATGTTAACATATGTTATGTCATTACATTCTTCTTTTTATGATCTATTGCTAGTAGAAAAATGTTGTTCCATTTAAAAAATCAAAGATGATTAAATTTTGTCGTAGACTAAAAATATCTCAAACAATATCTCTACGCCATATCACTTGCCGCATGATTCCGCATGGTTGAGCGAAAACTATATGTCGATATCGGGAACCGTTTTGAAGTTGTAGTGGTGGGACTCTCTGTATATCACATAGTCAATTGTAATTTGAAAGAACATCAGGGTGACTAGCGATCAGGCTTTTTGGAATTCAAGGCTTTTCCCAGATTTTCCAGGCCAGACTATAAATTTTCCAGGGTATGTTTCGCACATTTTTCTGTTTATTACTTAACCGTACTGTTACTCACTTTTATTACGCAACTGAGTACTAGAGTGTAGAATTTTGTACAAAAATGAGGTTTAAAGAAAACTCTGATTTTTTCTTGGAAGCATGTAGCTCACTAATATTCAGAGTCCTGATATGCGTAAGAAAGTATTTTTTTCGCCGGAAAGTTTATCTCGGAGCTGATGACTACGTAGGATTTGAAGTACAGCTTTCCTTGGATCGGTTTCGGAAAATATAGGTCGTACTGTCAATAAGTTTTCATCACTCTGTTCACGGATAATAAGTATCATTATTTTGAAAGATAAACGCGAAACATCTCAATCGAGGAGGACAGTGATAGCCACGAATTGGTTTAATTTCTTAAATAATTTGTACTGCTAAGTTTCAACTTCAGCAATTACACATTTTCTGCCAGTTGTAACATTAAATAAATCGAAGAACAATTTCAATATTTCTCTTAAATTCGTTTGCACTCGTGTGTCTACTCGTAAGACGACTCATTCTAAACGACAGTACCGCAAAGCATATAATGGAAATATAAATAACAAATTATTCGACACGAGGAAAAGTCTCTAAATATTTAAACACATTTGCAAAAGATTAGACAATCTTCCACAACTTTTGTTCAATGTAAAATACCCAAAATATTGGGTCGAAAAGTTGGCAGATTTCCAGTTTTCAGGAATTATACCAATATTGTAATTGTTGTATATTTTGACGTTCAACAATACTAGCACTGTGGATGATGGATGATCGTTCACTTCACAGTCGGATGTTTAGAATGCAGCGTATATCTGTGTATTTTTTCGTGTTTCATGGCGTAATAAAACACTAGACGAAAGCGATGCGATGTTGCATGTTCGAACTTAGTGTTGTAATACAGAGTTTAACTGTCACATTTGCTTACGCCCTCATTTCGGAGTGTCTTTCACGTTCATTACTGTACCTCTATGCACTAAACACACGCAATGTCGGTTGTAAATGCACCGCAAAAATTTCATATGGAATGTCAAGGAGCTTGTCGCTCCATCTGACCTCGCGGGGTGGGCGGTCGGCGGCAGCCCCTTCCAAAGGAGGGGGGGAGGGCGTCCGCCGACGGGGGCCCATGGAGGCAATCGCGGCCGCGACGGTGCCCTTGTCGCCACTTAAGAAATCTCCCTGAGCCCCTGGACCTCTGTGGATGCAGGGAGCGGCGCGGCCCTCGACAGCGCGGAGCGGGGCGAAGCGGGGCGGGGCGGGACGAAGCGGGGTGGGGCGGAGCAGGGCGGAACAGAACGGAGCGGGGCTGGGCGGGACGGAACGGGGCTGGGCGGGACGGAGCGGGGCTGGGCGGGACGGAGCGGGGCTGGGCGGGACGGAGCGGGGCTGGGCGGGACGGAGCGGGGCTGGGCGGGTCGGAGCGGGGCTGGGCGGGACGGAGCGGGGCTGGGCGGGACGGAGCGGGGCTGGGCTGGGCGGGACGGAGCGGAGCGGGGCGGGACGGAGCGGAGCGGGGCGAGGCGGAGCGGTGGAGAAGGGCAAGGCAGAACGGGGAGGGCGAGGTCGTGCAAGGCAGGGTCAGGAAGTGTTAGACGGGAAATAGGCAAAGCGGAGCGGGAAAGGGAGGGCGGAGCGGAGCTGTGAAAGGCAGCGCGGATTGGGGTGGGGCTGGCCTGGGCGGGGTGGAGCGGATCGGGAAAGGGCGGGAGGGGTAGGCCGCGCGGGGCGGGGAGAGAATGGGTTAGGCAGAAAAGGGGCCAAGCAAAGCGTGTATAGAAGAGTTGCTCTAAGAAGGGACCACAATGACACATCGGGAAACAAATGAATGTCATGCAGGGCGATGATTGTGCAAGTGATAAGAGGATAAAGCTGTTTACATAGAAGCTAATTATAAACGGACCCACTGACAAAATGAGTGCTTGGACATAACCTGCAGCAGCCAGCAGTTACTCATCAGCAACCGCCGAAGCGGTTCCTTATTCTATACGACGGCGCGAGCGCGAACGGACGAGCGCGAACGGGCAAGGCGGAGCGGTGAAGGGCGGACGAGGCATTGGAAGGGATAGGCGAGGGGGGGGGGGGGGGTGTTAATTCGATGAGGGGTGGGGGAGGCGGGGGCGGGGGCGGACGCGCGGGCGGCGCGGCGAGCCGCTTTTGTCGGCTACCGGGGTCCGCGGGTTCCCTCCGCTTTGCCATTGCCATGGCTCGCGAGCGGTGGGCTGGGGCTGGGCCGAGTGGCGGACTCCGCGCGAAAGAAAACTACGTCTCGCGCATTCCGAAGGGGAGTTTCTGTAGCTGCGCTCCGGAGCAAGGCGACGTTGCCACATTTGCCAGTATTAATGGAGACCAACTAGTGGATTTCGGAAATGATTATCAAAGAGGGAGGAAGAAAGAATATGAATTTCTTAGATGATTTTCAGTGTGAAAAAGTACACACATAAGGAAATTGTTATATTAATACAATAAAGAAATTGATTTTTTGAATTTCCTTGTAACTCAATAGCAAACAATACTTTCCTCTTTTTACTTTAGAATGCGAATGTACATCGAATCTTGTGCAAACTAGGATATTCCTTTGAGAGGAATTTTAAATAATGTGAGCGAAAAAGATATTGAAAAAACGCCCAAGATGCAGGACCAAAATTTTGTTTAAAAGCTCAAAAATGGAAATAAGTATAAGAAGAAATGAAACATTATAAGCCATCACGAAACGTAAAATTTGATGCGTATGATAAGCATTTCAAACAACATTTATGGATTAATGTACTAGGGAATTCAAGAACAAGGGACTTTCTATGTTTTAGATTAATATTACGTTTTTTCGTAAGATTTGACTGGGAAACCCTGTTCACAATCACATCACTAGATTTACCAGTAATAAGATGTGCAAGAGAGGTATTACTAATTTCACTCTACTTTTAATTTCGTAAACATATTCTATAATTAACATATCTTTTAAGTAATAAAAAAAATGATTAAATTTTGGGAGCTTTTATCCAGAGAGAATCGCAACCAGTCGGCTTATGCATGAATATATCCTTCTTTACAAAAACGTCCCCCCTGCTATGCTTTTGAATGTAAAATATCAAGGGAAGAAACGCTTTTGATTAAAGAAATCGGTCATATGCAAAGAGCTACCGAACATTATGTTGTTCGAAACTAACATTTTTTCGGCTGAACCCAAATTTCCACTCTGCTAGCCTAATATCCAGGAAAACAGAATATCTTTCTTTCTTTCTTTCTTTTTGTGCATGAAAAAAGTGGTAAGAACATTTTATTGGCGTGGTTACTACTGTGGCGTAGTAATAAGACTTTCGTAACTTTTTCCTTGGTAGTTGTAACTTGCAAAATAACCTAATTAAACTTTACAAAATGTTGAAAGGGGTTTCAAAATTCCGTGCTTAGCATGTTCATTTGTTTTATATTATTTTATTTATTTAACATCAAAAAAAATTTAAAACCGTGACGTATTATTGAGAAAAGTGCATTTTGCGTACATTTTCTTGAGCTCTGTGATTTCTACCCGAACTCCTTTACATGTGAAGTTGAATTACGAATACAGATAGTAACGAGCGTTTTCGAAATGATAAGAAAATATTTGCTTGCCGAGTAATTAAAATTATTTTCAAAGGCAAATTAGTAAGAAATTTGGCCGTTGTGCCTTATCGCGCCCTTCCTGAAGGAATAGTTTTACTGCTGCAAATACAAGAACGATTCTTTGAATGACTATATTGTCCTCTGGGCTGAAGAAAACTTGCAGTAATGCTATATTAACGTCCAAAAGCAAAAAAGGGAAAGTCATTGCCCTAGAAGGTGAGGTACAATACGTGTTTTAATCTTACAGGATTACAGTCTTTTAGAATTATACATTAAAAATTGTAAATAATACATTAAATATTGTTATCATTAATACTATCTTCCGGTTTGATTCTCCGTAAAGTCACTATTTGTATAGAAACAGTTCTACTTGTACTAGTCTGTACATTTACCTTTATTTTACCGGTAGTAAAATAATTTGAGATTTGTATTTAAATCTCATTTGTCATGAAATAATGCCGTTTATAACGTATCACATAGTAAATACTACCAGAGGTAAAAACTGGATTTAAAATATGAATTCTTACTATTTTATAAAGTATTGTCTTATTCCAGCTAACTTTGTAGGATATTCAAGCAGAGGAATGATCTATGATGGTCTGGTGGTTGAAGCAGCAAAGTCGACGAAGTTTTTTTTAAAGATATTTTCTTAATTTATTTTAGCTTGTTACAGCCCATTAAGGGCAAATGTCTCTTTGTTGCAGGGAATAAGATAAAAATGTATAATATTTACTTTCATACACATTAAGATGTTTTACTTTATAAATAAGAATTAAATTTTGTAATTTAATGATTTCAGAAATTTGTTATTCAGCAATCTAGAAATCGGTAATATTTTTTATTATTACTTTATATATTTTTGTTAATTATAATTTATGTAATTGTTTAGAAGTATGGAACAATATGTAACATTATTGCAACATAAACAAACAAAGCTGCATATCCCTGCAGCCCTTCCCAGAGAAGCCATGAGGCCCTTACCCTGAATTGGGATTGTAATAAGCTATTAATAATATTAATAATAATAATAATAATAATAATAATAATAATAATAATAATAATAATAATAAAAAAGAAACTTTTAATTCCACTTTATTTTGAATGGAAAAAATACTTTGCATCACAGTCTCAAAAATATACGTAATTCTTCCCGCTATCTTCGATAACATTATACATTTCTGTAATTCTCGAAAAAAGTTAGATATGCCGGATTATTTAATTCTGGTCATGAATGTCGCATAGTCAGTGTCAAGATAATTTCGTAAAATAAGAACAAGCACTTATAAATAATAAATAGTGGTCTTTGTACATTGAAAGTAATATTTTCATATAAACCCTGTTCGATAGACATGCTTTCTTAACTACCTGCTTGTGCTGTCGAGATGTGAAAGATGATATCGCTTGAAAAGTCTTGAATAATAGCCTCTAGAATTTGTATTCTAAGCTGCAAGGGAACATAAATAAACCAATCGGACACGTTTATTATTCGTGAGGATAACTATAGCCAAAAGCAACTCCCGCGCTCCACGACTCACTCAAACGTGAATATTTAATACGGCCGCTCTAGGGCCTGTTGACCTACAAGGTGCACTGCCGTCCAACCAACTGGAAGGCCGTCGAACACACAATGCCCGAAGAAGACGTGGGATCTGAGTTTGAAGACATCAAGACATTTATATTAGAATTTCACATGTCGCTGACCTATAATTTAAAATCTTCCAATTATTCTACCTAGGCAATCAATAAAAATTCAAATTACACAATGCGTGTTCGTCAAAATTATAATGTGAAATAAAAAATAGAGGACAATATTACGTTTTATGGGAATGTACTCCTATCAGTACATTTTTAGAATAAGAAATCTTGGCATTTGTAAGATATCCCGTAAAGGATGAACCTGAACTTGACCCATCAACTTCTTAGGATCCTGAGTGAAACAGGTCCATAAATATGTCCAAAAAAATGCACTTAGCGAATAAGATAACAATAAAATAATTATAGTTTAGGAACTTTATTCCCCCTTTTCTGGGCCATTGTGTCATATGAAGATCTGTTATCAATTAGAACTGACATTAAAAACACTATCTCCATACCACTGTCTGCTACTGCATATTAATATGCACGTTTTAATACACCTTGCTGAAAAATCATGTAATTTTGGGTATTTGCTTGTAGGACCGTTTTTTGCTTTTTCCAACATGTAGTTGGTTGGTGAGTTAAGATTGTCTAAGCAACGTAAGGTTATGCTAGTGTTCAATATCTATACTCATAGCCATTTATGGTTAACCGAAAATCAAAATAAAAAGATTAAAATGTTCTAACTTAAACGATATCGACAGGTTGTAAAGCCACGCCATTGCGCGCGATAACGGATTTTTACTTTTTAGACGCAACATCCGCGTGAATTCCAGTCTTCGTTAGATGACAAGTTTATGAAGGCGGTGCGTGAGTGATTGCGCAAGATGTTACATAGTTTCTTCCAAGAGGGAATGAGGATGCTTTAGAAATACACCAAGTGCATAAAAGTTGAGGGAGATCGTGTCGATAAATGAGTTAGTCTTTTTTGTCTCAATGAAAATGTCATAAAAAATAATTAAAAGAAACCTTCCCCACCTTTTTGGCTTACTTTCGCATTAATACCAAAACAACAATAACAACGACCGATTAAACTGGACGCTTTATGAACAAAAGCTTTTAAATTCAAATATACAATTATTATTCTGAACAAAATTCGTAAAAAAATATTTTAACGCTTCTGGTTGTTCTGTCTGATAACGCATCACTTCGTGACTAGATCATTTCACAGGTGTTTGCTGTCAAACCATTGAGGCCATACTCATCCTGAAGAAAAATCACCCATCAACATCACGAAATGCCACAACTATAGATTTCATAAAAAATCTAAATGTATGTGATGTGTAGAACGAAATTAAAGTTCGTAAAACTGAAGAAATTTGCGATCGTCGGAGGAATGCTTTAAATTTTTAAATTTTGCTCTCCTGTATTCGGACATTTATGCGAAGTAAAATACGTAGTATAGAGAAAGTTATGTAATGCTTCGAAAAATCGATTTGGACGGAAATACGTCTTGGTGCCCCCTGATACCGAAAAAGTGTGTTTTTTTAAACTTCCGTATGTCCGATTGTCAACAGTACTAGCGCCTTAAACATACGTAGGATTTTTGCCTAATTGAAGAAACCGTATCGATCTGTCTATAATCGAATATTCGAGCTTAAAAAAATCTTTAAAATTTGGAGGTACTTTACATGAAGCCCTCCGGAAATTTTCAAAATATTCTCAAAAACTGCTTCAAAATGTTTCTTTACATTTCTTGTAAGAATATAGTAATTTAGACTTATAAAGGTGGCATAGGTCCGATTTTCATGGTTTACTCTAAATTTTCGAATCTTTCAAAATTATGAATTTATATCGTGTCTTCCTACAACTACAAAATTGTAAATAGATTTTTCTTTGAAATAAAATTTGTTGTATTGTAAAAAAATTTGTAGTATTTGTAATTTAAAAAACAAACAAAAATATTTTCTTAAAAAAGCCTCCGAATTTTTTCTTTAAACCTTTGGTAGGGATAATACCAAATTCACTCTAAGATGACATAATTCCATATTGCTCTATACTTTTGTTTTTTCAAAAATTACAAAAATGTATTTTTCTTGCCTTTCACGTTGTTAATATTTATACTAGCGGCAATTTGTTCACATTATTGTATTTATGAGTACATGTGCTATAAACAAGCTCAAAACTCTGAATTTTCGGAAACACACGCCATTTTCTCAAAAACGGCTCAATTTTTTTTCTTCAAACATTTCGAACGGATACTGGTAATTGCACTCTTTAATGTGACGTAAAGTTAATTGCGGTGCCGTCAGCTATGTCGAATTCAGTCGCTGTCTGGAGAAGAATTCTAGCGGCCGGCTTCTCACATCGGAATTTTGTTTTCTCCGAACAGTACTAGGCGAATGCCGGAGCAGTATACTTACAAACGGGTCACGGACCGCGCGCGATCTTTCGTTCCTTTTCCTTGTCATATCCTCACCCCTTACTAACTCACACTAGCATGCTACTAGCACACTAGCTTAGAGTTTGCACCGGCGGGGGTGGTGACTCGCTGGTGGGAGATACTGGTGCGGGGAGTGGACAGTTCTAAGACTCAACTATTGGCTTGTGAAACGTCAAGCATCCTGCAATTTTTTAAAAAGATTAACGTAACTACTCAACCGAAACCATACATTGAAGGCCAAAGGATGATCAGTGAAATAGTTTTTATAAAAGTGAGCCCTGCAAATTAAAGTTGTGATACGTCGGAGCAGCGCTATAGTTCGAGAAGTAGTGGTGCTAAAACAGCACATACTTTCTCGCCCTTTGTAATGCTTAATACTATACTATTTATAACGCAATTTCTCTCCGAATTAACGTATTTCAGTCATCATTTTCTTTAAATCTCAAACTTTCAAACATTTGTACAAGATATTATTTTAAAATTTATCTTTAAGGAACAAAGTGCATTAAGAGAAAAAAGTCTCTATCTTCTATGTTAGTTGTAGGAAGACGCTGAAAAAATTTTGAACTTTTGCAATTTTTGAAAAATCAGGGTTTTCAACCAACATGAGATACACACGATTTTTTTAAACGTCCTTCACATTATACAACAACAATATTTAATAAAAATGGAGCAATTATTTGAAAATTTTGAAAATGCCCTAGGGTCTTCATGTAAAGTACCCTCCAAAAGTACAATATCGGTTTCAAATTCAAGAGTCCGCGACGTCAGACACATCTACTGGCGAATGTCAATTTTGGAGAAAATAGGCTGAACGGTTTAGCTGCTAGCGTTGTTCACAGACCGACGGATAGATGAACGGACGGACAGACGTTTTGCCGTCATTCGACTTTTTGGTATCAAATAGCCACAAAAATGGATTCTGGCTACACCACGTGTCAGATGATTTTTTTTTCCAAATTAGGAACTGGATTTATCAATATTTACTAGGCTGTCCGGGTGACGCCGCGTCCATGGGGAAGGTGCCGACGTTTCGATTGCCATTCTGCGGCCTTCCTCAGGGCGTAATGCCCTGGGAGGTCGCAGAATGGCGATCGAAACGTCGGCACCTTCGCCATGGACGCGGCGTCACCCGGACAGCCTAGTAAATACTGACTCCGGCCGCGGAAGCCTACGCTCTCTCTTGGTTTATCCACTTTTTCGTTACCAGAGCCTTGTAATAAGAGATTTTTTTGCCGAAAATTCTTAGTTTTTTTTCGCGCAGCATTACATAACTTCGTCTCTACTGCGTGAGCGGTAGCGAGAAAGTAAAAGTTGCGCGAACCGTAAGTGCGAGGCGCCGCGCCACGCCGCGCGCGGCACAGTGGCCGACTCAAATGAGAACGAAAGCGAAGCGGCGCTTCGTGGCGCGTCGCGTCGCGTGGCAATTATCGTCGTCCAAATGAAAACAAACACCGGCCCCAGGGGCGCGCGGAGGCCAACTGACGCGCGGAAAAACAAATGCCAGCCAGCGCCCGCAGGCGTCCGCTCGCTCGCCCACCAGCGCACCTCTCGCTCCCACGCGCCTGGCAGATGCAGCGGAACGTCGTGGCGGCCCGTGCAAATTGGAACGAAGGAGCCGAATAAAGGTAGGAGGCAAAGGGTTGCCCGTGCGGTGGCGAGGTGTGCTCAGCTTTTTTCCAAGCTCTGGACAACGCATCCGACTGTTGGTTAATATACTCGAAACGTTGATCAAACATCACAACTGTTTATTATAGATAAACTTATGATGAACGAAATCTTCATACGTGTGTATATTTCACGAAAAAAATATAGTTTACTTCCTCGTAAACTGCCACAGAGCTAAGCCAAACATGCTACATATAATATTGCAACGTATATGTAATGCTGGTGAGAGTGCCATTTCTGAATAGAAAATTAAATTTTGTGGGTTCCTGTCACCGAAAAAGTGGATTATTTTTGCCGATATTAAAAGAAAATTATTTCCTCTAATACGTAGTGTAGTCAGAAACCACGTTTGTGGGTCCCTGATACAGAAAAGGCGGTTTTCGCCTAAACGACTGTGTGAATAAGAGCGCGTATAGATAGGATTTTCTCCAAATGCCCCCCCCCCCCCCCCCTCGTCCTCCTCCCCGTTTCCGATTTGGACCGAGTGAAGGTCAAACGAATCGTGTACTTTTTGGGGGTTCTTCACATGAAACATTTGAAATATATTCAAAATTTTCTCAAAAATGGCTCCAAATTTCATTTCTTGCAAGGGTAGATTTTATACCCTAATAAACATTGCACAGATCCGATTTTCATTAAAACCTCAAATTTTTTGATAACCCAAAATATTATTTTTTACCTCCTACAATCATATTATTGAAGTTAATGATCCCTTTTCTGAATGAAATTTCTTCTTGAGAATTAAATTTCGAATTAATATCAGTAAATATTTTTTAGAAATAGTAATTTCTGCGTAAATTTGAGTGGAATTGACGCAATTAAAAATATGTAAACAAGTTCTTCTTTGAAACGGCTCCAAACGTTTTCAATAAACTTCAAGTTTTCATTTCAACTTAAGCATTTTATTTAAGTTCAGATGTTCAGATAAACTGCAAATATTTCGCTTCCGAAAATCCTCACAGACCTATGTTATTATGTTACATAATCGGAACACACATTAGTAGAAGTTTCCGGGCTGATAGACCGTGGTCCAATTGGCGTTGAAAGTCATTTCGTCCACAGCTGCGGTGGACATCTTCAGGGGCGGCGGGTTCTTGAGTGAAGGGTCCGGGTTGGCGGGTGGCTGACGACTCGGACATTTTGGTATTCCTAGTGTTTGGTTTGAACGAAGAGTTTATTCCAATGATTCTTAATGTTATCGAAGTACATTCGGCTTTAAAAAGGAAAGCAAGACTGCCATCGTGCTTTCAAATCTACCTTCAGCGCTGAAATCCGTGCCACATGGATCAGATCTGATTTTAGTACCAGCAACTATCGGACTACAACCACCTCTTTCTCGCTTTGCGAGCAGAAAATGCTCTAAAGATCTTGGAACAATAGGAAGGATTCACTACATGTTTTTTTTTGTTTCCAAGATCAATGGGACTTCAGAGCTAGAGGAAAAATTCTGAGACGTTTCAATTCGAGGGAATGAAATATACTTAGTAACATAAACAAAAAATACTCACCAATTATCTCGTAGACATTGTTTCTAGCCTCTTTGCATAGCAAATTGGGAATAAATCTTCAATATACTATTCAACATATTATTGTCAGAAACGAAAGTTAAAGATGGCATTTTAAACTAATTAATGATGTCGCCTTTATAAATAAAATGACTGGCGTTAACCTTGAGACTTTTCAGTGATTGCGAGATTTTGTCAATGGGTTGGTGCAGCGGCGGCGAGGGCGCCGGCGCCAGCGGCTCCCGAAGAGTGCGGGTCTGGGCGTGGATCTGCGGGCGAGTTGCGCTGTCCATGGAGCGTGGCTGCCGGGGGAAGGGGTGGCGACAGACGCAAAGGTGGCGCGCGAGGCGGCGAAAGCAGCCGGAAGGGCAGGTTTCTCGTCGACGCAAATAGAGACTCGTTTCCGCAGCAGAAATTGTTTCAGGAATGCTCAGGGGTGTCCATATTCTCCGTTCAAATTAATACCAGAGCACGAAGTCGAGAGTTTGACATGTACAAAAATCGGCGGTGATATTCCCCCAATGAATAGCAAGATCCGGCGCCGATCTGCATGTCGGTTCGCAAGCCTTTTCCCAACAACGTATCTCCCACCAGTGGGGCACCTCCCCAGCCGGGACGAGCTCTAAGGTCTCGTCTATTCACCTGACATGGGTGATGGAGTAGTGCATGTAAATGTATGAAAGAAAAGGGTGAAAATAGAACAAGGAAGAGGAAGGAAAAACCGCTCGCGGTCAGTGTCCTGTTGTTAGGATACTGCTCCGGCATTCACATGGTGTTGCTCAAAGAAAGCCCGGAAAACTACTAATTAGAGCAGTCCGACGCTTGAATTCACCTTCAGATGGCGACTGAATTCGAACTAGCTATCTCAGTTAGTGTCGATCATTCTGCTACCGTCCGGACTCGAACCCTAGGGCCTCCGTGTCACTGCAGTGACAATAATTGATGTCTTGAAAGACCTAAGCCGGGCCAATACTTTTTGTTCTTTCTATACTACAGTATAGGGAGTAAATCTAAAAACATAGCCTTTCGAGGTGTTCCTTTATCTCTCATCTCGACACGTACTTCAGGTTATTGGATTAACACAGTCATCGCACTATCTTGATCGCCCGACTTGACGATTCTGGACTCAGCAATGGAGCATCGCGGTTTGTGCTAGGTTGTAGCCATAAATGCGGGGAACATTTTCTTACGGCAGCAAATGTACTAGCGTCGGCAATAAGGGTGATTAATACTTCCTTGTTTTTTGATTTCACGGCCTTTTGGCTTCCGTCTCGGAACACACTTGTTCTCCGCTCTGATTCTTGGTTCATGTTTACCATTTAAGCCGCCACAGTAAAAAAACACTTAATTCTAAAGTGATTAGCACGCAACAAATTTAATTGCCAATGCTCACTGTGCATTTATTTTCGCTCGGCATACGTCATACACATTGTGTAATACTAGTTACCGTTAGTACAAATTTGCAATTCAAACAACATTTATACACGGATTTTGCGGCCAAAATTTGATATCTTATAACCGAGGGGATTCCAATAATTTTCCTCCCTATACGCTAATGCCAGCTGTTCTGGAGGGAATGGGGGACTTTCGAACATGTGTAGCATTAAGATTCGGTAACAGAACGGTAGTGTTGCGTGAGGCGTTCGGTCGTTTCCGAGGAAGACGATAGCAACGAATTTACGTATAGAGTACGTGCAGAATTGCTACAAGTGAACTGGTAAATTGGAAACAAATGAGGATTTGCTGCAGATCTTTTCTCCTGAAGCTCCCGTTTTTACCTTCAGCTTTAGTTTCTATATTTAAACAAACGCGCAGTTTTTTGCTGCACTATTGACTACTTTTTTCTATTATGTCTAAGTAGTAGAAGAGAAGGTAAAAATGGGATTGTAATATATACATCAATTCATTGTTTTTCCTATAACTACAAATATACGTAAATATGTCTAAGAGAAAACCAGAGTGATAAGATAAAATACTGTTGATAGATCAATGTTACTAGAGAAGTAATCATTCTGTCAAAAACTGCAATAGGTGCTGCATCAGTTCTGATTAATTCAAATTAAATTAATGGAATCTTCTAAAAGTGCTTAAATAATCATATAAGCACCCTGTATAAGGTTCCACCAAATTGTATAAGGTTTTAGATGCAACATTTGAGAACATACCGATATTTTTCAATTATATCAGTTCAGTTTAATTACTCGTATTAATGTTATCACATTTTGTAAGACTAATTGAAACTAGTATTGTGGATACGCCAACTAAACAGTTAATATAAAATATACTGCGTTTTATTTCGCTCTAGTAAGCGACACGCTGACTTCTGGTCTCACTTGCGTATATTGGAGATTTCCACGAGTTTGTAATGGAGATTTAATTTGTAATCTGCTTCTAAAGTCCATCTCAAATAATATGAAATATTTTTCGATAATGTGACATCGATGTCTCAGAGATGACATAAAGATAAAGTGATCAGACTTTGAAAAGGACTGAGCCCAATAACATCAGACAAAACGTAAAAACAACAACAACAACAACAACACAACAATTTAAGACAACTGTATTGCCACAAAATTAGAACCGAGACATACCACAAAACTGGCTACGTTAATCCAACAACCGCCAGCGACGTGGCCAAGCCCAACACTACTGCCACCGACAAACAGTATGCGCCAAATGCAGCTTAAATCATAAGAGAGCTGTCTGTAATAACCCTAAAGTAAAATGAGAGAACTGCGGACTACATCCTGCTTTCTGGTCGACCTCCCATACTAAAAGTAAGACAAGAACGACTAACTTCCGATATATTTAAGCCGTTTCTTTGCCTCCTTGGTTACGATGTTATGGTTGGTTAAGGAAGCATCATCTACAAATGGACAAGATTTTTAAGCACATCCCGAATAACAATATCATGTTTGTTTCCCGCTATCGTAAATTCGGTTTGGATATTTTGATAGTTTATTATTTTATACAGTGCGATATACATGATAGATTAGTGTGTTTGTAAATACAATTTTAGATAATGAATTCTTACTGTGAAAGGGGCTTGGTTTCCCCGTTCTCAACACTCCTTTTCATCGGTCTAGCCGTTTTATTCATAGTATAGTGGTCGACCGCGAAAAAAAACCGCAGCGAGACGGTGGCGCCCCCGGAAAATATGGGCACCGCTCACGAGGTTCCCTTACGGCCGGGCCAGTCGGCGAGCCTCTAACCCTGTGTATAAAACGGCTCCCAGCGGGCGGAGAGGGCAGTTTAAGTCATCCCGGCAGTAGTGCGAGCAACGGAGGAGTATTAGTGAATGTGATATGACGCTGCCTCCAAGTGTACGGACATCTCTTCTGGCATCTGGATTCTGACCACTGCAAAAGAAATCTCTTCGGTTTTGGTTGATCTGGCAAGACTTCAGCATATCTCCTGGCAATCTTTTGTGACTACGCTCGTTTATTCTCTGTATGTTGTGCAATCTGAATAAAAACTGGAATTATTTCCATAAATGTATATTGAGCAGGAATTGATTAACATAATAATAATAATAATAATAATAATAATAATAATAGATTTTGTCCATTTGTAATATTGTTATTCAAGATCAAAAGCATTGGCAAAAGTAATGAATTATAAAAAAATCTCATTAAAACAGAAAATGTACACAGACAGTACTGTACTGTTACGAAGGTTTGTGGTTAGCCATTCCAATGTGTAGTAGAGCTAAAGGTAAAAAAGTCAACCGTCAATTACACCTAAACGGTGCGCGTAACAAAAACGTTGTGAGGAACAATATAGGACATTTTTCTGTAAAATTTTTGGTAAGGAGTAATATTCACCTAAATTTGATGTTTTTTATATATGTAAAAAATTGTTAATAAAATATTCCAAGGGATGTTTTGACAAACTTGAAACTCGTGATCAACAGCAAAAAAACATAAAGAAACCAAAAATTAAAACCATACAATTTGCCTCCGCAAACCTCATTACTGTACCAAAAGAACCGCATGACTGTACTAAAAAAACGCTTAATTCTTTGGCGCGTGCTATGTGTTTTAAAAAATTCCTTACGACTATAACTGAAGTGATACCTTTTGCCTTCGTAGCTATTGCCTTTGTAAAATTGACAAATTGTATGTTCTTATTTACTAATTTGTCGACTGCACTTACACAATCATATTGTATTAACGATTTCGTTTTAATTACGAAAATAGTATTTTTCTGCCTTTGAGAAATAATTCAACATTTGTGGTAAGAATGTCCTACGTCTACACTGATCGAGGTTTCCTTTTTCACAGCTGTACCTGCCTACCGCGAACCCTTCGAAATAAAGTACAAAGGGTAACAAGCCAATTTTCACTACAGGGACAAAATGGCGGTCAAACGAAGATTTGTTGAAAACGTCTTTAACGTGACTAAAGAAGGGTTAATTATTCGAAAAGAGTGGGTAACGCTCGGTTTGAATTTGATAGCTTCGATCGGTTCCGTTCACTCCTGACGTTAGATTTCAAATGTCGCCTGCTACAACTTCTGCAGCACTCATGGCAATGAATGCTGGGATATAGGGACGTCAACAACGGACGACTAATAGTTTCCGACAAAGGCATCAGTATAGTTGTTTATCAACGCAGTTCACTATGTCGATATGGAAGATATTCGCGTTATCAACGTCCGTGACTGGCTGGGAGGCTGCTAAAGGAAAGAATTTCCGAAGGCTCCAATTAAGACTACAGAAGGAAATAAGCAAAAGTTCCATTTCTGCTTAACTCAAAACGGTACAATAAAAGTACTTTAAAATAGGAAAACAAGATCTTAATGTGCTATGGTGCTGCAGCACAGAAGAGCTCCTCTTCTACTCTGCTTACACTTTGTCATTTTTATGGCGACAAATTGCAGATAGTAGTCGATATAAATAAAATTCTTCGCCATACATTAAAACCAAATTGTGAACTATTTTGAACATGTATAATTAAAAGGAAAGAAACATTTAGTGCGAAGAATAAATAATTTTAATAAAAACGATGTAACTTACTTTTTAGGCATCTGTCCAATGCAAATGAAGCTTTAAAATAAATGTGACAATAGACGATATTACGTTGCAGTAGAGGCAAAAAGGCACTATTTTAGTATTTTAGAAAACATTTTGACATATGTTTAAGGACAGTCGAATGCGACAGGATGGAAATGCACCAATCGGGAAGCGAAAAAAAAGGAAAGAAAAAAGAAAGAAGAAGAAGAAAGAAACAATGAGGCATGTGCAGTGTTGCCAGCAAGGAAGTGAGTGAACAAGTGAGCTATCTGGAAGATCGGAAGAAAGAGCTAAGAATTTTTCGTTCATTTGAGAAAATTTTTGTGTAAGGTTATTGTTTTTTAGTATTTGCGACGTTTTTTAGTATATTGCGAAACAGTAACAACTGTTCCTAAAGGAATTTAAGTGTATAAGGATGAATGTAGTTAATATTAGTTATTAATAGTTAATATTAGTTATTAATAGTTAATAGTAATGTCATTAATAGTAATGTAGTTATTAATTTATTCGAAATTTAAGTTTGTGTAGTAAACTGATGGACGGTGTCTTGTCATCAAGATTCGAATGTTGACTTGCTAAAGAAAGAGAACTGATACATAATTTTTGTATCATGTGCTTAATTTTAAGTATAATAGCAACATATTTTAGTATTTAGTTAGAAGATGCTGAGTAAATGTTGAACAGGTCGTGCATGGTGAAGGTGGGCGTAACACTCATTTGTTTCGTTATAAATAATTTAAGAGAATTATTTATTGATAATTTTGTGTTTATTTTTCTAATTCGAGTGTTATGAATATAATTGATTTGTATACTACATTGATATATTTTATGACCAGATTCGAAGTAATCACTAAAGAAAATATTTCCAGTTAAAAGATTTACAAAATTCTTTTCGAAGTTTAAAAGGACGTCTTATTATACCTATGGTTGGTATTGCAAACAAAATTAAAGTCAATTTATGGATATTTACTATATTCGGTTTGGGAGATTGGGCTGTCCGGGTGACGCCGCGTCGAAGGCTGAGTTGCCGACGTTTCGACCATCCTGTCGTGGTCTTCCTCAGGGCTGGTATCATACCGGACAGCCCAGATCACCCACATGACTCTGGCCGCGGAAGCCTACGACTTCATATATTCGGTTTGGTAATGATTGCAAAGGCAGTTCCTTGCCTTCAAACCAAGCAATAACTAATTATACACCTCAGTAAATCTGTGTTACAACCAGATAAATTTCGTAGAGCGGCACCTTGTATTTGCTTGCCTTTAACCAGCAAACGACTTGGAGATAAGCAAACCCGCACTTTACATATGAGTAACTTTCAAGAACATTTTGCACCATTAGTTACTTATTCTGCGTACACATTCTTTAATCATCGGAACATTCACAGACTTCTGCGCTTGCTCAGTATGTCGATAAATGGTTGGTAGAGGATGCTTTATACAGACATGTAAACGTGAACCAGCCTTAATGTACCTAAGAAAAAGCGAACACGTTTTAATTTGACATTTTCCATCAGTACCGAATCATTGGTTTACTTCCGCATTACCAGTAAAACACAAATATGGGAACATAAAAACAGCACGTATCTTTATTGTCAAATTTCCATGTTTAGAAATGTAAGCTTATAAGTTAATATTTTCTTGACTTATTACACTTTCATTTCCTCCAACAGGGAAAACTCTAAGCTTGTAAGTGTAAGGGTGAAGGGAGAGATGATAGAGCAAGGAAAAAGAAATCGCGCTACCCATGGCTCGTTTGCTATGGTATTGCTCCGGTGTTGACCTGGTCTATATCGGAGAAACCACGGAAAACTGTCGATGAGAGAAGTCTGCCGATAGAATTCGCTTTCAGACAGTGACTGAATTGATCCTAGCTGACAAGCTTATGTCAAAATCTGCCACCGTCGGGTCTTTATAAGTGCATTTCCTTCTATTCTTACAAAAAAAAAATCAATTAAAAATATGTTGAAAGTATCCTCAAGATTTCATGAAGTCTTTTTCAAAATCGCCAGGTACCAAGTCGGGCCTGATCGATCGCGGAATATTAATTTTGGCAAAAAACCTACTAGTTAGGCGCTAGTGTTGTTCACGGACGGACGGATGGGACGAATGGGATGGGATGGGAGTTACGCTACACACAGAGTTTGAACGAAATGAAATGTCAACCTGGAAAGAAACTGGCCTAAAGGATAGGATTACAGATGAGGAATGAAAAAAATCAGTAGTAATAATCCTCTCCTATCAAGACGTAAAAGGGTGATCATGAATTAAGTTTGCACAGTCTTTCTACCTTCGTGAAAAATAATATCACACACACGCATTACAAAAGAAAGATTCACACCTTTTGGATCGTAATTAATGTAATGCTTCCATTGCCAATGCGCGGCTCGCCCAGCAAGAACTAACGCCATATACAATACATTTTGCTGGTGACAATGTTCAGTCCATTCCGTTCAGAAACTCTGACGAGACGGGCACGGGAAACCCAGCATGAAGGTACGCAGGCAGCGGTAAGCGGCGGCAAAGTCAGTGGGGGCGGATAGCGTCCGCTCGCAGTTAACCAAAGAATCGGCTCCGTTAGATGGTGGCGATTGGCCTCCAATGCAATCACCAGTCGCCATGCGACCCAAGCCGAGTTACAATGCGGGGTGCGCGGTAGCCTAAATGTTCACGCAGTACCTCTCCGTGTCATGACAATGTTCATTGGTAATAAGGTGCACTTCGCGGCTGAGGCAGGAGATACGCTCTCCCTCAACAGCCGAAGAGGCTGCTCGAAGCTCACCAGACGGAAATTCTGGTATGAATGAAGCTACATCTCTACTCATCTCATTGCGAAGCCTTTCTTTCACTCGCGAGGCAGACTTCTATTAGTTATATTTCAACGATTGGTGTCGAAATAGGGTCTAACTTTGCCCAATCAAATATCGACGCAAGCCCGCTAAAATAATTCGTGAAAGTTGCTATGATTCTGAAAGCGGTAATTAACATATAATACTTTGTCATTGTCTTTCTAGAATGACTCTAAGCCCCGGCATCCTGTAACGACTGGGCCGAGCAGTTTAAGCTGGTGAGAGACCGTCGGGCTCGTTTGCAAGTTTTCCTACCCAAAAAATCCAAGTACCATGAGCCTAAGACTGTGAGAGGCGTTCCCTTCTCAGAAGGCAATTAAGGAAGCTCGCGTGAAAGGGGGGTGGCGGGAGAGGCAGCTCTTCTAGCGCCCGCATAACATCGTGAATTCGCGACTACCGCGTGTTTCCGCGGTAGACATTTAATAGCCTGAACGATGTTCTGCTTAAAACTGTATGAAAGTCGCAACCAACCGATCTACCAAAGGACACCGCATTTGAAACGCCTTAGTGAAGAAGTGAAGAAACTGATCTACATCAACATCACTTCGTATGTAAAGCGAATTCTTGCTCTCTTCTCTAGAAACTCGCACATTACGAAGTGTGTATCCAATTACTCACCACTTTTCTCTCGCGCGAGGCATGGTGAATGGTGTTAACAATTATTTCTGTTTGATATTTACTTTTTTCTTATTTTTATAGACACTCAACATAAAACGTGTAGATCATTTCAAAACAACCATTGAACACATTTATTGACGTTAATGTCTTTCATTACACACATAAAAAACTCAAAACTTATTGAGATACAATCTATAATCTTTGAGAAACTTATCTTTGAGAATAAAAATAACATGCAACGTGTCTCTACGTAAAATTATTTTCCTTTTCTCCACGAAAGTCTTATTTGCTCACTGCCACATAACTTTTCAATTAAAGAGGGTTTAATATAATATAACAGTTTTCTTGCTATTTGTGTAGCGAAGGAATCAAATATTGATGCCCATGACGGCGAGAGACACTGTTGGATCATCGTGCGATCTAAAGACAATGCAAAGCCGACGAAGACGTCTACGAATATGAAACTTTTTTTTTGTTCTCTGCAAGCGAGAAATATCTGGAAACTATGAAATACAAAATTTGCACAGCCTCGCTCACCTCCAGTGGCGAACATGGTGGAACAAGGTATCGGGGAGATTTGTTGAATGGTCGCAACATGGGCGAGGTAAACATCTATTCGCTCGAAATAAATTGTTTTGACTTTCTGTTATGAACTCCAATAATTACCTCCATTTACATATTAGTGTCTTGGGGAAACAAAAAATCTGCTGTCGAGTATGTGGAAATTGAGGACTTGCAGTAGTGAGAATTTTGCATTGGAGTGTGTCAAATGTAGGGCACTACTGTATCAAAAGAGACATGTTTTAAAACGGCACATGACACTGAAAATCCGTCATTTATGAACGAAATTTGTGCTGATTTTTCCTTCCTCGAAGTTTGACATGAACTATGTTGTTCGTAGTGACGTACTGAGTAAGACAATGTTCTCGTAATATCAGGTGCGAGACATTACGGATTAGCTTAAAAAATACTTGTATTTTTCTGTAAGATTCTAAGGTGTTACTGTGTTATTGTAATTTTACAGTTTTCCTGGGAATCTAACAAAACCATAAATCCCGCTCCCATGGATAGAGGTTGTTTGCTACAATTTATGCCTTTATCGGAAATAATTGATTGATAAACTTATCTTTGAGAGTATCACGCAACGTGTCTCTATGTAAAATTATTTTCCTTCTTTCCACGAAAGACGTATTTGCTCTCTTCCACATAGCTCTTGAACTAAAGAGGGTGTAATGGAATATAATAAGTTTTCGTTTTCTGAACAGAAGTAAACGCATTCGGTTCCAGACACTAGCGCGGTCAACAAAAAGATGTGCCTGTCAGATCCACAAGAACCTGCGGTGGCAAACCCGGCATCTTGACGCGCACGTGAAGACATTTTTCTCGTTCTTTCGGCCCGAGAGATATTTGCGCAGTACGAAATATTTTTCCCCGCCCCGCCCCCTTTTTCTCTCGGTGCCTGGCGTGGGCGTAGGGTGGGGGGGCGGGGGCGAAGAATCAATGCAGCGTGGGGCGCAGCGCGCGGAGCCCCGGGCGCTCATTAGAAAGGCCTTTGTGCAGCCCGCGCTGCGCCGAAAGGCGGCGCGGGGTCGTTATTTTTATATCACCTGAGGCGCGCAGCGGGGCGGCTCTTTTCCCCGAAACCTGTGCGGTCCGCGCCCCGGTCCCCGCCTCGCGCGGCGTGATAGCGGGCAGATAGCACACACGTCTCGTGAAGTAAACTCTGCTATAGTTACCAAGATACAAATCAATAAACTTGTTTTTATACATTTTTTATTCCTGACCGCTTTATTTATTATTTATTTATTTGTTTTATTTATTTATTTCACGTCAGGGTCAGTTGTGCGTGACGTGCTATGGAGAGAAGTGTATTCTGTGCACGTTTTCTGAAATTCTGGGATCCCTACCCTAACCCATATACACATTGAAATCTGAATACAGATGAAATGAGCGTTTTTGGTAAGGAATGATTAGAAAAATTCGATGCAGTGCCTCTACGGGGTACCGCCCCAGCCGGGGCGGTGCTTCGCTGGTGGGAGATACCGGGTTGGAAGAAATCCGCGCAAGCCGAGGTGTAGGTCTGCGCCAGATCTCGCCAACCAGCGGGGAAAGATCACCGCCTCCTCCAGCGATAAAACGTGCACTGCACTTACGGGACTAATCAGTTGTTTACGCGCCTGGAAACACAAAATAATAAATAAATAAAAATAAATAAATTAATAATCTTAGCAAACAAGAGCAGAGGGAGGAAGAGAAATGAAAGCGATCTGTGTTCCCGTCGGGAGCAGCTTCCGCGAGAGCTGGTGGCGCGAAGGGCTTTCGCAACCGGAAGCAGCTCGCGGGCTTTCTCCGCCTCCTCCCTCGCGCCGTTTGCCTGGCAGCCTCCCCTGCTGCCAGCTGCCCGTCGACGCCGCGTTTAGCGTGCTAATCGGAGGCCCCGCTGCGCCAGCCGCGCGGCGCCTGCCAAAACCACGCTACAAATGCATAGGTGAAACAACCTCGGAGATGCGCCGAAAAGCATCCAATTCAGGCCGAGTGTGTTTCTACATACGTGCATTAGGTAACACTGATTGTTAGCAATCTCTAAACATAATTTAATGATGGATAACGATTTATTTCCTATGGGTTTACAACTTAATGCTAAAGCTTTGCTTGCGAAAGAGAAGAAGTGGAGAAGCCGGAACAGGCGCAAGCCTAATTCCTGAAGGAAGAAAAGAGAATTTAACGAATTATTTTGAAAAAAATTCGTATAACATTGAAATTAACGTGGTGTATCGTAATACATTGTAAAAGTTTGTAATCAAAAGAAATCTGATGGCCGCCTCCGGAAAATCTCGAATATATTAATAAAATTTGGGACATCATTTGCTCGGGTTTGCAGAATCAAAGTTTAGTTTCTCAGTCCACTTTAAAAAAAACAGAAGTAAAAAACTTTTCGAGCTAAAATCATACTTGGCCAAACAATCCAGGTATTTTGACGAAACTTGATAAATCATTTGTCAATCCTTCGCTCAGGTTTGCACAATCAAAATTTTTGTTTGCAGCCAGCAAAATTAAGATTTAAACTCCAAAAATCGTTGATATGGTCATACAATTCGCATTACTCCACAAAATATGAAACATAATTTCTCAAAGTATGGGAGAAAATATTTTTTAGATAATACAATGTGTAAAAAGTCGGGATTAATATGAGGACGTGCAGGAGAAGTGCAGTCATTTCTAAAAATTTTGATAATTCCCGTTTTTCATGTGTTTTGCTTATTTCACCAATGGGTTCGTAGGCTTCCGCGGCCGGAGTCAATGCATTCTTGGCTATTCGGGATGAGCCGCGTCTCGGTCAATTGTACTGACGTTTCGGACATCTCGCTGTGGCCTTCTTATAGCTCTGAAGAAGGCCACAGCAAGATGGCCGAAACGTCAGTACAATTGACCGAGACGCGGCTCATCCCGTATAGCCAAGAATGCATTATTTCACCAATGTTCACGCTGCGCTCAGTAGGAAATTTTCAGTAGGAAATTTATTTTCTTTCATTTAATACAGGACTATTATTTTTTAATGGATTAGTTTTGAAAAACAAACAAACAAACGCATTCCCAGGCAAACTATTTTGCCGGAAAACCTGATATTCGTGTTGAGCGACCCCCAAAACATAAAGAAACCAAATATCAATACTATATCGAACCTTTGCGCCAATTGGCCTTTCTGAGCAGCATTTGACAAGACTATTTCTTTTATGAAAGCGATGGTGAATTTGGTTTGATTCGAATTAAGTACAAGAAATATTTTATTTTGTAATGTTCTCTAATTTTATTCAATCCAAAATGTCCTGCTTGCTCCATTAGTACTATTCTCTCGGGTTCAATTACGTAATTTTACTTACCCCCTCCACTGCAACTGGTTGACGTGGCTTTCCTGCGAATAAGCACGTTTTGTGGGAATTCCCCTTTTTTATTCTACTAATTCAGATTGCTCGTAACAATTAAATTACCAGCATTTCAATAAATGCTTGGTATTTATTTATGAATTATTGTATTATAAATGAATTGAGCTCGTAAATTTTTTAGTCATCCTATTGATATTGTATAAAATTGAAAATAGTTTCGATTTAAGCCCTTAGTTTCTCTCGGGTGAAAGTCGCCGAAGACCTTCGTATTTTGTTCCGCTACAATGTATGGGTACTGGAGGTGTGATATGGAAGAAAGAGCATGATTTTTTACGTTGCTTGTGCTGAAGCTGCAGACACCTGTGAGTACATTTTGCGACAGCCAGACACAAGCAGAATCGATGTTTATCTTGTACGCGATGAAGTATGCCACAATCGAGTATCATCATTGCAACAACTAATAACATATTTCATTATGAATGATATTACTGTTATGTACACACTCAACGAGGAACTTTTCATTCTAAATATATGTATAATAGCTTTGTATTTAACAGGGCGGATTTGAGTATTGTGGGGCCCCCAATCAGAAAATCGTGTTGCGTCCCACCCCCTAAAATAGGTTCATCTTCAGTATTAAAAAACCTTACTTAATACAAAAATTTTCTGTACAAATCAAAACTAATACTTTTATATAAAATTTTACATATATTATGTAATTCAAGGAACATTTATATAAAACGGCTTAGGAGTATATGTATAGTTTGACCAAGCAAAGCCACAGGTAGACATCCATTAAAAATACAGATGGTGTTAGAACTCGCTGTCTTTTAAACATGTTAATTTATACATTTCATGTGATTGTACACTTTCGGCCACGAGTTGGGTGCATTTTACATTTCATGTACTATGTTCTATGCCTGTCCAAAATTGTTGGACATCACATCGCTCTCAGGCCAGAATGGTGGGAACCTCCCCTCCCCTCTTGACCAGGACCTGCCTACTGCCGGCTAAACTATTCCAACACAACGTTGATTCAACGTTGGCTAACTGCATCATACAATTTTAATTATAGTAGCTCTATAAAAGCCAATATAATTCATAACATTCAAATTCACATCCAATCACAATTACATTACAATTACGCACATCAACATGCAATTCCTTTGATTATATACTAATTATGACTCAAGATCTTATTAAACACATAGTAATAGATTCAATTTGATTGGCGTAACAGCAGTTGACGGGCGAAGTTCTTTACACTACTCGCCGCTGACCCTCTCTAAGTTAGTTGGGCTCCGACGCAGCCTCGAGCTACAAACATTTGTGCGTTGTTCCACGAAGTTGACTATAATCCAGCTAATATGTGATAATGGTGAACTTGTCACAATTATTGATACACATCACGCCAAGCTCATGCTAAACACGGACACTAAATGCATTCAACTCAGCATGAACTTTTCTTACAACAACGTGCTGTATTGGTTGCGTCATTTCACATAGTCACACAGCAAAACAGTCGCGGAGACGCTGCCAGACATGCATTTTTGCGTTGCTCCTCAAAGTTTTGTGTCGTGCACACAAATTTCAGCACTAACGTATTGTGTTGTGCCTTCGATTTCATTCTAAGTGTTAATTGCAACACCTTTAACTAGTTTAAACTAGATATACCTTCAGCTACTACATTCATTTTAACATTTTCAAGAGAAAATGAAATTGCATATTTACAACCAGCTGTATTATTTGATCAATGTTAATTATGTTTTTCATTGCATTTAATCTGTGTTAACCGAATTCTCTCAGTAATAGTGACATCTTCTGTAGATATTATTTACTGGCGATACGTCTGCGTCGCTTTATATTCACGCAGTGGTTCTCCGAGATTACAAACCGAAGTTACCAAGGTAAAGGGAAGGGGCTGGCTAGTAGTTCACTCAAGCCATTTTAACAGTTCACGGCCTCCCACGTTAGCACCCAAGAGGCAGCATATATAGACAGCAAGAAACCAAACAATTAGAAACAATGAAATAGTGAAAGCTCCGGTGGATAGACAACAAGAGAGTTCTCTCTCGAATTTTAGATGTCGAATAAGCAACATCGTTGTTTTAAATATAGAAGCCGTCCAAATAGTATTAAACTTTGTTATTGTTACCCGACGGTGGTAACAGAAAACTAGACACGTTCGGTGTTACGTATAGGGATTAGTTGTATAAATTGGAATTATAAAATAACATGAGTAATTAACAGGGAAGTATTTGAGATTAGGCATCCATCACCGGTGAAATGTACGGAAGTACGGAATTGTGTACCTCTGAGCAGTGTCAGTAAATGTAGTACAAAACATAATAAGACGACGGGAAGAAAGAAGAATCATCGCGCCGCGGGAGCACCCGAGAATATCAGGAGCGCGCGAAGAAACTACACGAAACTACTTTGTATCAATATCCTGTTACAGATCAGAAACTAGTGGTGCTACAGAATGGTACAGACTTTCTCGTACTAGATGTCTACTTTCTATGTTCTGGGCTTGCTATTCGGACTTGTCACATACTCTTGCAGGCTGCCATTCCTCTGCCAGACTGTCAGTCCGTCGCTCAAAGTAATTTTTATTAAATTTTCTCAGTATTTCAGCTTCCTAATAATATAACCGAAAATTTACTTTGAGAATATTAAACAACGAGTTAGAGATACATAGAGGCAAACAGCCTTATTTCAGCGCTCCTAGCGTGATATTCGTGAAATACGGCCGCCATGTTTTAAGGTGTCAGAGTGTTTTGAACTGTATTTATCTACTTGCTACTGGATTACCTTTCTTCGGTGAGTTTAGTTGCTTAATTGTTCTCGAGTACGAAACCACAGGTCCTTTTTTAACTTAATTTTGATCTGTGGCGTCTGTTTGCTTACTCAGGAGGATCAGACTTCTGAAAATGTAAGCTCTTGCATACAAGTAGATGACCACGACTATTGCAATCCAGGGTATCAGACACTCAGTCTTTATGTTGAAAATGTTGTCGAATATATTGCAGGGAGTATAGTGCATGGCATTTCAAAAAAAATTAAATGCGCTGAATGTTTGGATGCTCTGTTTCAAAACAAAAGGGAGAGCAAATCAGAGTTAATTGCATTGAAAGATGACAATAATTCCCTTGTGAATCCTTCACAGGGAGTGGTAAAAATCTGTAAGATTGCTGAACAAGTTTTCAGAAGAAATGAAGTAATCTTAGAAAGAAATAAGAAGAACAGAGTACTAAAATTTCAGACTGAAGTGATGTCAATGTTATCGGATTGCTCATTATGATTGTGATCATATGTTTATAGCTACAGGGGCAGATGAAATCTCTCATTTTGCATCTCTTGTAAAATTAATTTTGAAGGATTATTTTACATGCAGAATTCATTATGTTTGTAGAAAAAGATCTGCAGAGATAAAAGGAAAGAATGTGAGACAGATGTTTACAAAATTAATTTTATTTAAAGGTCAATAAAAGTACCCTAATGTAGACCAATGGAAAACTTGTGTATTTTCATTCTGAACATACTTTACCTTACTTACTATAATGGTTATCTTTTATTATACCATTTTTTTAATAATATCCTGAAATTTTTTTGTGAAACCTTTCCATGTAAATAATTCCCCAATTACAATTTTTATTTCAGTGAGAAGAGTAGTTTCCAGTGTGTTAATTGCTACAGCACAAATTCCTCCAATCAAATAGGAACCTGAAATTATTCATTAAAAATGTAGAGAAATTAAATTCATGAGTGTTCACTTTTTTTTTCACTTGTGCATGACCATTGAGTTTTGAAGTCCTTAGTTTATGATATAATTATATTTTATTCTAATCGATTTATAAATTCAATTTTGTTTACGTTTAATTTTAAAAATAAAATAATTTAATTAACAATTTAAATTATATTCAATTTTAATGAACGCACGGTGCAAGATTGTACTCGTCAGTACTTTGCATGCGAAGAAATTTTGAAATCCCGCGCAAAGGTTGACACCTTGAAACATGGCGGACAGTGAGACTACTGTTTCAAAGATGGCGGTGCTATTGCCACTCTATGATCTCTAACTCGTTGATATTAAAGAAGAAAAAAATCTTCTTTAAAAATATAAGAGTATAAGATTTTTTTTTGAAAACGTTTTAGTTTTCGAGAAACGTTATATATCATTTAAACCACATATACTCGTAAATGCAATATTGTGAACAAATGGTCGCTAATGTAAACATTAACGACGTGAGAAGTTGAAAAAAAATACATTTGAGTTGTTTCAAAACAATGTTTATGTCATCATCATGTAACTTTAGCACTATCCCTAGCAAAAGTTTAAAGAAAAAAAATGGTTTTCGAGAAACTGTTTTTATTAATTTTTAGTATTTCACGCAATATTTCGCAAAAAACTATTAGAATTTCCAAAACAAATGTATTGATAGAACTACTTATGACAAATAAATTTCATTTAAAAAATCACTATCTTCAATTTTGTAATTGCTGCGTCGCCGGAAACTTAAACTTTTGCAACTATTGAAAATTTGGAGTGAAAATCGGACCTATGACACCTACATAAGTGTATCTCAATTCCTACAAGAAATTTAAAGAAAAATTTGGACAAAACATTTTGAAAATGTCCGGGGAGCATCATGTTATGTACCCCCCAAAACTACTGTTTTTCAAAATTTCAGAGCTTTTACTCAGGCCAGATCGACAGGGGTTTATTCACTATGGAAAAAATACTGCGCAGAATTTAGGCGCCAGTGTTGTTCACATACACCTGACGGATAGACAGAGGGAAATTTCGAGAACAAATAAAAAAAAAAAAACACTCACTTTCAGTATCAGGGGACCCCAAAACGTGTATTTCTGTTGAAATATCGAACTATTCTTTTTCGGCCATGTACAGAAATGGATTTCCAAATTGATGCGATTATTCATTAGAGGAAACACGCTGGGCAGACGTAGGAATCTTTGCTGAAGCTATCATATTCGCTTCATGAAAATTATATTGTGAATAATAATCAAGAAATGTGCGCTCTCGATGGCCCCAACACACTTTTGGTCAGATAGATACCGGTGAATTTTGTGGAAATAGGGGGAACATCGAAGTTAATATTGATCTTCGACACTGGAAATGGATCTGGACACTTATACGAGAACACGAAATATGCGGTACTAATATTTGCTTTGCATTCCTCCTAAAACTACATTTGATATACTCGCACATGCCATTACAGCGTGGAATATTTCCATGTCTTTCTCTCTCTACTTTAATGCCTCATCCAGAGTACTTTCATTTTTCCAAGTTTCTATCGGCACGCAGACGTCGCTGTTGCAGTATTGTACTTACCTTATTCTGTCATGTCTAGAAAACTTAGAATGTTTTCTAGCTCGTATGCCATACACATGACATTAAATGATCTGAATTGTTTTCTACTGACGATGTTCAATGAACGTGAATGTAATAGTAGAAACGTGAAAAAATTAATGTACGTTTCTTTCAAATGAGTGCAAAACACAAGTTTTAAAAGATATTATTTCGGATAATATCATAACGTATATTTTAAAACAAATTACAGGTGTAGCATTAAAATGACACAAAGACGAAACCTTAGCTTATTTGCACTGGCAAACGACTACCACTTTCTAAATCATTCTACACTTTAAAAAAAATCATACTCTTTGAAGGCACTTAAGAAAAAAGTATTATTTGAGGAGGAAGGAAAGAAAAAAAAAAAAAAAAAAAAAAATCCGATATGTCGATACAAGAAAGGGAAAATCTCATTTTAAAAAGTCTGATTGATTATTGCTTGTTGAAACTCAAATACACACACTGAGCTCGTGCATATGACGCATTTTCAGGATCATGTTGTCCAGACCTCTGTGAAATTATTTAAGTAATTAGTTGGGGTTCCAATGAACTACATTTCTAACGCTTCTCGTTATCTGAAGAAAAAACGATTTGTCTAAATATTATATTTATTTTCAGCGAAAAACTAATTTCCTAAGTTGTTTTTATTCCAAAGATTCTGGTGCGTGTGTAACTCCCAAAAATAATATTTTGGCGTATTTATGGTAAATTACAATATTCTTCGTAGAATTATTTTGAAAAAGAGATCGCTTAATACATGTTGAAACAAAATTTTATGCTTTATGACTGACAGAATCTTAAACCAACAGTAAGGAACTGTTCAATTGAGAATGGGTGCCAATAGCATCTTACGTAGAAGTGGCTATATTTCTTGGATTTAAGCGACAATCGTAGAATCTGATGGAGTGTTCGCTTTGGCTCAGGAGGGTTGCGTTTTGGTGGCTACGCTCAAGCAGTTTCGAAGCGTTTGCTCGCATTTAGTTTTTTTTCCTCTTCATTGAAGTTTGCTGTATTTGGGGAAAAGTAATTGATCTCAGGCGCAAGTCCTTTGAAATGTACACTTTTAGCTCTAACTTGTACCAAAGGAAGGTTACAATTGTTTGTATTTAAGATCACGTGGCAAATTTAAACTATTTTTGGCGTCTCTGGGTAAGCAATGATATACTTTCTCACATTGTTTCAAACTTTTGCAATTAAAAAGAAAATTAGACCGTCAACGAAAATAAAATTTTCACCATTTTAAGTGATCCTTGTTCTATTCGTGGAAAAAATTTAAAGAAAAATTTGTAGCTGTGTTTCAGATATTTTTTTATAAATTCCATTTCCTTTTAACAGATATTAACGAAAAACAGTATGTACATGAGTAGAATGTATAATGTACCTGAGCATTTTTTAAAGATCTAATTTATTAGAGCAAATTTCATCGAAGACTTCTATCTTCAACGTGGTACTTTTCCTATGTTAATTTTTTGTAAAATTCGAAAGTACAATTCCAGAATGAGACCTTTACACCTTTGATACATACGAGATGAAAACGTAAAGAAAAAACTTGGAGCAATGTTTGAGAAAATAATTGTGTAAAATGTTATGTATATTCTCCCTTATACTTATATAAAGACGAGACAAGACATTCATTTATGCATTTCCGTTTATAGTCTCCTTCCAAATTATCTGTGCATCGATACATATTTTTTGTACATAGAAACGCTGTTTCCCCAACGTTTCTATGTACAAAAGCTTCAACCTCTCAAATAATTCGAAGGCTTGTTTGCAGCTGCCTCTGAAGCATCCTAATGTCAACAACGACAAAAATAAATGACATATAAATGCAGTATAATAATATAAAAAATGTCTCTTTCACGCAGAAATACGAGAAAACTATTAATACATTCGTACTTCATATTATTTCATACTCACAAGGTCTGGAGTTCCTTCAAATCGGTTGAGGAATATCAGTTTTGGAGAAAATTCCTTTGAAGAGTTTAGATTCCAGAGAATTGACTACAGGCAGACATACGTTTTGCTGTCAATCGAATTTTGGTACTATCAAGAACCCTCGAAACCTGGATTCGGACTACACAAGAAAAAGGAGAATGAAACAAGATTTATTACCTACTTAAGGCGTTTGTATCGAAAAATCTCAATATTCCCGCAGCATTACAAAATTTGCTCTTTACTGTGAAAGCAGAATGTGAAAAAGTAAAAGTGAAGTATATTAAATTAAGATTCTCAAAGTTCCCAGGACGTAATAAATACACAATTGCTTAACTCTTAGAAAACGCTAAAATCCAATACTCTATTTCAAAATACCCCACGCTGGCACTTCTTTCTTTTTCAAAGAAATACTCTACATGAAGTTTGGATTTAATTTGTGACCTAAAACGAATGCTCTATTCATTAATCATGTTTAATAACACGCTTATCAAAACAACATAATAAATACACGTTTTCCAAAACTATGTAGAGGATTATTCAATATCGGTTTTGCCCGAGGTCTAAAATCAGGTTTTGGTACAGAGTTTTTTATTATTTTGGCATAATTCTGCTTGTATTATCTTTAAAATATTCATAGTATGTCCGACTCAGAATTTTCCGTAAGAAATAAAATGGGCATTTCTTTCATTCGTTTGGAGAGTGCAACTTCCTGGAGCTTTTATCTTCCTGAATCTTTATCACAGTGCAGTGCAGCTTCCTGAATCTTTATCACAGTGGTATATATACTTTGCGCGTTTTCTAGAGCTCCGGGTTCTCTTTCAAAATAAATAGATGAAATATGAATCAAAAGTAGCCTCAAACGTTGTTGGCTCTAATTGATATCAAGAAATGTTGCCCCCCCCCCGCCAATATAAATTATTTGTATTGGTAAAACAGCAACAAATTTCACTTCATTGAACTGACGAATATAAAATTAAACACTCACATCTCTTGCATCTAATCAGGTCAAGAAAACTCAGCGTTAGACTTCAAAAATATAGGCTCAGTAGCTTTGGAGTAACATGGACATCTTACACATGGCGTCTACATTTCCGAGCCCCACGGCGATGTATACTTTCCTGAAACCTAAAAATCCATTATTTTACCTCCGAACAACCAAAGCATAGGCTACCTTCTTTTCCCAACGTTTAGTTTATTTTCGCTCACGCCCGTTGGCAACCCTGGCGATGATCTTCTTCCGGGAGTACGTCAGCGCCGCCTCGGACTTTGATGTGATTCGGCGGAAGGGGGGGGGGGGGGGGCGAGCGGTCGGAACCCCGCGGGAGATGACGCGCCTGCGCTAACTAAACTGGCGCGTGGCTCAAATATTTAGCCGCGCAGCACAGACGCAGTCGTGCACAGGTGTCTAGAACCCGCGAGAAGAAAGGGAAGGCGGGAAGGAGATCCCAGTGCAAAGGTGTGACGTTAGTTATCAGGATATACTATACCCACGGACAACATGCTGCGGAAAGCAGATAAGGAATTAGCTCAATACAATATTCATTTAGACACTCCAATGGGCAGCGTGCTAGATTTCAGAGACGCAGTCCAGGGTTCGATTCTGAGCCGGAATAAAAATTAAGCTGTAGTTTTCCTACATAAATCGCGTAACGTTCTACAGTGATAAAAGTAAAAGCTGAGGCCGTCCAAGCAACTCCGATATAACTTCAGGTATAAATGTAAGTCCTAACACTAACTATAAGTCCATCATCATCTTCATCAAGGACTAGGCCGATCGGCCTCATCCGTCGCCAAGAAGATCGTCTCTCAATCTTCTTCTACCTGGATCTCGAGTTCCGGGAGAGGTGGCTCAGGGTATCAACCGATGTCATTGCAGTGCCTCTGGCCGGGAGGTCCTACGTTCGATTTCCAGCAAGAGCAAGATTAAAAATAAACAAACAAATAAATTAATTAAAGAAACAAAGAAGGCATTTCTGAGAAAATAGTTGTTTAAAATTTAAAAATTGCATGTTTCACGCAAAATTAGGTAAAAAATACTCATGTTTTTGAAAAATTGACGACCTTAATTGAAAATATATTTTTGATGATAACATTTCATTAAGGAAAATAATATCTTCATGATTATAGTTGTAGGAAAATGCCTAAAAAAATTTTGAATTTTCCGAACTTTCAAAAATAACCATATTTAATGAACATGAGACCTACACAACTGTCTTACGCGTTCTATACGCCATCGGAAGTCAACATTTCATCAAAATTGGTGGTTTTTGAAAAATTGTTTAAACAAAATTGAAAATTACCTTTATTTCACACAAAAAATTATACGAAAAGTACTCCAATTTTCGCGAACTTGTTTAGCAAACCTATTTCAAAATATATCTTTAAGGAACGTATTTCATTAAGGTAAAAATCTCCATCTTTAATATTTTCGTTGTAGGAAGACGCCGAAAAAATTTTGAACTAAAGCAATTTTCGAAAAATCGGCTTATTTAACGAACATGAGACCTGCACTATTCTCTTAAACGTACTTCACACTATCCAGTAACAATGTTTAATCAAAAACATTGGAGCCATTGTAAGTTTTGAAAACGTTCCAGGGCCTTAATGTAAACCCTTCAAAATTAAAATATGGGTTTCAAATTCAAGGACCGTGACCATCCAGAAAGATAGTGGAATAACAATTATGGAGAAAAGCGGATGAACAGTTTAGCTGCTAGCGCTGTGGACGGAGAGACAGTTTTGCCGCCAATCAATTTTTCGATATCAATATACACATTACTTTACATTATTTTCTATACAATGCGTACAAGATGTCTCCACTCTTTCGTTTCCAGTTCCGACAAAAAGGATTTTTGAGTCGAAAATTCGCGCAACATTTCAATGATTTCTCTATACTGCTTAAGCAGTAGCGAGAAAGTAAAAATGAAAGAATTTATTCTCAGAGTACCTCCAAAAGGAAAAGATATCCTCAAAATGTAGAGATGAACAACTATCATTATAATGACATACTATGGTAAGTTTCATTGGTGTAAGGAATATTTGGAGTAGATAAGAACAACTGCTTACTCGTGTGTCACTTCCTCTAAACCGGGCTATTGCAGGCTATTGCTAACATGTCACGAAAGTTTCAAGCAAAAATAATTTCGGATAATCGTTAAAACGAAAAATATCTTATCAGCATGAGCTGAGTGCACCCTGCAACATTTTTCAAAACCTGTAATATAAATATACCACCAAAACAAAATGAATTTCCATTTCCAAAATTCGTCTCTGGATTCGCTCTTGGGTTATTGTTTACCGTTTAACAATAGCTCGGACTCATAGTTCCAGTAGCTTTCAATAGTATACTTAAAACGAAAGTCTCTGTGAGAAGTTTCGAAGTGTTGTTCACGAGTTTGGTGAAAGCATATTCAGCACCGATCTAGTGATGTGTAATTGTGTGTGATAAAAGTTACTACCGAAAAATGTTTCACTGTGCTTGGACATTTTAATACTGAGAACATAATTGCGAAAGTAGGCATACTGCATTCAAAAATTGCCAACGAAAATTGCTATTCGAAAGCCCAACATCAACAACACAAATTTCGAAAGATCTGGATACGATAACGGTTTCCTCGAATATTTCTTTCAAGAAAAGTAACGTCCGAAATTTCAGTGTCTTGAAAAATATAAACGACAACCTGTCATCAATAAATGTACTCTCAGGAAGAGCTATCAGACCCTTTGTTATCAAGAGATGCGGAATACAATAAGGCGTAGGGTGGGGGACAGTAAGATTTGGGTTTCTTCAGACGAGGCTACAGATGTGGATGGACGGTATGTAGTAAATGTGATTATTTGCTGAAAGAAGCTGAAAGAAGACCGAGCTGGAAATACGTTCACCCTGATAGTGGTAGAGAATACAATTCATTCCACCACCGCAGTTCTCATAAATGGGGAAGGCAGCCATGGGACTTATAATGGTACACCCAAAATGATACATGTGACGCCTTGCATGTGCCTTGAAGAGGATAGCTGAAGTTAGAACTGGCGACTTGAAGGTAGATAAATTAACATTCAACTGTAAGAAAGTGTATGTCAAAGCTCCACTTGACATTCAGAAATTTCAAGACGCAACTTCCTTGCCTCTACCTCCCCAGCTAGTTCTAAAGAGTTGGTTTCGCTGGGTACTATTGCAACATATTAGATGACTTTGAGAAGATCATTGGTCCTGCTGAATCGTCCTCCATAACAATAACAAAAAAATAAAAATAAAACATTCATGTGCTACATTATAAAAGTGGACATGTCTTACTTAAAGCACCATTTTAATTATTTATCTGGAGCTATCACGTAACTGAATGTTTCAGGTGCACAGCCTCGCAATGCATTGAATGCGGTAAAGTACATTATAAAGGAATCAAATCATACGAAAAGAACAGAAGCATCTATGGCGTCTCCGATCTCTTATGACGACAATAATAACAAACGTGGTGCTTTTCTGCAGTACTGTATGAAACGAAAGTTACGCGCTCGATAACTACGAACACCGCAATGGAGTGGAGCGCTAGTAGCCCTACAGTAGTTTATCGCGAACCTTTCCAATTTAATGAAAACATTTCTTTCCTTCGCTCAAATCTAAAACTATTCCTATGAGATTCCAATACACAGGAAACGTTTCTGTTAAGTTTGGCACGTCTTTTATGCTTCGACATGTCTTAAGAAATCAGGAATAAAAACTAAATTTAAAGTGCACCAATATTTCAATACAATATCAAAAATTCAAAACAACTACATGCAGTTGCAAGAAGACCAAGTTTCTTGTTCCCTTTTCAACAGGAGAGAAATAGTCTGTTTTGGTTTCGGAACAAAATATTTAAAATTCCTTTGACGACCGAAGCCGGGCCCGTAGGAACAAACCGATTTGATTCATATGCAGAATTCCAAGAATTTTCACCAAATAATTTAACTTTTTTTTTAAATTTATTTTTCTGCCTGTTCGGCATACTATGCCTTTAAGGGGTTTTAATTTACAATTTATTATACATAATTTTTGGCCTTTCGGCTAACAGTATTTGAGGAGGACCACACGGCTACCTCGTAAACAAAGTCTGCAGAGCAGTAATTCAAAAGAAATTTATTTATTTATTTATTTATTTTTAATTAATGTATTTTTTATTCAGCAGCGGAATTGATTAATGGGAGGGGATGGAAATTATTCTAATTTAAGGTGGTTTAAGAGAGTCTTTGGGGTATCGAGAGATAATGCGGGTTGGGATGGAAGCATTTTTGCCTAGATCAAATATTTGTGCACTTGTACACAACGGAAGAAAGGTGAAAAATCAGTTACTCATCCGTAGAATATATTCGTTAATGGAAGGAATGTTTAGCTCTCTGTGAATTTGCATATTTGGAATAAACCAAGGGGCTTGTACGGCTTTTCTTAGATACTTGTTTTGAATGATTTGTAGTTTCTTTAGATGTGTGTTTGCTATATTGTTCCAAATTTGACAGGCGTATGTTAATGAGGGACGTGTTATCGTTTTAAAGATTGATAATGCGCAGTCCAGACTAAGCGAAGACTTGTTATTAATTATGGGGTAAAGTTTGTTCATTTTTGCGTATGTTTTGTTCGTTATTTCTTGAATGTGGATTTTCCATGTTAATTTTTGATCCAGTAATACACCCAGATAGTTTACGGGCGTTTCATTATTAAGCCAAGGGATTGCAGTATTATTAATTTTAATTTGTCGGGGTTGATGTATTTTTCTTAGTGAGAATATTTTAGGCTGTGATTTGGTAGGGTTTATGGCAATTCTCCATTTCATTGTCCATTCGACAAATTCATTTAAGTCCGACTGGAGATCTTTGCAAGCGTTGGTAATGTTTGAATTTGCATTAAATAATACTGTATCATCTGCATAAATTGCTATTTCTGAGTAAGTCATTTGTGGATAGTCAGCTATATATATGTTGAACAATAAGGGAGAAAGTGGGGAACCTTGCGGCACGCCGGCTTTGATGATATGTGCTCTTGATTTAGTTGTTTATATTAACTTTGAAATCCCTCTCTGATAGAAAGCTTTTAATGATATTTTGGAGATAATCGGGGGTTCCTAAGGTTTGCAACTTGTAAAGTAGCCCAAGATGCCACACTTTATCAAAGGCATGTGTGATGTCGAGAAAAATTGCAGCTGTGTACATTCGGTTGTGAAATGCTTCAGCAATGTACTCTGTTACTCTTAATAGTTGATGACTTGTGGAGTGGTTTGGACGGAATCCGAACTGCGTATTTGGTAGTGCATTGGTTTCGGTGAAAAATTTGAATAGTCGGGATTTTATAAGTTTTTCAAACATTTTGGCAAAGGTCGGGAACAAACTAATTGGTCTATAGCTAAGAGGATCTTGTGGATTTTTGTTCGGCTTGCATACTGGTGTTATAATAGCAGTTTTCCAGGTCTTTGGATAATATCCTAATCTTAAACAAGCATTATAGAGAGCTGTTAATGCTGCAATTGCATTGCGAGGTAATTCTTTCATCATTTTATTATTTAATAAGTCATGGCCTGCTGATTTTCTCGGTTTTAAAGCCTTGATTATTTGATATGTCTCAGACGGGGCTATAAATTTAGTTTTTGTTGGGACGGAATATCGCGGTATTGACAAGTTTGCTTCCACTTTTAATTGGAAATCAAAGTCGGTTACCGGGTTAGTTGTAAATATTTTCTCAAAATTTTCCGCTAATGTTTCAGCTTTTTCGAAATCCGTCGTTGCTAGTCCTGAGTTAGAGGATAACTGCGGGATGAAAGATTTTTCCTTTGTAATCATTTTAATTGTATTCCACATTGTCCTGGAGTTTGGAGGGATGCTGCCTAAAAAGTTTTGGAAATGTGTACACCTCACTTTATGTAATTCTTGTTTAATTTTTACCGATATGCTGTTTAATTTTTGTTTCACTGTTTTATTGCGTGAATATTGCCACAATATACGAAGGTTATGTTTTTCTTTAATTAAATTTAGTAGTGGTTTAGGAAGCGGAGTATAATTTTTGGTGAAATTCCTAACTTTAGTAGATGACCTTTTGATAGCATTTTTAATAATGTTTTCGAGAGAGTTGATACAACTGTCTATATCAGATGATGTTTTAAGATTCTTAGGATACTGACATTCGTTTATTAGAATGTTTCTATACTATACCCAATTTACTTTTCCCTCTATAATTTTTTCGTTTTGATGAGTCTGAAGTTCAGCTTTGAAGGAAATTATTACTGGATTGTGGTCTGAGTCTAATTCTGGTTTTACATTTTGGTAAATCGGAATGTTTAAATTTTGTGTAATAAGTATATCTAGAATATCAGGAACTACATTTGGGTTATAAGGGTAGTATGTGGGCTCTGCAGGAGCTAGTATATTAAGATTTCTTTGCAATGCGAATTTATGAAGAAGTTTCCCATTATATGAAGTAGTATTACAGTTCCAAATTTGGTTTTTACAATTCAGGTCTCCTGCTAATATTATTTGTGATCTACCATCAAACAATGCTTTCAAGAAACTTGACGGAAACTTTTTGTTGGGAGGTTTATATGCTGCAATCAAAGTTATGTTAGAAGAGATCAGTTCGATTTTGATAATAATTGTTTCTATTTCATTTGAGGACGGGGATTGTATCAGTGTATGTTTAATTTTTCTATTGATGAGAATTGCTACCCCACCTGATGCTATTTAAGAAATTCGATCATTGCGGTATGATAAATATTTTGGGATCGAAAATTTTTCTACCGGCTTTAAATGTGTTTCTGAAATACACGCAACATCTATGTCGTGGACTTGTAAAAAGTATCTTAGTTCATTCTCTTGGCGCTTTACGTCATTTGCATTCCAGTTGAGAATTTTGAAGTTTTCTATTTTATTTCGTGCCATTGATATGTACAGAAATAAGCCTTTGAACCATTTGTTGTAACTGAGGAATGATTGCAGAAAGAATATTATTTATAATTGTTTGGATTAGGTTTTCGTTTATTACATTTACATTTTGGAGAACTGGGGGAGAATTCCTGTTATCTGGCCTAGGCGGCTGACTAGTGCGATAAGCAAAAGAAGGCAAGGGCGTGGAATTAAGCGGCAGAGGAGGAAACTCTTGAGGGGCATAGTGATAAGGTTGCGTGTTCTGTTTCAATTGGTGGTTGGAGAACTGCCTATTTGGCAGGTTGTGAGCTGAAAATTTATGATTAGCCTGAATCAAATTATATTTTTTAACTGCTTCTTTGTAAGCTTTGCAGACTTTGTAGTTAGCCGTGTGCTCCCCGCAGCAGTTAACACACTTTGGTACATTATTATGTTTAGGTTTATCACCTTGCGAGTAATGATGGCTTTCTAAGCATCTCACACATCTAGGTCGCCTTCCGCAATTTGCCTGTGAATGACCGAAAGTCTGACAATTTTTGCACATGATGGGAGTTTTAGACTTTATGCGAATTTGAACTCTGACAATGCTATATATAAACTGATTTATTTTTAAAATTGCTTTGTTATTTTCATATCAGTTAGATCGACCGCAACGGTAGTTAACGGTTTACGTTCTCTTACGAACAGTCTAACAACTTTTAAAACTTCAAAGTTTTTCGAAAGTTCGTTAAAGATTTCCTCTTCTGAATAGGTAATTGGCAGATCTTTTATGACAACTGAAAAAGTTTTTTGGGTAGGATCCCTATGTGTGATGTTTGATTTTCTCTTTTTCACAGAATTTTCGATATTCTTTATAGTCCTCTATTGAGTTGAATTTAATTTTTATAATGTCTTTTTCTAATTTAGCAGAAAAATTGTTTTTTGTAATAGCTTTTAGTTCACTGATAAATAGGGCATAATCGAGTACCTTATGGACATAAAAGGGGGGTATTTTAATGATGGATTCTTCACTTTCTTCTCTTTCGTTTGGCGAATTTTCTTCGGTTATATTTTGAAAACCTTGGTACCTATTTTTGACGGGCACGTTATATAATATTCTTTTAGAAGCATTGTTTTCATCTGGTAGATCTACGTGCATGCGTTTTAGACTTTTACTGGTTTCATTAAAACCACTGGTTGACTGTTGACTGATTGTTGCGGGGCAACACCATACCTGTTAAAATAAGCATCTTTAGTGTTTACTGACTGAAGGTTGGTCAGAGTCCCTTCCGCCTCTCCATCCAGCTGCAGGACGGGCGGTTGTGATGTGTTGAACTGTTCCAAGGGTTGAATATTTTCCATTTGTGGTGGAAATGGAAGCACATTTCCATTCATTGCTGTGAACTGATCTGGTGTGTCACCATTTAGAACGTGGGCTGCTGACACCAATTGACCCCCAAAAGCGGGGGCACTTGTTGCGAACATACAGCTTTCGCTGCACCACTACACTTTCACTGAGTAACACAATATTTCGTTATGAGCAATAAACAATTCTATTGCACTTAAAAAAAACAACCACTGTTAGAAAAATGGGGAGCCGCTGGTAGCGGCGCCCGTTTGTACTTGCACTAAACAAGAGTTTGAGCGTAACACCGAAGCACAGCGATAAGCGGAGCGATGCGATGCTTACTCCACGACGTCTAGAGAGAGACTAATTTAACTCTAATAAAGAACGCTTCCGTTACGTTATGTGATACCATAACGTGATTATGTGACCATGTGATACCAGAAATAATTTGTTTCAAAAAGTTTTATAAGACGATACTTCGCAAAATAGGTGAAGATTCATAGTCAACAACCAAAAAATGCATGTGGTCATAAATTGCAACAACCGACTTAATGAACACTTTTAACTTTCTTACACGTACTTATACGTTTGTTAATATCTGATATAAAAGAGAGAACGTTACCTGTCATCTTAATTGCAATGCTTAATTGATGATGTCTCAATTTATATACCCAATTTACAGTTTGATTTTTTTTATTTCTGGCTTTTGTTTCTTTCTGAACCAATATATTTATTTCTTTTTGTAAATAAATAATTTACAGGTTTCTGGAGTGTTTATATGCTTCTGCAATGCACATATTTTCTCCATAAAGCCTTTTTTCAAACCAACGTTTGAGTGCTTATTGCGGCTCAACCTTTCGTAATATGTATTAAATGTTATTGCTTGCTTATTGCTTCTTATAATGTTTATTAGACAAAATATCCAAGAAGTTTATTAGACAGAATGATATATAAAACTATCGTTCTAATGGATTGTCTATAATACTAATTGAAGAAAGTACTTCTTGATTGATATTTGTAATGAATGCAAAGAGAGGACCTGGTTCAAGCTAGTAATTAAAATATATTATATTATTAATTATTATTATTATATCAATTATAGTAACCACCATGGATGTCACCTTCGACGTTTTTAGAAACTTTTCATTATGTAATTTGTCATACACCGATATAGACACAAATTGTCCAGAGAGTATTCTTGTATCTCTTTGTTTTTATTGTGTTAAACTATTGTAGCCTCGTGGCTAGCTCTTGGTCAGCGAGCTTGCTTTCCACTACGCAGCCCGGGTCAGGCAAGATTATAGTGTGTGTTTTCCTTGCAATGTCCCAATATATGTTACTGTGTGTTGATGAGAAAATTCACTTCTCAGGTGGAGAAGACTGGAATACGGCGTGGGGATGTCTACGTGCTAACCACACGTACCCCCTTAACCCATGGCCGCGAGACAGGCCGCCGCCGGTAGGCCTGAGCCTGTTAACGGCTGTCGCGCCAAGTACATACATACAAACTGTGTTGTATATGCTTTCGTCAACCGTTATTTCATTATCTGTATTGCTTTTGATAAGGCGCATGCTAAATGTGCGAAACTTTGAAATATTAATAAATGTATAAACTACAAAAAAGTGAATTGTTGATATATACTTAAGATTGTTAATGGTACAAACCTGTTTAAAAATTACCATCTACAACATTAAACCTGGATCAACAGGAAAAACTAACAACAATTTCAATATAATAAATAATAATAATAATTATTATTAAGTCTCATTATTTAGAGAAATATGTAAAGTGTTATGGGGTTTCTCATTATTTTACGGGTCAAAGGCTTTAGAAACTACATATAGAAGATTAGTTAAGTCAATTCAACGAGACAAAAATACTATGCAATAATAAATCAGGTTTTCTCGATTTTCAGTCATATCGAAATGTCGTGTGGCCTCGTTGTTTCATGTCTCATGAGATTTATTGAGGCCCCAAAACATGAGAGTATTATCACAAAATTAGGCGCGCCGATAAACGGAAGCAATTTGAAGCGCCGCACAAAAAACGGTCATTAATTTCCTGATACATGGACTATGCCCGCGGGTATCATGGCTAAACAACAAAATCAACCCAATGTTTGTGTGTTTATGAAACCTTTGTAAATTCACTGCGCTTTACCTGATAATGGCGTTCGGCCGGCACCGCTAGGGATCGCTTTGATGCTACTTCTTGCCGCAGGGCAGCGCTGCCGTCACTGTAACCACCGTGTGTTCCAAAAGTGTCTGGCTGGGTACACGCCGCCGTTGCAGTTGGTATGTGTGTTAGGCTTAAAGACAGAAAACGCAGCTGACAAAGAAATGGCTTTAAAGATTTTGTTTTCGTGGATTAACTCACAAGACCACATTTTATCGAAGACATAAGTTCTGTATTGCGCAGTTGGGTTTTAAATGAGGATACACGTTTCGATGTTTTCGGTGATGAAGAACTACATTACTGGTGTTTTAGAAAGTTCCGCAAGTCGTATATTGCAGCAGGGCTAAATCCAAGCGTTGATGACTGTGTGATCGCATCAAAAGCATTATCGATCTTAAGACTAAAAAAAGGTATCACAGAATCTGCTTACCACAACACTCGTAAAAACTGAACAAAACTAGAAAGAAAAATTTAGACCTTCATATTGTGTCCGGCTTCAATCCTGAGATAATTATCATAACTTTTGCATCGGGTATGCTACACGCAGTACAATTATCATTTTCATAAAACTATATGAACGTAAGTGAATAATCATCTATTAGTTATTTAATATTAAAAGGTATTTGAAAGAGAAAATGATGAATAAATGTCACACTATATAATGTTGAATGATGTCAGAATAAATACGAATTAAAAAATAACTATAATACTATAAATTTTGCATATTATTCTAGTTTATGAAATGCCAAGGACGTACACAAAAATATTCATTACCATTATACGATTTGGAAAATGCAATAGAATAATTATGACGAGAAGGGCCTAAAATGAAATCAGACGAAGTTTAAATGACTTTTATTCTGGTACTCTGCAAATGCATAGAAATGAGGTCGTATGATACGTTCAAGTTGTAACTTAGAATAATATCTCACATAAGCCACGAAAAAAGCCGGATCTTCTATTTTGTAAGAAACTAATGACACACAAACCTGTAAGGGTATTACTGTTGGATATGGAATTATCGTCTACCCAAGATTGAACACTGTTTTCAATGAAAATGAGCCCTGGAGAGTTCTTGAAGCTATCGAAAGACAAAGTTCAATTTTAAAAAAATCTAATACATTTTGAGAAAATTTGGATTATATTGTAGAAGCTTCATATAAAATACCCTCCAAAATCAAAATATCCATTTCTAACTCAGTTCATTTAAATAGATCTGCTGTACATTATCCCGAAATCGAAATTACGATCACGAATATTCCGACATTGAAATATGGAAATAATCGAAAAATTTGTTCCTTCTTGAATTCGCGTTTGTAAGATATTTTATAATTCATTTGGATGAAACGTTTTAGTGAAGTACATACAATGGCTCTCAAAATAGAACTGTACACCTTTAATGGTACCATAATTTTTCTCATATGAATATTTCTGGAAATAAAATATGTAATTTTGATGTTTGAGTTTTCCTGGAAGAACGAGTGCAATTTGAACGCAGAAAATTGCTTTATTACGTGTAAAATGAAGTATTTTGTATGATACCTATAAATAAGCGTTGCACAGAAATGAACGTACACTATCGCAAGCTTTGAAATGTACTCGTATCAATGACTTATTGGGTACAAAGTTGTAACAAACAGATCGAAATGAAAATGGCCGCGAAAAAGGAAACTACAATGAAAGAATGAAAATTTATTGTGAATTTAGCCATGAGGGGAGGATCTCTACGAGATATTGCGATGACAATGGGAAGACCTCATTCAACTATTCAAGGCATCGTAGACCAATTCAAGTACGATGGCAGATTAATTAATTAACAAAATAAGCTGAAGTGGTCGAAGTCCATTTCTCAACGAACGAGATAAAAGATATATTGTCAATATTATAATCAGCATGAATCCTCGCCAAAGTGTTGTTAAAATGTATCCGTGGGTGGTTTCAACAGCAGGGAGAACTGTATCTTCCTAATGAGAACTTTTGGTAGGGATTCGAAAAAAAACATGTGCAGAAGCAAAAATATTCGAATAAAAAAGAGCTCAAAGGGGTCCCCTCTGCGGAATGAAAGAAAATGGCGCCTAAATTTACAAGGAAGCTTGTGAGATCAATGTCAGCAAGACTGGAGGTTGTTATTTGTGTTGCGGGTTGTTCCTCAAAATTTTGACTTATTTTTCATTTTTCGCGAAGACAAATTGGCAGTGTACGTTCATTTTTGTGGTGAATTGCATATGCATTAGGAGAATTTTTATTTTTTATTTATTCAGTTGTTCAAAATATTTTTGTAATATGAGTGAAGAATGTTTGCATCAATATCTTTATTTATTTTGTATCTTAAAATTCTGCAACGTATATTTTTCTATGCCATTTTATATTTTCATACATAGTGTACAGTCAATTTTGAGAGCCACAAGATCGTTACTTCCTTAGAGCTTTCCTATGTCTTTTCCGTTACGTCCTCAGCCATCGCTAGTAATTCTCCGATATCATGTTCTTCAGGCAGGTAACACACAGAAATGGTCGCAGACATTTTTCTCTCTCGAAATTTGTGACTTTTCGAAGAAGAAATTCCTGGTTGGGCGTTTCCGTGACGCGAATAGCGCACAGCGTTGGGATCTGTAGCGGTGCCCTCTATCGGTTGTTGTCGGTACTTGAACAACGGTACAGCGCTGGTCGGTAAGAAGCTGGAGTTTAACGCGAGTGTCACATCATAATCGCGAGGTATCGGGTACCATACAGATGGGTCCAAAAACGTATATTCTGGGTCAGCAGTTCGGTGTTATTTTTCTGGTAATGGGGGTTACTTTGAACACACGTAATCGTAAGAACATATAACGAAACATTCAACTGAAATAGCAATCAAGACGTAGAGATGTATGTTTCTCTGTTTGAGATATATTAATGTCAAGGAGTGTATACAATTTTTGGACCCCTCTGTATTTTGAAATACCATTGTGAAAGCTAATTATAAAACAAATTTTGCAGCTTACATTAACTCGAAGCCCCTTGGTTTATACCAAATTAACAAATTTGTAGAGAATTAAACGTAAATTCAATTAAAAATCATATATTAAAAATATCTAATTTTTTCTCTTCATTTAATTTTTCTCATCCAACTCTTAAGTTTAATTTAAGTTGTAATGTGATTGCTAGCAGAGTCAAATCCAAATTTCCCAAAGATTAATTGCGTCCACCTTAATTATTAGTATTATTATTGATATCTAGAACATCCTGATGTAAACAAATACTCGTGGATGATTCTCATTGGTTTGCAGTATGCTCTCAGCTGTAGAGGCAATCCTGACGCCAAAGTATGTAGTTCTCTGAAAAGGAACTAATTTATCTGCCAAAAATGCCTGTTAAATTAAACGTGCGTCAAAACTATTGCAACGGTTTCGAAAAAGGAGATCATTGAGAAATGCTTACGTGTAGCTGGCCGATAAGGTTACGTGATTCTCACCGTTCAGCCCACGAACGCGCTGACTGACATGGGTCAGGTGCGTGGGCTGAGGCTCGTGGGACCGCGGCGCCGCGCCGCTCACCGGCCTGTGAGGTTCTACTATGCAGTTCGTTTTAGAATGTCTGTGAATGTGGCTGACGCTTCAATAATCAAACTTTTTTAAAAAATTTTCTTCCCGTTCGACTTTTGTCTTTCGGGGGGTTTTGACGGGTTCAATGTTACACACAATAATTTTACTTGGTCATCCTCAAGCAAATGCGGGTCTCGGAACAATCCTTCCCTTATTTTCTAATTTGGACATCTTCCCTAAGAGAAGTTTGCTATTTAGGTTTAGAGGAGAAGGGAGAAATAATCAAACATACGAGTGGAAAAATCGATCCACAAACCTAATGCCAGCTCTGCCCCTTGCTGCCGGAAGGTACGCAAAATGCTTTTTACTTTCCCGTATACGCACGTGCATACGGAGTAATATACATAGTAAAGGAAAAGTTATGTAATGCTGCCGAAAATCGATTTCAAGCTTTCAACGGAAATACACGTTTTATAAATTCACTTGATACAGAAAGTGTTTTTTTCAAAACGTCCGTCTGGTGTGAACATTACTAGCGCCTAAACTTTGCGTAGGACTTTTTCCAAATTGAAGAAAGCCTCGTCCATCTGGTTCGAGTCGAAGCTTTGAGATTTTGAAAAAAAGTTTTCAAAATTTGGGAATACTTTACATGATGTCGTCCAGACATTTTCAATATTTTCTCAAAAACAGCTCCAAATTTTTATTTCAATTTCTTGTAAGAATGAAGTAAAAACTCTTATAAAGGTAGCTTAGATCCGACTTCCACGGTTAAAGCAGAATTTTTGAAAATTGCAAAAGTAAGAATTTTGTTCGGTGTGTTCCTACAATTACAAAATTAAAGATAGAAATTTTTCGTTCAAATAAAATCTATTTTTCATAGCGAGACCTTTCATTCAGTTCAGTAGTTTTCGCGCAATATTGCCATTTCAAAAAAATTAAACAAACAAGATTTTCTCAAACGGCTACAATTTGTTTCTTTTATCTTTTGGTAGTGATACTGCTAAATGTACTCTATGAGATGACATGTACATCAGTCTTTTCTCTTCTTTGTTTTCAAAAATCACAAAAATGTATTTTTTTACTTGTCTCTCACATCGTTAATATTTAAACTAGCGGCGTTTGTTCACATTATCATATTTCGGAGTACTTGTGCTTTAAATAATGTCGTATAAAGTTTGTCAAAAACTGAACCGTTTTCTGTGAAAACTAGTTCAAAATTCCGCAATATCAGATACGCTCAAACGTCGTTTTCTCAAAAAACGGCTCAAGATTTTATTTTCATGGTTTTCGAACGGATAGTGCTAATTGCACTGTTTAATATGAAATAAAATTCATTTCGGGGTATCTTTTCATTTTTCGAAAATTACACAATTTTTTGAAAGATCTCGCACACTATTAATTTACTAATTTCCAGCAATTAGTAAACATCATTGTATTTGGGAGTTCAAGTACTTCAAATGACTTGATTCCTGAAAAGATGCCTACATTACGATATATGTGTTTTCCATTATGTGGTTTGAAATGACTAATCATGGAGCGGAGAAGCCGTACAAACCTCTCAGAAACGAAGAAATCCACTTTCATTTCAGAATACTTATAAAATTTACCTCTTGATACATAGTGTGTAAACGAAACTGTAAGATATTGACTTTTAAATGTGTTACATATGGAATTCCGTATTCATGCGAAATATACATGAGTTGGTATGAACCTTTTAGGTTATCTGTGGGAAACAAGGAACACAATCGACCTGTTGTGGCGTATTTGCCGGGGCAATAAATCACAGACGTGAACGGTTTGTAAATATTAAGTATTTATTTGAAAAAATGCTCCAACACCTGAATACTATGTACAATATTTACAAATAACAATATTGATCCGTTACTAGAAGCAATGTTCCCTGGTTACCACCACCGCTGGCCTGATAATTAAATATCATATTCGGTGTGATGCACCAGTAGTCTACGTGAGCATACAAGCAAGTATGCCGCACCTCCCGTCTCGACGTAGCACGCCGGCTTCAGTTCCCTGCCTCAGTAGCCTATGCATTAAAATGCAGCGCCGCGCACAACCCACACGACTTCCTACCGACGCGCCCAAGAATCAGCAGCAAGAGTTTAGGTCCGGGATCCATTTATGCACCTTCTGGGCCGGCTGACGGAACTGCGTCATCTCGCTGTTTCCGCCGACGCGTTTCCGCCGCCTACGGGGTTCCCAAGTTTGCCACCCACGACACGGCAACCCTTTCCTTCCGCTCCTTAGCCTTTGTTCAGCCCAGCGTCTCTTCCGCCAGCGCTGACCATGAAATGCACGTGGCTGATTTTGGTACGTTTGCACAAGGCGACTGATATGACGCCACACTGTGATCACCGGCGACCTGTCCGTTTGGCCACCCCTGGTCCAGAGCGGTGACCGTATTCATGAAGGGGCGGGCGGCCGCCCAACCGGCCAGGGGCCTTCTAACGTTACTGTCCGTCGCGGCGAGGCGCCCGCCGTCAAAGCGACGTCTTATCGCGGCCTCGCGTCTTGTCGGGGCGACGGCGCCGCGTCTTTTTGTCGGAGGTCAGGCGCGCGGCGTCGCGTCGCCGGTCGGGGACAAGCCCGCAGCCGTGTACCGACAATGAAGGGACTTGGGCGAGGCGTCCCCCCCCTCCAGGTGTGTTGAATCTGAACGGTTTTAGAATTCCTTGCGAGGCGGTGTGCGAGTTAAGAGTTGAGGGTACTGCTCAACACTACGCATTAATTGCTGCTTTGCTGTAATTAATGCGTTCTACGGCTTATGATACGCGTCTAGGAACTGTAATGGTAATTCCGATCGACCCTTGTGAAATTTGTCGGGCAGAAAACCTGTTCACGGCATGGTTTTTTTCCCCAGTACTTTTGTCTCTTAATCCAGTGTTGATTCACGATCATTCTAATAATGTTAACATCATCGCCCATGCGTCAAACTAGTCGAGGTGTGTCCATTGAGGTCAGGCGCGCGGCGTCGCGTCCACAAGCGCGTTGCGTTGAACCTGCAATTAATGGCCTTGGGTGAGGTTCAACACACCACGCAGGAAAACAACTGGGGAATTCTATTCGTGACGGTATGCGAGAGAGAATTGCGATTACTGGTTGAACTTCACGATAATTAACGCGTTATACGGCTTGCATTCCGTCTCTGGGGACTGCGATTCCAGTATGGAAAGATTTTTGTTGAAATTATCATGCACAAATCATGTCCAAGGAAGGAGTTCTCGGGATTTTCAGTTTCACTTCTCTCTTAATGGACCATTGATTCACAATCATTGTAGTAATATTATCATCGCCCGTCTGTCAAACTATGTAGTCAAGGTCTGCTAATGGAGGTGATGTGCGCGCTGTCACGTCTCTGGTGGAGGAAGAAGGGTACAGCGGTGTACATACAATGAAGTGGTTTGGGTAAAGTTCAACACACCACACAGGAAAACGAATGAAAAATTCCATGCCGGATGGTGTGGTCGTCAGATTTGCGAGTCTTAGTCAAACTGATGGAATACCAGTTGATGTTTGTGGAAATTGTCATTCACTATCGTGTCCATGGCAGGTGATCTCGGGGCTTTTTCTCTTCTCCTGCAGCTTAATCCACCATTGGTTCATGATCATTCTAATGACGTCTACTTTATCAACGCCCATCTGTCAAAGTATTTGGTCAAGCTGTGGCCATGGACGCCAGGCGCGCTGCGAGCCTGTGCCTACAATGAAGGTGCTTGTGTGAGGTTCAACTCACCCCGCAGAACAACTGAAGAATGTAGAATGCTGTGCAGGATGGTGTGCTAGTTAGATTTGAGGGTACTGATCAAATATCATAATTAACGCGGTCTACTACGCGCTTGGCGGGTTCAAACCCGATCGAAGCCGTGGATTTTTAAGCGCAAAAAAATCCTTCATACGTCTTCCTTCGGAGGGGAAGTAAAGCCGGCTGTCTCGTGTAAATTTACTTGCATGTAAAAGATCCTCAAGCATAATGACGCCTCTGAGCTAAATTCAAATCGCCTGTTTCATCGCCCAAATTTCTACGCTAGTTGGTGAAAGGAACGTAGCGAAATTTGCGGAGTCAGACGGAAGAGCGGGGCTGATGGCCTGAGTCTCGCCACGTAAAATAAGGCATTAATTCAATTCAATACATTTCTCTTCTAAGAAATTGATTCTAATAGCGTATGACGTTTCTGGAATTTGTCATGTACAAAACGTGTCCATGGCAGGTGTTCTCGTTTTTTCCCTTTTCCCCTGCCTCTTAATTCCTATTAGTTTACGATCATTCTCTTCACATCAAACAATCATCATCATCCATCAGTGGAACTATGTAGTCAGGGTGTGGCCATCGCGCGCCATCATATCACCGGCTGGGGAACGAGCTCGTAGCCGTGTAAATACACAAGCGGCTTGGGCGAGGTTCAACCAGCGATCTCAACATTATAACTGGATGCACAACTCCAATGCTTTGGAGTGCTGAAAATCGCGGCGATAGTTTTTCGTTTGATTGGCTGCGGTGAACGTCTACCTAGACTTACGAAGTTAAATGAGCCTTGTTGTTGCTGATGTGTAGAATGATCTCGATCAACGAATATACCGAAGTATTGCTCAACATTTGGTTATAAAGACAAACAACAAACCGGAAACGGAATTAAGTTTCACCGGCAGTAAATGTTTGGCCGATGAAAATAAAGTACTACACACTGGTAACCTTTTCTTTAATCTTTTATTTAGGTTTCTTTTCACGTTGGCTATTATTTTCCATAATTTGAACGAAAGAAATTATTAAAGATACGTAAACCAAAATCACTCCCCTGCGTGAATGTTAAGTCTTTCAGAAATTAGTGACTGGATTTTGTTAAATTATTGAAGGTAAATTTTTAGGGATGCAGATGAACAGACATGATTTAGAGCAGAAGATCTACAATAGATCGTATATTTTGTTTTAAAGAAATTATTGAGAAATAAAAATGGTTCGAGCACAATCTCTCCATTTAGAATTTGACATAGAAAAGGCTTCTGATAGCGTAGGTAAGATTTAGATTTAGATTAGACGGGAAAATAGGGGTAATTGTACATACAAATAAATAAAAGTATTTAGGAATTAAAATTACAAATGATGGACAACAATTTCAACAAATTTGGTCAAAAATCAGTTCAGTAAAAATGACGATTTCAGTTTTAAATAGTAATTTTTGGACTAATGGTATAAAAAAAGACCAAAATTAAAATATTTAAATCGATAATTTGGAGCATCATGACTTATGGACAGAAGATTGGACGTTAAATTCACAATCGAAAAGAAAATTATTGGCAACCGAAATACATTAGTGAAAAACGATGGGCAAGGATTTCTAAAAAGAACAAAACTCAAAATTTAAAAAGAAACAAATATGAGTGCATCACATTGTATTATCAATTTTATTAATAAGAAACGACTAACCTGGCTTGTCCATTTAAAAATAATGGAAGATTGGCGATTTCCAAAATTAGTATTTTATTGGGAGCCATTGGGTAAACGAAAACGAGTAAGGTCACCTATATCATGAAATCTAGAAATTATAAATATATTGATAGAGAAAGAAGTCAATAAAGATGATTTTATAATAAAAAAATAATTTAACTGTTAATAATTTTATTTTAAATTAAATTATTGGTGTGTAATTGCTAGGAAACCGGAAAGATGCATCAACATTTCAAAAACCGGAACGCTTGTGACGCCCTGCCGATGTGTGACTTTCGCCCTGGGCGGCGAGTTCAAAAACCGCGCGCCTACGAAAACTGCTGTTGTTCCGCGAGCTCACGGAGGCCGATAAGCGGCGTTATCAGCCGGGGCGGGCGCGTCAAGGAGACGCGAAAGAAAGGGGGTGAGAAACGGTGAAAGAAAAGAAACTCAGTGTGACTGTCAGGTCAGAGGTGCGCGTCGAGCGAGTGGAGATGGTGCGGAGTGACGTGACGTGACGTGACGTGACGCGTTTGCGACGGTAACGGACTGTTAGAGAACTAAGAAACGAACAGAGTTGGTGGAAGTGGTACCGATGTTTTGCGGTTAGTAGCTGGGTTAGTAGCAGACACCAAATTCAAACCAGATAGCAACGGGGTACGTGAAAAAGTTTTCCAATTGTTGGACAGTAGAGGAAGGCTGAACGGTACGTGCAAATAATCAGGGAGGACCGCGTCGGCCATTGAATCCGCGGGTCAGTCCACCGTCGGGGCGGCAGGCGGTGCCGGCAACTTCGTCTGGGAGCCGGTTCGGGTCCCGACATCGAGGCCAAAGCAGCTCGCAGGATCACGGGCGGTTTCTGTGCCCAATGTCAGCGGAGTTGAGCGTTCGACCAACGGCGGCTGATGAGAACGTCGGGGCGTTCGAAGGTGGCGCTGCAGCGAAGGAAATTGTCAATAGCGCCGTTAAGGGCGTATACCAGATGGAGAATATTTTATTATCGCGTTCTCTGGAACATTTTTCCACTTGAACGAACTGTCAAGGAGACAAAATATTGTCGTCAATTCTGTGGATTTCAGTGATAAAATGGGCGTTGTAAATCTGGGGAATGTAAGGACTAGATTGTGTGTGAATGCCATTAGTGCAGACAGAATTTTGTTACATTTACTTCGGGAGTAAATCACCGAAGAGTGAGGAGCGATAGCCTATTATTAGAATATTAAACGGGATTAGCAGGAGTTCTGCGACGTATCGTAAATTCAGGGCGCACAAAAACTGTCGTTTTATTTTCAACAAAGTTATTTCCTGCTTTCATGGTAGTGGATAAGTATAGTGATTAAAGCATTTTACAGTTCCTGTGTGATGAGTATCTTTGAGAGGACACTGTTTGATGTGTATTGAACCTCTGTATTAATTTATTTGAAATTATTATATTTATTGTATCAAGTGAAGTCCGTGCCCTGCTCATCAGTTATAAAACTTTTTTTCTTTTTCATATGTCTTGTTTGTTGTTATGACTTCCTACTAGTACTACTGGATTCCACGTTCTACTGAATAAGTGATAAGGGAGATATTGTATCAGATAAATGCTTTTAATTTATTTCTACATGCTCGGCATTTCTGCCTTTCAGGGGTGTTCGTTATACAATATTCTACACATTAACTTTTAGGGATGGACATCCGCATGCATTACATCCTCTCTCAGGGATCTGATGAAAACGTACTTTGAGAAGAAACTGTGGATAACAGTTTTTGGAGAAATATGTGATAATTTTTGAGGAGAGGGTGTCAGTGGGTGGAATTTTTGGAATGTGGAAGATGGGTAGGTGATTTAAAGTGGACGAAGGGAGTCTTTTGGGAATCGTGATCTTATTCTTTTTGATGAACTATACGTTTTACCTAGCTTGAATATTGTTGTACTGCGCGATTGGGGAAGGGATGAGAAGAATTTATGAGTCATAAGATTTATATATTCGTTAATGGATGATATATTTAGTTCATTTTGGATTTGCATGTTGCTTATGAACCAAGGAGCTTTAATGACCTTTCTGAGAAATGTATTTTGTATTATTTCTATTTTATTTAGGTTTGTTTTTGCGGCGTTATTCCAGGTGGGCATATGTGAAGGTTGGTCTTATTATTGTTTTATAGATGATTAAGCCGCAGTCAGTGCTAAGTCCGAAATTTCTATTTATTATTGGATACAGTTTGGATATTTTTGCATAAGTTTTATCTGCTATAGATTTGATATGTTGTTTCCAGTTTAGTTTGGTGTCAAGTAGTACTCCTAAGTATTTTGCTGGTGTATTTCCACTCATTCATTCTATATTTGTGTTTTGGAAGCTGAGGAGGGGTGATTGAGGAGGTTTGCGGAGTGTGAATATTTTTACTTGTGTCTTAGATGCGTTAATCTTTATTTTCCAGTTTGAGGCCCATTTAATGTAGTTATTTAGGTCAATCTGTATGTTGTCGAAGGCGCAGCTAATGTCTGAATGAGAGGTAAAAAGTGCTGTGTCATCTGCGTAAAGGGCAATTTCTGTATAGTCTGACTGTGGTAAATCCGTCATGTAAGCAGTAAAGAGAAGTGGAGAAAGGCAAGAACCTTGAGGGACTCCTGCATTAATTTCAAATCTGTTTGAGAGACTTGAGTTAATACGGACGGAAAAATATCTATCTTTTAGAGAACTTCTGATTAGATGGAGTAGATACTTGGGAGTTCCTAGTTGGCGCAGTTTGTACAAAAGACCTTCATGCCAGAGTGTATCAAAGGCTTTCTCAATGTCTAGGAAAACTGCAATTGTGTATTTTTTGCTGTGAAATGAATTTGCAATATATTCAGTTAAACGGATCAATTGGTGGGTGGTGCTATGTTGAGATCTGAATCCGAACTGATGGTCCGGGATAGCGCTAATTTTTGTTAGGTAAGTAGATAATCTGCTGTGAATTAATTTTTCAAATACCTTTGCGATTGAGGGTAGGAGGCTTATTGGTCTGTAGCTTGTAGGAAAGCGAGGATCTTTGCCTGGTTTACAGAAGGGTAAAATTATAGAGAATTTCCAATCTTTTGGAAAGTGGCCCAGTCTTAGACAGGAATTAAATAAGGCGGTTAAAATAGCTATTGCTCTTTCGGGTAATTCTTTAAGAGCTGTTGTTAATATGATCGTGGCCTGCTGATTTTCGTGTTTTCAATTGCTTAATAATTTTAGAAGTTTCGGATGGGGATATAAATTTTATTTTATCTGGGACATTATAGTCTGATAACAGGACGTTTTTTGCAATATAATTAGTAAAGGAAGAATTTGTATTTGGAGTAAAACTGTTTTGCAGATATTTACCTAACATATTGGCTTTCATATATATCCGTATAAGCTACATTTGAGGTGTGTTTCAGGATAGGAATGTCAGTAGTTTCTTTACATAGTCTTTTTATGGTTGACCAGAGTGGTCTCCTATTAGGGTGAATTTGAGCTATGGATCTTTGAAAATTGCTTATTCGAATTTGATTTAATTTGTTTTTGATTGCTCTCCCTAATTTGTTGATTTTTGCTTTAAGATCATGTCTGCGGTTGATTTGCCAGAGCCGTCGAAGGTTACGTATACTTTTAATTAGATTTAGAATATTCCTTGGAATCGGATTTCTATTGTTAGTGAAAGGTCTTGCGAAAGGAGTTGTTGATTGTAGCAATGCAACGTAGATTTTCTGAGTGATATTAGTTACCTGGTTGTCTATTTCATTTATTGTTTGTATCTGTTTCGGGTAGTGAAGGTTTACTTCTAATAGGTCTCTAAATTTATTCCAGTTGACGTGCCCGTTCGTGCTCGTTCTCTTTCGTTTACTTACGTTTGAATGCGTTTCGTTTTCTGTTGCTGCGTGCATCTCCTCGCTTTGGTGTTCTTGAGGAAGGGTAGTTTGGGGCTGTTGCTGCTGCATAAACGGTTGCCCTTGCTGCGCTGTGGGTTGATTCTGTTGGTGCAGCAGTAGTTGCTGCTGTTGTTGCTGAAGGAGTTGCAGATGTTGCTGCTGTTGTTGTAGAAGTTGGATTTGTGCTGTTGGGAGAATGCACTGATCGCTGTTGCTTGCATATAAGGTATCCATAGCTTTCACAAACACTTCTGATGTGCTGTGTAGCCCCGACTCGGGGCTACCTTGTTCGTTCATTTCGCCACTCGCGACCAAGGGTTGGTTTTCACTCACGTGTGGTAAATATTTATAATACTAGTTGCAAAATTAAACTGTTTTTGATATAACAATGTATCATATTTAAAATAGACACGTAGATTGCTGTTCAAGCGAAAATAGTTTGACACTCAATCTTAACACACTACGCAGTGAGCTGTGGCGTCCGATCTGCACGGCACAGCTGCTCGGTGCGAACGAGATAAATGCTTGAATTGGTACAAGTGATGACTTGAGACTTGATTTCATGTTTTATGAAGAAATCGAAAATCCACTTATCCGTTTGCTACGAGCAGTGGGGAAAAATACTGCTGAAAGATTTTTAAATTATTTTCATGAATAAGTGCATACTTACAGCGAAGGGAGTCATATTACCTAAAGGGAATTTTTTTACGTAATTATAAAAAACGTATGGCTACTAAAATAAAATAAGCGAGGGAAATTACGAATGAATATGATCAGGAATGGGACAATGGGGACGCAAGACATCATTTAATACCAAAAGACGAGTCAAGATAAATATATTAAATATTTGAAAAATATTTTATTACATAATATTTGTAAAAAATAAGACATTGTCGCGAAAAACAGAGAATGCAGATGACAAGGTTAACATGCACAAACTAGAATCGGATAAGCATATTAAGAAACGGAACATGTGAAAAACAAAAACATGTTAACTTTTAGAAGAAAAAATCATTAGAAGAGCTTTCAAGTCGGTAGGGAAAAAACCTCACGCTGTCAATGGCGTGTGAAATTGTTTTGGGCAAACGTTTTAAATTCGATATAATCTCGAGTTGATAGAGAAGAGACACGATGTTGTGAACTACGTAATGTAGTTTAAAAAACGTTTTGTACTAAAATTCGGAAGATATGATTGACGGAAAATGTTCATCAGCGAGTTGGATATGATTGCATAAAAAACAATGTCGAGGTTATACAGAATTAACAAAAGTACTACAACGGCAATTAACAAACTGAATTCATCGAAGATATAGTTTGGAATCCCAGGAACGGTGAATGGACGACGAAATGGACTGTGTGGTATGTGCAGCGCCAAGATTGCCGACTTCGATGGTCACCAGAAAAGTATTAGAAAATTCATTACAATTGGAAAAACCGTTCGAGGACATGAATGAATAGTTGTTGATAACTTAGGAGTAAGAATTAAGGAGGATTTACATATAAAACGAATTATTAATTTTCTTGTTAAAGTTTGATGTCTATCTTTAAGAATAGATTATTCACGAAATATAAATTAAGATTAAGATTATAATATTTAATAATGAAAAGATGAAGAAAGAAACTGATACAAAAATAAAGCACTATCAGCCGGCACTTCATGCCTCTAAATTATAAATTCGGGAAAGTTTCTGGTTCTGTCAATATTTTTTAATATTGAACAGAATATCAATTTAATTCATAAGTAAATAGAAATCGTTCACCACCGAATTCTCGTATGAGCAGTATTTTTAGCCTACGTAAAAGGAAAAGAACAACCTCTGAGATTGTAAGTATGCAAACGACAAATAACGTAAATAAAAATTGACCTAGCCAACTAAATTTAATAAATCAGTATCAAGTTAATAAAAGGAGGGTTGTGGGAAATGTCACAATAGGTAGCTGAAAGTTAACAGGATCCTAAGAATAAAAAACACTGTCATATGCCTCCATAATTACTTACATGACACCCACTGCAAGATATTGAATGTTTTCATTTCTTTCTTTCTCGCACTTACTAACGTATGGAAAGAACGTATTGTAAACGTGCGCCGGGAAACAGCGAATTTCTGACACAAAAAATATTATAGCCGGGCTCTGGTAAAGACAAAGTGGATAAATCCAGTTGCTAAATATAGGAAAAAATTCTTCTAACACGAAGTGCCGCCAGAATCCCTGTTTTGTGCGACCTTGATACCGAAAAATCGATTGACGGCAAAACGTCTGTCCGTCCGTGCAGGCTGGCGCGTAAACCGTTCAGCCAATTTTCTCCAAAATCGATATTCCCCAATCGTTCTGGCTGATGTTGCGGCCTCTGGAATTTCAAACCGATATTTTGATTTTGGGGAGTACTTTACATGAAGCCCTTAAGATATTTTCAAAATTATCAAAAAATAGCTCCAAATTTTTTGATCTAAAGTTGTTTTTGAATAGTGCAAAGAATGTTTAAGAGAATGGTGCAAGACTCAATTTTCGTTGACATACCCGATTTTTCGAAAATTGGAAATATAATTTTTAAAACTTCAATATTGGAGATAGAGATATTTGCCGACAAAGTCTGGTGTAGAAAATTAGCTCTTTAAAAAATGTCAGGTACAGGTTTTTGAAAAAAGAGTAGTTTTTGCGTAATTTATGCTTGGAATTAATGAAAAATATACAGGTTTCACACCAACTTCGGGCCACGAGAAAAACTGAGTGATATGAAAAATAATTTAATTTTAATTATTATTTCCTATTTAAAATGGGTATATTAATTCTACTTCCTTTCTAGCTGTTTTCCTTTTTACTCGATGTGTATTCTCAATTGATTGATGTATTTCTTTTTATGCAATCCGCAAAACTTAATAGAAATATAGCAACAATGCCGCATCGATATTTGAGATGCACTTGTTTTGTTTATACCATTTTTACCTCTTTCGAGAAACGTGGGCGCTCTCTTGGTTGAAAAGCAATAGTATTCATTGTATCTGAAGTGTGGATGTTAGAAGTCGGTGATGAAATGAAACGCTATCGGAACAACGAAGGGGAACTCACGAATGATGAGCCAGACTTTTCGTAATTATTTTGATACCAATTGCATATGTTATAATTACTGTATTGGTATTATTTGCAAAGCAAATGCACATAGTTTTGACAACGCCGCACTGACTACAGTGCGTTGCTCGCTATTTGGTTCAATTGGACGATTTGAAATAATGGCTGAGCTGTTAGTAGCGCAGAAAATGCAATATTTCAATATTAGGTAGCTGTTTCCAATAACGCGAAAAGGTATGTGCTGATGTAGCGCCACTGTTTTGTGTTATGTAGTGTAGGAAGGAATTTACTAAAAGGAAAAAAAATAAACAATGGTCAATTAAATTGGGTTACGTATCATGTAAAGTGCACGGTAGCGTTTCAATCGGTGTAATCAGAATTGCATATTATGTAGTAAGATTTTGAACTATTGCACATCTTTTAAAATACATTATTCTATTTTCTGTTTTCTTTTGGTTTGGGGGCACAGGAATATCTGGTGCACAGCTAACTTGTGGTGCTAAAACAGCACCTATTTCTCGCTACTACTTTAAGGCATAAATTACGCGAAAAGGGCTTATTTTCGAAAAATTGTATAAGTTCTTATTTCAAATTCTATCTTTAAGAAACAGATTTTTTAAGAGAAAATATTTTTCTTCATAATTGGAGTTGTCAGAAGACGCTCAATAAATATTTTTTTCAATTTTCGAAAAAGCAGTTTTTAAAGAAAATGAGACCTGCACCATTCGTTTAAACGTTCTTCACACTATTCATTACCAAAATTTAAGAAAAAAAACGATAAAGCAATTTTTCTTAAATATCCTAGTGATTTTATGTACAGTACCCCCCATAATTAATATATATATATATATTTCAAATTGAAGGAGTCGCGACTCCAGCCAGATCGATCGGGGAATATCAATTTTGGAGAAAATAGGATGAACGGTTTAACCGCTAGCGTTGTTCACAGACAAAAAAGGCATATTGCCGTCGTTCGATTTTTCGGTATCAAGGATCCCCAAAACATGGATTCTGAATACACTATGTGTAAGAGGATTTTTTTTTCTAAATTCAGTAACTGGACTTATACTCGTTTTCCTTATCCGGGCCTTGTAATAAAAGAGTTTTTCCACCGAAAACTCGCAGTTTTTTCGCGCAGCATTACATAACTTTCTCTCTACTGCGTAAGTGGCAGCGAGAGAGTAATAATGAGTAAAGTAATATGTTAATGTGTGACATCATCTGTTTACACGTCAGGAGGGGAATAGCTAGCTATCCGTGTATACCCAGAAACGCAATTCTCGCTATTTGGTCCTGAGATATCGAGGACAGAATAACCTTTCACCATTTCTCAGCACAGAGATCACTGGGCTCAACACAACCGCAGGAAAATGACTAGAATTCGATGCAAGACGGTATACGAATTACATTTGAAGGCACTGCTCAAACTTTGCCATAATTAACGCGCTCTCCGACTTACCTTCCGCCTCTTGAACTGTGATTCTAATACCGGTCGATCCTTGTGGAATTGATCATGCTTAGAACGTGGCCCTGGCAGTTGTACTCGGGGCTTTTTCTCGCGTCTCTGAATTCACCATTGGTTCCCGATCATTCTAATCATATAAACATCGTCATTGACCATGCGTCAAATTATTTAGTCAAGTTGTGGCCGAAAAATCTTAGTCACTATCAAAAAGAGAGCGTATTTTTATATTTCATCTTGTTTATCGGAATATTAGATGGCCTATTTTCCTGAGTCACAAAAAAAACACCTACTTATTTCGTGAACTTACTCTCAAATGGTTTTTCAAGTGTCGGTATTGAAAGGTGACAATCGTTCATTTACCCAACCTATACACGTTCTGGAAGAGATTTAGAGCAAATATTGGAAGACATTTACTCATTCCTACACCATGTTCTTGCTCTGTTTATTTCCATTTTGTATTTATATTTACTTGCTTCAGCTCTCAGATAGATATGTTCTTCGACAAATATTAAGACATTTTGTAAACACACTTTTATTCATTATTTTTTATAAAATCTATACATTGTTAGTCACATATAGTTTTCTCTTATTCTATGAAGTTGAGAAGACCGTGCTTAAAAGCGAGTCGAATCGCCGAGGTTATTTCAAGGAATCGTATTTTCGAAGAAAAATTCACAATTTTTGGATACAAACGACGAAACACGAAAATTTGTGTATTCACGGAATTGGTGCGAGACATTTAATCAATAATTCAGACCACCTTCAATTGAGCTCGGCCCAACGATTGCGCCTAGAACAACTATCCCGTGATACACAAAACCTTCCCTTTCTATCAGCGTACAATAACATTTTAGTGACTAATGATAAACAAAGAATATTAATAGAAACAAAACGAATCTTAGCAAACGCAAGGTCCCAATCAGTCAGTGCAAAAAATACTCAATTCAGAGACACAAACACACGTCCATAGAAACTACAAATTGATACCCCGCCCGCTCGTAAATTTACCTAAACAGAAAAGGTATTTAATTTTCTTTATGTCTGTATTACCGCGATAATTATTTTCTAGAGGGAAATTTGACAAAATATTATTAGCCTTGTTTTCATAATACGTCTAATAACTAAAAGTTTAAAATTATTCAAAATTTTGGCCTAACAGATTAACAGTAACCGCCAGAAAAGGTGACAGGCCTCACCCACCGCCTCTTACGCAAACTGCCTGCCATGTCTGTTGGCGCCTTTGCTCCATTTACTTTCTCTGAAATTATCACAGACGCCAGAAAATTGAAGTAAAATTCATCAATCAGTGCAATCAGCGGAATAGTTTGCACGTTGATGAAAAATAAAACTGACAAATGTTAAAATGAGTTGCCAGATAGAAGAAAAAGAAAGACATTTTAATTACTCGTGGGTTTAAAAATATAAAATTAAGTTTAAATTGTATAGCGTGGATGCCGTTATATTGTGTTATGAGTCTGTTTGCCATTAACCATGGCTATTTCCCACTTTGGAGGGCAATTAAATAGTTACCTAGTTTGATTCGTAATCACCCCTCTTACCATTTAATCCAGAGTTATCCACTCCCAAATAACAAGAGATGAGGTGAGGTTTCCACACATTTCCATTAGGAATTTGACAGTTCCATGGAGTTCCTGTAAGACGGACCTGGCGTCCCTGTCCCTGGCGTTCAGAGCAAATAACTAAATAATTTATACAAATAGTTTATCCATATTAATAAGGGATTTAGCGATAATATGTTAATGAACTTTATTACTAGAAGCCGGATTTGATCATCTAAAACAAAGCAAAAAATATCAGTAAAATGATTTTAAAATTCTTAAAAATGCCCTGAAAACAAATAAAAATGACGTAAAAAATTTATCAAAACCATTTCAAATGAACAACTCAAGCTGATAGATACGTTACTGATATAATCGATGCTTCTTGCTTTGTTCAATTGAACTCTGCTCGCAGACTTTGGGTTCTCGTTTGGGCTATCGATGAAATCAGCGAAAAAAGCAGCAAAAATGACATAATCGAAAAAAAAAGACTTATTAGTCGAAATCGATGAAAAATGTCAAAACTGACATAAAATGGGACTTTACGTTTCGTCACAACTTGAAGTGAATTTGCTTACTAAACGGCCTTGTTCTAAAGTGAAAAGAAAAAAAATGACATTTCATTAAAATCCGCACCGTATTTGTTACAAACGCTGTGCGGGAGTTTTCTGAATGCCCTTCGCCACCTGCAGTAGATACGCAACGTTGCACAAGCTGGCGCCTGTTAGGGTGATGTATTCCAATTAAAACTGTCACACTTCAAGGTCACGTGTTGAACGGAGAGGGGGGACACTGTCATCCAAACGGGAGTTTTTTTTTTTACGACTTGCACTTTTTGTTTTAGAGCTCCCAATTGGATGCCCTTCTCCTTCCACCTCGCAACCTTAAAGTGCCACTCATTTTAAATCGAATATGAAAATCGATAATTGCGCTAATAAATAGGTATTTTCAATATTTCAGAAAGAGTTGAAAGATTAGAATAGATTTAATACCCGAAAATGGTCGATGCTAAACTGCCTAAATAAATTTAGTGTGTTGTGCCGATACATGAAAAAAATAAGGAACCAAGAATATAATATAGCGAAAACTTCTTCTGGGAACGAAACAGGTCATTGGGCTTAATTGTGGTTGAAAAATAAGACGAAATTTCTACGTTATAATCTGGCAGCGGAGACCAGAGCTGATTATTATCGATTGATGATTATTAGTTTTAAACGTATCTCTTTCTTCATTTTGACAAATTTGATTGTGTCATTGGAAACTACACTTACTAGGCCACCCTAGAGTATTTTATTCGAAATATTGACTGTTGATCTCACCAGGCCTTTGGTTCGCATTTTTGATTTGCGCGCGCTCAAGATAGTATTGACCCGTACTCGAACGGATAAATACACAAAGATGTCGTTCAACGGAACTAATGCAAATAAATGCAACAAACCTGTTTCGTTACTTGGCCAATAAATAGGAGTAAGGAACTCTGGCGTTCACGTCATATCCTATGTTTCAAGGCGTTTGTTGGATTGTGAAAAATCAAAAGCGATCTGTTGAAAGATTTGCTAAAGAAGAAGTATATTTCACTGTGTCAAACATTTGTTTACCCAGTTTACATTGCTAATAACTTCGTAGGAATTAATTGAACGTCGCCATGACGAGACGATTTATTCCGTGAGGTATTTCACGATAACTGCTCTACTCGAAGTTATGAGCTCAATAGTTCGTAAACAACAGGAAAGGATATGAGCTCATTATTAACGTTTTAAGTGCATAGAGTAATACAATAAGAAATGTCAGCACATAAAACATTAAATATTAAAGTACAAAAACTGGGTAAGCAAAGTTGGTACTTCGAACAAGATTGAGATGTTGGCGCTTTCCCCACGTGTCTGTTTTGAAATGCTCTCCCAACATCAAAGCCTTAACCTTAGCCTTTTTGGTAAGATAACAATGAAGCCTCACTCACACTCTTTCGTTTCTGCATTTGTATTAGGAATTTTGGGTATATTGTCAGACTATGACATATACTGTCCGGCTGGCTAACGATGTCTCTTACTTGGGTCTGGTTTAATTCCCACACTTGGGGGCTAAGAGAGACATGTGGCAAACATGTCTTCCCTTCACCGCAACTGGCTAACTCCGCATGTCTCAGCTTTTCTTCGTCACAGAGCTACAGAAACTGTGACGATTTTAAAGGAAAGCTCCAAATTTTAGCTGTGATCTGGAATCGAACGCGGGGTCGCACCAGGGAAAGCTAGTAAGCTGCCCATCAGCCATCTGCATTTTCTCCACGATTAATATTTCAAAAACTTTGCAATAGAGGTTAGGAATACTTCCCGGTATGTGACGCAAAAATCATTAATTATCGCCCATTCTGATGACGATACGTACCATATTTCGTTTGAAAAAAAAAACGCATTTGCGACATTCACCACTTGACCATAATTCATTTGAAAAAGGAATCATGCGACGCATTATTGCATGCCATAAAATTTTCAATACATTCCTGCTGATTGAAACGACACATCTTTTGGATTACTTTTACGCTACCATGATATATCTTGGATTGATTGGTTAATGCCAGGAAAAGTTGCCATCGGATTGCGAATATGCCTTAAAAAAGTATACATACCCTTCAATTATATGCTTCGTCGAATAAAAAATGTAAACAACATTCCGGTGTCAATAATCTCGAGCTCTAGCTTTTTCTTGATGATGATTCGGATGAGATAAATTGGCTTGGTTTATGACGAATTGGTTTGATTTCGTTTGTTTGCGTTGTGGTGAGTTGAGTTCGGGTGGTATGAGATGGACTAGTCTGATTCTATTTGCTCTACGGCAGGATCGATACTCGATGGTTTGGACCGATTTAGTTTGATTCGGCTAGGTTGGAATTCAGTTGAGGTGGGTTTAGCTGGTTTAATTTGATTTGATGTCTTGATTTGGGCTGGTTAATTTTTGACTATAATTGTGTAGGTTACACTGCTTTAATTTGATCTGGACTGGATTGGGTTCAGATGCGATTGGTCGGGCGGGTAGTCATAGAACGAGGCGGGGCGGGACGGAACGGTACGGAACAAGCCAGTAGGCATGTTGGGTCTGGCAAGGAAGGGCGGAGAGGGGGCGAGGTAAGGTATTCTCCTATTTAAAACTCAGTGGCACTTAAAGATCACGAGCTGGGCGGAGAGTCATCCAATCGGGAGCTTCCTTACGACTTACATTTTTAGTACTGAAGCTCCTCTTTTGATGACCATGACCCCGCCTCCATCCAGCTCGTGACCTTGAAGTGCCACTATGTTTAAATCTGAGTACAGAGTGGGACGAAGCGGGCCGGACCGGGACAACAGCGGCGCAAGGCGAGATTAAGAGAGAAGCGCAGGGAGGGCCGGGGCGCAATGAGAGCGGGAAGGAAAGCGGGGGCGGGGCACGGGGGGCTCCTGCCCACGGGCCTCGTTCCCATGCGGCCCACGCGCCGCCTGCGCACCCCCTGACGAGGCCGCTTGTCCCGCGCGGTCAGCAGCGCCCTCCGCCCTCGCGACGTGCTCTGGCGGCGCAGAGTGCGCATCGATTTGCTCCTGTGGGTGGATTCCTCTCGCGCCCAGTGGGTAAGGATCGCGAAGAAACGGCACTTGCGAACCTGCTACGGCGGCTTTATGAATAGTCCAATCTAGGCACGTACCTACGGCGGCAAGATTTGGAGGGACGTCGAATTTTCGGTTCAACTTTTTTAATGTTAAATTGAATATATATTATGTATAGATAGACTTACTATTTTTGCAGATACGTATAAAACCTGGTGACAGAACACTACAATATTATATTGTAACGTTTCTTGGTGGTGAATTAAAACACTCAATATTTAACAATTACGTTTATTCGTAAACAACTCTGCACTAAAACTACTTGATCTATATACAGGTATATTACACAGTCCTTGTGTTCTTCACTTAATTATTATTTTTCTTACACAAGACTATATTCTCTTGATTATTTATTTACACAGTTCTCTCCAATCTGATTATTTATTTACACTGTTCACTTCTACACTATCGCAGTCGGAAGCACGGTCCACTGCGCAGACCACATTTCCCTGCGCAGACCAGGGACCACCGCACTGCTGTTTACCGCGATGCACACTTCACAGCTCAGCTTCCACTGCAGACTGTTCTTCACCTACTGCACCATTGATCACCGCAATGCACACTTAACAGCACACCTTCCACTTCTGGCACACTAACGGACGGACTGCTTATTCACTGATTACATACACTAACTGATCCGCGGCTGCTGACTTCCGACTACTACTTACACTGACATCGACTTACACTGACTGACTAGTTACCGACTCGTGGCCGCCGGCAGCGGCGCATTTATACCTGGCCGGCGCTCGTCTCGACACACCCGACACTTACTCCACCTTTCCACGCGACTCGCGAATAGCCCGGAACCGTCCAGTTCGGGGGGAAGGGGGGCGCCGGTAGATGACGCAATCCGCGCGCAGCGAATTCCGGCAGGTGATGCAATATCAGTTACATTGCCCCCTCCTTAGATGCCATCCGTCTCGGAGCGCGTTTAGTGAAATCATGCAGATATTTGTTGGCGTAATTCAAGAAGAGATTTTTCAAGATTCTGACAGGTGGCCTTGCGATGCGACTTTCTTTTTGAGATGACAAAATACACATCTTTACTCACGTCGCGAAGAAGCAGGTCATTCCCAATATGCGGTCGCCGGTTCTCCAATTCTTCCATTCTCCTGTATTTTCTTCCGAATACAGCAGCAACACCTGTGGTCATATCCAAATTCTGGGCGACATAATGCGCTAATGAATATTCCTGGGGTACAGTAAACATCCTGTTGCACCTCCATTGCCAAACCACAACGCGTCATATCATTTTCGCCATAATGAGACATAAACTCGTCAAAAGTGAACATTTCCATGTCTAACTCAGAAACTCCTGCGGTGTCTTCTCGGTCATTTTCATCGGGCCAGCCGACTGGAATGGGCAACCCGCGGGTTTTCATTCGACAACCTTTCAATTCGGAAGACAAAATCATTTAACCTCTTCTTAGAGTACTCTTCATTCTCTACAACTCGTTTAAACACTTCTTTTCCTACTTCTGCTTCCTTTGCTGCTTCTTCTCTTGCTTCTAATAGATTTAATAATTTTTCCTCGATTTCTTCTCGACCCAGTGTATTATTCGATGTTATCTGTTGTTCCGGGTTTTCTAACAGCTTTTCTTCCGAAATTCTAGAATTTTCTGTCAATTTTTCTTCTGGCGTTGTGTAATTTTCACTCCGTTTTTTAACAATATGGAAGTTACATTTTCTCCTATCCTTCTGCAATATTCTGTTATTATTTCTTCTAAATCCTTTCTCAGTCCTTCCAATGCTTCGGAAAAGTTTCCGGTCGTCTCGAAGAGAAAACTCTGGATCCTCTGCTGCCTACATCGCGTTAGAAAGACGTTCTTGTAATATTGCTTTCGTTCCGGTGGTGTTCAGATCCCTCTCTCTTAACTCCATCTTCAACTCGCATACTTTCAGTTCCCGTAAGGTTTTTGTGAAACTCGTCTTCATTAAGGTTTTAATTCACCACACGTTATACTAATTTGAACACACACCTGACACCAATTGTAATGTGTCTCGGTGGCGAATTAAAACCAACACTGGTATTTACCCAATATTTTAAACAAAACATTTATTCGTAACAATAATAGACTAAAACTATTTATGTTCTTCACTTAATTATTTTTCTTACACACGACTCCGTCTTGATTATTTTTTTACACAGTTTACTTCCATCTGATTATTTAGTTACACTGTTCACTTCCTCTACACTATCGCAGTCCGAAGCACTGTCCACGATCCACTGTGCTGACCACAATTCCCTGCGCAGATCATAATTCCCTCTGCAGACCAGGGTCCACTGCACTGCTGTTTACCGCGATGCACACTTCACAGCTCAGCTTCCACTTCAGATACATCGACGGACTGACTGCTTATTCTCTGATTACATACACTGACTGACTCGCGGCTGCTTACTTCCGACTACTTACACTGACTGACTACTGAATGACTCGCGGCGCCGGCAGCGGTGCATTTATACCTGGCCGGCGCTCGTCTCGATACATCCGGCACTTGCTCAGCCTTTCCACGCGCCTCGCGAATAGCCTGGAACCGTTCAGTTCGGGGCGAACAGGGGGGGGGGGCGCCGGCAGATGACGCAATCTGCTATATACATGTGTGTGTGTGTTTGTGTTTACAGTCCATTTAACGCTTTTTTATAATGTTAAAGCTTTGGAAAAACACGCAGGATTTTGCCCAGTATCTTCGAAGAGCTGACCTTTACACATTTATTTCCTAATATTGATTTCGCATGAACATGTGTACACCTATTTGAAATTGTTCAGCACAAAGATAGTTGTTGATTTTGTAGAGCATGAAAACCTACTAAAAGACAACGTGCAAAATTAAATTAAATTCACTTTCTATTTCAGCACAGAAAAATATTTTACTTCGAAGAAAGTGTCATATTACCTACAAAGCAAATCAAAACGTTCGACGAAAGAAATGTTACATTAGAATGCTTTATTAATGTATTACTAAAACCATATGTAAAATAAACTACAATCGAAATAACGTGTAATTGTATTATTTTTACCTTATAACATGAAAATCAAATTCATTAAATTACCCGGGCGGAGGGGGGTGCAAAAAAATATTCGCACAGTGCGCCAAATTACATCCATCCCTCGTACCTACTATCTAGCTGAGTCCCAAAGCATTGGATTTTACATATGTTGATATTTATGCACACTTCCATGATACCAAGGTCAGATCGTACGTCAGAAAACTATTTTATCAGCAGCAATAACAGAAATTTACAATTTGCAATTCACGCTAAGTGGAATATGCATCGCAATGCTAGTACAAAATTGTCATTGTACTATAAGAGCCAAAGAGTACTGTGTAGAACCCCTATACACACACACACACAGGCGCGCGTGGAGAAAGCGTACATTACTTATAGTAAACATCCTTAAAAAAATTCGCAGTTTTCAACACGTGATTTTCAATGATAACAAGTGGCGTTGAATATCTGAAATGAATGGAAGTGGCATGGCCAACCGATGTGCGGGATTATCCCATGTAAGCAACCTCTCGTTCACTGCGCTGCAGATCAACGGATGCCACGTACCTACGAATAAGGCTTTCGACTCAATGGGCAACGCTCCCACTAGGTAATGCACTATTTATTTATTTATTTAACTTAAAAAACTGTTAAAACTGTGTATGATTTATTACGGGGAGAAGTATATTCTGTTCGTATTTTCTTGAGTTTTCCCGAACTAATGTGCAAGTTGGTTTATGATCAGTAGGAAACGAGCGTTTTTGCAGATTGATACAAAAATTCAGCCCATGTAGCGAACACTATTTGCAAAAGCAAATTTTCTACGTCATTTTGCTGTATCCTTCATCGTGAAGGAATCGACTTTCTGGCCCCAGAACAAGGTCAACGATTACTTGAATAACTACACTGGTGTTTGTTAAAATTGCAACACTGAGATGAAATGGTTGGAATCACTTAAAAATTGGTGAGTGTGTAGAGAACAGTGTATCCATAAGAAGTGATTAAATTTGCATGGAGATTGCATGCACGTTGGCCGAGCAGCGCCCTCCTTTTTTTGACAGGTCAAGTCAATGTTACGTCACACAAGTCGGTGTAGAGCCGTAAAACGACGGGGAAACTTGCAAGAGAGGATTAGTATACCTCGTCAATGACGAAAGGCGTAATATCAGCATTAAAGCTTGTTCGAACGAGGAAGAATGATCGATTTGTCGGGATTGTCGTACCGTGGCATTGCGGCTAACACGGGGCGCACTGCTACGAGTGATACGTGTGTGGAAGCAGTGGATAGAGGAGGGTCATACACAGAGACGAGGGGGTACTGGACCAGACAATGTGACCACAGCGCGAGATGACCGCCATCTTGTCCGCATGGCCGTAACCGCCAGAACGGCGTCGAGTGTTGGCTCGACTTTTGGGCTCTGTAACGAGTGTGCTGATATGTTCAACAGTTCGACATCAGCTTAGGGGTGGACTAGTGGCATGCATGCAACTACGTCGGATTCCGTTGGTCCGAAACCATCACCACCGCCTGAGACAGTAATGGACACGTTCACTGACGTGCTGAGTGATAAAATCCAAAACCACGAGGTGGTTAGAGGAATATGAAAATTACGGAGGAACATCGGACCTTCATGATTAAATATATTGAAGAAAATTCAAGAATTACACTGAAAGATCTAAAACTTAAAATGGAACAAAACCATCAAATTATAGTTTCAACAGAATGTTTGCGGAAACACTTGGATGGTTTGATGGACACTGAAAGACATTCGTAGATAACCTGACAAAATGAATAGTATTGGGACCAAAACAAAGCGTCGTGAGTACGTGATGCAACTTTTAAATTAAGTGGATAACACCCTAATTTTATACATGGACGGAACAAATTTTAATTTATTTCAAGGAAGAGAGGACAATCGAAAAAAGGTACTCGATGCAGCTACATAACAGCAGGGAGCCGCGGAGCCAATGTGCATGTCATAGGTTGCATAAGTGCTATGGGACTGATTCACCATCAAATTAGAAGAGACGCTTTTAGAAAGGAGGAAGCTGAAGAATTTGTGCGCCAATGTCTGCGTGCTGCTTTAACCGTGTACCACTCGTATGCTGTATTAGCAATTGATAATGCTCCCTGTCACTGTGCTGTGGAAGAAATATTCATAGAAGAAGAATTCAGCAACCATCACTTACTAAGGCTCCGTTCTTACAGCCCTATGTTCAATCTGATCTAAAATTCCTTGTCTAACCTCAAGGCTGCTGTTAAACGAAATCTGTGTACAAAAATGTCACAAATTTTAGCTAATGAAGACAGGGGAAATATATCACCTCGCCTCAAATATTTTTTGAAATTACTTCAAACTCGCGTCTGAATAAACAATCGTATCGATTGTAAATGGAAGTTGGCGTAGCACTTCTACGTATTAAAAGCAAAGGTGTTTCTTATTTATATTGTTTTCATATAAGAATACTCGTATGGTACTCGTAATGTAAAAAGTATTAAACGACACACGGCCTATACCACAAATAACAGTTGAGGTTGGATGTATACGTAAGCTTCCGCGGCTTGCATCCATGAATTCTCGGCTATCCGGGAGACGCCGCGTCGTTGGCTGGGGTGCCGACGTTTCGCCTGACATATCGCAGGCTTCCTCAGGGCCTCACTGCCCTGAATTCAACAGTTTAGGTTGTTAATGAAACTTCAACCGCGTCTGTTATTTGGTGTTTATCAGGACTAATGACCTTAATAACTATTTAGGTCGTCAGTACGGTGTCGCTAACCGAATTGCGTAACTACGCTCAGAGACCTCGCGTAAGTTAAGCAACTCGCGACACCACGGATTCGTGGACGGGTGGCTATCTGGCAACCCCTGGTACTCCAGACTCCGAGCTCCCTAGCGAATGGGTAAAAGGCATTGACTACGACGTTTCGAAACAATTTTCAACGTAATTATATAAATTTATCCCAAAAGGGCTAAGAGATGTGTTGCGAAAAGACACTTCAAGTAGAAATATTAAAAACGAGAGGTGTTACAGAATGAAACAGACTTTTTCATAGTAAAGTTTTCTAATTCTCTTGTATGATGGCTATCTTAACGATCTTGCCCCATCCTCTTGGCAGCCACCATCTATCGCCACCCTTAATTTTTTTAAAAATTTTGTCACTTTTTCGATTTTGTAATGATAGATTCGAAATATTACTTTCCCCTATATAAAAGAAAGTAAAACTGGACCTAAATGACAATTTCCATAGATAAATTGACGCAGTTTTTAAGAAAATGGCGCGTAAGCGTTACTATACGTGCGAAATTTGAAGCTCTTTTTCACAGTAATCTGTTGAGTTTTTGAAAAAGTACCAGTATAACAAAACCCATAATAAACAGAATATTGTCAGGAATATCAAAGGATACACTTCTCCTTTGCATAGAGCTCATATACGACATTGAATGCGACTATTGCAATCTAGTGGTAAAGTTCTATCTACACAGAAAGAACATGACAGGGTCATCAGAGAAATTCCTTCAAAGCAAAACACTGTATACAATCATCGAATATAAAGCTCAACCAGTCATTCAATTTTCAAAATCCAAGAATCTTTAATATTGAGACCCGGATATATCCACGTTTGGCTTCTGAAACTTTACAGATTAAAATAAATAATTATGTTAATACTGCCGTTTACAATAATCGTTTTACCAAAATTTACGATGCTTTGCTCTATAGATGACGAACATAGGAAAAATAGTTTCCTCATCGCTCCTACAATTTCATTCCCTACCCTTTCCCCATATCTCCACCCATTCCGTGCTTTAATTCCCCACTTCCTTCGGTTCTCATTCATTCAACTGCTCTCACCAACGTAACTAACTTGACTTTACATAGCACCGTAGGCTTTCACGGCCGGAGCCAATATAAGAGAAATTCTCCGGGCTGGTAGGCCGTGGTGTAGTTGGCTTTGAAGGGCCAAACGATTCGCCCATGTTTGCGGTGGACATCTTCAGTGGCGACAGTGTCGCGGGCGTAGTGTTCGGGACGGCGGCTGATCGCAAGCCATGCTTAAAAATAGGGAGGCGCGGCGTATGAGAGTGCGGGTTAGAGCTTAACAATTAGACGTTCGCTTTGGGAGTTAATTTCCTCATGATGTGAAATTAATGTTTAGGCGGGTTGCCATGGAAACAAGTATACAATTGGTTTCTTTTAGTACAGGGTTAAATGTACTGATCTGGTACAAATTTGGAAGTGGGTCTTGCGTATTGTGTATCTGCGATCGTGTAGAGACGCAAATACGACGGTAGAGAGGAGTTAAATATGAGAGAGAAGAGATGTCAGACTGATGTTCGTTGTCCACATCAAGAATAAATCTCTGGGAGTAGAGTGCCACCCTACTGAAGAAGTTCTTTGCTTTTGTGATTGCGATAATGCAGTAAAGTCGAGTGATCCAGTCTAGTCGACACGAGACATAGCTTCAGGAATTACATTACTTGGATCATCTGTCTTATATTGTAAATAGAACCAAGTCGATCGCTAATTTAGTTGAATCGGGGGTACTTCGTCGTGTCACTGTATGAAAGATCAAACAAGAGATTTGTTCTCAGTGTACACTGTGAACTGTTGGACTTCCAGATTGCCGGAAGTGGGTATCTTTGTAGACGGGAAGTAATTGACAGTACTACCCTGTTGAGGCAGTGAAATACTCGAAGAAAAAGTTGGGAGAGCAATTAGTAGAAGTTGCATCGAAGCATCACCTCTTCTATCAGTAATTTTTTGTCAGACAAGAGTGTTCTGGAAAAGAGACGACACACAGTAGACAAAGATTGTTACTTGGAGAAAGAATTAACAGTATTGAAGAAATTGTCACAGTTACCTCTGTCCAAACGAAATTAAACCGTTCTTTACGATTTTCTTCGTTTTCACTTCATGTTACAACTGCATCCAGTGCCTGACACACCCTGAACCGAATCTTGAAGGCGTCCAAAACGTTTTTACTAAGCTTTCTGCACCTCGCCTCTGATGACAATGCGAGCTCGTGGCGCCTAAAATGGAAATCGCTGGATTCTCAGACATTTTGACAATGCTCCACGTGGTTCGAACGAAGAGCTGCCCAGGAGCTGATGCGATCTTTCGGTGGCGCTCCGAACTAACAGAAGCAGCTGACAATTTACGTCAAGGAACTTTGTACGAAAGAAATGAGTATTTGGTCAACAGAGAAGAAATTCGCGCGTCTATTTTGAAAAAAATTACTCCGAATTACTCAAAATTGACTCCGAAGCGCCAAGTTTGAAATGTATAATCCTTTCCTCTGAAATGCCTCCAAAGAACATACAAAATGCCCTATTAAAAAACAAGGCGCCAAATTTGAAGCAATTTGGCGGTCAATGTGCCAACATACCCAGACCACAGGTTTTTTGCACGCCAGCTTCTTCCGAACAAGCATAGAGGGTTGCCAAACTTTACCAACGTAGGTCCGTTCCGACCGACTTGTTCGTGGAGTGAGTGAAGAGATGCATGGATGGGCTCTGTGTCTAGATGAACCAGAATTGGAGTTTAAAGAAGGCGGCATGTTCGCGGCGATGGTGTAACGGTTAGCGTATCGGACTGGTATACCCAAATTGGCTTCAATTCAATTCAAATCCGATCGAAGCCGTGCATTTTTAAGGGCGAAAAAATCCTTCGTACGCCATCCTTCGGAGGGGAAGTAAAGCGGGCTGTCCCATGTTAGTAGATTTACCCGCATGTAAAAGATCCTCAAGCCTAAATGACGCCTCTGAGCTAAATTCAAAATCGCCTATTTCTCGCCCAAGAAATACCTCCTTTCTCTGCAAGTTGGTGAAAGGAGCGTGGCGAAATTTGCGTGGTCTGGCGGAAGAGCGGGCCTCATGGCCTGGGTCTCGCCACGTAAAATGAGGCTTCGCTTCAATTCAATTGTGATCTGTGAGAAACAACGTCCGTCGTTCCGCAGCGCACTAGTTGAGGGACGCAATGACGTCGTGAAAGGGCTCTTCATGCTCAGCAGAAGTGGAAAGGAGTCTTCAAGTTTAACGTTTCCCAAGAACCTTCGGGAATCACTCGGAATTTTCGGACATGGATTCCTTTACAGTGCTTCGATTCTAAGAAGTAGATGGCACATTCCTTCGGCGGAGACATCGTAATTAAGACATATCGCTCGACGTAGATCTCCCGAGTACAATTTGCGTTTGTTTAAGAAAAGTTAGAAGAGTGAAAAAAGTATTAATACTGTTCCTTAGGGGGGAAATATGAATATGTAATTAATGTACGCATTACAGACGTTCAGGCCGAAGTGCTCTTTTAAATAAACAAGAATATCTACCCAACATTTTTTATTTAGCCCATTACATCCCATTAAGGGAAAAGCCTCCTGGTAAAGGGTAAAAGAATAACGATTTCCTGGAACGGAATAGGTAGGTTGTGCAATTAACATTCACACAGCACAATTCTTAGTCACAATTCAGTTCTTTGTCCAATTGGTTCCGCGTGGTCCATCAATATCCTAGTTAATTCTTCCTAGTTAAGTCTTGTGTTTATCTTACGGAAGTAAAACAAATACGACTTTCGGATTACTTGTCTTACGGACGTCCAGATGGTTCGGTTTCGAGCTAATTGTGCCCACGCGCTACCTGCTGCCTTTTCTATTTCATCTGACACCTTAACCTTTGTCTTCCTCTGTCCCTTCAACATATTCTTGGACCCCATACTCTTGTTTCAAATGACCATCTTTGTATGTATCCTTAACATGTCCGGCCCAACGCTATTTCGCTACACTTGCATGTGTCACTACGTCTGTATTCTTTTGCTCTTATTAATTTATTATCTTTATTCTCTAATTTTGTCTTTAATGTTCAGTAAAATTTTGCGCTCCACCTTTCTTTTACTTCTTAGAGTGGTATTGTTTGCCTCCGTTAATGGTCAAGTTTGTTATCTATAGATAAGGACTGGTAGCACACATGTGTCCGTAATTTTTTTGAGATGATTACTTTCTTGTTTAAAAAATGCTAAACTCCAATTACTTGCTAATATAAATTCCCCTAAATTCCAATTTGTTTCCATTCTATTGTTATTTTAGCACTAATTTCCTAGATTGTTCAGTTTTTGAAAAAAAATCATCTGCCCTAAGTATTAATATTCATATACTTTTTGATGTTTCTTCCATCTACTGTCACTGGTTTTGGTTTAAGGTATATCATTATATTTGTCTTCTGCATATTCATGTTGTCATACTTTATCTCATTCTTTATTAAACTGTGAACCGTGTCTTAGTTTTCTGCTGTTGATACAGATTCTTACTCATTTCTTCGAATTTGTCTTGCAAAATTCTGATTCTAATAAACTCGTGAATAATTTCGGAGAAATGGGATCACTCCGCGTTCCAAATGAAATTGTGTATCTTCTTAATCTGTGTTCTCTAGTGCCGGGATCTTATAATAAAGCTTGATTAACTGTCGTACGCAGGCATGCCTTTAACAGCAAGAGCTTTGATGTGTTCCACACCGTCGAATGCCATGTGAAATCCAATGAAAGCAATATAAAGCTTTAGATTTTACTCCTTTGTTTTTTCTAACGATTGATTGATCGTCTGAAGGTGATTTGTTGTACTGAATCCCCTTCGAATCCTTATTGTTGAGGTTACTCTTAAACTAAAAAATAGCAATTCTTTTGGTGATGAATTTTGAAAATTTTTATATATTGGACATCAGGCTGATTGGTCTATAATTGAAGTCAGTTTTGGACTTGCGTGTGTATGAGTGATATGTTGATTGTTTAGGGATTTCTTCTGTTGTAATATCTTCATTGAATATTTAATTTATTTCAATAAGTAATTCGTGAGGACTCGCTTGTAAATATTCATTGAAAATTCCATCGACAGGAGATCTTGATTAATTAATAGTAATTGTGGAGTATTTCGCTGCAGATAAATACTACAACGTGGTTTTGTTATTTGTCCTTATATTGAGTGAAATCTTTATAAGGAGATATTTTGCTCGTTTATAGATATTTATAATATTGAGTTGCTTCTGTATTTATGCCTATTCTTGACGCCATTATTTGGTTATTCTTCACATTCCGTATTCAATATATCCTGAGAGTTGTAATTCTTCTGATTTATTTTGTCGAGCTTTCCATTATTTCATTACAGTTTTTATGATGGCATTTCTTCTATTCTATCTAACCATTTGTTTCTTATTCAGCACCGAAAAATCAACCGATACTTCTTTCAAGTGTCTTTGGGACTCAGTTTCTCACGCTTTTCCAAAAGTTTGTGCGTTTTCACATTGTTTATAATTTTGGATTTTTTGGTGAACTGGTTCTTCTTTCCCCGCTGCCACGATGCATTGTTTTAAATCGCTGTATATTTGTCTTGTGGTGCTGTAATAGGTAGTCATCTTATCACTTTTTCTTCTTGACGTGTGTGATTTGACTACATACTGAAATGATTCATACTCTGCTTCAAAATGTAAATCAGTTACAAATTTTGAGTCCTTAACTTGTTCTATGTTGTCTGTAAGAATAAAATGAATCTCATTCCCAGCCGTTCCTTCCAGGGAGCGGCATTGTTCATCTATCATTTCTGCTTTCTTAAAGAAACAGTAATTTTTGTCGCAAATTTTATTAGTCTTTCGCTTCGCGTTGATTTTGCCGATACTGTAAGAGCCGCGAATTTCAGTGTTTTGATTTTCTTTACCTCCCTATTTTTGCATTCAAATCACCTATCACAAAATTGATTTGGCTTCTGTGACTAGAGTAATGTCTAAAATGTCATAGAATTCTTCTAATTCATTGTCTGCTACGTGAAGGTGCATACACTTCAAGTATTTTTCGTTTTTGCAGTTTTAATGTGTAATTCTATAATTCTGTGATAATCCAGCTATTTCTTCAATTGAATGTTTTGTTCATCAAGAATGTAACACGTCTTTGACCTTTGGGCGTTCCTTTGAATGGAAATGTCTTCACTTTTTTATCTATTTCTTCGCTAAATTTTCTAGTTTCGCATAATCCTAAAATGTAATTTTGTCCCAAATTACGAAGTTTGAAAGTAATGAAAAGTATTTCGGAGAGCCGAAAAGATGTAGTAGTAGCAGACTTCGGGATGTCCTTGAACACGAAGGCTTGGGTATAAGTCATCACTATATTATTAAGAATAATATACGCCCGAAGTAAATGACAGAAAATTGGGATTTTTCAATGCTCGATAGTCCGCGCATAGCCACCAGCTGTGTTTGGAAATGGAGAGGTGACGTTCAAGGTCCGTGGCAGCGTCCATGGCAAGTGCTAGTCGGAATATAACTTCAAATTCTGGTTTCGCGATTCGCAGGCAATCACGAGCGGATAGTCTGCGGGAGATCCGGTGTTGTTTTCAACTGATGAAGAGTAGAGTATTTGTCGACATTCTGCGTGACAACGGGACGCATCAGCTCTGAGAATTCAGCAAGTAGCTCGATGTATTTGAAATAGGTAGTTAACACCTTCACGCTAAATTGGTCCGTTGTAATAGTTTGACCAACTGCAGAGAGGCCACTCTAGCAGCCTGTTGTTTTGACAACCCTTCAACAAATTGTATTGAGATGTCGGAAGTAGTGAGCAGGTTGTTGAGTCAGAAGTAATGATGGGAATTGCACAATCAGCTACAGTGTGTTGCTACACTAAGTCCCGAAGTGCATCGGTTGGCTCCGTAAGTTTAGAAATCGGCAGAGCGGGCTACGATCAACTGATATCCTGTCGCTTGTTGATGTTGATCGAGATAGGTTTGCTGGAAGTTGCATGGATCTACTTGGACCAACCAAAAACATTACGTTATTAACAAGGTCTGTTATAAAGAGGCAGCACCAAGGCAATTTACTGCTAATGTTGATCGACTGTGAAGATTCACGTGAAGCTTCAGAGTAAGTGCAGAAGCGTTGGGCCAAAACTTGTACCGACAGTAACGCTCGTTATCTTGCGAGAAATTGCCCGTCAAAGGCGTCTGGCGTCTCTTGGATAACCGAAGGCACCTTTAGTGCTTGGAACTCTGGATTTTGAATTGTGAAATATGTTCTATTTACTTCACTTGTGCGATTTGCAGCAGATGATTTAAGCTTCGTCTCGGGATGGTTGGAGGTACTGTGGGGGCCACAGCTATTATGTTTTTGGCACGTGCATCCAGACTTTGAAGTTCAATGTCTTGAGACTAAAAAATGGCTTGAATATTGAAAGGCATGCATCCATAGGGTTCACTGCAGGGTTTAAGGAGTGGTGTTAGAGTCGATAGGGGGAGTGCGTTATGCAGTAGTTGGGAATTTTTTGTACCTCCAATTTTTTCTTAGATTACTACCTGATGAGTACGCTGCTCCGAAAATGAAAAAACGACGTACTAATTCATATTTCAGGTGATTGTATGGTTTAAATGGCGTTTGTGGGTGCAAATGGTATCCTATACACTACTTTTCAGCAGAGTATCGGCTATAGTTTACGCATTGTATTTATTTACGGAACATCCGAAATTAAAAAGTGTCCCTCGACTTGTGGAGTACCACAGCATTGAGTTCTTTGTAGAAACGAACAGTTTTATACTGGCACGTTTTACTGAGGGCCGCAGCTGTTATCATTTCATTTTGTGAAAGTATACTGAGGAACTTTTACAATTCTTGCGTATTCCATTCATTTCACATCGAGGTCACCGTTGTTGAATTATTTACGTCGAAGGTAAGAACGTTATATTACACTACTTATTCGTTAATCGTATTAGTAAATAAAAAGCAAATCATGTATTTCTCTCTGCATCTTTACGATGGGTATCATTGCTATCTTTGCTAGGAGCATCTTAGTCATGTGGTAGGGGCGCATAATAAATACAATTGGCGCGCCATCAGTGGCGGCACTCGAAAGCTAGTGTCTATCCGACATTCTTACATTGTTAAGTCGCAGTGGAACTTTCTTGATTCTGTGAGAATCATTTGTGTGCATTTTCTGATTCAACGGTCGAAAATCATAACGAGATTTCCTTCAGAACGAATCATTTACTAACAGTGTATAAAACAGTGGGTTATTGTTTTTTCATGTCGGGATATGTATAGACTGAAAGCGATCTGTAAGTTTGAAAAAAACAATGAAATAAGGCGATGTGACGCGTTTCCACAACTTCAGTGCCATTCCAGCCCCAACATCATAAACGGACTAGAATCACCATTGAGACCTGCGACATCAACTGATGTAACGTTATGACCTCCCACGTAATGAAAATACATGTTTAAGATAAGTGTCAAGAAGGTCGTAGAACGCGTTACTATGGACTGGAAAAGTTGACTAGTTGAGGAGTCTATAAACTGATGTTTGCATGATTAATTTCACAAACAATATATAAAACTTGTACTGCAGTAGCCTTAAGAAGGTTGAAGGCCTTAGTGTTAAGCAGGTTGGCGACAAAGAGGGTTTGGTAGGTAAAATTACCATATTATTAAGCTGTAAAATCTTAAAATTCGCAGAGATTGACTTACGACGATAGACATAGTTGACTTATTTTTGTCTTGATTGAATTTGTTTCATTAATATGGAAGTTTTTTTATTTATTGAATAATGGTGGCAGTAACAAGCTGTTATTCACATCTCGTAATACTGTAAATATAGTTAACACATTTTTGTTTATATCAATTTTAACAATGCTCATTAGTCACGTCTCGTATGACATTATCACATTTTTAATTGTATCACTAATTATTTGCAAACTTAAATTTGTCCAAAGTGGTTTTGAACGTATTCAAGGTCCCTTGATTGATGTAGTGTGTTGGTAGTTTGTTCCAAATGTTGATGGCCCGATTGACGATGAACTGTGCTCTTGGTTCAATTCTTGTTTCTTTCTCCAGTTTCACCTGTGTCTTCTCAGTCTATGTGTAGATCTTGTGAAGGAGACATCATGCCATGGAACGTTATAGAGGACATTCAGAATTTTGTCGCCACAAGGTTGTTTCTGTTTCTTCTATTTCCTTTCTCTATTGTGAGAATTACCATACATCGGCACCTATTTGGAGACAATTTTCTCTCGGGATCCTCGAGATTCGATTCGAAAATGTAGTTTTTCTAAACATTGTTTTTCATAATATGTAGATCAGACTACGTTGGCATATTCTAGTATAGTTCTAATATAGGCTGTAGATTTCCTCACTGTTGAGTTAGCAGTACGGAAAACGCCTTCATTATATACAGCACATAGGCCGCTCGTTTGTTATTGCAACGACTTGAATATCCGTCTTTAGTGATTAATATACCTTAGTCACTTTGTGTTGTGGAGTCCAGAGTTTGATTTGCAATGGTGTAGGGTAAGTTTGAGAAATGTCTTGCCAAGGACGGCTTTGGAAGACTTTGCATTTCTCGATGTTCAGCGAAAGTAGCCATGTTTTCAAACAGTTTTCTATTGTTATAAATCTTTCTGCAAAGTATGATGATCTGTCAGTGGGTTTGGAATGAGTTTTGTGCCATCTGCATAGCAATTCTGACCTGGAGTTATTCCGCCGCTCATATCACATGTTCATACGATGACCAGGAACGGTCCGAACGCAGATCCTTGAGGTATACAGCTTGTAAAAGTTTAAGATGTAGAAAGCTTCACCCAATGCACATGTGGATTGAGAGCAAATCTCGGATCCACGCTAGTAGTTTGTCTCCGACACCCATCGATTCTAGTTTGTAAATTAGTCGGTTGTGGGGCAACTTTGTCGAATGCTTTCGCAATAGATATGTACACCACATCCGTGGGTTGTCATCGGTCCACCGCCGTTGTCCATGCATCGAGCGAAGTAATCAAATTAATGATAGTTCATCTTCCTGGGACAAATCCTGGTTGTTCAAGGGGATCAGAATATTCCTTAGCGCATTATTTCCATATTTTTCTCATGGTGCTAGTCAAACTTATCAATTTTTAATTCTTGCCCAGCTGTTTATCAACTTTTATGAGGAGAGGCGTAAATTAAGAAGTATTTTATGCAGAAGGTAGTGTCATTGTATATAATTTGACTGAACATTTTATTAAGCATTGGGGCAAGTTGGGTTGCACAGTTTTTCATGCAAAAAATGTCTGGATCAACCTAATATTCAGTCCAAGACGCGTTTGAGCAGTTTCAATATTTGTGAATTCGATTCCGTCGATTGCTTCAGCGTATCTCATTCCAGTGATTGGTAAATTATCTGTAGGTTAAATGTTTATACCTCTTTAAAGTACTCTGCAAAAAGTTGTGCAATTTGCCAGGGGTCAGATATTGTGGCCACTTTACTTGGTGGTCCTAGGTGGACCCGGTTTATTAGCAGTCCGTTTCTAAATATAAGAATACATTCGTTTAGCTCCGTTCTTAACACTTTGCTCTTGTTCTTCGAATTCTTCGTTTTGTTCGTATGATTATGTTTGACGGGGGCTGTTGGAGCACGTTCTATATTCTTCATAACTTACTGTTGTTCTAGTCATTCTATACATGTACCATGCTCAACATTTAATTTTATTTGCTTCTTAATTCTGTTATTGATCAGGGTTTGTTAACATTGTTCATATATTTTGGTAAATGATTGGACAGTGATTTCTGAGACAATGCAAAATTCATTGTAGTTTTCTTCAAATTCATTTCTTTCATCTTGTTTTTTGAAGTCAACTCTGAGTTCGTTGATGTTTTGTTATTGTTTCAAATTCTGCTCCAAAGAAGTTGTGTTAAATTACTAGATGTTCCAGTGTTTGGTCTCCACAACATCACCACCACCAAATCTAGAATTGTGGGCGTTTGGATATCTTTATGCCTTGTGTTTATTAATTTTTTGGCTAATATTGAAGTCGACACAAATTTGAAAAAATTCTTGCTTCAGTCTTGAAGATAGCTCATTGTTTAGTCTAGATAATAGAAGAGAAATTAAAATTCCCCATGATAACTGATTAACATCTTCCGGAGATTGTTAATTTGTTTAATGAATCTGAGGTCCCCTTGTTTTGGTGTTGTATCAATTGAAGGTGGTCTGCAGATCCTACAGATCCGCACTCCGACGTAATGTTTCTACTTGTATGTCAGGATCTTCGAGATCGTGGATTATCGTCACTCTCACTGTAGTCGACCCAATTCTTTTTCTGGTATATATTAAAACCCCACCCCCTCGTCTGTTTGTTTTGTCATTACGAGAGATGAAAAAATGAAGGATGTGAATCAGACTATCTGGAATGTTTGAATTTAGCCAAGATTCTGTGATTTCATCATATTAGGTTGTACAGTGTTAATTTCCTCCACCTGAACGAACTTTGACATTAGAGACAATACGTTAGTGTATATAATTTTTGGTTTACTTATTGAGTTTGTTGTTGCTGCCCTTTGCCATTTCCTTTTCCATTGACCATCCTCGGGTTGTTTGTCGATCAGTTGTTCCCTAAAGTTTTTCAGAGTTTTTCTCTGTAATGGAGTAAGGTCGTTAGTGGCTTTAACCAGCGGGTAGCTTTCGGCAATTTCTCAATATGAACTTGTTTTTGTAACCGTATTTCATAACAACTTTGATAGGTCTGGGTTGGTGGCGTTTTCATCTAGTTTACCTAGCCTCTTGTTTATCAGAGTATTCAATATCGATATCAATATTGATCGAAAATATTTCTCAGAATACTTTCTATCGTGTAACCACCCTCACAACGTCCATATTTACATTTCCTCCTCAAGACGTATTTCCGGATGATGGTGACTTGGCTTACTGTTTTTGAGAGGCGTGTATTCGAAATTGCCTCAGTCGATGGTCAACTCGTTCACATCCGTCGTTGACTCGAGGTTGAAATTTTACTAGTTTTGAGGTTAAAAGTTCAATAAATTATGTAATAACTTTAAAAAAAAGTTTCAAACAAAAATGATCTTCATTCCTATGGGTATATCTTCAATGCCGTATTCAGGTTGGAGACAAACAGTAAATAGAACTCAGTAAATGCCACCAGCATTCCAAAGCGGCCCACTAGACCTACATGTCACTTCATACGTCAATCAAAAAGAAAAAGCCTTGCCCACATTCGTGACGGACCACAGAAACCTCACTTTTGTTCCGCACACTAATGTATGATAAAGTGTTCTTAGGCATCACTCTAGAGCCTTAACTCAATCACGCTTTATTACCCCTCCCCCTACGTTTCTAGTATCTATTGATCTCTACATCGCACGATTGGGCGTAATACTTGCGAAAGCAGCACCGGCTTCTCTCGAGTTCCAACGGCCAATCGTTCACGGCAGTTTTCATTTACTTACGAATCTTGAAGAAGTAAAAATCGGTGTTCCGTAGCGATGCTGAATGAATTATTGCTCAGCATCCGCTGATAGATTAAGGTTAAAGATAAAACGAAGACGCGTCACGGCGCTTTCCCAGATTACGAAGCTGACATGGCAAATCGGCGTCGTTCGGTAGCTGCATAAGAACTGAAGCATCTGAAAGTCATACCAACTGACTCTGAATAAGCAGCAACGGCACATGCGGTCACGTTTATTTTCAGTAAAGAACACTATTTCCAATCAAGGATGTCAGTTCTCTGCCTCCTAACCGAGTGTTTGGGAGAGAAGGAAAAATTTCACTATTAAACTCGGATTATTTCCACAGCAGAGAAGGATAATATCGTCAGCGAAGAGACACATGTTAATAGGTTTAATTATATTAGTAACGTTTATTAATAGCTATTAAGATAAGGATCATAACAATGTTTTTTTTCTGGCGAGGATGATGATCATAACTGACTATTGAGTGGCCGAGACAAAAGTGATAATCAAGTAGGAGTGCGGTTCTTCTATCAGTGCTATCTAAAACGATGCAGCCACTTCGTGATGGGTTCACAGTTAAGATTGATCACAGTAAAATGTTTTATGAAATATTTTAATTCCCTCTGATCTTCACATTATGTACGTTTTTAATGTGTGCACTAGTATGCATCTCATTCTCAGTCTCCACCAACAAGAACCAATTGCGCAAAACTAGGTCAAAAGCAAGATTGTTGACTCCTCTGCCAAGAAGACGTATTTGCAAATAATAGCACTACGACCAAAGTTGCAGACCAGGCGTTTCCTATCATATCATTCATATCACATAACACAAGAATAATTCTTCAATTATGCCCTAGCATTCCACATATGGCCATGAAGAAAAGCTTTATCACTTGCAGTAAGAACGGTTTCTCCTATGTCATTTCTCCGTGCAAGATTCAAAGTTCCTCTTGCTGCCTGTCTGTGACGACATAGAAAAGGCATTCGAGATGATACAGAAACCAATTTCATACTAAAAATGAAAATAAGAGGAAACGAGCTAGCTCATACAAAAATTATCTCGTATATTCCTCATAGTACGTTGTGGAGATAAAGAATCTCAAAACAATGATGTGGAAAACCGGGGTAAGTGTTCTTATAAAAATGCAATGTACCATAAATACACGTGTTCATTTTCTAATATGACAAATGTTTGACGAAGCGGTATATTTAAATGGTTTTTTTAATGTCATGGAAAAGTATTCATTGCAGCTGAGGTTTAAATCAACTAACATTTTTAGAAAGTAGTAATTTTCTGAAGCAAGCATAAATAAGGAGAAACACAAAATCACTGTATGTACAGATTACTTACGGCAATGAATACACTAACAAGTAAGTGATGAAATATGTAGCACCACTAACTCGAATATAAACCAATGACTATAGGTAAATTATTAATAAACAAAAACACTGCGTAAGACTTGATAACAAATTGCGAAGTCTAGGAGAGCGAAAATGTCTTGTATACCTGCAGGAAATAAATGCACATTGCAGCAGCAACTTCAGAGAATTACTTATTCCCATGATTGCGAGATTAATTGAAATCTCAATAGTGTAACAATATTAGAATTATTTACATCTTGAAGTAGTTAGGTGCATTATAGTGGTTACGTGAGCAATTTCACTTCGGAACTATACTTATTAATCATGTCAATACATTTTTAGTAGGCGAGTATGTCAAAACATTTTTAGAAGTTGTTTTTGTAATGTCATTTGTAGCATAAAAGGAATATTCCTCTGTAATCTAATCTGATCAATAAAATAGCATTGTTTTCAAAAATTCAGTAAAATTACAAAAATGTGGAATCGGAGGTTTAACCTTTCATTGAATCTTCCTCAGGTAATCCGATATTTAGAGTAAGAAAATAATACTGTATGTTGCGGTTTTAGGCTGCTTGTACGACCTCAGAGCACCGTCGGTATTTTTATCCCCCGCTAGTTGCTCTGTCCTTTTCTTTCCCTTTCATTCGCATCGTGTGTCATCTTGTTTACGAAACATAACACTGTTCCTTTATGAGGAATCTCATATCCGGACAAAGTGCGCGCTCGTGTGAGCGTATATTGGACGCAAGGCGCGCGCAGATGGGCAACAGCCCAACAAATGAAGTTCCTGCGGTTCGCCGCGCCTCCCACACAGTGGGATGTTCTCCGAATCACGGCGGACAAAATTTCTCTCCTTGAGAGTCTAAGCACTCGTAAAAATAATTAATAATAAATAATAATAATAACTCCACCTAGGGAGAACATTGTAGTTACTGGTGGTGCTTGAGTGCCCCCAAGAGCCTGAGGGTTGTCAGCGGTAGCCTAGCTACTGGTAGGGGATCTGTGACTGAATATGTTAAACGTGAGGGGTCAGACAAAGAAGAGGAGAGCCTCAACGGCATTTTCGATGAAGAAAGGATTGATCAAGATGGTGGGTGAGACACTTCCAACGAAACCGCAGCGTCTGTCTCCATCCATGTTGGGAGCGGCTGCATCACCGGAGGAAAGTAGAGGGAAGGGTCGTGAACCTATGGACTTCCTGTTATCGGCCCATGGAGGTAGCAGGAGAGAAACTGGGTCAGCACACCAGGCCACTGATGAGAGTGGAGACCCGAACCTTGCATTATTAGTCAGCGAAGGAGGCTGCCTTCAGTAGTCGGTGAAAATCCCCTAGGATTTAGTAATGCTGACCGGGATCGGAGGAACTCCTAGCTGGGCGATGTTTTGAGGCCACTGTGGGCCGCAGTAACGGATGACAGGATACAACCCATGGATTAACAAATAATTTGGGCTCACGTTCTTCCGGCGTTCGCTGTATTCTACTTGGAATTCTAATTGCTGGAGCCACAGAGTCCACCGCAACAATCTTTCTTTGTTAGTGTGACTCAACAGAAACGCCAATGTCTTGTAGTCGGTGATGACGACGAATATGCGTCCCTTCAACAGCATCCTAAACTTTCGTGTAGCCCAAACAACGGCAAGGGCTTCAAACTCTGTCGTCCCATATGGGATCTCAGTGCCCTTCAATGTTCGACTGTCCAACGCAATGACTTATTGCTGACCGTGCTTCCGTATTTGGAACAGCACTGTACCTAGCGCAAATCAGCAAATCCGCTACTGTCTGTCTACAGGTACATTCGTTTGTGAAAATCAGGATATGTGACCACATACGTTTGCTCAAACGCCCTTTCTACTCCTCGAAGACCTCTTGGCACCTCTGGTACCATTGCTACATGTTCTTAAAATGAGCAACAATGACATTTGCTAGAGTAACTCTTCACAAACCTCGTATAGTAATTGTATATTCAAAATAGCCGGCGTAATCAGCGAAGGTATGTTTCTGATCACCTCCCGCTTTTTCTCCTGGATCCTGAAAACAAGGCAGAAAGATACACGGAAAGACAATTGAATATAGGCAACTAATGTAAGTAGCTTTCGAAATAAGTTGGAATTTCGGCAAAGCAGGTGAACCAGAAGGCAATGAACTTTGGGGAACGCGGCGATTTAAAAGGGAAAATTTGCAGAACTTCTAATAAGTGCCAGCAGAATAGCGGTAACGAAAATATAAAATGTTCCAAACAATCTCGGTGACCTAGGAGAGCAGGCAGTTTTGTTTTCTTGGAGAAAAAAAAAGAAAGAAATGAAAAGACTAAACTGACTGGAGAAGATACAGAGGGATGATAGATAGCGAGCCGATTATACGGTTTGGCATGTGTTGGCAAGTTTTCATGTCTTTCGAGAAGAATGAATTGTATGAGAGAAAGGGTGTATGGGGAGCTTGTACTGACGGTAGTAGTGAAGAGTGGGTAGCCAGAAGTATTGCATTTTAGTAGGTTCATGCGTGAAACTGCATGGGATGTATGAAACGTTTGGAGCGACGAGCCCAGCCGAGGGAAGAGATGGATTGGCAAGCTGACGGCAACGTTATCGCCTAAAGGGAAGTAAACATTCGGTAGATATTACCCGCGCGTACGGCACCTATATAATATGAAGGCCAAGTATTGTATTAGATTTTTGTATAACTCGAAACAACGTAGATGGGCATTACAACTATGACATTCACGGTGTGAATAACGTAAATAGTTTGTCAGTAAATGTGTTTGTTGAATTAGATTTTTTGTTATTGTAAAAACAAAACAAAAAGAGAACAAAAAAAGTTTTTTGTGAGTGTACTGATTTTAACGGCAGGGTCACGGAGGCGACAACGCGGGTTTTCGCCACCAAATAAATAAGCGGTACCGCTGAATACGGTACTGAATGTGAATGAACAATGTTCATTTTTCCTTTGCGTTGTAAACAAGGATAATTTCCCCGCTCATTACCAACAGATAAAGGGAAATATCATTTTCTCTAACCTGTACAGGGGGAAACTTCAGTGCCTCAACCCATTATAAATTTTCGAGTGGCAACGCCGCTCGTGCCGGAAATATTTTTAGTTTAAAATTTGTAATGGACAGAGATGTCATGGATAGTAAGGTATTACGTAAATCAGGTAAATAAATAATTGTAATAAAGACAGAGGCGCGAGGGGCAAGTTCGTACGATAACTTCTATTGCGCCTAGTCTTGCTGGTAAATTACGGTCCTGGATATCAATGGATGAAGTTTGTACTACAGACTGGAAAATTGTATGGTGAAAAGTGTGCATCTTGTACTCACCAAATTATTTTTAAAATTTTTTAAAGAATTTTTTTGTAAATTTAATTTCGTATTGTGTAAATAAGTTTCATAATTAGTGTGTTTTAATATTAGATATAACATCCGATTTTACATCTTTATTACATATTCTTACTGTTTTCTTTATATACATATGTATATATTTTGACGTCTTATGTTACATCTATTTCCGGCCTCTAGCCGTGAGATAGCAGCACTATCACACCACACCTATGTCAAAATGGGGAGACCATTGTAAATCTGCCTCGGAGCAGAGCCGGCCGCTGCCTGGGGAGCGGCAGGGCAGAGACGGAACTAACGCCGTCTGTGACAGCATGCGACCGTTAGTAGTGATGCTGAACACATCGAAATACCCGAAATTACTATAGCCGATGGAAGCAGTACGCAAGATCTGGTAACTGCACCTGAGCACAGTGTTTCCCAGAATGCACTTGGGACTCCGTGGCAGGCCTGCCACGGTGGAGACTTCAATATTAACGGTATTGATATTAACTTAGATATTAACGAAACCATCAGTTTGTACCCATTGCAATAAAATTCACATATGATACAGGCTGGAATTGCATAGATGTTTCATTCAACAGTACCCACATTTACCCCACCTTTCTGATAAGAGTATCACAGATCGAAGAGCGCTGATGAGTAAATCCGGCAAATATGTCTCTTGTGCCAGATAAAATGAGATTCAAGCAGTTTGCAAGTTCTGTTAGACAGTAGGGAACATAGAAGCTGCAAAAACTCCCATACCACAAATTCATATCCCTCCACCACAAGGCTCGCAAGATACTCTGTTCATTGAGCAACCAGAAGTAGATATGCCTCGAGAACACCTTCATGAAGAGTTTGAATCACCATCGACTGGCAATTATCGAATATAGAAGATGAATACTCATCTGAGACCGAGAATCTCAAAATAGCACAGTTTAAAAAAACTGGCCATGCTAGTCCAAGTAGCAAATGAAAAATGTGATAAATGAGACCTTAAATATCATAACCTATTACCATCTCGACTGTACAATCTATTGTATGACAGTTGCAATAGTGAGGAGGAATGGCGCGAAAATATCTGAAATTCAATCAACTCTGTGTTCCCACCAACCACAAAGAAACCCCTAATGGAAAATCTGGTTGCAAAAAGGGATCGAACGCCTTAGATCATATATTGCAATATTGTGTTCTTTCCAGAGATGTGATAGATGAAATATCTGAGAAATAAAATAGTATATCGTCATGCTAATTAGCGAACTTCGTTACTCCATACTTTCTTCTCTATTTTCTGTTTACTTGATAAAATATAATTATGAAACAAGAGTAATAAATAAAAGTAAATAACAAATTGAGGAACTTAAATACCTTAGTTCTCCAATATTTATTAGTTCAACATGAATGGAAACTAAAATTCTGCTTCCTGGGCATGTTTATTCTTTTTATTGCGAAACTGTCCAATCTGAAGTAAAGATGTATGCTAATTAGTATGCCGATATATTAAGAGGAAACATCGCATCCACATAGACCACAATATCGACAATACAAGTTTCTGACTAGCGATACCCTGCAACTGTGTCTCTGCAGCCAATGAATACGCAGGTATACCAAAAGACTGAAGCGTGAAATAGAAAGCAAAGAATTTCGTAAGAGCCAGAATGACTTCTACAGAAGACTAAGAAAAGAAAACAAAGAAATGATAATTCTGCCAGACAAACCGTCGTAGAAGAAATCTAGAGTGAAATATGTTCGACTGAAGGTCACTTTAATGTCAAACGCATCGTGGCTAGAAGAAATCAAGGGTACTTCAACGCAGATCACAGAAACTTCTCAAATCACCCAAGATATCCTATTTAAAGTTATATAGAGACTGTCCAATTGGAAATGCACGGAAGTAAATTAGTCTACATAGATATTGGAACAAAACATTCACAAGTCTCCAAGGGAAAATCCAAAATTTCAACAACTACCAGAATTATCCCGAAGAAATGGCGCATTATCTATGCGAAAGTATCACATTTATAAAGCCCAAAACCAGTTATACTGTATATTCTGCAAAATACCGGCCTATCACAATTAATAAATAATTAATTTTTTTTAAATTATCGTTAGTCGTTTATCAATAATTATCGAACATCACTGTAAATCGAATTCTATCCTGACTAACTCAAAGCGAATGCATTACAGGTTCCCTCGGATGTAAAGAACTTATTGACATCATGTCTCAAGCATGTAAGAAGAGACGCAACTTGTTGACTTGTTTTATTGACTATAAGAACACCTATGACAAAGTGCCGCATGATTGGTTGCTTTACATACTGTCTCTGTACCTTATTAATCCAACAATAGTAAATTTCCTCAAATTCACCATTGGCAAATGAAAGACCACTATCTGAATCGCGGCAAAAATGAAGTAGTGAATATCAAGAAAATAAACATAAGGCGTGGCATTTTCCAAAGATCGTACCGGTTTTCTCTGGCCATGAACCCACTTTCAATACTCCTGGAAGATCTACAAACAGGATTCGAACTGAAAGGCACCGAGAAGACCCATATAACTCTCTTTGCTTATATGGATGACATGAAACTCTTCTCAGGTACCATGACTGGCCTAGACATGAAAACAAAAACCACTGAATTTTCCTGAGACATTGATATGCAGTTAGAGATTGATAAGTGCAAAATCAAGAAATGCAGAAGGTAAACTCGCTAATGAAGCAAGCATACGAGCCTGAAAGTGGAGAAATAATATCCGCTATGGAAGCCAATGAATTATACAAATATCTTGGTATACGACAGGGATGTGTGATGCACATCACAAGCTGAAGGGAACGCTAAAAAATGAGCTCACGAACCACCTCAAGATAGTTTTAAGCACTTTTCTCAATTCTCGAAACCTCACTGTTCCCATTAACACATATGTTCATCTAATTATCACATTTTCGATTGATGTTCCCAAATGGTCCTCAACAGACCTACAGGAAATGAAAGACAAGTGCGAGCCTAAATGATGTGTGTTGGGTGCCACCATTCAAGAAGCGCTTTTTACAGGATGACACTGCCGAGACGAATGTGAGGGCGTGGTATCGTGAAGTTAACGAACCACCACGCTATGCAAATATCCTTGAGATAGTGTTTTGCAGGGAAAGCGAACACTTCTCAACACCAAAAGGTGGTCGTACAAGAAGATGACAACTCATCTCTCCTAAATCTAAAATAAAATATTCTGTTCATTGGCTTTTATCCCATCCGCCAGGAGCTCGGCGCCCCGTTTGAACCCCGGGTTTCCAAGCGGTCACTCATCCAGGAATCTGTGGTCTCCAGAATTGCTTAACTTCCACCTTAAGCTTTTCGGATAACGATGCCGACGATTCGTATCATCTGCACATCATGTGCCCACGCAGGAGAGATCACCCAAAGGCATGAAGGTGACCAACTACTACACTTCTGGGCCTTACTTTCCATTAAACTTTGTTGTATACATATGCCATATTTCACTAGTAAATAAATAAAATATATTACAAGGAGAATAAAGTTACAAATGTAATGACACCTATAAATTTTAAGTCAATAACTAAGTTGAATGATTTACAGGGTTGCCAGATAGCTTGGAGAGCCTAATTCCTCAGAAACACGAAAATTTTCTCATAATTTCAGAATAAATAAGGGGAAAATTAAGAATTGAATGTATTTACGAAAATAAAAAGTTTTATTATGTAGGCTAAAGAACGCCCTTTCAAAATTTTCAGGGGACACGGCCCCGCCTCCCGTGCGCATACATGTCTGTTCGCATTAGCGTGTGTTTAATTTATTATAGCCCATCGTATAATATACAGTATACTTGTTGGATTATTTAATTTTATTTGCATTAAAACTTAATTTAGCAACATGGGGCTTTAATTTCTCAACGGACATTTACAACAGTGCCTCTAGCCAGGAGATCCTAGCGACAAAGTCCCGACGGTGGCAGGATTTTTGGCACTAGTTTGCCTGCTAGGTCATCAACTGCTGTCTAGATACCTCTAGCATCTGGAGTCTCTGACCGGTAGTTTTTAAACGTTTCTCCGATCAACACTAGGCGAATGCAGGAGCAGTACCGCAACAAACGGGCCCGGACCGCGCGCTTACCACGCCCGTTACACTCACATGCTCTACACTACCACACGTGTCCGGGGACCAGTCGCTAGCTTGAAGCTTGTCGCCAAAATGCATTACACTTACGGGACTAATGACCTTAGTAGTTGAATCTCTCGGAATCGCTAATCAATGAATCAAAATCCTTGCTCGAATGAGTGGAACGCAAAAGGGAAAAGTGGCTCTATGTCCCTTTAGAAAGCGGAAGGTGTATATGTGAAGCAAGGATGTAGCTGTTCCTTGTCTGGATAAGAGGATGTAAACATTGCCACGTAGGTAGGTAGTCGCGTGACCGCCACACACATTCTTTCTCTGACGTTTTTAGATACACGCGTAATAAACTAGTTTTGTACAAGCGTAATAATCTAGCTCGAAATATACACTAGGTAATAGTATGTAAGCGTCTTAGATAAGAGCAATATGTAGGATGTATGCTACGCGTTTCTTCACAGGAAAGGGGTAACCGAAGATGCATACAAAGTGAAGTAGTTTCAATGTAATGGAGAACCGCGTACACGTGTGCTTGTGTCCAGGTAAGTTGTTTAAAATTGTGGATAAATGATTGTGACGCGGCTATTAAGCTAATTTTTCTTAGTAATTAATTTTTCATTAAAGTGACTTATCAACCGTCTCCATCGTCATCAATGTCTGAAATTGTAAAATATTCGCGAGAAAAACCAACAGAATGTGGGGAACAGCTGTTTTAAACTGCCGTTAAAACTTCTGTTAAAATTCCGTTTTAAACTTATTTTAATCGTATTCAATTCATTACGCACGTAAAATACAGAACTTACTATTGATAGATGAGACAACCATTGTCAGATTCAGAATGTACGACTATTTTCTTTTCATGAGTGTGTGAAATAAGTTTCATGGTAAATCAATGAAAGATTATTGCAGTGTTGTGCCAATTTTGGGTTTCTCTTTCTTTATTTTTCTCTCTTTCTATATACATATATATGAGCAATTCCAGAATTAACTGCCACTTAGAGGGTCAAAAAAAATATTTTTTTTCAAGTGGCACACCTCTGGAAAGCTATTTCCCGTGTTCAGGAGACCCTAAAAAACTAAGAAAAAATAGGGTGCCATTGAATCAAGCAGGGTGACACCTCCAAAAGTGGAAAAAATTTAAAATTACCTTTTAAAATTTAAAAAAATAATTGAAATTGAGTTTGAAGTGTTCGATTTCAGTATGATATTGTTATTTAAGCTATAAAAATTTAAAGGGATCTTCGAAAAGTTAAAAAAATTTTGGCGCCAGGCTATTTAGGCGCCAGAAATTATAAGTGCTACGTCTAAAAAATGATTAGTGGGTAAATTTTATTTGATGTTTCTAAATGATGCTTGAATTTATTTCCATCTTTACACCTAAATGTTTTAGAGCCCAAATTCTTCAGCGTCTGTATACTTCGGCGCCCAAACAGTATCGCTAGAAACTAATTTCATTTGTCAAAAAATATTGATATAATTTTTTTTAAAGTTCGAGATATTAAATTTTGATCTCAATAAAATTTGTAAATAATTATTTAAAAAAATAAATAAATGTAACGTACTTTTTTCAACTTTTAATTCAGCATTTTTATTTTTAGACTATTCAGCCTGTAACAAAATTATAATCTATAGTATATATTAACGGATTATGATATTCTAAATAATAATCGACAATCAATCATAAACAAGAATTTAAATTCATTCATAAATTACGCATTTTTCTGCCGCGTTATTAACATAATTGACTTGCTCAGCCGTCATGCGAAGCAGATTTTTGTCGGTATTTTTTGATGACACATGTTGAGGAGGATCGATTTTACACAGAATTTGTGACACGAATAATTTCTGTATGTCTGGAACTGCAGGCCATGAAAACAGTTTTCTTTTTCGAGATAAAAACTTAGATAAGATTTCAAAATTTATTGCGGTTCTCCCAAGTTCAAAATGATCGCAACAGTTTTTGGAAATACACTCACTGCAAGACAAGTAGCGTAAACTTAATTTATCGGGACTTTCGTTAGTCCACGAAATTCGATGTGCCAAAAGAGTTTGTGGTATCGTCTGTAATTCCATCGTTATAACCTTGTCAATTGTATTCATGTTCTCTTCAGTTACGAAAAATACATCGATTTTACTCTCTTGACATTTAACAACATTAATCATGTCTTTAGCGCACACAACATCTTGACCATTCGCTACAGCGGTATCGCACATTGATTTTATACTACCGCCTGTGCCATCAGCGGCACTTTTGCCGTGACCGGCAGCGCTAAAAGTCCAAGACGCGGAATTCAGTTGTAAATTTTTACAGAAGTAGTTAAACAGAAAAAAGTTTTTTTTGTTTTTGTACTGGGTAGTTGGGCCGTCACTTTGGAAGTGAATTTTTTGTAACCCGGGTTTTAATTCACGAATTTTTTGAAAGACCGGTTGTAATAAAGTCCAGACAGCCGCCGCATCGTGTCGCAAACAGTCGGATATTGAAGCGAATGAATGAAACTTTATTTCACCTGAATCATTCTTAACCCAGAAACCGCCTGTCTGCAATGAAATTTGTCTTTTAGACGCACCAAAATGAACGCTTTGAATCTCTTCCGCGTATTTGCATACGTAATTTTGCGAAAAATCTATGACAACGTAAGCTTCATTGTCATTTAAATTGGTTTTAATCAAATCCATCGTTTTGAATTGATGATTTACTCTGAAAACATGCGCAAGATACTTTGGAATCATCTTATTTGCCATCAAGATCAGTTCAGCGACAGTGCAGTAAATGGTTTTTTTTGACGTAATTTTTACATTGTAAGTTAAACCCTTCGTACCAGGTCGACTTACAGTTTCCGTCACCCACGAGTAGTACCACGTTGATTGATTTGAATCAATGAGCGGCACTTCATTTTTTAAACAAGTCTGACATTCTCTGAACATACAATTTTTATTATGAATATTGCAGCAAATACTACAAATAAATTCATGTACATTCTTCGATTGAACTATTTTTAGAACACGTAATTTATCGAAAATCAGTCCAAAATTTGCATGTTCTTTGCAGAGACACGTGTCGCGGGAGGTAATTTTACGCTTAGTTACCCAGAATGGTCGCAATGCATAAAAAAGTGATTGTGAGACTTTAAGATTAGGATGCGCTGTACAAAATTTTTTGTACAATTTATCAATCGTGTCGGTCAAATATCGTTTTCTTATTCGAATCTTGTTTTTCGTGACATATTCGCGGGCGCCAGGAGCAGGACACGAGATTTCATCTCTTTCGTAAAAAAGTACTACTGCTTTCTTTAATTCTTTTCTGTAACTTTCATTAGTTTTTGATTGACTGCGATGTCCTGAAACTTTGAAAGCTTTATCGACGCGTAAGCAGGTTTGTAAGCTCAATTTTTTGGTTGGTGCTCGGCGAGTATCATTAAAATTACTAGACAATAACGGTAAGACCTTTTTTCTAACCTTTCGTGATTTTATTTTAGGTATCGTTTTCTTTAAATGAGAAAAATATTGCTTACAGTACAACACTTGACGAGATAAAGCTTTATTTTTTTGTTTCAATGTCGAGTGTCTCTTTTTTGCGTTTAGAAGTTTTTTTCGCAAGGATACAATTAATTTTGCTTGGTCCTCTAATTGCTGTTTAAGCGCAACATTTTGTTTTTGCAATTTCAACACACTTTTTTTTACTGTTTTGTCACGCTCCTCGGTGGCCCTGCAGAATTCAGATTATCTGCAAGATTTTCTTCTTCGTGCAGCGAACATTCGGCAGGCGATCTGAGAAACCTTGTAGATCCTGAATTCTCTTCACATTGCGCGGAAGCATTTTCAGTGATTAAATTTTGCTCAGTTTGTACTTTCAGTTGTCTAGAATAATATGAAAAAAATTACAAATGAATCATCAAACAAAACATATCAAGCCAACAATCAAATTGATTCAACAAAATTTAAAATACGCGCTCTAACCGCGTTGATAATCTAACCTACAATTTTAGATCGATATGATTTCAATCAAAGCCGCCATCAATTCAAATTAAAATTTTTTAAATAATGTATTTTAGGTATTAAAATGTAGAATTTTTACCTTTCATTTTTTTTAGTCATGTAGTGATTATGAAGTTTTTCAGCTTTTAATTTTTTTGCTTCATTTAATTTGTTCCTTTTGTTTTTCACAAACTCTTTTTTGTAAAAGTTTTAACTTTCGAACATTTGTTATATCTTCCATTATAAATTATAAAGCCAACAGTGAAGTATTTGACGTTTTATAAAATGTTTTCCGAAATAATAATTAAATGAAATAATTTCAAATGTTTAACAATAGAGAGATTTTAGGTAACTGATAATTATTCTAATATTGTTGCAAAATTGTAAATATTTTTTTTTTTTATTTTCAATTCTGCTAATTTACAATCTGTTCACTTGGAACAATTAGTAAATGGTATACATGATATAAGTTGCTATGAAGAGAATCTAAAGGGTAAGTCTAGAATATGTTCACGCTTTAGCCTATACACATGTTCACTATTGTCCAACATGTTCACTGAGTGTTGATTCGGGTGGCTTTCCAGTCTCTTCTGATGCCTCTTGCTTCTCTCCGAGATAGTCTCTGACATTGTTGAGATGTTCAAATCTTTGTATAAATTATTGTTGGTGACGAACCATGGGGCGTTGCATATATATCTCAATGTTTTTGTTTCGAATCTTCTCAGGATCTCCAGGTTTGACTTGCTGGCAGTTCCCCAGAGTTCGATTCCATAAGTCCATATTGGCTTGATTATTGTCTTGTACACTAAAATTTTGTTGTATAAAGAGAGCTTAGACCTTCGGTTAAGTAGCCATGATAATTTGCTTAATTTCAGTTGTGATTCTTTCCTCTTTTTCAAGATGTGAGGTTTCCAGGTTAGGTGACTGTCTAGATGTAAGCCAAGATACCTCACAACAGTTGTTACTGAGAGTTCTGATGAGTTTAATTTCACTTTGGGACACTCTTCTTTTCGAAGTGAGAAGGTAATCTGTTGTGATTTTGCTGTGTTTATATTTACTCTCCATTGATTCGTCCATTCTTCTATCTTGTCCAGATGCTCTTGCAGGTGTTGCGATGCTCGAGTTGAGTCCTCATCAACAGCTAAAATAGCTGTGTCATCAGCAAATGTAGCCATCATTGTGTGTTCTGTTGTTGGTAAGTCAGAAGTATAGATTACATACAGAATTGGTCCTAGGATACTTCCTTGAGGGACACCTGCTGTCTGTGGTTTAAATCCAGAGAAAACGTCTTGGTATTTAATTTGAAAAAAGCGGCTGGATAGATACGTTTTAAAAAATGAATAGAATGAGTGCGGGAGTAATTGTTTGATTTTGAATAGCAGGCCTGCATGCCAGACCCTATCAAATGCTTGCTGTACGTCCAAGAAAGCAGCTGAGCAATATTTCTTTTCTTCTAGGCTTTGAGATATCTTGTTTACTATTCGGTGTGTCTGATCTATAGTTGAGTGACCTTCACGAAACCCATATTGAAAGTCTGGTATTATATTATTGGTTATTGGTTTTAGTCGTTGTAAAAGTAGTTTTTCAAATACCTTGGATAAAACTGGGAGAAGACTTATTGGTCTGTATGATGCAACGTCTGTAGCAGGTTTACCAGGTTTCGCTATGGCTATCACTTGTGCATACTTCCAGAGAGTCGGATAGTGGCTCTCGCTTATAATGGCATTAAAGATGGATGTGACAAATGATAGCGCTTCCTTGGGTAATTCTTGTAATATTGTACCAGTTATGAGATCATGTCCTGGGCTTTTAGTAGGATTTATGTGCTTTTTAATGGTTTCTTCTATTTCGCATAAATTGAACGCCTTGATGGGTGCCGACTGTTGGAGAGGAGCCTGTAAACTTTCTATTACCTCATTTTCCGTAATACTTCGTTTTGCTATTGGTTGGAATACTGTGGAAAAGTGTATTGCAAGACATTCGGCCTTTTCTTCAGGACTTCGTGCCCAAGTGCCATCTTGTCTTCTAATAGGCGAGATGTGTTGTTGTGGCTGATTGGTTTTTTTTGTTGCTTTCCATAGTGAGTAATTGGTTATAGCTGTTGGTGTCAAGGAGTTTACATAATTGGAAAATTTGATGTTTTGGTACTCCTTTAGTTCTCTTTTTAGTTGTTGAGCTGATGCGTTAAATTTCTTTTTGTCTTCAGGCTGTCTGGTGTACATATAGATTCTACGAAGTCGGCGTTTTTCAGTTATTTTTTGTCTAATTTCTTTGGGATACGGTAAGTTCTTGATTATTTCAGATTTTGGTGTTGCTCTCCAGGCAGCGTTTCGTATAACCTCTGTTAGATGTAAAACTGCAGTATCTATATCATTACTTGATTTTAGAGACATATTTATGCTTAACGAGTTGTTAACGTATATTCTAAATTTCTCCCAGTTAGTAAACTTACTACAAAGTTTAGGTGGTGATCTGCGCTCAATAACGGATGAACAGATGGTCATCTCTACTGGCGTATGATCGGAGCTAAGGTCATAGTTGGTTTTAATCTTGATTGTTGCAGGTATTATTCCTTTTGCTAAGAAAAGGTCTAGAAGATCAGGCGTTTTGTTCATATCAGTGGGCCAGTATGAAGGTTCTCCTGTTGATAGTGTCATAACATTCAGTTTGTTTATTGCCTTAAGTAGATTCTTCCCCCTTAGGGTATTGAGACGTGAGCCCCATTGTTGATGTTTGGCGTTGTAGTCTCCGCCGGCTATGAATCTCCGTCCAAGCGTTTTTAGAAACGTAGTAAATTGATCTTCCGTTATTTTGTGTTTCGGAGGACAATAAACTGCTGTTAGGGTTAGTGGTCTTCCGTTTTCTGTAATCATTACGGAGGTGGCCTGAATTTCTTCTGTTTTGTATTCGGTAAGCTCATGATGCTTGATCGTTTTACGAATGATAACGGCCGTTCCGCCGTGCGCAGTTCCGTCCGGATGTTCAGTAGTGTAGATTTCATATCCCGGAATTTGAAGATAGCTTTTATCTGTGAAGTGTGTTTCAGATATAAGCATGATATCTATGGCTTGTTCGGTGAGAATTGCTATTACCTCTCGGCGATGCTGGAGTATACCATTAGCGTTCCAGAGAAGGAGTTTTATTTTTCCCGCCATTTAACGCATTTTGGATATCAGTGTAGTGATTAAATTAAGAAGGGTATTAATTTGCGCGGATTGCTGTTTCAAAATGTTTTCGAATCTCTGAAAGGCTTTATCAAGGATTTGACTGAGGTCTTCTTGGTCGTTTGTAGTTCCATGATTAGAGTAATTTCTTATATTCCATACTGGTTTAGGATTTGGATAATAGGTTGAATTATCATGTTTCCTTACGGATTGTGGGTTGGGATTGGAAGTGCTATTTTGGAGGGAGTGAATGGGTAATGGAGGGAAATCTGAGGCGTTTGGTACTGTTTGCTTCTCTTTAGGATTTAAAATAGGATTTTGGAATGTGGATTTTCTATATTGAATTCTGCTTTTCATATATTTCTGGTATTCTGGGCATCCTTTGTAGTTGGCAGGGTGATTATCAGAACATAAAGCGCATATGGCTGGTGCATTTCTATCCTTCTTGCAGTCTTCAGTGAAGTGATCTTCACCACATTTTACGCATTTAGGGGTTTCTCTGCAGTAAGACCTTGTGTGTCCGTACTCTTGACATCTGTGACACTGTACGGCTGTTTTCTTTTTGTAGGGAGGTTCAAATTTTATGATGGCATTGACGAGTTTCTCTATTTTGTAGATGTCTTTATTATTTGGGCTTGGTTCAAGATCTACGAAGAAAAGTGAGAGTGGGCGTTTAGTTAGTCTATGCCGCACGTTATGTAAGTTACGAACTGTATGTCCGAGGGTTTTTAATTCTCTTACAACTTCGTCTTTATCAATAGTGGGATGTAGGTATCGGAGTACAACTCTAAAAGCTCTGTCTTGTTTGAGTTGATAAGTATGATATGCGGCTTTCTTTTCGTCGAGGAGCTTTATTAGCAATCGGAACGCGTCCACTGTGCGTGGCATTAGTTTTATTTCGTTATTGTACATTTTGTATGTAAAGTCTTCTTGTTTTACTTTTTGCTTTAGGATTTCAATCAATTTTGGTACATTTGTAATGCCAGGTATAAATATAGGTGGGATAGAAAAATGTGATTCTTTCCCCGCCGCTTCATTTTGAAATTGATTTTCGTTCATTAGAGGGGTGAACTTATTTTGTAGAGGAATCACTTGTTCTTTTAATGTCGGTAGGTTAGTATTTAATTGATTACCATCACTTCGTCGTCTACGTTTACGTATGTTTAGTTGCCATTCTTCATTACTTTCTTCTCCGTGGTTATAAGTTGTAGACATTTCAAGGTCACCTTTATCTTTTCCTTGTAGCCAGGACTGGTGCTGTGCTTGTGAAGGGTGCCATGAAGGCTGCTGCCCTGGCGTACTTACTACTAAGATGTTGTCGGGTGTTAATGATGCCGTGCAGCCGTTCTGCGATGGTTGAGGCCAGGGGTGTGGCTGCATTTGTTGATGGGGTTGCCATTGAAGCTGTTGTTCTGGCGTAAGCTGCGGTGGATCGGTTGACTGCATTGCAACGGATGTTGTTCCGTTGTAAGTTAGTATTGCTTCACGGATGCTCTGGCCGAGGCCAGCAGTTTCATTTTGTGTTTCACTAATTGTTAAATATTGTTAAATAACCTAGGTGTTATCACAGCGAACACTTTATCACAGCGAACACTTTATCACAAGGAGCGACCCAAAACACAATATGTGGATGCACAACAATAACTATAATTAAACGCACAACTTGGAAGTCACGAGACACCGCGTAGTAGCGGACACGCTTTGCCAACTCCACCGTTCACGAGAACTCGTCCTATCAATCAGTCACTATTACAACTTGATAATGTAACTTTCTATGTGACGATTATCAGAATAAGAATATTTCCAACACCATAAAATGTAAAACTTAAGTTATCAAAGAAAACGTAATGTTTACATTCAAGGCCTCCTAAGAACTTTTTAAATTGTAAATATGAAATCAAATTCAAGCAGTATACTAGTATACATTGTTGCGGGAAGCGGCATCTCTCGGCCAGTAGTTCAGTCAATAGCAAAGCTTACATTATATTATTTCAATTATTTCTATTATTTCAATTTCAATTCTTGTTTATGATTAATTGTTGTTCTTTATTGAGCATATTATAATCCTTTTTTTGTTATATGCTGAATAGTTTAAAAACAACAATGTTGAATTTTGTTTAACTATTAAAAATTAAAAGTGGAAAAAAGTATATTATAATCATTTATTTTTTAAAATAATTATTTACAAATTTTATTGAGATCAAAATTTAATATCTGGAAGTTTAAAAAATAATATATCAATATTTTTTGACAAATGAAATTAGATTATAGCGATACTGTTTGGACGTCGAAGTATACAGACGCTGAAGAATTTAGGCTCTAAAATATTTAGGTGTAAAGATGGAAATAAATTCAAACATCATTTAGAAACATTAAATAAAATTTACCCACTAATCATTTTTTAGACGTAGCACTGATAATTTCTGGCGCCTAAATAGCCTGGCGCCAAAATTTTTTTAACTTTTCGAAGATCCCTTTAAATTTTTATAGCTTAAATAACAATATCATACTGAAATCGAACACTTCAAACTCGATTTCAATTATTTTTTTAAATTTTAAAAGGTAATTTAAAATTTTTCCACTTTAGGGGGTGTCACCCTTCTTGATTCAATGGCACCCTATTTTTTCTTAGTTTTTTTAGGGTCTCCTGAACACGGGAAATAGCTTTCCAGAGGTGTGCCACTTGAAAAAAAAAATTTTTTTGACCCTCTAAGTGGCAGTTAATTCTGGAATTGCTTTTTATATATATATATATATATATATATATATATATATATATATATATATATATATACAGTTGTGTTAGTTACACCATTTATAACCCAAGGACGGTTGGACCAATTTTGTTAAATAACGTCTAAACCAAGCGTTCTAGGGCATTAAAAAATAAACTTTTGAGGCAAATGGCGTCAAAGACACTTTTCTGACACCGTGATCTATTGGACGAGATCTTTACATTTTAAATCATTTTCCGTTTAAAACTGCGTTCCCACGAGCTCCATTGTTGTTGCCCGTTGCCGAGTGATTCGGGTTGGCTTCGAGCAGGACAGGACGAGCTGCCCAACGTAGTAATGTGTGCTAATGTTGAGCTTGGAAACGGCTGCGAGGGGGCCATTGCTGCAAGAGATTAAGCAGATCGTAATAGCGCTGATTGAACGGAAAGACGACCACGCGGCTGTGTCATTGCACATCGTCGATGATTGAACTGAGGGTAGTCTGCGACTTCTGTAGGAGTATTCGCTGAAAAATAGTTGAATTCTAAGTGCGCTAACGTGAGTGACGAACGAACGGACGGAGGTTACTCGGGCTATTATAAGTAAAATGTATTGTCAAATAAATTTCATCTCTCTCTAAATCCGTCTGTTAGAACCGATTTAACTTAAAAAAAAAACCTATTCTATAAGCATGATATTTAAACACACTATCCATGGACAAAGTCGTAGTTTTATAGTGATATCTCAATATCCCGCAACACACGGCAAGATTTTTTACTCTATATCGTTAAATAATTCCCAAACAAAGCGTTCTAAGGCATTAAAAACTACAATTTTGAGGCCAAATGCCTTAAAAAGCGTTGCTTATCATAATCTGCACCTTATATAAGTAGTTGTTACTACATAAAAATCTCATCCCTGATAATAAAATAAAGAATTTATAAGGATTTTTATTGTTGTTAAACACAAATGAAATTTAGTTAAAATGGTTTGAATATATACCATTATTTATTATGATTGTTATAAAGATATGTATTTTGTGTACTCAAGTCGATATAGTATTATTACCTATGATTATTAATAAATGAATATTAATGTTAAGTACGTACACACAATTGATATGAAAGTCAGATTGGTTTGCTCTTCTTTTGATTGTACGTACGTACAACAGAAAAATGTTGCCTTATGTTGCACTCTCTTTTATTCTGATTCAATACTTATTCAAAAGCTTTTGATTCCTTTTTTTGCAAAATTTGAAGGTGCGTCACTGATGATTTATTAGGCTGAGTTCTTGTAACTTTTATCAAACGAAATGCCTGATGAGAATATAATGAATTTTCCGAAATGTTGGTGTTAATGTAGTTATCGTCAATAAAAACGTTGAAGAAAAATTTACGAGTGTTTTTATCAGTTAAATAATTATGTCTTGCCGACCTATCAAATATGAGCCGGTAATTTTCTCTTCTGTGTGACAGTATAATTGAACTTTGTATTCTATTTTTACTGTACAAATTTATTATTATTATTTATTACCAATTACTAATATGATCTCATTACAAAGTGTAAATTGTTATATCTCATGATATTTGAAATTATAGACTAACTTTTCAAATATATTCACTTTACCTTTCAGTGAGCACCTCCTTATTTAGTAGATATTGAGGAGGAAATGTCATACATAAATATACCAAAATCTTCAACATTGTTTTGCTTTGTCCTTAAGTTTATTTCCTTTAAAATAGAATCTTTTCCAGAATGAATTTGAGAAATACAAATCTTATCCTTCCCTAATTAATTTTGTTGACCAAGGTATTCACTACTTCAGTAGGTACAGAACTTTGTTTTCGGCTCAGACGCTGAAAGCTCTGACTACCTCACCAGCAATCTAATTAGTATTTTACAATTATAAAATATTTTCTTCACACAAATAATGTGCTAAATTGACAATCTACACCTTAATATAATGCTATACTGACAAAATACATATGTTAAGATTCATACGATGTAGTAGGACAAGACCCACTTTCGTTAAATAAGAGATTCAAAATCACATTGACCCCATTGCACTCATTGTAACCTTTAAAATGACGTTTTAGTAGTCTAAGATTAAGTCTCCTAATTTAGATTAACCTTTTGGAAGTAAATTACATGAGCCCTCTTCAGTATTCAGATTTAATGATAAATTAATACTCAAAGAGGTGCTTCACAGTTCAAGGGTGTGGTTATGTCAAGTAATCCACACTTTTGGTAAATGGTAAGCACGCGAAGATATACAATGCAATTATCTATACTAAAATAATTGCTTCCCATAAATACCTATTTATATAATTCAACCTAACAAGAAATAATACAATTCTTTAATTTTACTTTCTCACACGTACTAAGTATTCTAATCATGCGCTGAAAAACGACGAATTTTCGACACAAAAACTATTGCCGGGCCCTGATAAGGAAAAAGTGGATAAATCCTGTTTTAGAAAAATAAACATCGATCACGTGGTGTAGCCAAAATCCATATTTTGTGCGTACTTGATACGGAAAAATCTATTGTCGGCAAAATGTCAATGTCTGTCTATGCACAAAGCTAGGGCATAAACCGTACAGCAGTTTTTCTCCAAAATTGATATTCCCCAATTGTGCTAGTTGATGTCGCGGCCACTGAGATTTAAAACCGATTTTATAATTTTGGGAGTACTTTACATGAAATCCCTGAGACATTTTCAAATTAATGGGTCCAAATGTTTAGATTAAATTTTGTTGTTGAATAGTGCAAAGGACGTTTAAAATAATAGTGCAGGTCTAATTTTCGTTGACATCCCCGATTTTATGAAAATTGGAAAAATTGTTTTTAAAACTTCAAAATTGGAGATAGAGATGTTTATCTCAGACAAAGCTTGTTGCACAAAATTATTTTTTTAAGAGTAATTTTCATTTTTTTTAAACGAGTTCTTTTTGATTACCGACTGAAATGTATGAATTTTTTTTCTCAAAAACTGCTCCATTTTTTTTCTTAAAATTTCTTCACTTATGTAATAAGGAACTGTAGAAAAGATGGTATTAGTCCCAATTTTCTGGTTACGCTCAGTTTTTTGAAAATTAAAAAAAATTTAAAGTACAAAATTGAAGGTTGAGATTTTTGCCTCAGACCGGGTACCGTAAGCAGATCCTGTTGCATCTCCATTGCCACACCACAACGCGCCGTATCATTTCCGCCATGATGAGACATAAACTCGTCAAAAGTGAACATTTCCATGTCTACCTCACAATCTCCTGCGGTGTCTTCTCCGTCATTTTCATTACCTCCCGCGCACGGGGTCACCAGACTGGAATGGACGAACCGCGGGTTTTCATTCGGCAACCTTTCAAATCGGTAGTCAAAATCATTTATCCTCTTCTGAGAGCCATCTTCATTCCCTACAACTCGTTTAAGAACTTTTTTCCTACTTCTGCTTCCTTTGCTGCTTCTTCTTCTGATTCTTCTGCTGCTACTAATGGATTTAGTAATTTTTCCTCGCTCTTCAGAAATGTCTCTTCCATTTTGTCAACTTTCTCTTCGTTCTTCGAAATTTTCTCCTATTTTTACTTCGTTCTTTAAAATTATCTCCTCGATTTCTTCTCAAACCCATGTATTATTCGGTGTTATCTGTTGTTCCAGGTTTTATAACAGCATTTCTTCCGAAATTCTGGAATTTTCTGTCAATTTTTCTTCTGATCTTGTGTAATTTTCGCTCTGTTTTTTTAGCAATCTGGAAGTTACGTTTTCTCCTACCCTTCTGTAATATTGTTATTATTTCTTCTAAATCCTTTCTCAGTCCTTCCAATGCTTTGGAAAAGTTTCCGGTCGTCTTGAAGAGAAAACTCACTGGATCATCTCCTGCTGTCTTCATCGCGTTAGCATGACGTTGTAATATTGCTTTCGTTCCGGTGGTGTCTTGTTCCCGGCCTTCTAACTCCTTCTTCAATTCGATTACTTTCAGATCCCGTAAGGTTTTTGTGAAACGCATCTTCGTTAAGGTTTTAATTCACCACACGTTATACTAATTTCAACACACATCCCACACACCTGACCCCAATTGTAACGGTTCTCCGTGGTGAATTAAAACCCACACAATATTTTAAACAAAAACGTTTATTCATAAAGAATGCTACACTAATACTACTTGATCTATTTACAGGTGTATTACACAGTTCTTGTGCTCTTCACTTAATTATTTTTCTTACATACGACTCCGTTCTCTTATTTATTTACACAGCTCACTTCTTCTATACTACTTCTGTACTACACTATATTTATTCACGCTGTTCTCTGCAATCTGATAATTTAGTTACACTGTTCGCTTGCTCTATTGTATCACCCAGTCCGATGCATTGCCCACGGTCCACTGAGCTGACCACAATTCCCTGCGCAGACCACAGTTCCCTGTGTAGACCACAATTCACTGCGCAGACCAGGCACTGCTGTTTATCGCGATGCACACTTCACAGCTCAGCTTCCACTGCAGACTTCAAATTGCTGACTGCTGTTCACCCACTGCACCACTATTCACCGCAATTCACACTTTACAGTTCTGCTTCCGCTTCAGATACTCTGACGGACTTACTGTTTACTACTTGACTGATTACATACACTGACTCGCAGCTGCTTACTTCCGACTACTTATACTGACTGACTTACACTGACTGACTCGCGGCCGCCGGCAGCGGAGCATTTATACCTGGCCGGCGCTCGTCTCGACACAACCAGCACTTTCTCCACTTAGCCCCACGATTCGCGAGTAGTCCGGAACCGTCCAGTTCGGTGGGAAGGGGAGGCGCAGGCAGATGACGCAATCCGCGCGCAGCCAATTCCGGCGGGTGATGCAACATTCGTTACAATATAAAAAGCAGTTTATTGAATTTTAATTATAATTTACTATGCCAGTATTTTGTAGAAAATGTAGAAAATGCCAGTATTTTGTTTTTACTTTCCCGCTTTTTTACATTTTACTCAATTTGTATTCTCAACGTATTGATTTATTTTTTTTAATCCATCTGCAAAGGTTAATACAAGTATTGCAGCAATGCGGCAGCACTAACTTTAATACTTATCCAATGAATGACGATGATTTCGGGTAATTGAAAACTGTGAGGCTATCAGTAACACTCATGTAGCAATAATTAAACTTTAATCAAATCAGTTGACAAACATAAGAAGACAAGGCGATAACAACATCATGGAAATAACGTTAGCAGCACACACTGCCGACAAAATCGGGATCACATACCAATGGCCGAATGATCGATTACCAAGCGTTATAAGTTGCCCGATAAATCCGGCGGATTATCGGGTCCTGGCGGGGAACACTTCGGGTTCGATTTCGAGTTATCGCATGCCCGGAGACTAAAAAACGCAGTCGATTGCTGCCTGCTAAGGCGTTCAAAAACTTTCTCAAAGAAAAAAAAACTTGCTGCCAGCAGATCTGGGCAGAGTAAATAAACAAACAACCGTTTAGGAAGGATACACAATCACTCGAACTCAGGGTTATTATATAAAAATTAAAATCTTTTATTAAATAAAAGAATATTCGTATGTTTGGAAAAGTCAATTGAAAGATATAAGAAATGGGCGAGTACACAAACGTTTAGACAATAAAATAATAGGGGTTTATAAAAGGGGATGGGTAATTAAAATTATTATTTGAAGTTTAATTAGAAAATATTACAATGAAGAAATTGTGGACACCAAAAGACATCTAAAATTGGAATATAAATATGTACAGCGAGTTTCACAAAAAAGAAGTGCTGTCCTTTAGTTTAAAAACTGCGCGGTGAGGAGGAGGGTGTACAACAATGCATATAGGCAGACGCCTTGGCGATCTGGTAGTACTGACATCGTGGCAGAAGGGAAATATGAAATTTACATGGAAAAGTTGGTAGGATTTCATAGAGTATAGTTCCATAGTAAGGAATATGACAATATTCAAGTGTTTCGATTTGGAGTTTGAACAGAAAAGGATGGTACCCGCGACGAGAAGGCGCAAAAAATCGTAGCGGCAGAGACGACGCTATTTTACGGGGTCCAGGAACCATGGAGGTACGCAATTCTGCAACAATTGTATAACAAAGCCAAGATTGTAACCGACTAAGTAATTAATTATTAGTAATAACCATTAGAGTTAACATTTTTTATTTTCAAAAAGAGTGCACTCGCGTGAATGAATGCAGTTTAAATATGTATGAATGGGTGAGTGTTATTGAAATCGTTTTCTTCAAGATATGTTGTATTTAAATGGCAAATTTTATGTGTAATGTTATGTTTTGGTACCATACTAAGCTGCTGTATAAACTGCGGAGTCCAGAATTAGCCGTGTAGTATTTTGAAATCTGGTGTTTCTCAATAAATAATTGCCGCTCACATTGATGGCATAGTTAATTTTTTTCTGTATGTATTAGCAGGTAATACATAATAATGTATGTAATGTATGTATGTATGTAATGTAATGTATAATGATTTCCCCTAATGATAGAAGAATATAGAAAGCCAGGTTCCCAAATCAATGTGAAAATATTTCGGTTTCCTGTAGAGGGGCGACTTCCAGAAATCACACAAAATTTATAAATTTGTACTGTATGAGCGTAACTTGGCGTAACGTAATAAATTATTAGTTTACGGATTTTGATTCGCTCAAATGTGTATATGGGGTTGGGTGAAACAGGAAAGGGGTTAATTATTTGAAATTTTCAATCACAAATTATCCATTGCGATAGTTCGTGTCTCATCACTTTAGTGCATCTGCGCATGCGCTGAAGATGGATAGTGCTGTCCGCTCTGGCGTGCACAAACTCACTATTGTGCAACGTGGAGGAATTCGAGATCGACAACTTCCAGTGGTGTTGCAGGCAGCTCAGTGTCTCCGGGCCACGCAATTCAGCGGAGAGATACATTCCGGTTTGTTTACATTTACTTCATTCTGTCGTCGGGCAGCCTATAGGTTCTGGAGATTCCCGCGCGGAAAGGGCTGTAGCGGCGAGAAAAAAATGTTTTGAATCCTATTTATTCACGTACGCAAAAATTACATTTAATCATTTCCCCAGCGAAGATATAATTCTTTATTTTATGCAATCAAGATTCCATCCAAGGTTGGGACCCAATTCTGAAAGTGGGTTTGAAGATCGATGGAATGGATGGATCAAATGGATTCAATCCAGAAGAATTCCGAACTTTTTGTTGTAATAGTGTCAGAGAAACACGTACAAAGAAATTATTATAATGGAAAAGAATTACCAAGAAATTTTATCTTACTTTCTGAAGTATTTCCAGTCGAAAAACTGTTTGAAATAATTTGCTAATGGGAAACCAACTGTCGAGTACACGCGCGGGCTAGGGAAGTAGCCAGTTTGTTGGCGTGCAATCGCTACTGAGTTGAGAGTAATGGGAATATTAGAGGCTTCAGATAACAAAATTACTCCAATCATTCAATATGCTTCCAATCTTTTCAAAGCGAGCATTTGTTTCAAAGTCGGTTGGGATTCAACTGCAGTCCACGCGAGCACTACGTTTATGTGCGAGAGGAAGGTTGCCATGCAGGAAATCCGAAAGTCGAAATACTATTTTCAATCACATACTACAGAGATACATTACTGTCAAGACTTCTGAATGGCTCGTGATGAACCATCAATGCAAAAAAAAATAGTTGGTATCTTAATACATGTCGTTTATCTCCATTTTTCATCTGGGAGACAACTCGGATATAAATGACATAAATGAAAAATTTTTGACTTTCATATCATATACAAATCAACATTTTGAGATATCAGAGCACTTGTTCCGAAATATTTAATGAAGCTCATGACTAAAAATATGATTTTAAACGGAGCTACATGTGTAGACCAAACGATCACTTGCGATACGAAATGAAACGGAAACTGTGTACCTTCAGGTAATACTATGCTGCAGGACGTCCAGGCCCATTGTAATTGGCTACGTATCATCAGTGTAAACTAGGCGAACATGTAGAAGAAAACAGACGTCTCTCTCCAACAAAATCATGAAGGAAGTGAAATACTTAAAATTAGAACGCTTTAATTACTGCGTTCTACGATACGTTCCGTTATACTATACCGATATACAATTATTATTTGTAGAAACAGTAGAGATTATGCTGTGCGATTATTATCTACAAAAAATGTGTAATATTTGTTTTCAAAAATACATACAAGCTATCGAACAAATCGAACCTTCAACAAGTATTAAACGAGCCATCGTTTTATTTTGAACAGCCAAGTAAATCTAATAGCAAATAAATTAATTTCATAAAGAACTGTGAAAATCATATGAATATGTTTCTTGGAGTTAGATGCAATAAATAAAAGAACGTACTAATTGCAATTTTATTCCTAGTATCTTATCAAATAAGACGTCTCAAGTGAATATTTTCTAGCTGTTTCTACTGATGTTTTAACAGAAATATCTAACTGGATACTATTATTGTTCAGAGTTCATCAATCCTAGACATTTTATCTTGATATTACTTTTGGTAAATAAATGCGTTAATTCTAGGGACAATAAAGTTAGGCAGAGCCGGTCCGGATAACCGAGGTCGTCAAGGCAGAAATGCTTTGGTAATCTCGGACCGATTTCACCACCTATCATCACCATATCACGTCACAGTTACCATACCGTTAAATGTAATAGTGGTCGCTAATGATCTAGATGTTGATTCAACCTTAAATAACAAACAAAAGTTGGACAAAAATAAAACAAATCTATTTGAATGTAAATGTAAATAAATCTCCAATCAAATAAATTTAAACTTCATAGTTCGGTCTGGAGAACGTAGGTTTGAAAATAGTCGTTAGATATCGCTGTCGTCAGACAAGGATGTCTATCGCCATGAACCTCTCGGGCCAAGGCATTTTCGGCGCGAAACTTAATGTTTCCACGAGTGAACAATGACATTGATTCTTATTTTTTTTCTTCCCTTTTCGCAGAGTTTCTTCCCCAAGCAAGCTAGACAGTATGAAATGGCAGATGCTCACGCAAATTTTGGGGATCTGGATTCTGATTTCGGGAAGAAGTGCCTTTTACATTAACACACCTTCACAACACACGTGTTTTTCTGGTCCCTGCGTGGACTGATGTTCCACACCAACCTAATTCTACCATGGGGTGCAAGTCCCCGAAGATGGTCCCCAAGCTTTTCGCTTTTATTCTAACTCCCCGACGACGCAGAAGTACGCCACCGGGGTAGTATTCAGATCCCGCCGGAACGCAGTTTGCCCTCACGGCAACCTCCCCACTCATTGCTTGGTTTGGGGCCGCCCTGCCAGTTACTAGGTATCCAAGCTAGAAGAGGAGTCGAAACAATTCGCACTCAGATGCGCCGGGAACAAGTCCCTTTCATTTTCCCAGTGTCGCGCCTCTTCCACGACGGAGCAAAGAGCCCAACAGGGGACCATCCAAATTTTCATCAAACCCGTCTCCTCACTGCCCACACTTTTAGGCTAACGACGAGAGTATTCCGAAGAATCACCCGGTCCCGTCCAAATGTTGACGCGCCAGGGGCCCGACTGGTGAGGTACCAGGTGAGGCCCGGCAACCAGGAGCTTAGCATTGCCTTCTCACTGCCTCCACCGAGTAGCTATCGACGTGACGCCGTGAAACTCAGGGCCGAGGGGGGGCGGCAGGGCGGGGAGTCTGCATCTCTCCACCAGAGATCGCGCCCCCTAGGCACACGGGCCTTATAAGACATGTGTTGACACCTTATAGAAATGTAAGATTCTGCTAACCTGAGATCCGTCCGTTTATTTTCGGCCATCTACGGCAAATGTGTTTAATATATGAAAACACCAGTATATTATTGACTTTGCCCTACTAATATACAACTTTAACGATTGTGGTCTTAACTTCGAAATTTTCCGAACAGTTTCTTCGAAAGTGAGGTCACTGCTTGGAAGCTAATATTTAGTTAGTGGTTTAACACGTCTCCGGATTACAATAGGGTAGTGACCCACTTGAAGGAGGCCTCCTATTCACTCGGTACGAACCGTGTAACATTACACTGTACGTATTGAAAATTGTTGGAACAAATTAAGATGAATGTACGCTTAAAATGAACTACATTCAATTTCACACGGCAAAAAAAGAATATTTAAAGGTTTTCCACAATACGGATTACATCCAAAACCAAATAATTTACTATTTTTAATGCCAGTCGGGTTAGGAGTGGTCTAGATTTAGTCTATTATTACCTTAATTATTGCTGATTGAAAATAGTAAGCAATAAATTAAGGCCATTGTTTCAATAATTTCTTTTTGACAATCTTCGGATATGTAACACTTCTTCTTTTTTTTAACAGAACGTAAGACGATTCAAGTAATGAATTTTCCAAGTACAATGGAGCAAATTCAATAGCAAATCAGATATCAATAAGGAACTTTGATCCAAATTTCTTGTAAACATAGGCGCTAACTCTTGACAAAAAAAGCAAAAATTCCCGAGTCATACTGCCATATCGAAGACACATATGCCAATAAAGTACATATTTTTTTTCATTAATCAATTCCACCATTCCTGAGTGATAACATTTAAAAATTATTTTGTTGAAAGTAAATTCAAAACAATTTATGTGATCTGTCTCTAGAGTCTGAAGAAAACTGGGTACCGAAATCATAAATGTACATAATACATAATTTAAGAATATTATATTTGTTTAGAACAATCATTTGTCGAACGAAATAAATATTTGTGTAGCAACAACTGGCTAAATTTATTACAAATTACGTATTGTAAAGAGTATGTAAAAACGACAATCACATAGCTCAATTCTCTTGAGTTTCTTGCACTGATTTTTACAATTTATCAGCTCTTTTTTTTTGGGGGGGGGGGATATACATTTCACCCTCTGCCACACGTTTAGCGCTGTCACACAAAATTGTCAGTTCCAAGCTCTCCACATTAGGAGCAAACATCCACTTGAGGTCTGGTTGTAATTTACATTAGTCCTTTAAGTCATTCACGCGGTTGAAAACAGCCAACAGATTTCTCGCATTTGGATTTCAAAACATGGTTTACTTCTTCGAGGATAACTTTTGAAAAAAATTAAAAATTATGTTGAGTATACTCATTAAGTGTATGATCCTCATTAATTAAATTATCCACATTTGATCAAAAAATCATCGATTGAAGACCAACGTCGTGTTTTACATCAATTAATTGTTTTCCACTTTTCCCGTAAACTACTGTTCATGTACAATACTCTATAAAAAACGCAGTTCATACAACGCAATCACGTAGACTGAAAATTATTTCGTTATGATTCCCCCGTATGCCATCGAGTGACCAGTAGTTTGGGTGCTTCGAATAATTGCAAATTGACGCTGGTAAATTCTACAAGTCTGGTAAAGTGAGTCACAGAAACCACGTGCGAAATATTCCCAGATAACTGAAACATAAAGAATAATCTGCAATTAAATGTTTGAGGAGCAGACAGGCATTTGTTATGTATCGTGAGCCTGTGTATTGAACGGAACTGAATGTGCACCATCTGCTTTCTGAACTATGATCTTGCTGTGCAAGTACACTATGTTGTTGGCATAAATAAAGACCCGCGGAATCTGCATTATGCGTTTTTCTGAGTGTTTTTTGACTTCATGGTGAAAATGGGTAGTGAATAATACAGTGGACCGACGAATTGAGGAACCGATGGAGAAGAGACGGAGACGCTGGAGTACCTCGAGAAAATTCTTACGAGCTCGTTTAGTCCATTACCAAACTCAAACTCAAGAAGGATGTTGGTCTTTAATCTGCGAGCATTCTATGATAAACCATTGTAAATTTGCACATCTGACGGGGCACTTTTTATGCCTATATTCAATACGTTTTTAAAATGGAAAAAAGTGCACGATGAATCAGTTTAACCTTGAAACAAATGCAATCAAGAGGCCGGTGAAGCCACAATTATGAAGTTTAACCATTCCCGTATCTTAGCAACTCTCTTCCGAACCTACATTATACTCGTATGTTTTCATCTTCTCATCTTCTGACAGGGTTACATGTGTGCACGTAGCTATGAAATAGCTACAAGGTCTGACCCGAAAGTAATGCGCCCTATTTTTTTCTGCCGCGACTATCCGTCACACAGCGTTGGAAGGATAGAAGGATGGGGTTGGGGGAATCTTACGAACAGAGCGCGACCTGCGCTAATCGGTTCCGAACACCTTGAGCGTCACAGACCCTGTTTCTGTGAACCCTTGTGTGGTTGCTCGGTCGAAATGAAGACGAAACTAGGGGTGCTGACAAAACACATATTTACTCGCGTTGTTTCTAAATGCTCCGCAACATTATACTACTACATAACCCAGCAAAAGTGTTTTCAAGCTGCAAATTATTTTTCTGCGCGAAGTCTCGAACGCAGTTCCTCGGAGTTAACGTGCTAACATTCATACCACTACGCCACAGAAGCGCCGCAAAGCATACAAAAATCGAGCAGAAGCATACAAGTTTAATGCCCGATTCAGCAGTAGCGTGTCTTACGATTATTTCTTAATGTCAATTTCAATTCTCGTGACAAAATCGTCAAATAACATGAAGTCTGATTCAGAGATACAACACTGCGCACTTTCTTAGACTGACACTAAATTCTTAATATTTACCGTAAATACTTGTACCTCGAAATAAATAAACAAAAGTAAATCTACGGCTCAAACTAACGTAACAAAATTATCATGATTAATGATAACCTAAATAATACAGATTGTTGAACAATCAAGATGAGTGTGTCCTTGGTTTGTGCGGAATTTTTCGTCTCTTGCGAATTAAAATAGCTTACTATATTAAAGAACAAGACATATTTTTTCCTTACAGTAGGGGTTTTTCAGTATCAAAATTGATACAATTGGTATCGAAGTAATTGAACCTCAACCTATTTATCATTATTATTCACATTTGTTTTCTATAAACAACTGAATTACAGAAGAGTAAGAAACTCATTTTTTAGTTACATACCTCTTCACATGTAAAGAATAAAAAACAACCAACATACAAACAAAAATGAATTACGAACTTCGCAATGGATTAAAATTTCTACCTTTTCTTGCTTGGTGTTGAAACCACTGTATCAATTATTCAAATATAGGAAGAATCGCCACTCTCCGACTCCATGGACGAGAAAAGCAAAGCCAATTTTTGATTCCAATTCCGTCTCACCAACATTTTCTTTTCTTTTTTACGGAGATAGGTCGAATTCTTACTAGACTCTGCCCGTGTCGCCGTCCCATCCCCTCTCGCATCGCCGGAAGATTGGTCTCCCATCTGCTCGCACGGGTCCCGAGGGAGTCGTACGCTCCGATGCTGTGTTGTCACCGCCGGGAAACCGCTGACGACAGTGCCATCTCGACGGGGGGGGGTCGATCGTCTCGACCGCAAAAACAATCGGCGGGTGCCGCCGTGTCGATTCTGGGGATTCCCCGGATTGGCGCGGCTGCGCTCGCGCGATGAGCCGTGACCGCCGATGCCCCGGGGACTGCTCCTGAAGAAGGGGGACCCCGGGGGCGAAAGATTGGGGTCCGGTGCTCGCGCGATCTCGTGGCTTCGCTGTCGGCCCTTCGGCAGGATGATGTGTAAAATCGGGAGAAGCAGAATTGAGAAGACTCAAGGTTGATGTCGAAGGCGTGCAGAAAGAGTGAATATGTAGGTCGAATTAAAGATTCTTTCTTTTATGCATTTAATCCTAATATTTAGACATATTTAAATCCTGTAATTGCTATATATTTCGATGGTACAAGTTTCAAGATTGCGAATGAGTATTTGGAAAAAGTGAAAACTTGCTATGAATATTGGCATCGTACCGTTCCCCGGCGTTTGAGGGCCCATCGCCAGAGCAGAATTTTCCACGATCGCGGCACACTAATAACAATGTCGCGCTGCGTTATATCATTTTCGATTATGGAGATTGTGCAACCGTGCAGCATAAGCACAAGCCGCCACTAGCTAATAGTCGGAAAAATGTTCTCTGGAATACAAGTTTATATGTCAGATATTACTTAACCCCCACCGCAATTGTATGGGAAACCCGATGAATCACTTGATTGAAAAGGGGAGAGCTTAAAAGGTTTGTGACGAAGAATAAGTCGACTAAACACACAAGAGGTAAAACAAATTGTTCAAAACGCCCAGTATTGATGCGCTCTTCATTTATCCGATTCGAAGAATGTAATGGTACAAGAGTCTCTTGCTGGTGGTTAGAGGAATGGTTCTAAATTTCAAAGTCTACAGATTTAAGGTAATCACCGTTGTTACTTGCGGGTCCGTAATTTACACAAATTATTTGTGTTCATACTAGTCATACAGCTATTGCACTGTATATAAAAGTCAAAGAGAGGATCAAAGTCTGTAAATGGTTATTGCGCGATCATGTCTTCAGGATTTTATTACCATTATTCTTTCAAAAACCTCAAGGAGTGTTGAAGTTACATTATTTTATGGACAATAAAGTGGTGCACTATTTTCTTTCAAATATGTTACGAGACTTCATGCTCAAATTCGTCCCAATGTTTATATTAATAATTAGATAACAATACGATTATCGATACTTAAGACGGGAATTCATAGTGAAGACGACTTTCGTACTGTAAACACGTGCCATCGGAGTACTCATTTGGCGATTCTTATTGAGAAGATACATGCAAGGATACATGAATACAGATCTAAAGACAATTTTTTGAGACACACACGCAATTCAGAAGGTCCATAACAGACAAACAAGTCTTTGTGAGTTCTTAGTTTAAAACGTATGAGATTTTTCTCATTTCAAAACAATCTTGAAATAATGCTCAAATACCATTCGTGAGAACGATCAGGCGAGTTTTCCGAAAACCTTGATTCTTTCCGGAAAAACTCTAATGATGTCATAGAAGAAAAGCATTACGAACACAAAAACTGACGTATTGCGATAAGACGTCACTGGAAGTCATCATCACATGCAAATTAAGAAGAATGGATAGCAAGGGTGGGGCCGTGGCTCGTTTGTTAGAGTACTGCTCCGGCATTCGCCTGATGTTGATCGGGGGAAATTACGGAAAACTACCGACCAGAGCAGCCGACCTCTAGAATTCTCCTCCAAACAGCGACTGAATTTGATCTAGCTCACGAGCTAGTGTCAAAAAATCTTGGCACTGCCGGGACTCGAACCTATGACCGCCCAGTCAGAGGAACTGCAGTGACGACAGTTGATGCACTGAGCCACCTCTCCCGGTACAGCGTGGTCAAAACTGTGATCACTAACTTTTTGAATAATATCAATTCTAGTCAAAAATATCTTATTTCCATCTGTATTCGTATTCCAACTTGTTTATCGGTTAGCCATAGTACATTATACACATTTGACAAATAACTAATAGCAATGAACTAATTAAATTATTAACATTGTACGATTTGTAATATTAAGTTAATTTATTATCGCCTTTTTATATATTGACACCGCATCAAACTAAGGGCAGAAAAATTAAACTTAATAGTTAATAAGTTCGTCAGATAAACCACGGCGAAGTACCATCAAAAGTACTTTAAATGAATGTAAAATCTCTGTTCTTCAAGAAGGCAAGAATCAATTTGTCCCTTACCGGCCTAATTTTTGAATAAAAGAAGTTTAAATTAGTAAAGTCTCTTATGGAAAAAGATTCCCGGGCACAGGTTTCTTTAAGTTGATGAAATTATACGGTTAATGTACCTTTGTTTTATTCAATTTGCAGTCTTTTTTTGAGGTATAAGATATTAAATGTAACATATCTCACTGGGAATTCTGTGACGTAATATAAAGTATTATAAAAACTTGCTGCGGAATTCATTTAAAATCTAAGTTCTGGCTCTCGACCTAGGAATTACGCTGTAAATATGTTGTCAGAACTGTTCCTGTTAAGGCATGAGAGAAAACCGCCGCAAAATGTATGGATTATCAAATAGGTTTCGAATCAGTTCTAAAAGAATTTTTAATAAAATATAAATAATAATTTAATTTAATAAAGAAATGCTCGACTAAATAACAGTTACATCTTATCACCGCCATCATCTAGACGTTCAACAACAACGAGTTTCTCGAATATCGATGCAGCATTGCTGCAGAAATTTCAATTAACCTGTGTGGTTGCTTAGGAGAAAATATATCAATACATTGAGAATAGAAATTGTAGAAAAGTGAAAGAGCGCGAAAGTAAAAATATAATTAATATTGACATTTTCAGTAAATTATAATAAAAAAGTAATTATTTCTCATATAACCCATTCAATTTTTCTCGTGGCTCGTCGTTGGTATGACACCTACATATATGTCATTAAGTTCAAGCAGAAATCACGAAGAACTTCTAGTTGTTGTTTTTTTATTCAAAAAATTGTACATAACCTTTATGAAAGAGCGTAGTTTTGAACTAAAAAAAAACTGCAAATTGAACAAGCACCAAACGATGCACTAATTTTCCTATATTTAGCAACTGGTTTCATGGACTTTTTCGTTACCAGAGACCGGCAATTAGAGTTTTGTGTAAAAAATTCGCCTTTTTTCCGGCGCATCATTACAATACTTTCTCATCTTACATTAAGAAGTGCGAGGAAGTAAAATGGATAAGACTTAGAAGTTTCAATACAAAACGAGGAAGTTATAGGTGCAAACGAACAATGAAATAAAATATACTAATATAATGGGTTCAAAAAGTATATTTGGCTTAACAGGTTTAAACATAAAATGGTGGCTTTTGATATTTTTGAAATGTTTCCTGAAGTTCGTTGTATCCATATGGCAACACGTACGTAATGAGTTCTGCGGTTTTCGAATTTATTCCCTTCAGCTTGCAGACCGCTCCACTAGGTTGCTTCAGTTCTATAAATCGTGTACAGCCGAAATTCTTTGCACTCGCTGGCATCTTTCACAACCAACGCAGCATACTACTCAAAATAACTTATCTAGCACATACTCGTACAATATTTGTATTTCCTTTATTCGTAAACACGAGTGATACTTTCTTCTTCTTCTTCTAGACAATTTCTTTCGACAGTTTTATTCACAATAAGTCCATCTTCGAATTTTATGGAGTTCTTATTAATGCATTGCTTTTCAATCGAATACGCCTTCAATAACTGTTTTTAATTTTGCTGACCAGTGATTAACACTTGCCCAACTACATTGAACATCACGTTTGATACGATTTGCACCGGTTATGAATTACGTGATTATTACTTTATACGATTGAAATATAAATTCTATTTTGAAATGCAAAGAAGAGTAATTTCGATTTTGGCACGAGGAAGAAAGGAATATTTGTTTACTCTTACGTTAGTCTAATTCATGTAATATATAAAAAAAATGTTTGTTGGTTCGCGGTTAATGCGCTGTTCATCCTGTTAATACTGTTCATCCGATAAAACTTTGTCAACTTATTGCTTGCACTTCCGGGAAGAATATAGATACTCTTATAAGCACGATGTGCAAATGCTTATGCCTGCGCGCGTTAATAATTTTATATAGGACTCAAGGGTCGTACACGGGGCGCTATACGCCACGCCGCTCTACGCAACCCGCCGCACACTGAAGTACGATAATTAAGACGTCTTCATTGATTATTCTGTCCCCGTGAATGTGAAATTTCTCCCAGAGACGGCGAGAAAGAACGAGAGAGATGGATCCACACTCGCGAGAAATTCTTTCATCTTTTGAAATTTTTTTGCATAGCGTAGCGTAAAATGTAATTATCACACAAGTGACCAGTAGCACGTGAAGTGTAATACATTGCAATAGCAAAGCATTGCCAGGTCCACTAGTAATGTATAAATTGCGAAATCAAGGTAGAAACGAGCGGATTAACATTTAGTTAGAAATTACAGCGATATCTGGGTAGTCGCGATACATTTGGGGGAAATAATGAAGACAATTATGCTTTAAAACTTTGCCGTATTATTGCTGGTGGTTTGATGTTCATTGTGAATATTAATGGCTCTATTTCCTATTACAATCGTATTTATAATACAACTGAAATTAGATCAAATGATTGATTTCTTTTCGTTGATCTCTGTGCCGTCAACCATAACAATTTGGTGCCGAATTGCCCGTTTGTTGTGGAGTGGTTTCCAAAATAATTTTCCCTACAGTACCATTTATTGTAGTATAAATAATGAAATAAACAACTCTACAATTTCCTCTTCAGTAACAACAATTTTGTCAAGGGAGATTGTTCAGACCTGAAAAAATTGTCCTCTTCAAAAATCTTCTACAAACTTGAAATTAAATCAGAAATATTTTTTCATTCGAAAAAACATTGTTCGATAGTTACTGGAAAATGTTATGTTCAGAAATTTCTTACGTTAATCTAATGGGTTAATTTTTGCCGAACAAAACGCATTCCATTGTCGATCGTTTGCACTCGCGTGCTTTCGCATTCTAGAACAGTCGATTTGTACATTTTAACTAGAAAAAAGTCATAATTTTTTTCTTTGAGTACGTTGTATGTAATAAGGTACACGACGTAAGATTAAAGAACGATAAAGAAAAAACCGAAACAGTTCACAAAAAATTACTGCTTTTTCAGGCCTTCCAGTGTTAGGAGTCTGGGAGGTCGAAAACTTGGGGTTTTAACTAGTGCCTGTGTACATACATTCTCAAAGAAAAAGTCTTTACAAAAGGTGGTATGACGAACGTGCTCCTTATCTTGCTTGTGCATTTATTGTCGGCCGTTCTCGGCAGAGGTGTTCTGTGCGTCATTATCTGGTAGTTTTGGTGTGCGAGGCTTGTGAGAAGCATCAAGAGCTCTCTTACATTTGAGAAAATTATTTCATTCCGAATTTTAATTACATTTAATAATAAAAATAATTTAAAGCATAATTAAAAATGTCGTCACTTTTGTACTTGCTCAGTTTGATCTTCTCAAGTAAGCAGAGTTTTACAGCATGCTTTGTGAGATCGAATTTTAATTACGCTTTTCTCTTAGAACGTGCGATACTAGTTTATTTGCAAAGTGCGTTTACGTCTTCCATTGAGAGTTGAATAAATAACGTGTTCAAGATGTTTAGTAGAAATGCTTGAGCGATATTAGGAGTACAGAAATCCGGCGACGGATCCTCTAGCATTCCTTATCCATCGTTTCCTTGTCAGCCATCGCGGAGTGCGAACCCCGATAACAAGCCTAGTATCGATATCTCGTTCTCGATAATGGTGGTGTCCGAACTAGTATTCTCGGACATGAGTTCGAGTCCCGATGGTGGGAGGATTTTTGACAATAGATAGATTACTAAGTCGAATTCAGCCATTGACTGGAGAATTGTAGCAGCCGACTGCTCTGATTGATTGTTTCCGTGATTTCTCCGATCAACACTAGGCGAATGCCGGAGCAGTACCGTACTAACAGGCCACAAACAGCGTGCTCTGGTGGTGGGAGATTCTTGGTTGAGAAGAACCCAGGCCTTGGGAGGAGTAGAGAAGAATTAAGAGAATGGCCCATAGTTATCATTAGAGTTGTGCTCTCTGAAATTTCTAAAATTGAAAAAGTTAAATATAACGCGAGAAAGTATGTGATATTGTAGCGCAACTAGTTATTGATACTATCGAACCTGTGAATCCATAAGCAACACTTGGAGGTAAGTAAAGGTTGACTTGACGAAACGTGAAATAAATTCAAGTTTTAACTGCAATATTTGTTTAATGTCTTAATAAAATACTTGGAGTTAACATACTTCAACATTCTTTAAACTGTCATAATCTATAAAACAAAAAGAATACCCTAATATAATTAGTATTTAATTCGACTGGTAGCTGACGTCGAATAGAGACGTTATTTAGGTGTTCTTCGTAAGGAAATGTGCTTTCGAACTCATCCGTTGGTATAAAATCAACTGTGCAGATTAGATGACCTTTGTCGATTTGACAGTTTTTTTGCATGCAATGTTACGAATCAAATGTTTCGAGATTATGGAGCAAGGTTGGTCTATAAAATTCAAAACAGGCAGTCTCATTTTCACTTTACAAAAATAGTTGATACAAAAGATCGGTGGCCCCTTGGTTAGCGTGCTCACTTTCCGCGGCACAACCCCACATTCGATTCCCGATCGGGGCAAAAATTAATTGTGGGCTTTCCTTGCAATTCCCCAGTTCCTGTTGTGTGACAATGAAAAAGCTCACTTCTCAGGTTGAAAATACCAGAAATACAGCGTAGGGATGACTATGAACTAACCACACGTACCCTTTACACCATAGCCGCAAGGCCGGGACGCTGCTGGTAGGCATTAGCTCGTAAAGTCATGCTGCGCTAAAGTACTTACACACACACACACACACATTTAATACAAAAGAGTTGTATAATTACAAATGTCTACGTGGTCAAGAAAGAATCTGGAAACTCTTGACTAAAAAAACAAGCTTGACCATTTTTGGCGGAAGACAGATTGGTTGTAATTTTTTCTTGCTCAGGCCTTGAACCACGGCTTCCTCTTACGTTTACGTGTTTTTTCGGCTACCTTTACTTGTTTTTTTTACTATTTTCGTGTATTAAATAAATAAATCACATATGTTTTCCATACCCCTCAGTTCTTGGCACGAAGTAATGTTTTGATTACTGATATAGGATTTATATATGGATTTAAATAGAAATAACGTAATAACTAAATAACGTAGATGAAAATTACCATATCATGATTACAATAATTTCAGTGTTCGTACATTCATATTTACCGTTTTTTAAACTCCCATTCCAATGTAAATTTGTACGGGAATACACGTAGTTGTAGTTCTATCGCGCAATTCATTAAAGCTCTTCACATCATCCCTCCACGAACGATTCGGAACGTTGTCCCCCATCTTCATCCCCGTCTTTCTGTCGCGAATACAGTTGGCTTGTTGCAGTTTCATTGGCGTGTGGCGCAGTAGTTCGTTCTTGCCAGTCCTGCGGTTGGCAAAGCCATTCTCGAGTGGAAGTCGTTGAAAGCTGTGCTAGAGTAATGGTAGAGTACACACATTACTTAATGGATAAGACACAATAGTGATTTTCGAAGAAATATTATAAATGAAAAATCCGTTTAGAAGTTTCATAAACCGTGGTGTTATGGTATTATTGTAAGAGGAACTTTGTATCCCTCAGTATTTCTGCGAATTTGAATTGAGTTCATTTATTTTAATACTTCCGAAAATGTTGAGCTTTTTCATCTTTAAACATTCATTTGTATTTTAATAACGTCTCTTCACAATTATTTCATTGTAGTTATAACTGATAATCATCTCACGTGGATTGAGTATGGGAAATGTTATATTTGTCATTATTGGCAATTGTTGGTAGACATTAAGATGGATCAAAATGTGGTCATGCAATACATATTCGAATGTAAGTAAAGCGTTTTATTTTTAATTACATCTTAATCTATATCTGAATGTAAATAAAAGGGAGTTTCACTGAAGTTTTCAGTTTATTAGTATTAGTAATGAGTGTGTTTAAAGAGTGATTGAAATTAAATCGGACATTGGCCGTTGTTGACGACGATATATTTATGACGACTCAAGCGTCCCTAAATTCTAGGCAACCCGCTATTTAAAAAAAATTAACTAGTCTCCTCGCCTTAAGGAGCGCTGAGCGGTCTGTGAGGTAATCCTCCGTTAACTTTACAATTTTTATTTGGAGTAATCCTCTGTTACTAAGCCCTCTCGAGAGGTCGTCAAGACAGAGAATCACCGACAGGTAGTCTTCGCGTTGGCGAACCGCACGCGCCCTGCGTCGTCTATCCAGAGTTGAAGGAACTGGAAGGAATGAGGGTTAGGACGCTTCACGGCGATGGGACTACCCCTGTGAGGCAGGGAAAACTCGTTTTGTCGTAACAAAATTCACATGAGGTTCTATGGGAAACGAACCCGGAACCGCAGTGGTGAAAGGCAAGCAACGTCACCCTGAGCCACATTAAATACGTCTTCACTGCATACATGTCTTCTGTCTCTACGATTGTGAAATATTGGCCGGAATTATTACTTGAATCTCGGACAAGTACATCAAATTTCTTCAATATCGCATCATAGATTCCACGTTTGAGAGAGATAGTTTTAACTAGACGCGTATCTACAGTATGTCAGACATGGCACGTGTCATGGGTGCCTCTCACAAGGGGGTTATTGAGAGTTCACCCGTTGACAAAATAGCATCAACTCTAATTTGAAGTATCCTGATAGGGATATATATTCTATGATTCCCATGGGCGCCTGAATACCTAGATATTCCTCTGGTTTTATAATAGGGTACTAGACAACCATGTCCAAATCAGGACACAGAATAAACCCATTCATGCGAGAAAGTCCTTCACTTATTACAATTTTTGCTTAGCGCATCGTAAGACGTAATTAACAATCACGTGACCAGTAGTTTGTGATGGGTAACAGTGAAGCATTGCCGGGTCAACTAGGAAATTATAATTCACACTTACTCAATACATATTGCATCTACATGTATATATACATAGTATGACGTGGTAGACGTTCCGAAGCACCATCTTCTGAATAGCGAGGCTGAGAAACGCATAACTTTATATTAGAGGTGCAAAGCTGAAGCGTATTGCAAAAATCAATATTGTTCTTATTCCTTGCGCAATTTAGAATCTATTTCTGACTCTGCAAGATCGGAGAACAAACGTAATAATGGCAGAGGGAATCGGGGAAAACGATATTCAGTACCAGCAAAATATCTTCCGCTTCCAGTGCTATCTTCATATCCAATCCTTGATAAAGAAAAACGGACGGTGTTTAAGATTATTTTTAATGCAAATGGTTCAAATAGTATTAATAAAATATTTACTATTCTCTCATTTTATTTTACATTACATTGCTATTAGATTTTGAACTTTTCTTTCTTCAGGGACTGACGGAGTGTTCTTAAAAATCTTTACTTAAATGTCCACGTATTTCTAAAATGTATTTTTACAACAAATACACTTTTCAAGGAAAGTTACAACGTTCTGATAAAATATGTTTTCATATAGGTAAATATACTATTCTCAACCATTCTTTTAACAAAGTTTCTACAAACGACAAACCAGCACTGCTGAAGTGACTCAATATATATTAAGCTAGTTAATATCAATATAATATTAACCTAATTAACTCCAACGCCGACAGCTCGAAGTCGGCACTGCCTACAATCTAAATCGCTTGTACTGAACAAATACAAAACAATTAAGAGCAATATATATATATATATATATATATATATATATATATATATATATCAATCATATACTGCCCTTCTCTTAAGACTGTAACCACTGCATAAACTCCATCTATAGTGATATGCGAAAGCTTCTACCGAGTATTTATTTTGTTTGTTAACAACTTGAAAGAAACAGCCAACAATGGTGTTACAAAAGGTTCATTTAATGGTTTAACGATAATAATTTAAAATTCTTAGTATCTAATCACGTGATCTTACGCATCACTACTAGCGTCTGGTGGAATATATTGCGAATCTGCTCTCAGCGACAGGCGAACCCATCGTTACTGACCTATTTTAGGAACGAATCTGATCTTAGTGACAAGCAAAAAATAATGATCGTAGTACCAACAAAACATTTAAAATATTTATTTTTCGCATTTTCCAAAATATTACCAAACTTTGCATGGACACTGCGAAAATCCTGAGGAGCCTGTAAAAATTTCGTATCTATTTGTACACTCCATTTTATGATATTGATGTCGGTTACATGTCGTTGAATTCACTTTTATTAGCACAAATTTTCCTGTGCGCGATTGATTTTGCATGGTGGTTGTTTAATTTCTTCAGAATTGAGTATTTGAATTTTGTACGCTTTTGTGTAGTTAGTTTCTGGTAAGAAACAAGTTAAAATTTTTATTTAAGAACACAATATTGTATCTACAAAAATGTGAGACACCCTGCGATGCATATTAGTTTGATTTAGTAGAATTAAATGAGGTTTTCAAGAGTAATAAAGAATTTTTTCAAGCTATATTGTAAGCAAATGCGCAATGTAAAGGGCGTCTCACCAACTAAGAATCACTCGTTTTTTTTTGTTGGCACGTTGGTAAAGGTGGTTGTGGCGAGGAGGTACATGTAATTTAGTATCCGAAAATTGGGATGGCTGTCTGTATGAATGTGTATCGTACATAACTCTGTCAGTTTCACAGCTTTTGAGCGCAAATTTGGTATGTCAAGAGTAAGAACTAGTTGTGCTGTTCCGGACATCAAGATAATATATTTTGAGGAGTACTTCGCATGAGGCCCTTGTGACATTTCAAAAAATTTCTGAAAAGTGGCTCAATTTTTTTAATTTACATTTTTACTCGAAAATAAAGTGAATTTATAAAAATTGTAAAGTTCTGATTTCCATTAAAAACATTTTATTAGGTTTCAATTCATTTTCGAACCTGTCTTACTCTCAATTTTAAAGCAAGGGATTTATTTTTCAAAGATATTTATCCATCAATATCAGGTCTTTGAATGGTATATATTTCATTATACTACGTGTCTCTTAAGCCTCAAAACTTTTTTTTATAAAGGTATAGCCGGGTAAGATGGTGAAAAGTGCCATCAAATCAAATGGATATTCGCGGTGCTTATATGAAGGCGAATACAAAATATAGATTCGCAAACAATCAGCCTCCTAAAACAGTCTGTTGCAGAGATACGCGAATTTTCGTATTTAATTCTGTCATCTTTTATTGCATGTATCAGTGAACAAAATTACAGAGACGGGTGAAAATCGTTGCATTTGGAGGTATTTTGATGCAAAATTCAAATAGGAAAAAAAAAAAAAAAAAACAAAAAAAAAAAAAAAAAAAAAAAACAAAAACAAAAAAAAACACAACAACCATTGAGAATGGTTTTCGACATGATAACATTGGGGTACTGCTTCACTTTTTCCCTCTAGAATGTATCTTGCAACATTCTATAACATAAATTTTTGCAATTTTTAAACAACGTGGAAGATAGAGAAAAACTATTAACACCAATTTTATCAGTTTAAAAATTTTTAATTCGCACAAAATTCAAATTTGCGAATGTGATTGCACATTTTTCACTAATATTTAAACATTTTATATTTTAAATTATTTAAAAGCAAGTTACCAGCATGATTTACAACTTTTTGCTAACATATTTGTTTTTCTATGTAGAAAGTATTTTTATTATCGAAATAACATTATCAAACCCCCTTTTGTTTTTAGATTTATGTATTGTTTCCAATGTAAATCAAATTACTCGGTTGAATAATATTAATAATTTACGTTTATAATTTAAATCAAATTACTCAGTTGTAGATTTATTAATAATTGACAATGAGACAATCATAGATAATTAATTATTATCTTCAATAACTGAGATCACGCTTTAGTTTACAAACAGCCTACTAAAACTTTCCGAGTAGGTTCTGATTGAACAATTTTTGCCAAGAAACGAGCATGTGCCAAATAAATGATCACAGCTATGTAGGAGTAGCATCCCCGGATCCGTTCCGTGTTCACAATAATATAGTTTCACTCCCGATATTCCCATGGTAGAAAGAGATGGGAGGACTTCTCCGGTGTATCTAGTTTTGCTCGTTCTGCGTAGCATGAGTTTGCGTCACGAAACACGTTACCACAACACAGGCACTTCGGTTGAAAAGCGAGACACTTTGAATGGAGAGCAAGAAGTGTTGGCTATACTCTTGACTGGAAGTGGTCCCCAGGAATTATTTCACGTTGCCCAACTTGTTTATGGTGAATTATGACAATCATCGTATCAAAATTATTTTTATTGCGTGGCTTCTTTTTAAAATTAAGCGAGATATGAGTAACGAAAAATTGTGTAGGTGACAGAGGATTTTGATTAAGTTCAACATTGAGGTCATGAAGAAAGAATGAAGAGAGGGAGAAAAATGTGCGTCGGGTATATGTACACGTATTTTGTTACGATTGTCACGTGGCCGCAGACAGCATTCTACGGCCAGCTTAAGCACAGTGACATAGCTCCTCGGCTAAAAGAGCGTCACAGCAGGAAATGCCTGCATAACAGCTTGACCTCCTCTTAGCTGCGGATGCTACTCATGGGCTCGTCGCCCTTGTGCACGGACCTTCCACTCTTCCGTCGGATCAGATCGGCCCTAACTGGCCCTGCCGACACTCCACCCAACTAGTTCAGACCGACCCCCGGAGTCCTGCTAACAGCTTCCCGCCCTTACCTTTGGTCACCGTGCACTTCGAGTGTCACCAAGGCAAGGTCTTGCTTCCGGAGAACAGTCCTCGGCGAGACTGGGCTCCGTCAGGTGCACATGTAACACCTCCCCAAATAAACTGATGTTTGCCATGTCCGGGCTCATCCCTGTTCTTATTGCTTCCACTCATCCGCCTTAATAAAAGCGGTTCATTCAAGACTCGATAAAAGTTCAATTTTTAACTCTTGTGCTAAAAGTGAGACGATGCTCAAGTGATCAGATAAATTTACGAATTCCACAAAGAAAATTAATTAATTTCTACTGAGCGCATCGGTTACTACTGACAACTGATTTGTATACGTGAATTAATGTAAAGTGAAAGTAAACTATCTAAAAATAGTGTATAACACACTTGGTAAAAGTGATTTGATTTTGCTCGTAGGATTGTGTCAAGGCAATCGGCCTCGAGTCACAACCTTTCCTACTCCAAAAAAAATGTCCCTTGAACCACTCGTATCATAAATAGCTATTATCCATTTTCATTGTCTGAAGACAAACTTGACGTAACTAAGGTCAATTTATTTATTTACGTCAATAAAAGTTAAAGACTGTGTTTGACGTGCGATGAGAACAAGCTCTAATTGTATAGAAACAGTTGTGCAGCAGAAAAGATTTTCCTTGGAACTTAAACTTCTGAATCGAATTTAACCGTTTAATGTAATCTATAAGATGTATTTTCCCAGAAAATTATGCCATATCTCTGGCGGGAATGAACATTCGCGAAATATACATAACGAGCAGTATGAAGGCTGACTGAATTTGACAGAATTCTGAAAGCGTAGCATAAAGAATTTAATTTAGTGTTCAATTCATTTAAATGGACGTTCCATTTAAGGTTTGACTGAATTGAAACACCTAAAAATGTTGTTACCCTAACATCAGTCAATGGCACACGTTCACTTTCAATGGAGTACAGAGCTGTTTATGTGAAACGGAAAACTGCCTTGAAACAGTTTTCTTTTCATTTACTATTAACCAATTTGAAGTATCTGATATTGTACTATTTACGGTTTCTCTATTACAAAGAATATTCATATCATCCGCAAAAAGAGATGTTCTTCCGTTACCAATCGTCGAGGGCATATCGTTTACGTATAGTAGAAAGAGAATAGCGTCTAAAATCAATTCCTGCGGGACTTCACATGCAATTGGCAAAGAATTGGAAAGGTGTGTACATAATGTTCTAATATTCCAGTAAGGTATTTCTACTCTCTGAGATCGTTGTTTAAGATACGAACATAACCAATCTAGAGCAATACCACGAATTCCATAGGAAGGTAATTTTGAAAGTAAAATGTTATGATCAATGACGTCAAAAGCTTTTGAGATATCTAAAAATATTCCAATAGGTGCTTCGCTTTGATCCATGGATCAAGCGACATATTTAAGAAAAGAAAATATGGCTGTACCCGTAGATTTTGCTTTTCGTAACCCATATTGGCAATCTGAAAACGCGTCATGTTTACCAAGAAAGGTTTCCATTCGTACATAAAGAAGTCTAATATTTTTGAGAGAAAAAAAATACAAAGAGAAATTGGCCGATAATTTTGAATTTCATTTTTGTTTCCTTTGTTTAAAACGGCTTAGTCTTAGCTGTTTGAAATATATCTGGAAAAATTTATGTGCACAAGGATAGATTAAATATGTGAGTTAACGGGTTTATAAAGACGGGCGCCCAAGTCTTTTACAAACAATCCGAAGATTAATCTAAACCCGCCAAATATTTATTTTTTAATCCACAGAATATTTTGAGAACTTCATTGGAAGAAGTTTCGGAAACGAAAATTTTAATTTCGTAATACGTAATAATAATAAGTAGTAATAAGTAATTTTGTAATACGTAGTTTACTAGAACAGTGATAATGTGTGGCCGCTACAACATCAGTCCGTCACATTTCTCAGGATGATTAGACAAGTATGAATAAAAATAAATAGTATTTTGTGAATAGTAAAATAATAGTATTGTTAAAAAGATGGTCAAAAAGTGTACGATTCTTGAATTGACATAACATTTCATTACAATATTGGATGGATATACAATTCTACAGTCTCATTTTGTAATAGTGGTGAGATATCTAACCGCTGGTTATCTAGATCTCAGATTGCTGTTATTTGTATGATATAAGTGTTGTTTAAAAGCTGAGAATTCAGTGGTTCCAATATATAAATTAGTTTAAGGCGTCCTTACCATTCCAGCGGGCCCGCTTGCATAAATTTTACCACAATAGCTGATTTCTTTTTTATTTGCTGTGGACCTGTTGTTGGAACAGGCTTCTGCATCCTTGGTATTTCTTGCAGATATCTTTAGTGATGCATTCTTGCAGCCACTTTTTAGTCTGCCCGCGATTTTCAGTTTCTGTGATGCTCTACCCGAGATAAGTGTATAGTGTCGTAACCTTTACACTGCGCGCCTGCTGTTGCTCTAAAATTGTGTTATCATTTGCCTTAATCGAAATTTTCATAGAGAGAAATATTCGTATGAAAGAAATTAAGCATAATGTTCAAGAACTTTTGATCGTGCGGAAGTTCATGAATTGAATAGTGATCGTAATCTGAGTGTGGAAAACAGGCGAGGATCAACACGGCACTCGATAGGAACAAGAACTTTCTGATACTAAATACGAATGTTTACCAACAGATGTGTTTCTGTTGATGTATACTAATGCTCGAAATAGCGTGACAGAACATATGGAGCAGTTTTGAAAACACGAGCTCATAATATATCAAACATTGTACCCGGTTTGAGACGATACAGACATTCCAAGTATACTTCGCGATCGTAAAGTGTGTGATTTCTAGGATTATCATTCATAATTGGGAATAAATCATATTTTCTCACTATTTACGTCTTCTTAGATATTATAATGCGCCATAAAATTGCATTGTTCTACAAATTATTTGTTTTATTCAAGTCATTGAATTTACGACACACGTTGATAAAAAAAATTGAATGCGCGCCCACTGGAAGGTTACACGTAGACTTCCGCGGTTCGAGTCCATTACTTCTATGCTGTCCGGGTGACGCCGCGTCGTTGGCAGATAGGTCGACGTTTCGCCCGTCCTGTTGCAGGCTTCTTCAGGGTAGTGACACAATAAAGTTCCTCCTCCGGTGTTGTATCTTTTTCAGCTTAGGAGTCGGGTAACGCGAGTGCGCCGTGATTGGCGGATTGTTTTGCGGAGGGCTGGTTCGGCCTTAGTACGAGAACGGATTCACCACACAAGAACGGAACTAGCACCATCAATTCTCCGACCCACGCTCTGGCGAAGCTCGTGGCCGACCACCTCGCACCATTAGCTAAAGACATGCGCTCTGCTGTGAGGAACACGTCACACTTCGTAGAGTTCATTCAACAACAAAGGCTCAACAGTGGTGACCTGTTAGTCAGCTTCGACGTGACTTCGCTGTTCACCAAAGTTCCAGTGATCCGACAAAAACTACAGGAGCGGAGCCAGCCGACTGAATGGGCGGATCTCGCTGCTTTCTGCCTAAACTCCACTTTCTTTCAATACCAAGGCCGGTTCTACGCACAAGTGGAGGGAGCGGCGATGGGGTCACCCCTATCACCCATCGCTGCCAATATGTTTATGGAAGCATTTGAAAATGAAGCTCTACGGAACGCCCAATATAAACCGTCCCTCTGGATTCGGTATGTGGACGACACATTTGTAATCTGGCCACACGGACCGGAACTACTTGAGGAATTCCTACTGTACCGGATTCGCATCACCTCCACGCGGATTCGCATCACCATCCGGATACAAAAATAGGGGCGTTGAAGACACTGTTCACAAGAGCTCTGAAGGTGTGCGACGAGCGCTCTCTCCCTGAGGAACTCGAGAAGCTTGAACACACCTTTAGAGCTAACGGTTACGCCCGATCTGCTATCAAGCGAGCGCTCGCCTGTGTCACGGGCCACTCCAAAGGGCACGGGGTTTCCGAAGTTTGCAACAACGACGATGGCCTCCACTCTAATCCGGAGACAGAGGAGACGACCAGTACTCGATTAGCCGTGCTTCCGTACGTCCGCAGCGTCACAGACCGCGTGGGAAAACTGCTTCGGAAGAATAACATCCGGACAGTTTTCACAGCTCCCGACAAACTGCACAAGACCCTGGTACGCATTAAAGATGCTTTACCACCTCTACAGGCGGCAGGCGTTTACGAAGTTCCCTGCAGCTGTGGCAGAACATATGTCGGTGAGACTGGGCGTACAGTGTCTGAACGACTTAGGGAACATATTAGTTATTATAACAGAAACCAAACCCACCGTTCGGCCATAGCACTCCACTCCGAGGTCACTGGACATGCTATTGAATTCGATAAGACCCGGCTCCTGCACAGTGAAAATCGATACTGGCCTAGACGCGTAAAAGAGAGAATTGAAATTAGTAGACGGCCGCACAACATCAACGCGGATGCAGGCCTTAATCTAAACCACGCCTGGAAGTATATTTTTCCACCGATTCCTGACTGCGCGGGGACTGTTCTCCACCATCCGATTTCTAGGACGGCGGGTGCGAGGCCCGGGTTGGCCCAGACCGCGAGCCAATCAGAGGGACCTCTCCGCCAATCACGGAGCACTCGCGTTACCCGACCCCTAAGCTGAAAAAGATACAACACCGGAGGAGGAACTTTATTGTGTCACTACCCTGAAGAAGCCTGCAACAGGACGGGCGAAACGTCGGCCTATCTGCCAACGACGCGGCGTCACCCGGACAGCATAGAAGCACTGGAAGGTTAGTTCGCATGGTCTTCCAACGATCCTTCAGGCGAGTACCTTAGTCTCTTTTAAAAGGAAGTCGTGGGCGGTTCTCAATGCATGCAGAGTAACAGCAGAGCGTTGAACATTTTTATGTTGGAAATAACGAATGTGCACCCATACTCTTTCTTGCTCTGTTCCCCAGATCTCACCGATATAATAGTGACCGCAGCTGCGATGAATTAAATATAGTCCTACCGTTTGAAGATGGAATTTGCTCCTTGTTCCGAATCAGAGTTTATCTCGTTTCTGGCGACGCGCCCTACAGACAGTTCTGACCCGGAAACGTCTTAAGATGTAGCAAATTTTGTCAGTTTCGCCCCTCATGTAAGGTAGTGTGGCCTGTTGTCTAGGACTTGGAACCTGTGATGTGGGATTCCTTTGACGTTGGCGGATCGTAAGTTTTAGGGCCATATTGGTGATAGTCCTGTTGTTAGCTTTAGCGGCAAAGAGACTGTTCTGCTCGGAGTCCCGCCCTGAATACGGCGATGTGTCAAAACGTGGGCGTCACTGCCCTCGGCGAGGCGTCACCCGAACAGCAAAGACTGTGGCCCCGAAGCCTCCGATTAGATTAGATTTATTAATAATTCTGCAATTAAGTGTGAGAACTTGGTGGCAGAATACACTAACTTAACATTACAGATACTTAACTACTATACAAAATCTAAAAAAATTTATAAAATCACTTGAACATTTCCCCGAGCAATCTTTCATAGAACTCCACTTCACCGCACTGCGATACAGTGAGCTGTAATTGTATCTTAAAATAATGGCTTGGCTAGCAACGATTTTTTCGTCAATCTTGCATGATCATGCCAGATTTGTCAATGTCCCGTGTGGTCGGTTGGATGTTTGGCACGAACTGAATAAATTTGGAAAACTAGCAAAAGATTTGATGAAGCGGAGCAACCAACAAGATCGGTAGGTGTTTCCTCATCATCGTAAACTGGCAAACGTTGCGTGAAACTGGCTTCACCAGAAAACTACGCAATAGGTTAATATGAAGAGGTACACATACAAAATGGCTGAAATATATTATAAAACAGTTTGGTACTAACTACATTCTGAACTAGTTTTGGCTCGAAAATTAAAAAAAAAAAACGCGTAACTAGTGGTGCGAAGAGAAAACGTTTTCCTGTGGCTTTTGTAAACCATCCACTCTGAAACGACCATGGATGTGCACAATAATTACTTGTATTTCAACAACAGGTCGTGCCGACATTTCAATTTTCTGAAGTAGTTGTCATTTACTCATATGCATGGCGCCGCTTCCACAATTAAACGCATTGTACAGTTGACGAAAGAAAAACAATTACGATCGCAGTGTCGATTAGTTTGTAGAAATGTTTGAACCAAAAGAAAACAATGCAAATTATACGCTGTTAATTATCTGTATTAATTACGAATTATAGATAATTAAAGGCTTGAAACAAAAAGGATATGTCATTTTCAAACTTTCGAAAAAATTATCTTTGTACAAGAGTAAAATCTATTGCCACATACAACGCCTACGATTTATAATCACCCCGTAACACTATCAAGAAATGCGCTTGAACTTAGATTATGTTATAAGACTTGATTCATTTATCATTAGTGAGCTACAAATGTAAATTAAACCGAAATAGCACTTACATCCTTTTTTGATTTCAAGTTTTCAATTTTTTAATGTATAACACTACTTTTGTATTCAACTTATTGTACTTTTGTATTACGTTTGTTATTTTTATATTCAACTTATAAAATCGTATTTTGCCATCATCGAACTGTCACATTTTACAGCAATCGTTAACTTTTTAACTCAATATGCGCAAGAAGCCGCCGTTGCGGTTCTAGTAATTCAAAGAGTAGTTTTAACGCTTTAGCGAAAGCCTTCCTCTGCGCCGCGCCCTTTGGAATCGCGAGCAATTACGGGAAGTCGTACAAGACGCAGTGGAACGGGACTGCCTTGCTGCAGCTCATCTCCAGCAGACGGAGGGCGGCGGTGGCGGTGGCGGGGAGCCCAGGCCCCTTCGGCCGCGCAGTGGGCAGACGGGGCGCTTCACAGGGGTTGGACCACCCCCGCAGGCAAGCAAGCGAACGCGTTTCGTTGGGACAACTTTCACACGAGCTTGTCTGGAAATCGAACCCGGACATCCGCGGAGAAAGGCAAGCGACTTCAAGAGCACCAATTGAAACACACACACACACACACGAATTCCATTTTCCTTTTTCTTCCGAAGGGAAAATTTGTTTCTCGAAGATAAACGGCACTAGGCCAATGTTTTGCTAAAATTGCGTTCCGGAAATGCTTCCACAAACACGTAGTGACCATGTCCATAGAAAGACTAGAAGGTGACCAGCACGCTTCTTTATACAATTTCCAATTTTATTTCTTGAAGGTAAGCGGCACAACGGTCATTTTTGTTCAAGTTGCGTATTTTAATGTGATTATTTTTATGCACTAGCCTAGAGATGTTTTAAATTTAGAAATAGTGAGTATGTATCTAGAAAGACGAGAACAGACCTTGGATTCAAAGGAATTTGTGCTCTAACTGAAGTATCGCTATAGCAAATGTGATGATTCGTCACAACTTAAACGAAATATAAACAAATTGCACTCCGGCCCCCTAAAATGGGGGACTCGGCCATGGGGGAGTAGGAGACAGTATGTTGTTCCGGACATCAAACCAATTGTACCAATTTTCAGCTTCGCACAACTTTGCACATCACGACATTCTTTACATTAAAGAAGAAATGACAGATCATTCATATTTTTAACGAGCAATTTATTTTGAAAATATTTTTTTTAAAGATCCCTAATTTACAAACAAATCGTTTCAAACATTTTCTTGTTTAAATGCGTCCCGATATAAAATGTTTTCTCACTTTAAAAAGTTAATAAAAATATACTATAATTCTACTCGGACGCGCAGCGCTCATGATGCGACCGCAAGATCAATTGATCATTGGCCATCAAGAGAATAGCCGAGCTAATTATATTGCGACCCACGCAAAGAATATCGCGAACAGGACTAGAAATTGACATTTGTAAAACATAAACCTACCTACTTTGAACATAAGAAACTTGACGTAGAAAAAACAACTAGAGGATTCGATAATTCGGATAACCGAACATAAAAATGGCAAGTGGACATAAAATGCTGTATGTATAAAGATTCTTTAAGAGTAGTTCACAGAAGTCAGATGATTGAGTCTAGTACAGTATGTACAGTATTAATATTTTATCACTGTTAATCGTATCGGCGATCATTCTCAATGTTCAATATTTCAAAGGGTAATGAATACGTATATGATACATAATTATCCTAATCTCCTCCATACTTCACATACAATTTTTATGGTATTTACTAAATAAATCTAAATTTAAAAACTAATTATTCAGGGATAATAGGAGTTTGGATATTTGGATGATTGACGTTCGGATTATCGACGTCCTACTCTATTACCTTAAATCTATTTCCTTCCACAAGAATTTTCTCTATATCATGTGATCCTCACGACCCCGGTGACAACGAGACGCATTCGAAAATAATTTGAAGCCGCTGCATTCCCACTTTGCGAAAAGACGAACGAAGCGAGGGAAAATCGAACTTGCATATGAACAAGATTTTTCAACTTTTTCGTTCCCAAAGCCCGGCAATAAGAGTTTTTGTCGAAACTTCGCTGTTTTCCTGCTTCTATTACATGATCCTCTCTTCTTACATGCGTAAGGATGAGATACAGTTATGAATGCGAAAGCGGTGAATCCTGACACGCTCCAGTTTTTCGAGAATACTGGTATTTGCAGTTTTTAGGATTCAAATCAATTGTTTGATTCAAGTGCGTAACTTTCTGAGTCAATTACGAAGTCAGTACTTTCTGAGTACAGTTGGTTACGAAGATTCTGAGTCAATATTTGAAGTCTCGAGAATACTTTGTTCCTTATAAATACATGAAATGTAAAAAGTTAATAAAAGGGATTATCGATAATGGTAAAGCTGGACCATCAAAACGCATGGAACTATCGGAAATTTCATTTACTTTAACACATTCAATTATCTTTCAAAAACCTTATAATGGTATTGTAGACAACGCACTTGGTATACAAAGCAAAACTTGGCACACTCGTGAATTACATAGTAATAATTTATTTGTTTCTCAGATCTTGACTGAAAATAACGATCCTCATTTCATCATGAAATATACAAAGAAAAGTATGGCAATAATACGCAACACAGTTAATACATTTCTCGATTAAAATCCGCTAGAAGCTCGTAAAGATCTTGTTTTCTTAAATTTACCATACGTTCCTAGAATAGTTAATAATGTCAGAAACAGACTGTCTGAAAGAATCTGAGATTAGGTATTGTTAACTCTCTTAACATTAAAGCTAATGTAATTAAAAATGTGAAGAATCCCTAATCCAGACTGAAGTTACATAATGTAGTGTATAGTATACCTCGTCTACACTGCGACATAAACATATCGATCAGACTAAAAGACGTCACTACCCGAATTCGTTTACTACACTCCATGAAGTCATGGAGGTTAAGCAAATTTGAGACTTGCGGGTTCCTGGTTGGGTGATCGTCTAGGAACTCCGGGATCTGATGGCGCCGAGCACCTGGCCGAAGGGATAACACCTGGCCGAAGGGATAAAAGGCACATACTGTCTGCGATGTGACGATATTTGACAAAGATAATGAGAAGATTTGTCAATTAGTAGGCACTCAAGACCCAACAAAGGTTAAAGCGACGATGACCCAAAATTTTTTTAAAAAAAAGACATTTGAAACAGCGGATTCGAGAACATATGAGCATCAAAGAAGTCAAATGTAGACTCAATACCATATTAAAACATACATTACAATTTTCCCATAATTTTGAGTTCCAAAATCCTAAAACCCCAGACCGTGTGCTTAGAAGAAATTCCAGGCATATCTGAAACGTTATTAATAAAACCAAAATAAATACCAATTTGGATTGTAATATCGCACCTCCGATAGAAGTGACACAAGGGGAAATCGTCATTTTTCAGTTAAAAGCTGATAAGAGGAACAAGTCGGACGGAGCCAGGCCCAGGCCGTAGGGGGCTGAGGCCACGTCGCAATGCCCAATACTGAGCCAGCCGCTCCTGCAGCACCAGCGCGGTGTGGCACGGCTCAGTGGCAAGGTGGACTTCCACGAACGGGCGACGTCGCAGCGGAATCACACGCGGTTGACTCGTTTTTGCAAGCATCCGACCACTTCCGTGTGAACCTGTGCATTCACGGTTTGCTTTGGGGGTTCAAACTCCACGTGGATGACAGCACGGTGATCAAAAAAGACCAGAAGAATTGTTTCACCCTGGATTGGATCATCTGGGCTTCCTTCGGACGAGGAGACCTGTTTGTGTGCTATCCCGAACTTGGACGTTTCGTCTCCAGAATGAATTGGGAACACCAGGTTTCTTCTCCGATTACCATGTAAACGAGAAAATGCGCGTTTTCTCTAAGACAGTTCAGAATTTCTGTCCGATTTTCCACACCATTCGCTTTTTGTTCATCTGTCAAGATTATTGGCGTAAACTTCGCGCAAATTTTCCTCATTGTCAAATCCACTGTAATGATGGTTTGAATGGTGCCATAAGAAAGAATTATCTCTTCAGTAATCAGGCGAATTAAAACCGACGATCAAAGTCGCATGTTGTTTCACTTTTGTCTTCCCTTGATGTTGACGGGCTTCCGGCGCGTGGGTCAACGTCGACGAATTCCCTCCCCTCCCCTCCCGGAGAGCTTGTGCCCCTCAAAAACTCGTAAGATGCTTATGGAAGCATCCCCGAAGGCGTGCTGGATCATATCGAAGGTTTCTGTGGCGGTTTTTCCACGTTCGGAGCAAAAATTCTCGCTGACGCGCGGCTCTAGATTCCGTTCCACGCTGCGCGTGACGACACCGCGTGACAGTGGTCCACGGGAAACAGTGTACTCACTCTCTGCAGGCACGCAGGCAGACGCGTTCTCGTCCTAAGGGTCCTCACCACCACACCCAGCCAATCAGACTCATCAGACCTACTACTACTTGATCGTACCATGTAACGATTTTAGCATCTGAAAACCCGTCGATAAACAGTACACACACACCAATGGTGTAATAGTTATTTACACTATTTGTGTCGTAATACATCTGATTACAATACGAGATTGGAAAAATTGACGAGTCAGTTAGGACGAGTATTGTAATTGAGTATTGTAATCAGATGTTACGACACGAATATCTTACAACGTTTTATTCACATTGTAAAAATTTGTTAGATTTAAGATTAAAATTTTAATTTAGTATTCACATTTCCCCCTTTAATTGGCGACACTGTTCTTGAAGGAGAACAATTGAAACGCGCATGGTCCCCACCACCACGACAACATGAGCGAATGCAGTTCAGACCCAGAAATAGAAATAGCAGCAAATGCTGCTATAGATTCTTTGTTACCATACAAACTAAAGAAGAAATATGAGCGTGAGTACTCAATTTTAAGGATTGGTGTGAAAACAAAAACGTTCATTGCATATCAGAAATGTTGTCAGACTTCAACATCATCAGGAATTACAATTTCGAATTGCAAGAAATTTGTTGTTAATGTATATAATAAGTAATTAAAACATGTTATTATTGTTATTATTTGAAAAATTGTTAACAAAGTTATTTTCATAATAAATTATTTGAATAATTGTTATTCTCAATAGTAGACCATGGAATAGTGCTCGTCTCAGAATAATCCTAATCGTATGCCATGGTAATGAAGTTCCATTACCACACTAGAGCGATAAATTACGAAACTGATTATAATAGCATAATGTTTCACATTACCTAACCAACGTGGATTAAACATTTAAATTACATTAAAACAAAACTCTAATTTTACAGTTTTTAACTTGACAATTTGGTGAATTGTCATACATTTGGGGAAGAGGCTCTCCAAGCCATTACACAAACCTTGCAAATGATTGAGACCCTGCAAATGATTCAACATACGAGTAAATCAAATATACTTTATTAATTGAGGGGGTGCCCGGAAAATGGATGAAACTACCAAACCACAACTTTACAGTAGAAAGAAAAAAATGTTTGTAGGATGTATTTCATAAAACACATCAGTGAATCCATGGTAATAAGTGAGACCACAACTTTATTCAATTGCTATTACAATATATGATTATTTGTGTGTGCCTTCACATTATTATGGTTTGTGTAAATGTCACAATGAAAAATTACGTATTGTCATTGTTCGCAAATTAAATCAATTTTCGCTAATTTCGAAGCGAATTGATTATAGTTCTCTTCGACATAATTAGATAACAAATAGAATAAAAGTTTACTTAATTATTTATACTCGCACTCATATGTCTCCACGTACAGTGCTCCGTACATATTTTTTTAATTGCAAATTTTGGTAGAACTGACGGTATTCAATGTTAGGAATACTGTCACACATGCGTAGAAGATCTTTGTTCTCGTCATAAATTTGTAATGGACCCTCTCATAAAAATGTGGGGGAGTCATGCGTAATAGGTCCAGCTGCAGAGTTCTTCTTTTTCCAAGAATGCACACACTATGGTTGTAAAATATTATATTATTTCTTCACTTGCACATACAATGAATCATCTCCTAAAATTTTGAGCCAAACAGATTCTGTGATATTAAAATCTTTGGGATTTGATAGAACTGACGGTTGTTGACTGACGTTGTGTACAAAACTTCAAAACTTTATAATTTTTGTTTCATATATTTCACAATGGAAGGATTATGTGGTCGTGCAATCACTATCATTTCAATCCACTGATATGGTACATAAACTTGAAAGTGTTTTTTTCTATTTTTCTATTAAAGCAAAATATCTATCACGTGGGAGAATACTGTGCAAAAAATTTTGTTGTAAAGAAGAAAAATAACCTCACAAAATAAAATATGTCAGCAGTGTGAGAATTATTTTGAGCAATACATCAGACGATATAATGAGATGGAATGTATTACCAATGAATAATGATCTACATCTATCAATAATATAACCGAGAAGACAGGAAGTAATCTCAGAAAACCATATGTTAGCAACTGCGTCATACCAAAAGTGCATGGTCACTTATCAGTGCCAACATCACTGAAGCAGTTCGGGTATATAGAAAAATTGCGCCGATGAAAAACATTTGAGTATGTCAGCATATAAGAAAAAACTTGTTGCATATCAGTGCATAGTATTACAATATTATTATTTCTCTTGGCAAATTCTGTATCTTCTTTTAGTGTTGCATAAAGTTGCTCTGCCTTCTTGTGGTGCTGTTCAGTTCCCAACATAATCTGTTCATTTCGTTCTCATTTCCTGCAATTTATAAATTGCACGTAGTATCGATTACATTTCTGTGCCAGAGCGGGATATATCAAATGAAAAATTAAACTATTCACAGAAAATATCCCTGTAATTGTGAAGTGAAATGCCGTGATATTTTGTGAAGTGAAGTGAAGTAACGGGATATTTTCCTTTGACTTGATTGTAAGTGCATCCGGGCGCGACAAATGCTAGGGTCATTAGTCCCATAAGTGTAGTGCGTGTTTTGCTCGGGAGATGGCTGTTGACTTTCCCTGCTGTATGGCAAGATCCGACACAAACCTACCGTCGTCTGCTTGCGGGGTTTTCTTCCACCAGGTATCTCCCACCTGCGGGGCACCGCACGCTGGGCCAGGAAGCGCCGAACCTGGCCAAAACTAGCCTGTCCAAATTCGCGCATTTCTAGGGGGGGGGAGATGAAAATTGAATAAATGGTTAATGAAATCCACATAAATACGCAACAGCATCTGTAATTCATCAGAAATATGTATTTCTATTTTATACAGAGGGATATTTTGTGGATTTTTTTCCGGCTATTTTATCTGCGGCGCTTGAAGACTGCCTGACTTTCACTTTCTTTTTTCATTTCAAACAAGGAGTGGAAATACATCGTTATCAATAATTCATCTAAATCATTCATTTCTTTCGGAGTTGCAGGTACAAGTTTTACTGGTACATTTCTGCATTGAAGTTGTTGCCAAAGTGCTTCGTACCTTTCCGTCAACCATAATCAGAAGCATGTCATGGAAACATTATTGCACAAAAAGTCATCAATCGAAACAAGACTCAGTTAGACTTCAATTGTTCAATTTGATTTTGCATATATTATTTTTCGTTTTTAATTGGCTGAGCTGTTTCTATTTCGGAAATGATTCTTAATCGGTCTACAATAACGAATTTATGGAGGTTGAGGATTTTGACATAAAATAGTTTTTGTTTCTTATGAAATGACAAAGTTGAATCGATTCAAAACAGGTAACAAACGTGACTCTGTCACTGGTAACAAACGTGACTCTGTCACTGAAATAGTCTCCTGTTTGTACTCAGTATGCCCAGTGCTGCCATCAAAACCCCTGTTGCTTATCAAACTTGAGCTGGGAGCCGAAAGAAATTGGTGAACGGAAATTATTCTAAAAAGCAGAATGGTCGAGTAGACCGCCGATTTACTGCGGTAACTTTTCTGTAAATGAAGTGGTGCTAACATCGTTCCTTTGCAGACCCTTCTTCCTTAAATGTGGAGCACACTAAGACTCATTTCCTGGAATAAATCTCGGTCTACCTGGAATTGGTGTTTACTGAGCTGGGCATTAACCATTAAAAATAACGATTCATCAGCAGTAGCTGACTGGATTTAACCTCTATTCTTTGACTACCACTCGCCCCTCATTGTTGTGCCCCGGGTTGGAGTTCTCAAGGCTTCCTTCAGCAAGGCCGCCTCTTCGGAGCGCAGACGCATTTCGGTGGTGTAGGTCAGCATGGGTGAAGAACGGGTCTCAAGAAGCGGGTTTTCTTTTCGCGCGTCGTAGGTGTGAGGAATCTTCGGGATCTTGTGGTTTAGGAATTTCAGATGGCAAAACAAATCTTTCATTCAACCAAGCTGAATTTCCTTTTAAAAACGTGTCACTTTTTCTATTGCATTTTTCCGAACTGCCAAACGCTTTACTAAAAACTATATAGTTTGCCGTTGTCTCGTAATAGTTTATTAGATATTTTCTCGGTGAATTTACAAAAATGACTAATTGTGGTATATTGGCGTCACACCGACCGGGCGCTTCTAACAGCGTTTCACATTCATTTGTCAGCATTTTGTAGAAATTCGTCTGAAAAGAAAAAAAATGCTTGTTTTGTCAACAAATCGCCTTAGAAGGCTTAAAAATAATACCTTTTTGACAAACGTTAGGACGTGACTTATGCGAGCAAGACGCAATGCCCAGTATCGAGGGCAAGCAGCGCAAGGTACATTGAAAAAACTGAAACGGCCGTATCTCACTAAACGCTGTAATGGCCATTTTCCTCACACTCACTTTTCTTATTTGTCTTATTACAATTTGTCCCAAACCGGAAGAAAGCAAAAGCAACAACTAAAACGCTTAGAAGAAAATTACGATATCTCTGTTATACGATCGAAATGACCAAATTTATATTTATGTAATTTATCAAAATTTGTTCACGAAAGTGGAAATAGTCTTGACTAGAAAGTAAGAAAATCTTCCTCTAGAAACTGATATTGAGCACATCGATATCTTACAAAGTAGCCGAGTACTGATTGTACCAACATGGGATTTCTGTATCACATTCGTCACCACAGAAGGAAACTGAACTCTATTCAGTAGTTCAGGTCCGAAGGTTTAGAACGGTTCATGCATGTTCTTGCTGCATGCATGAAGTATGGCATGGTTGATTTAGCTTTCCCCGCTGTTTATGTTTCTCAATATTGGAACTCCAGGGGTTGCAGGACACGCAGTGCCTTCCTCAGTTTTGCGCGTAGTTTACACGGTTTTTAAGCTCTGGCGAAGTTGAGGTTCTGTGTATTTCTCTTTGTTTTTACTTTCCCGCTACGGAGTAGAGAGGAAGTTAATACTGATCGAAATAACAGCGCATTTTTGGCAAAAACACTCTAGGGTCCTGCTAACGAAAAATTGGATAAATCCAGTTGTTAAATTTAGAAATAAAAATCCTCTAAAACGTGGTGTAGCCGGAAGTCGTGTTTTGTGAGTACTTTGTACCGAAAAATCAAATGATGGCAAAGCGGCTAAACCGTTCTGCCGATTTTCTCCAAAATCGATATTTCCCAATCGATGTGGCTGATGTCGTGGCCCCTTGGATTTGAAAACGATATTTTAACTTTTGGGGATATTTCACATGAAGCCTCTGGGACATTCTCAAATTTTACAAAAAAATTGTTCCATAATTTTTTATTAAATTATTGAGAATTGGATAGTGTAAATGAATGTTTTATAGAATAGTACTGGTCTCTTTTTCGTTGAAAACCTTATTTTTTGAAAATCAGTAAGTGCTGTTTTAGCACCACTGGTTCGTGTTTAGAACGGATACGAATAGTAATTGTGTTCAATATTTAACAGCTGTGAAATTTAGAAACTTAACTCTTCAAGAAAAGCGCGATAGAAAAGCTCGCTCGCATTTTCTACTTTTGCATGCAGCCTCCCTCCCCATTCATTAAAGGCTCCAGCCGCCACTGGAAAAGACCCAATATGCAGCACGGAATCAACGACGTCTGTTGGTGTACGAGTAAGATGTTTTCCCCTACAATTTACAACAGAGGCACCGTTCTTTATATTTGCATGCAGTAATTGACTGCGTTTCTGTGAGATATCAAATACTTCTAGTAGCGTCTTTAAACACACCTGCTCTGATAACTCAAATGTTCAAAAACATATTTAAAACTACACTGGCTCTGAGAAATTCTTCCCTTGGTAAAACATCTTGTCATGTCACACATTTATATGCATTTTGTTACAGCAATGATAGTTCATAATGGTTCTTTAAATAACAATCTGTAAAGAGAAGATGGTTCTGATCCGAGTCCGATTTCTTGCAACCTTCTTATTTGCATTAACAAGTAACGTCCAACAAATTAAATTATAAAGTATTAGTAAGCAATATTCCCTTTCGACGCTCTCTAAACATTTTGATTCTGTCTATAAAGAGATGTTACATCTTTATTCCACGAATCTCGGTGGAAGGTTGTTTCGCACGTTTTGTATCATCTGTCTTCGTGGTTTATTCTTCCCCATGATTTTGAGGCATTATCTTTCGATGTCCTTCTCGTCACGATGTAGAGCATCGATGAGAGCGTAGGCTTCCACGGCCGGAGGCAGTATTTACTTAGCTGTCCGGGTGACGCCGGCGTCACCCGGACAGCCAAGTAAATATAGAGCATCGATGTTATACATTTATTAGACTTATATCCCTATTTCGCCAATTGTGTGGGTACATCCTTATTGCAGGCATTTCTTCAATCGAATGTATTGAAGTCTTCGAGCCCCGGGGGTGGCTCATGGGCTTGCTGGCTTTCTGTGAGGCGGTCCCGATTTTATTCCTGGCCGGAATAAAAATAGTGCTGTAGCTGTTTCTAAAAAACGTGGTGAAAGCTCGAGCAGGATAAATAAGCTAGGTACGGTGATGGGAGTACGTATCATCACATTTACCACCCTTACCTCCACACGTGGATATTAAATGAAAACAGAGGTTTGGGAACACTGTTAGCTGGCAAAGTCTGATGAATCATTCAAGTTATTTCATTCTCTCCTGTTTGTATTTACTTACTAGTAAAATGACATATGTAAAGTTAAATGGAAAAGGGGTCCCTGAAATGTAGTGAGACACCTCATGTTTCCGTCAGCTTACGCCTTTTCACATCAATAATGCTCTCTACAGTTAACAGGTATCTGACCCAGGAAAAAAAATCGAAGATTTTTTCTCAACTTGTCTATGTGTTTTAGAGGATGCTGGATTCGAATTTGAAGTTTGATACATCAAATAAGATCGGATAAAAAAATTACAAAAATTAAATACAATAAAAGTTTGTCTTGATTTTAATAGTTTGCTTTTATCTAAAAAATTATGCACTTCATCAAAAAAATTACAGAAAGTTTTTAAAAAAATCGTACAAAATGCATACGCTAAATTTAATTTTCTGAAATTGTTTAGGCGCTAGATTACGATGAGAAACCGTTACTTACATAACACGTCAATTTGATGCCCTTCCTCATTTTCATTTCGTATTCGTATTTCTTAGTCCCCCGCCCTTTCATCACCTTCCCCACGTTAACTAGATTCTGACTGCTAAGTCGTGACAATGACCAAAGTGGTCATAATCTGTGATAACATAACATTTAGTTTATTGGCACTAGATGTAATATAATATAATTCTTAAATATAGATTGGTGATTAAACGAAGAAAAAAAACGATTCAATGGTTAGTGGATGGTAACTTTTGATTCTTATTCGCAGATATTCTAAATAACATGTTATGACAATCATTTGCTGATATGCGTTGATGTGAAGTTTTATGAATATAGTATTTTAATTGAAAAACATATATACCTATTTTGAATGAATTCAAAAATTTTATATTCACAAAAACTGTTTTTTTTTTACATTTTAGTTGCCTGAAAATGAGATCAAAAGTGCCTTAAAATGTTGCACGAATGAAAAAGTCTAAATAAAATATTAAAAATCTTGACTGGTTTGACTGTCTCAAATACACAGGAACCAAAAATTAATAAATAAAACTGTTACTTTTTGCACCTCGGCCAAAACGTTAGAATAGCTCTTTTCATGCATCCTATCTTCCGGCGGGGCTCTAGTTTCACTTTCATCATGTTTGAAAATAACTACTGTAAACAATTGAAGTATGATCGAAAAAAACGTTTTCCTTGCTATTAAAAGTCACCCAATATTTTGCTATTGCTCCTTCCCACTTTTATAGCTTTTCCATTACTCTCCTTTTTCTCCTATCCATTTCTAAGTATGGAAGGAAATCTGATACGTTGACCTACCTTCTCTGATATGCATAACATTCTTCTGCTAGTTAGTTATCAAACTGGGAGGCAGGAAATCTTCATTAGCTTGTTTAATTTCACCTTGGGGATGGAGAAAACTGTTTTTGTGGATAAAAAGTTGAGGTGAGACGGAGGCAAATGATGGTTGCTAGTTGTTAATTTTAAAATTATTGTCCTTCAAGGAGATGACACAAAGTAGTTATTTTGTATTTGTTTTTGTATAGTATTACGAAATTTTGACGTTTTTGACATACTACATGCAGTTGACTCCAGTTATAAAGAACTTGGCCCCATTTCACTTACATTACAAATAGGGATAAGAAGACTCGGTTGTAGTGAATTCTGAACTTCTGCTATAGTGAACATAGGAAACACACTACAATTATCTGTGACATTACAAATGTGTTTCTCTTTCTCTTCTACTTCTCGTCCATTTTCTGGCACTCCCTGCTCGCGCCGTGTAAGATCGCGTTTGCCTGTGTGATTACTTCCCCACACTGCAGGAATTTCATTTAAAACTTGAATTAAGTTGCCGCGCAGTGCAACCGAATAGCGGGATTCCTAGCTGCTCTTCTTGCGTCAGTCAGGGCGCAACGTGTGCGAGACGCAGTGGGCCGACACGCCGCGAAAAGTGCGCCCAACACATTTTCTCTGACTGACTTCATAAGATAATTATTAAACTACTCGTAAAAATGTGATTAAAAAGAACTGAAGTAGTACTCAATTACTATTTGAAGTTAGAAACCACACATTTAAACATTTCAACTAATTTTTGTATTCTTTATTTTGTGATAGATATAGTATTAGCAATTTCATGAAAATATTTCATGTTTACAGGCTAGTGGCATATAGGGCACTAATAAATTTGGAAAATTGGAAAATTTAATAGCAATACTTCATGGCAATAAATCAATATTTCTTAGGAATTGGAGGACAATTTCTCTTTAAAAGTTTACTTTTATAACACATTTCCGTAAGAATTAAATGTGTAAATAGCTCTTATAATAGTCAACATTGCACATTTGAGTAAGTGAAAATGAAGATAGCCACACTGCGGACGAAAACTTTAAAAGTAGAATAAAAACTAAGACGGAATTACGCCTGAAATTCCCTTTTACTGTTTACATGAATATCACAAACCTTACACCATTTCCTTGTACTATTTTATTATTTCTAATTAATATCTCTGTAAATATTAAAGGATGTTACTTCTTGAGATCCCAAATTAACATAAGTATTTCAGATATCCATTTTTGACTTTTTTTGAATTTAACTCTTTTTAAATATTTAACTTTAAACAAAATAATATACAGATTGTTAAATGAACTTGTTTAACATACTTTTTGTTATCTTTTTCCCAAACGTAACGTAAAAAATGTTTTTTTAGATAATTGGTCAAATGCACATCCAAATTAACAAGGGAGAGATGGGGCATGATGTCTCCTTTTAACGCACAGAAATGTGTCTTTAAATTATTTACGTCAAAAACAAGTGTGTGACGTGCGATGGGAAAAAGTTAATTTTGTCCAGAAGCAAAACAAGGGGCCATCTCAGCATTTGCTCAAGGATCAGAGAAACTGGTCGAAAACCAGATCGAGATGGGGATCAGTGATCCTGTACAAAACTTGTTACAGGTTCTTTAGAATTATACAATCCAAATGGTACATAATACATTAAATGTCATTGTTAAAATTAATATGACTCCTTTTGAATGCTCGGTACAGTCTCTAATTGTATAGAAACAGTTGTGCAGCAGGAAAGATTATACTTGGGACTTAAACTTTTGTATCGAATTTAATCGTTTAATGTTATCTGGCAAGTTGTTATAAAATAAAATACATGTATTATATGTGATTTTTTTTGTAGTGAGCTGTTGATACTGTCACCTGATGGATATGACAACTACGACTGTTGTGGTTATAGACATCGGCGTTTGCTGAAAATATACTCCCCCACTTAAGTAAGCCATGTCGACGGACGGACAATTCGTTCCAGAGGAATTGTATAGCCCTGTTCTTCAGTGCGTTTGGCGCACTGTGCATCGCGACGTCGCGTAAATCGACTCGTGCGCGTCTGGCGTCGACGTGCGTCGGGAATTGTTAGTCGCAAATGAGCACGGCCGCGGACCGAGGAACGGGCTTCAGCTTAGATAGAAATACCCAGCGTCTGCGTTGTCTCCCTCACGTGCCAAGGCGATGAAGATATGCAGGATTCCCGCAGGAGGCCAGTCGTAAAATGAGTTGAGTTTATTGCTAGGTGTTAGCTCACGTTTGTCACTATGAGACGGGGGTAATGCGATTAAACGTTCAGCAATTGCTTGCTTGAGTTCCGTGGGATATTACTAACGGCCGCTTGGGATGTAGCACCATCACATGTGAACTGCGCTCGGCAAAGTAGTGTAAAAATATTTGCGTGCATTCCTCACATGTTCAGCTTTGCACACGTGAGTTTGTTTTAAGTAATATACATTTTAAATGTGTTTTTCTTTTTAAAGTATACCATTCCAATATCAGGATGTGAAAGGGATTAAATTAAGTTTGAAAAAATGTTTTCTTGTACTCACAACGGTGAGATAAGCATAAAATTAATTGAAATAAGTCTACGTGTAGAATTGTCACGAAAACGGAAATTGGCTTCTTAGGAGTTTCCGTAATTGAAATGTTGCCTTGGCGAAAGTGTAATGCCTGATATGTCTAGGAGTTAATGCTATTCGTCGTTTTGTAACAGAAAGGGTGAAGCAATATACGTTTAGCCTCACACCAGTGCAGTTCTTTGTATCGACGTCAGGAATGTAATTTTTCCTTATACCTTCTTTAAAAGTTTTAGCATAATGGGAAAACGTTTTCCCACCATGTGGCAAACAGAAGGAGCAGAATTCTACATAATACTCCATGCGGCTGATAACGATTAAAATGTATAGTTTGAAGTGTAGTAGCTAAATATTTTCAAGCGAACCCTGAAATTCCTTAATATACGTTGGTTCTGGCCTATTTTCACAGTCACTTCAATTAACAGACAAATATAAAATAAATGTTGAACTTTCTTAAGGTGACAATTATTTTGTCATGAAAATGTATTACATTACATTGATGGTTACACTACATTGGTGCTGAGAATGATCACTGTCATACTCACTTATGAGCTTGTGAGAGGCAGGAAGTGATCACAATGATAGTGGTGTGCTTTAATCTTCCTGTGTAAGACAGAGTGAACATAGAGGGCACATGATAGATTTATTATGATGTTCAGTGGCGATGTGGCTCGTGGCTAGATCTTGGTCAGCGTTTTCGCTTTCCGTACGCGGCCCCGGGTTCGATTCCCGGTCGAGTCAAGAATATGGTGTGCGTTTTCCTCGCTAATGTCCCAGTATATGTTGCTGTGTGCCGATGAGAAAATTCACTTCTCCGGCTGAGAAGATCTGAATACGGCGTGGAGATGTCTACGTAATAACCACACGTACCCCCTTAACCCATGGCCGCGAGGCAGGGACGTCGCCGGTAGGCCTGAGCCCGATCACGGGCTGTCGCGCCAAGTATATACGAAGTAAGATACGTAGTATACGAAAAGTTTATGTCATGCCGCGGAAAATCCATTTTGAGATTTTCACGAAAATACGTGTTTTTGCGGCCCCTGATATCGAAATGTGTTGTATTTTTTAAAACGTCGTCTGTGAACACTACTATTTTTCGCGCACAATGTACAAACATTATTTTTGGTCTCACATCAGAATAGTAAATATTTGAAACTTCAATTTATTCCCTTCGAGTACTTCACGTTCAATCTCATATCGAATTTCCTGATGATTTCGCGTGCTCTTCACAAACAACCGACTCGACCACTTCACATCTGAATGCATCTGAACTGCAATCCGTAGTTACATCGTAGAATCACTAACGGATCTCTTCAGAGCCCAACTTACCATAATCACTCATTACTAATAGTATTTTAAGTATCGTATTTACATCAATTTTTAAGAACAAATTTTAAACACGTTCACTGCCAAAGCTGATATGATCCGTCCAATCACATGCGTCAAGATCCAAACTGCATTTTTATGCTTTAAAATTACTTTTCCGTTGTTTTATTATTTAAATATCTGTATTATAGATTACTTTTAGCAATAAATAAATTCACAGGAGTATACTCGTGGTTGGCGTGTGAAATATTTTTTTTTGCTTCTTATGCCAATTACGGTATAACTAGTTAACCATTAAACAAGTCATACTGTCATTCCACCAAGTGACGAGACTAGTGAATCGATTACCGAAAATACTGCCGACGAAGCAAGCCATAGTGACAATGATGAACATGAAGGGCCAGAACAGAACAACGATGATGACTGGACCGATAGAGAAGATGATCAGACTTACTTTGAATTCAGCAAAACTCCAGCGTTGAAAATCGCTGGCATCAATATTGGAAGGGTAGTCAACTTGTCTTTTCCGAAGAATTTTTAATTTTTTTGGTCGAACAAACTAATTTGTCTGCGTCACAAGAAATAAACAATAAAATACCACTTCGAAGGTCAAGCCGTCTTACCACTTGGACAGACACGAATGTTCTAGAAATGCAATTTTTTTTAATGTTGCTACAAATGGGATCTTCTAACCATAGAACCGAATTCGAATTCGAATGCAAGTGAATTTTACAATTTTCCATTTTGGCGATCTTTCATTAGCCGGAACAGGTTTGAATTGATTCGTCGATTTCATTTTGCAGACAATACTGTAAAAACTGACGATAGAATGTACAAAATTAGACCTGTTTTGAATCGCTTCAATAAAATTATGAAGGACAATTATGTACCAAACCAAAGACTCTCTATTGACGAGTCTATGATATTATGGCGGAAGACTTTTTCGCCAATATATCCTAAATGAAAACACAAGTATGGTATCAAGTTAAATACGATATGCGAATCAAATGGAATTGTACTTAAAGTACTCATTTACTGCGGAAAATCTGAAAATACTGACATAGAGACTGGTCACGCAACTCAGGTAGTTCTACATCTGATGGATGACTATTTAGACAACGGATATATAAATTTTACATGGACAGTTTTTATAATTCAGTTTCTTTGGTGAAGTAACCAACACTACACAAATCATATGAATGTGGTACATTACGCGCGAATAGAAAAGGGAACTCAAAACTTGAAGTAACAAAAAGCTGAAGAAAGGTGAAGTTATTTGGAATAGAAGAGGCGCGGCAGCAGTTTGTAAGTGGAAAGATAAGCGTGAAGTGCTAACCACATTAAACAGGCACCGTGTGGAATTGGTTGGTGTTCGTAATGGAAATGGCAAGATTTCGAAGAAAACCAACATCATAAGAGGCAAAAATGCCTGGAACTGATTTATCTGACCTAATGCTATGCTATTATTCATCATTGAGAAAAAACAATCCGTTGGTCGACGATAATTGCTCTTCAGATTTTTAATGTACATGTGTCAATAATCTTTTTTGTTATATTCTGAAATCAATGTAGTGAAAATTATCCGCCTGGAATTTCGTAATTAATTTGTGGAATGCTTAGCCGGATGACAAATGAACTCACTTGTAAGAAAAACCAGCACACGACAATTTTCATTATTTGGAAGCTCTTCCACCAACAGACAAAAAGATGCGACCAACAAAGCCGTGGAGGGTTTGTAGTAAAGAAAAGGCGCGAAACACGGTATGTGATGATAAACACAATTTTAATAAATTATAATTTCAGTACACCAAGTGTTATTTAGTCCTTTCCTATAAGCGAAATATCCAAAATGCACATAATAACTAAACTGCACGTATTTGCAACAACAATACTCGTATTCGGTGATTTAAGCAAGATGATCAAATGAACGAATTACCTCATAGCTGGCAAGTAAACTCACGTTTGCCAACTACGAATATACTCGTAGCTGGTAGCGAACGTGTTAAAGTAGTAACCAACAACTACAGTGAAACCTGAGAGATTTTGATATTGTCCCCTTCTCTCTGTTTACACGTAGGAACACGTATCTCAAATTTGACGCTTAATCTCCAATAGCGACAATTATAACCTGTCTGTGGTATAAATTAACAGCAGAGGGTGTACATTTAAAACGTGCTCCGCCTTAGAGATAATGAGCGCTCATTGTTAAAAGCCAGCGGTAGAGCCATCTGGTTAACGGATCGCATCGTTCGTGAAACACACAATTCTTGCGTATCGCCCGCACTGCGATGTTGGATTGTTAATGCACCGTCTGTGTCCTGTTTTCGAAGCTCTTGTGTTGAAATCGCTATCTTGGCGCGTCAGAGCAGAGCGAAATATGCGTGCTCCAAGAAAGATAGCTGATTTCTTTCTCCCAGGACACAGGTAACACGGATATTGTTTTCAAATTCATGTTGGAAAGTATGTTCTAACGACAATGTATGCTGACAGTCTTCATATTTGTAATTTCAGTATTTAGGAAGACCTTTTCTCCCCAGTTTTCCAACTCCCCACAACCAGACATTTCGACTTTTTTCATCAAATTACTTTATTGAAATATAAATTACCAAACACCTAAACTTTATTCCGCATAAGGAATCACGAGAAGAAACGAGAGTAAAGCACATCAAGAAATTTATTTTGCGTGGATCGTTGGAATGACGCCCCCATATGGAAACGTGCGAGCCTCATGGAGAGATGAAAGATCTTTTAACTACTGTACTTTTAGTGTGCATGTAAAATCTCAGAAATCTGAGAACTAGTGAAATTTATTTCCTTTACAGACACTGCATGAAATATAAAAAAAAATGACCAATTTATTCAACAAAGGGCCTGAAATCTTGACATGATATCACAAAAAATGATTCTTTTATCTAATTACTGAAAACTCAGTAAGCAAAAACTAAACTAATTCAACTACGACCCTTACTGAATCAACACAGTCAACTCTCCCAATCCAATGCTCTATTACTCTACAAAACAATAATCCGGCCGACATTGCTCTACGCTTGTCCCATCAGGACCAATGTTGCTAATCCCAACCTAAACAAAATACAAGTTATCCAAAATACATTTTCAAGATTAATTAAAAAAGCACTATAGTTCATCAGTACAATCAATTACACAATGATTTAAATATAAACAATATAAAACCAAATAGCCTATCTGGCACACACCTTATACACTAACCTTCCCCTAATTCAAGCATCATCCTTCTATAAACTAGGCAAAGCCCCCAATTGTCAAACGAGAATTAACAATAGATATCGCCTCCATTCATTTTATAAAATGTTCGTAAACTTGGAATAATACTAATCTGAGGTGAAACCTGCTTCCTCTCCCAGTATATTTTTTTATATAATTGTAATGTGTAATTTTAAGTTAGTGTAAGTTAGTATAAGATAGATTAAGACCATCAAACATTTTGCACAGTTAATATGTAAACTGAACAATGTAATGTCTACCAAAAATAAAACTACAATAAAAAATTTATATACTGAAATCACGAACTATGTTTCAATCTTAAGGATCGCTTTCCGGTATATTACAAAAAACGCTCTTCCATTTCGACCAGTGAAATAAAAAAAATAATTTCTGACAAATGTCGAATTAAAGCTTCGCGCCATGGAAGTGCGATTCGGCATCTCCGCTCGGTTCACTGTCCTGATCCGTTATCTTCGATTACATTCAGGCTCCAGATTTTGCTCACCCGAGACAAGTAAATGAATTGTTTCATTAACTAGTTGCTACGGGTTTACATTAATGTTGATACAAACGATAAAATAATATTATTCACATTTTCGACGCTTTTATTTCATTTTAACGTATCTCCTCATCAAAAAAAGTAAACATTCTACAGAAAAGTGACTTAATTCCATTTCTAAGAATCAACACAACTGATCGGAGTTTTAAGCAGTATCAGATGACAAAATATGCAGTAAAAACTTAATAAATAAGTAAAATATCCAGTAAAATATGAAAAATATTTATACGTGAAATGAGTGAAATTATGTAAAACACCTAACGAACCGACAAGCCTGCTAAAATAAATGGAGATTACGTGAAATTCGTTTTCTGCTGACAAACAAACAGATTGCAACAGATCGCAAGCTCCGTGCAAAATGAAAAAGAAATGATAGAGAGAAGTAGATAAGAAGCGACTGATTTTACAAAATAGACGTTCCAAGAATATGATTTGAGCGGACTCCTGTTTCAGTTAAGCAAAAAGCGGGGCTGTGATAAAGGGGCGTTCGTTTATATTATCGTTTCTCAATTCTGCGAATGTTTCCTTTGAAACATAGTGTTGAAATATAGTGTTCAAGAAGATAAAAGAAAAATAAATGAAATCCAGAAGTCACAATTTCTGTAATTTTATATTCACTATTAACTGATTTTCGCGTATCTGCAAGCAGCAAGCCAAAAGAGGGCAAAATAAATCATCCTTGAAATTTCCAATTTTATGATGCATTATTTATCGTAATGTGTGCAACATATTCTAGCATAACCCTGAAATTTGTAATTGTATTCGGTGTAGTTGGTGTTCAAAGTACAAATAAGTAAAAATTCTGTTTTCAAAGCAAAATTCCCCGTTTTTTCCAAGCTTTTTTTCAAATTCCCGTTGTTTTTATATGTTCGCAGGACACCCTATTGTATTTTATGGATTTGAACTTTTTTAGAAAGCTGAAAATCTCTGATATTATTTCTGATGTGCTTTGTTCAAAATATGTTGCAATTTAGCACACGTGTTTGAGTTATTACAGCGATAGAAAATCGTGTATTAATTCAAAACAACGCCTTTCTAAATGATGGTTAACAGTAGACGAGAATATACATTAACACACATTTTCAAAACAAATGAATAGTTTACGCCATTACGTACACCACTTTTCAAAGAATTAAAACCATACTAAATCGAAAAGGAAAATTTAATTTCACAGCAAAGGTTATCCAGAAGATTAACTAGTGGTACTAAAACAGCACGCACTATAGTAATGTTTATGTCATACTATTTATACCACAATTTCTCTCTAAAATAAGTTTTAAAAAAATTATTCAAAGTCGTAGTCGCAGTTGTTGCGAAAAGTAAGTAGAATGCGAAAAAGATAAATAACTAAAAGTTAATAAATAATACGATACTGATAGCGTTGGCAAACAAATAGATCGAAAAATATGTAATAGTAATTATATTAAACACTATGGTATTGCAATATTCTACAAAAATATATAAAATGATTCGTCAGCGAATAAGTAGCAGTCATTATCGCCTATTGTTATCTGTGCGGCGTTACAACAATGGGTGACCACAACCAACAATGACCGCTAATCTATTTGTTTTCATATGTAACACACTTAAATGGCACAATTTAAAATGAAATACCATAAATACAATATAAATAATAGTATTCAAATGAAATAATAATATAAATGTTAACTTTCGGAATATCCAACTGCGTGAATTGGGAGCCGGCAACTGAAGGATAGCAATCTTTATTCCATATTTATTTCAAATAGGTTTTAAATAATTTCTAAGATTAATTTGTAGACGTATAACAAAAGTTTCAATGTAAGAAACGAACAAAGAAATTCATTCTAACACATTCTAACTTTCATAGAATCCAACTATCTCAAAATACCTAAAATTAAGATAAGGAAGTACAGAATTTAGAGAGCAAGCGATTCATTATACTTCAAAATACTCATATTTTCGAAAAATTCAACATGACAGTATTTGAAAATCTGTTTTCCACTACAAATATGTTAAACTCTTTTCATTTAGAAACAAATTGTATGTTGATAATTGTAGTTGTAAGAAGACGGCGAAAAATTTTTATTTTTTTTCAATTTTCGACAAATTAGGAGTTTTTAACTAACATGAGACCTGCACCATTTTCTTAAATGTCTTTCAGACTATCCATAAACACAATTTCATCAAAAACGATGGATCGGTTTCTGAGAAAAAAAAAATTTAAACAAAAATTAAAAATTGCCTAAATTTCATGCAAAATACTAGAATTTTCAAAACAATTTACGTATTACTTTGAAATTATCTTTGTGAAAAATATTTTAAGAAAAAACCTCCATCTTTAATATTTTAGTTCTAGGAATTCAAAAAATTTAGCTTTAAATCAACATTATTTTAAATCAGATTCATGCGACTTATACCATTCTCTCAAACGTTATTCAGACTATCCAACAACAAAATTTAAGCAAAGTCGATGGCGCCATTTTTTAAACTGGAAAAATGTCCAAGAAACGTTATGTAAAGTACACACCAAAATTAAAATATCAATTTCAAATTCAAGGGGCCACGACATCAGCCAGATCGATTGGGGAATATCAATTTTGAAGATAATTGGCTGAACGTTTCAGCTGCTAGCTTTGTTCACAGATGGGTAGACGGACAGACGTTTGGCCGTCATTCAATTTTTCGGTATCAAGGAGCCACAAAACAGGAATTATGGCTACAACACATGTTTGAGGATTATTTTATAAATATAGCAACTGGATGTATTCACTTTTTCGTTACTAGGGCCCTGTAATAAGAGTTTTTTGTCGAAAATTCGCCGCTTTTTTATCGGGGAGCATAACAACTTTTTCTTATGAAGTTCCTTCGTAAGCGCATGGAAGTAAAGAGAACGGAATTCAAAATGAACCGAACAGAAACATAGGAACGATGTCTGAAAACCCATTTTGAAGAAATTCGAAGCACGCATTATCGAACCGGAAATCGATACTTGGAAGGCGACACATTTTAAAGGAATACGATTGTCCGCCCGTACTAGGCGCAAGGGCGAACACGTCGTTGTCGGGCAATCAGAGTTCAGGCACCTCGGCGATTTATGCGCCTAACAAGCTCTTTCATGTACCGCCACCGCCCTTTGATGCATCATCGCCCACCGCCACTAGACAAACGGTCACGCTGCCCAGTTGTGCCGAAAGCAAACTCAACGGTCAAAAGTTGGTTAGTTGGTCCCGTATAAAACAGAAAATTTCAGATAGAAATTAAAAGCAAACGTATTGATAATGCAAGAGCATGTTACAAGTTAACTGAAGCAAGCACTTTTAACAGATCTACATATACGTATATGAGCGAGCCTTGCGCAGGACAGACACTAGGACATCTGCAGGCTTAACCGAAAAGAAGCCCGAAGGATATACATACGTTCATTTCTAATCATACGAGTATATTAAATATGATTTTAGCACCAGTTTTTATGTCAGATCTTGTAAAACAAAGTTACATTCGCCCAAAGTAAATACCGAAAACTTGTTCTCGACACACGACATAATCCAGGTTTTAAATTGTAAGGCCATGTTTCTGAAAATCAGGAAAGTGAAATTCATTTTGTAGTTTTGTTTCGGCTTAAATGAAAATTTAAAACTCACTTGTGGGAAGGCCTATTTGGCTTTTCTTGATGATTTTCATGTTCGCAAGGAATCCCAATTTTTCTCTCGGATGGGATAGCTCAGTAACAACGCCGTTGCCTCTGCAGCATCCTGGAAGACAGAGTTCGAGTCCTGACTATGGAGGATTTTCGACATTTGCTATATATCTGAGATTTAGATTTATTCAGTCAAAAAAAGGAAAAACTGTATGGATGTAACGTAGGGTGGTAAAGATCATCTGCGCACGTTTTCTTGAGTTCCACAATCCCTTCCCTTCCCGTCATTTTGAAAGATAAGTAAACGTTTAACGTAAATAAATAAAAATAATTGAATCGCATTGAACACATCCCTAGGGGAGAGTTCTAGCGGTTGGCCGCTCTGATTGGTAATTTCCCGTGATTTCTTTCAATACTAGGCAAATGCCGTAGCGCCAGGAAAACATACACGATTTCTGTACCTTCCCCATTCTTGTTCTGTAACTCATGTCGGGAGCTTAGAGCTGGTTCTGGAATGGGGGGTGCTCCTCTGTGGGAGCTACCTAGAGAGAAAAATCCCACGGAATAAAGAGGTCGGCGCTGGATCTCACGATCCCGCAAGTAAGGAACACCTCCACCCTCCGGTAAAACAAGGACCACACTTACAGGACTAATATCTTTGGTTGGCAAATACTTAGGAATTCAGTGTGAGAGCTGAGATGGCCGTGCGTTGGTTTTCGGTAGTTGTTCGTTCAGCTACTCAAAAGCCAAATGCTGTGATACTTGCTTATTGACGGAATATATTTTTGTATTACGAGTGCATACTCGACTACTTATTTTGCAGTTCGCATCTCAAAAACTTTAACTGACGATCGAAACACATACATACATTACAATACGAAAATATAAGAAAATAGTTGAGAAGTTGTGAGTTCACGAATTGGATGAATTGGCCCCACTGTCTAACTGCAGGACCGCGCCGCGTCCGCCGTGGCCGCCGGCCTTTGTGAGGAGGCGAGAGGGGCAGAGAGGCCCTCTGGAAGGAAAGGCTCCGGCAACAGCGCCAGATGGTGCAGCAGATGGGAACGGGCGAGGTGACTGGTTTTTTATGGTAATTTGGTGCTTTGCCTTGCGACTTGACGCTGTCGCGTTTCTCAGCGTGATTGTGGGTTGCATTGGAATTAGCTCTATTGGAAGAGGTATCGAACCGAGTACCATGTTAGATCAGTGATGTCAAGAAATATGAACCCAGAGCCACACGCTCAGACGCCCGGAGGTCCTGTCTAATGTTTTTACCCCACTGGAACCAGTGGGATACGCAGGATTTAAATCACAGAATGAATTGAGAATTGATTATGTATTATCACAGTCTATCTAATAGAATGGAAATTATCTAAAATGCATTAAAGCTATTCTGCTGTTTAGGCTGTAAATTCCGAGATCCTCGCAGATGGTGTCATTTTTTCATCGATCTCTTACTGTTACTCGGAGGATTGTCCTCAAAAAATCATTTCAGCTGCTTGTATTCTGGTATAGGATTTAAAATTCACAACCCAGTTTTAATTTTTTTGTTAGCGTTTTGAATGTGCCGTTCAATAAACAGATTTTGCTGATAAAGGTCACTAGCCATTTACAAGACACGTACAGTTTACCCGATCAGCTAATATTTGACTCCTTAGTAATGAACACTTTCTTTGGGAGTGGGAAGCATTACTTCCCGTTATGTAACTTCAAGTGAATTTGTGCACAGAATCTCTGCACTGGGTGACGTCACAGAGGACACGGTTGCACTAAATGCCGCCTCAAAAACATACACGGTCCTAGAGTTTCAGACTTCCTAGTTGACAGGCAGCCTCGACACAATAAAATTTGCGTTTACATTTCGTGTGAGGGAGAACACGGGAAAATAAATTAATTAAATTGCCAACGTAGGCACAGCAAATTTCTAGGCGATTTAATAGCGATTAGTACAACAATCGATTATTTCATACGATATATCGAAAAATTGTAATAGATTTTTTACCAATATACACATCGATTAATTCTTTCGATTTCGATTTTTAGCTCGTCTATTTTAATTCAAATATTAATTTTCAAGATGAGAAATATGTGAAAGTACATTTTACTTTTGAACTTTAGCAACGGAATTCCTTGTCCGTTTATCTCTCTCCAACTGCAAAATATAATAGAGAAATATACACGTTTAATTTCATGTTAATAAAATTAAAAATCACCATGTACCTTGTAATATTTTAGTATTCTTCTAATCCTTATCCCATTTAGCTGGGATCGGTTTTCGGATGGCTACCCTCGCTAATATTACAATATGTTCTAATATTTTAGTGATGGTATTATATTCTATGTGAAATAAGAAAGATGTACCAGTTTTCCTAGAATCGTCCTCAACAAAGTACATCGTTAGATTACATTTATTATTGTTGAATGTTTGTAGAATTTCTACTATCATTTTCATTTTAGTTAAACGTTTGTCTCATGAGTACGTGTGTGGAATGAATATTATTTAAATCAAGTATAAAGAAGTATTAAATCGTGCCGAGCTTCTAAAAAATGCAATGTAAACTTTTTACACATTATTTAAAACATGTAAAAGATTAATCTAATAAAAATAATCTATTAGATATTAAACATCTTAATTATCTTTATACGAGTATTTTTCTCTATACTCTTAGGAATTTTGAGAAAATTTTGAAAATGTCCCAAAGAGCTTGATGTAAAGTACCCCTAAAAAAATGATTATTTTTCAAAATCGCCGAGCTTCGACTCAGGACAGTTCGATAGGGTTTTCTTCTATCTGGAAAACATCTTACGCATGGAGGCGCTGGCGTTGTTCACTTACACCAGACAGACAGACGGACGGATGGACTGGAAATATGGATTCTGGCTACACGACATGGGAGAGGATTTTTTTCTAAATCTAGTAACTGGATATATTCACTTTTTTGCTAGCAGGCCTCTGCGATACATTTTTCAGTCGAAAATTCGCAGATTTTTCGCGCAGCATTACATACCTTTTTCTCTACTATGTAGCTAGAAAGTAAAAATATAGCGTGTATTTTAAAAGAATGTTAGCGAGTACCATTAATGTTGATTCTAACAAAATATGAGTCTTTCTAAAATTTATTTAATTTCATAAAATATTACAAAAGCACGTAAAATATAAGTTACCTTTTTAGCTGGTATTCGTGCAGATGGTTCGGATTTAAACCAATATGAGAACTAACACTAACTTTGGACCCAAGTTAAATAGGCAGCATTGCTTGTTATTCGTTAAAGCAATAAACGAATTGAGTGTATAAATAGGGGTATAATTGCTTGAATGAAATGTTGAAGAAAGCGAGCTATGATAGCGGGTTTTCTTATTTACCATGCGGGCAATTATACCCCTTTATTCACGTGTTTCGTGCAATTTTTTGCTTCCATTAGAGAATAATTTTAATTTTGAGAAATTCAATCATATCTTTACCACGAGTGATACCTGTTTAAAGACGTCATATTGGTTCTAAACAAGACATTTTAGTAGGCCTTGCAGTGTATAATTACGATCACATTAGCGTCTTAGAGAATAATTGTAATTGATAATTACTTTGAAAATGTAAAATATTTTACGTATTCCGGTTGAAATATTAGAAGCTGACAAAGCCATGAAAACATTACTTAGTACGAAAAGTAAGAGCATGTGTGAGGGAACAGCGCGTGTTAATGTTGGAAAGGAGAAAGACTATTCAGTTCTGACATTTGACGTTTTGCTGGTGTACTATCTAGAGCGGGTAAATGCAACTGACGATTTTATTTTTTAATATTCTCGGACCAAACGTTTTACACGTAACACATTTATTCATGTTGAATATTTTATGTTATATAATAACACTATGGTTTGACACTATCTGACTAATATAATTAGTCAGATAGTGTCAAACCAACATGCTTAAGGCCATACTTGTTTATGTTGAATTAGTGTCGTGTAAAGGAGAATTTCGATATTTTAAATTGTAAAGAATGTTACTTGATTTTTCAAAACAAATAAGTTTTGTCAAAACAACTCTCCCTCTCTCTCTGGGCAGTCACATTCAAATACGTGAATTAACTTATCTGTACAATATAAAGCGACTTGTGGGTTAGATGATTGGTGCCAAGTATGAGTTTTTAATTTAACTTTATTAATTTAATAGTTCTACAAACATTAGCATGACTTTCTAAGAAGTGGTTATAATTTTTCGATTATAGTTTTGTTTCATTCGTTCATTGATCATGTTTTTGATGAACGTAATATGTAATGTCTATTTTTGTTCATGTTTCATAGCCGTCTGTATTATAAACACATAATTAAACGATTTTGATTAGTGTCTCTGTGATATCATTGGTTGTTGTAGATTTTTAATAGCACGCCATAAACAGTGATAATCAACGATTTTTCATGGAATTAATGATCATATTTAGTTAACTAAATAAAAATTGTTTAAAATTCACTTACTGTTCTGATGAAATGTCAGCATTCTTGATCGACGAACAAGCAACCTCATCTCGCTTTGCTCGTTTCAGCATCCACCAATCTCCAGAACTTCAGACCATACAGTTCTAAAACCTCTCAAAAGTTTGCACCTTCGTACGTACCACTGATTACACCACTAATTTTTATCACTTTTGAAGACTAAATAAATAATATATTTGATTCGCAATATTTGTGTGACCAGTAGGAGCGTGAGCCTTAATTCACAAAGAGAAATATTATATATTTTCAATGCGAACCGTTCAGCAGAAAAAATATTTTACAACTCCGAACTTCTAGAGAATTTAAACAATAAATACGGTTATTTAAAAGAAAACTGAATGACTTAGTTAAAAAGATATTTTCGTAACCAGACGCATGGAGTGTTTCATCCGCCACTAATGGTATACCATTTGGTATGAAGTCATAAACACAAGAACGGTGTGAAGTCTTAAACACAGACCTGACAAGTATAAGGAAAAATAATTGCTAAAAACCTAAGTGTACAGGCAAGAAAACTGCTGATATGCTGAAGTTTAATACTTCAGTTTTAGGAACAGAATTAGAAAAGAGCACATGCGTCGCCTAATTACGTTAGCAAAACGAACAAAAATATGTAAACCCGACAAAGAAACCGAACGGGATATATGTACTTCGAAATCACATAGCCGAGTGACTGACAAACATGCGCACCACTAAAAAACAAGACAGAGAACGGTATGAGACACGTCTAAAAAAGTCATGCATACATACTTTGATTTAGGTCTATTGAAATGTTTGCTTGCCATACTAGGTTTCGTTTGCGAAACACATGCATTTGGCGACCAGAACCTGTCAGTTAATTCACGAATAAGAAACACACGATTATCACGACGTTGTCGGTAGTTGTAATTATGTTAGCATGCACGTGAAACGTAGAAGACAAAGGCGAATACACACAAACACATGCTCGATCGACCCAAACGTGTGAGTTGTGCATATGTTGAGCAAGCACGCAAAACATTGACAGTAAGCGGAATCACAAAACCTAGTGTCTGATAAACATTCACACAACTAAAACTTATGACACAAAACGTGTATGAGACACATCTAAAAAAGGCGCAAACACGCATTTCGGGTGAAGTCCACACGAACTTTTGCTTGCGAAATCACACATGCTGTTGGTGTCCAGTACAAGTCAGTTAATTCACGAATACAAAACACGGTTGTCAGAAGACTATTTGTATTTCTTACAATGCACGTGAAACATTGAAGACGAATACACATAAACACTAAAGACATGCCCGTTGACAGCCGCCGAACGCAACTTATAAAGTTATGCTTGTGTTGGCAAACACGAGCAACATTAAATATATCCTGAAAACATGTTCGCACTGAAATAAACGCCGAGATTGACGTCCAATGAATTCATGAAAGCTTAACACAAGTCAGATTGGATGTCAAATGCCGAAGTTGTTCAACCGTTGACTCAACGGAAAAAATTTAAAAAAACAAAGTGATCACGTGACTGACAATATTCAGAAAAAACACGAAATCTAGAAATGATTTATTAGAGAAAACTAGTAATCATGAAAAGAACCACTTACAAGAAAACATGATTTTAATGAACTTACAATGGAATTACCTAGTTTGAACCAAGAATGATTACTGGCATCGTGACGTCATGAGAGCCCGCCATTATTATGTGATGGAGATATACTCTGAGAGTAACAGCTCGCGAAGGCAGCGTTGCCGCGTCGCTGAACGCCCTGAGGCGGTACCAAGAAGTGCGCATGTGCCGCCTCCGCAGGGTTGCTGTAATGTGCGGAAATGTTTGCATTAGCAAATATCCCTTTTGGACGAAATAGAACCGTCGACTTGCGGGAAGAAAATGAATTTTATGGGATTCCGCTCTTTAGGCCCAAAGGGCGGATTCCATTGTTAGTTGGGAGGTTTTAGGGCGATGCGATGCTTTCTTTGCTTAAATCATTAAAAATACCCACTTTTCACTAAAAAAAAGTGTATAAATATTGATGACTTCTGAAACATACGCCCATCACACAAGTTTTAGATTTGAATATTTGCAAATGTGCAGCTAAAGTATGCTCATGGTAGGTAGGCTTTATGTAGTATAAGAGTATTTAGTTTAAAAATCTTGTAAATATGCAGTTATTTGGAAATTACCATTCTTAGAGGTAGATCTGTTATTTTCACCACTCAATCATTTGGCGAATATTTATCTTCAGTGAATTCCTACATGAAATATACGTAGACCAGGAACTTAATGCACCAAAATAAATAAATAAAAAATGCATGCAACCATACAAACAAAAATATAAACAAAACAAAAATATAGTTAGCAACAGTTAAGACATTGACTAAGGTATTTATTATGACTCTATGGTTAAGGTTTATTTATAGGTTCATTTTACCCTGTAATACCAAACGCATATAATACAAATATATTTTCTAACATTATAATAAACAAAAAAGTATTAAGTGAAAGAGTCAATAGCATTGTTACAAAATGCTGAAACATCCAGTTCAGTTCACTAAGTTCGTGTTGGGTTCAAATTATTTTCCAGAAAAAAAAAGAGAGAGAGCAATTACATTTGGGAAAAGCATTTGAATTGTGAAGATTATTGTTACGCGAAATGCGGTAGGAATACATTTTTAGCATATTTTTCTTCATGCGTTGTGAATGGGTTAATTGTAAAATAAAGTAAAATTAGTAAAATCATTCGCTATCAATATTGAGAAATCTAACCAACCAAAGTGAATTCATTATTTATGTCAACTATAAAAAACATTCAAAATTGACCAAGACTTAAAATGTATAATCAAATAATACAAATGAATATTTTTGTAATACTATATTATTACTAAGTTTGCGGAATTCACGTTCAAAAAACTTCAAACTCCACCGACCAAGCCAAGAATGAAAGAGTTTTTGTTAGTGGAAATGGCGGTGAGAGAATGAAACGTGTATCAAATATCACTTTCTAATTTAAAAATAATGACACAGAACAATTGATAAAATAACAATCGAAGACGAGAAAAAGCTATCTTACCAATAAAATAGCAAAAGAATATTGGGATTAGGGATGCTTTGCTTGAACATGTTGATGACCTCGTAATGAGTAATACGAGTTGGTCCCGACAGTGGTAGTGAATCATTTTTTTGGTGACAGGGACACTTTCAGACAGCAGACTGGAAACTTACGGCATCAGAGACTGATGCTGCTTCTACGGAATCACCTGATAAATTCAGACACATGCTAGATTTGCACTCACTTTTTAATTTTTGCTTTTTGTACTTTATACCGTTCTTCTACACGTATATAATAAAATAGCTTTCTTTTTACATCGAACGTTTAGAACTTTTTCGTTGAATTTAAACCTTTTGTATTCATTTATATTTTTTTAAATAAGACTATGTGATATGTTAGGTATACAATAAAGTATCAAAACTTTAACTTTACTGTCATAAACATTACAATATTTATTACGGCAGTAGTTGCTTCTTATGTATAAACAATTTATTTGGTATATATTCTAAGAAACTACGTAAATTTAATTAAACGATTTATATGAATGTTACAAAACAAATGTTCTGCTCATCGATGGGAACCTATCAAACTTTTGAAACATTCTAGAGAGAAAAGTACTCTATTTATTTCAATACGAGGTGCTGACATGTCCAAATGCAGTTTAAACATTCATTAGGAAGATACTGATCTTTCACGAAATAAATCGCGCTTTTTTCGTGCAACAGTTTGGCACAATACCATTTTTAATTTGAGTTCAGTATTCTTAAGAGTAAACAGACAGTAAACATAAACATAATAATAGTAAACATTCTCAACTTGGTCGCAATTTAAAATACCAGAACTGCATTTACCATTAAATGTACCGCTCCTCGAATAGCACTGACCTTGTGCATTTTCTATTTTTCAGATCAGCCATAATGTCCGAAATGATAGGGATGGCTAGACAGCAGGGAAGTGTAGCGTCAATGCATTGCACCTTGCGGCCACACGGAACTGTGCTACAAAGCTATGGGATAGAAAGTAAGTTGCTAAACGTTGTCATTTATTATTAAGTGACTACAGCGAAGCATTGTTGAGTTCGCATCATCCAGCAGTCAGACGAAAACAATAGAACTTGTAAAAGTCAGCGGATTTCTTCCAAGTCAATAAAATTGCAAATGGCCACTTTTGTAGACGACCCCACCTTGTTTATCTCCCTCAGTAACTGCGAACAAGGTCGAAAACTACTACAAGAAGATATTAAAAAATGTGTAACCTGATGCAGAAATGGAGAATAGCCCTAAACACTTCTAAAACAGTTAGCAAAGTCTTAACACTAACGAAAATACTTATCTTACCACCACTAAGTATTCTAGATACTCCCAGGCCCTGGACAGACAAAAATTAAGTGATTAAGTATCTTGGCTTACATTGTGACACAAAATTAACCTAAAAAGAACAATAATGAAAATAGAAAAATGTACAAAACAAAAAACTAACTTTTTCCGCTCATCAACAAAAAGTCTCATTTGAAAACGGAAACTGTCATGTCAATATATAAATCAATTATAAGACCTGCTGTCATATGCATTTTCAATTTTGGGGAGGTGTCTCCAAAACATCATTTGAAATGCTACAAACAATCCAGAAGAAATTTCTTATACTGGCAATAAAAGCTCCTTCATTCATTGGAAATGAGTAAATACATCTTGAATTAAAAATACCCCTACTATCGAAATGCATATCTAATCTGTCAAAAAAAAGTTAAGCAACCTAAGCCAATGCCCAAGCGCAAATATATTCTATCTCAATAGAAATGGCAAATCCAAGAATTAAATCTAAATTTCTTAAGACCTATTCTTCCCCCTAATAAAAGACTTGATTCAAATCAGCTGGCATGAGGAAACCAACACCTCCCATCCACAAGACGAATTCCTTTAATTGTAGAAGAAAGAATCAGTTATTGTGTATTATAATATAGTTTTTCCTTTGTTATTTAATTGTTACGTTCATCAGAAAAGAGTATGAATAATAGACTAAACATGTCAACGTAATAATGTAAAGCAGCAACCAGTTGCTGATTTCATTGAAAATATATATTTTAAAAAAGTTAAATAAATGGAAACTTTACACTTACACATTAAATACATGAAAAACTCCACACTCTCCACATCGACACCAAACAATTAAAAATTAAATTAAAGGCCAATATGATTTAAAAAATAAACCACTGTCACAGAAGAATCTTCAAAAAATCCCATGCTTGGCATAAGTGCTAGATTACTACCATGTTCGATCATCCTCGGTTTCGAAGTGTATAAAATCAAGCCGTGAAAAAACAAAGAAATTTAATGTTAGCTGGCACATATCGTTCTATTACTGAATTGGTAAAGTAAGATAAGTACATATATCGATTCGCCTTTTCATGATCTCTTAGTAAAATCGAATAAGTAAACAATGTAATAGTTTTGCAGTATTCCTAATGTGTTCTCCCATTTAAGTCATTTTAACAACTTTTATTGTCAGATACATCTTAGAGACTGTTTTCTTAAGTTAAAACAAACCGAAATATTTACAGGGGAAATATTTAGCTTGCCTACAAAGGTTTCATAAACTCGTCCGTTCTCTCTCTCATATGAGATGTGGCGTCTGTCTTTTGGTAATAATCAATTTTAATGAGTTATTTGTAACGTGTTATTGTTTATTTACAATTAAGTTACTCCTGAGAAGCCATCAAAATGACCCCCAATAACAGATATGATGTTGAAAATTATATGAATGTAGTTGAATAAATGTGCTCAGTTCCATTGGGCTAAGTAAGAAGTTCCTTCCTGCGTATACAATAAATGACTGGATGACAATATTTCGACTCTTTAGAAACAATAATCCACATCATATATTTGAAATGAATTCTGAAGACATCTTATATTTATGTGCACTTTCAGAAAATCAAGAATTAAAGTACTAATGCTATTGGATTATAAGGAAGTGTATCAAATTCGTGAAAAACAAACCAGGAGCAATAGGGTACGTATACAATAAACACGTGAACATGCAGAGTCCACAATTACTTTGACTTCTTAATACTCTTATTACACGAGGCTGAAAGTAAGTGAAAAAAAGGGGCCCTACTGAAGTTAGTGCTATTCTCAAGGTATTTCATTGAGGATATCAGTAGATTCCAACATTTTGAAGATTATTACCTGATTACGTGGGTCTATCTGATGATTCCGATGATTAGAAAAAATAATGTTTGTGTTCTTGTTTTTATAAGTCACGACATCTCTCCTTTCTTAACCCTCCAAGAGTCGCGCCCCCACTCAACAAAAACCTATACGAAGACGGAAAAATATAACATTTTATGCATTCATAAAATTTTAATAACTGATTGTGTATAACTTACATTAATTGATTTAACTGATTTTTGAAGTAATAAGACGAAATGAGCCATGTACATGGTGTTAGCTAACTTTCTAGGAGAACGCATATTTGACTCAGGTGTCAAAGAGATTACATTATTTCATCATGGAAAATTATGAAATGTCTGTTCATACAGTTTCTGTTCTATATTTTTAGAAATAGTTTTGTAGTCAATAATACACCATGTTCACAATATTTATACATCATATTAAATCCTTATATTGAAAACACTAAGGGTTTTCTTAAAGAAATAGATTTGACCTTTCTACTCAACTAATTTCGCGGTTTAGACCTTATTTAGATTTAAATTTGGATTTATTCAGTCAAAAAAACAGTAAAAACTGTATGTGACGTAGGGGGGAGAAGTTTATCTGCGCAAATTTTCTGGAGTTCCAGAATCCCTTCCCGTCATTTTAACTATAAATAGTGAAATGATGAGTACAAGTTTAACATAAATAAAAATAAATTTTAAAAATCGCAAGATTAGCAATATTTGAAAAATAGTAATTTTCGTTCCCGAGATATAGAAAATTTATTTGCATTGGAACACGAATTGCAAATATGATTTTTCTGCATTGCTAACAAAATAGCAACTCGCCCTTACCTCTACTCTTACCATTATAAGCAAAAGGAGAGTTCAACAAAACGTGCGCATAGTCAAGTTACATTTAAAAAAGTTACGTGGAGTTACGTTTATAAAAGGTAGAGGAGTGTTACCGCTTACTTTATTAACGATTCTATACTATAAACACTCAAATTTAATAATGTCGTAATAGAATAAACTCTTAAGAGACATTTCCCCGTTTCATAGTTTTGTTGTGAATAGGGAGTTTGTGCTCCCTCGAACGTTAAAGCACTATCGATCATTTGCGCAAGCGCAGTTCAAGTTTCGTTTCTGCTCTTTCGTGCATCTGCGCATGCATACTTACTCAGCCTTGGTGCCTCCTCTCCTGGCTAGTAATAAACATATTTCACAATACACATACCGAATCATATATATTTTTACCCTTGAAACAAATAAGAAATAAATATTTACTCGTGCAATCACGCTTAACAGTTACAAGACTCATTCTCAAAATCTCATTCATTCCCTTATTAATGGCCATGTTATTTTTAAATATTTAAATTCTTTCCCATTAAAATACATCTCTTGGCCTTCTCAAAACGTCAAATTAAGAAAATAAAAGTCTGAAATAATCACTTCCCTTGCGTAATAAATATTACGCTCCCTAAACCGCCGTTTGTTTATGAAAATATGCCGCATTTCTCCCTAAAAAAAATATTGAAAATGTTTTTTGACGAGTCCGTCTGGACCTTCACAATACATTGTCTACAGCTATCAAGAAAACGTGCGCAGATAATGAAGTTACATTTAAGTTTATTACTAGCCCGTCGTCACACTTTTTACTGCTAGCTAGTTCTATGTACATATGAAATTGACGAATGAAATGAATTACAGTTGAACAATCACAACTAATGTGTTATTCATTGTTCTAGGTAGTTGAGTAGTAACAGTAATCGAAAGTGTATTATGCGCTATGCGAAATTTCATCCCTTTTACCCCGAACCATTTTGTAAAGCTTTAGAATATCCCTGTTTTTTTTTTTTTTTTTTTTAAAAATCAAGTCTCACATATTAATTAACATTTCTGCTCACACGAAATCTTACAAAAGTTAGGGGTAAGCGTTACCCTATCTCCCTTAGATAAATTATTATGAGAGATTCTTGCTTTCCGTGGAGTAACAGGTGTTATGTGGTTAGTGGCAAGCCATGATAATCACATTATTTTCTCAATATATGCTGTAAATGATTTGAATTAACTACCCGCTAATCATTAGTAAATATATCATGGTCATATTTTACTTCCATGGCTCGTCAAAAGATGCATGTAATGCGTAGAAAATCGAATACACAAAGAAATAATTTTAATCGGTATCATTTAATTTCAGACAACATTTAGTTAAACGTATGATGAAATTTCTTAATGACTTTATTTCGGGGATTTCTTTCTTTTCTATCGAGGTATAATTATTCGTTTTAAAAGAGAGTATACATTGTACGTCAATTTACCCCTGCTGTTGCAAAAGGAACCAGGGGTGTTTTTGCATGGTACAGACTTTTTCTTACAAATTAGCTTCTCTTTCTCTTGAGCCTGGGCTTGGCTGAGCCCTCTTCCCAGCTGCTACCCTCTGGCGGCCGAATGATGTACTCGTATCAGGGCATCTTGCGGTGCCCAATGCTCCTGCCCAGTGAAGACAACCTTCGCATTACCAGAAATACATAGGACTCTTATCTCGGTCAACTTCCCCATAACATTCGTTGTCCCTATCTCGGTGCTTGTATCATTGTTTGCTTGTATCATATCGTCAATTACAAACATCTGGCACACAGTTGCGGGACAGGCCAAAAAATTACAGATAAATTAGGGTATAGATGTTAAGGTAGTAAGGGTTTTGGAATACTCTCCGTGTCGTGAACACAACTTTAACTAGTGTTGCTAAAACAGCACGTGCTTACTCGCTATCATATTTCACGCAAAATTAAGAAAAAAAGGACCCACTTTTTTGATAAACTGTACATGATTTTAATCCAAAATCTATGATTAAAAAACGGTTTCATTAAGGAAAAAATCTCAAATTTTAGTTGAGATTTTTTCCTTATTTCAGTTGAGGAAAGACTGAAAAAATTTTGAACTTTTACAATTTTCGAAAAATTGGTCTTTTAAAAAAACATGACCATTCTCTTAAACGGCCTTCAGAATATCCAACAAAAACAATTAATCAAAATCGATGGAGCTATTTCTTTGAAAATTTTGAAAATGTCCCAAAGCTTCATATAAAATACCTCCCAAAATTAAAATATCGGTTTCAAATTCAAGGAGCCGTGACATCAGCCAGGTCGATTTGCTAAAATCAATGTCGGCTGAAGGGTTTGGCCGCTAGCGTTTTTCATTGATTGACATACAGCCGCATTGCCGTCAATCGATTTTTTGATATCTGGGACCAATAAAACATGGATTTTGCTACACCACGTGTTAGAGGATTTTTTTCTAAATTTCGCTGTTAATAAATTAGTGGAATTATCCACTTTTACGTTAATAGGGCCCTGTAATGAGAGTTTTTCTACCGAAAATTCGCCGCCTTTTTCGCGCAGCTGTACATTACGTTCTCTCTACCCCGAAGCGAGAAAGTAAACACATGCGTGATTGACGCGGGTATCAAACCCACAGAATTTGCTCTCTGGCCCGAAGCGCGTCCTAAGAAACCGAATCGCTGGACCTCACTCGTAGTAAATGCTTGAAGTAATGTAGCATATTAATTTGATGAAACTAATAATATAACTAAAACAGATCTTTTAATCGAATGAGGCATGTAACGTGCTTTGCAGTACTTTACTAAAACTAACTTGCAAACTATTCTATTACTGATCGATTATACAGACTATCTCTCTAAAGTAAAAGGAAACCGTTAATAAAGGTTGTTCTTTGGATTCTATGTATTATGTCCGTTGCTATAGTAAATTCGCAGATTTAAAAGACATTGTGAAATAGTCATCTTTCCAACCATTCACATTTGAGAATTACTGCGCATCATATAGTAAAAATGTTAATTATCATAACCAAAATCGCAAGCAAAAATTAAGCAAACTAGAACGGAATGTCAAATACTAGTAAAAGCTCCACGCCTCTGGCGGCGGGTTCTTTCATGATAACAATATTTATATTTGCTTGTGCATTGAAAGTTCATGTTACAAACTAGAGGCGCTACACCAGCACATAGTTCCTTACATTATTGGGAGAGGTTACATAATATTAAAACATTGTAAGTTCTGCTCTCACTTCCGTCATGACTTGGAAATGTACACACAAATTCAAACGAAGCGCCTGTGCCTGCACTTACGCAGTAGAGATAATGTTATGTAATGCAGCGGGGAAAACAGCAAATTTGTGGTAGAAAAACTCTTATTACAGGGCCCTGGTAAAGGAAAAGTGGATAAATCCAGTTGCTAAATTTAGGGAAGGGGGGGAATTCTCTAACTCGTGGTGTAGCCAGAATCCACGTTATGTGGGTTTTTGATGCCAAAATATGGAAAGACGACAAAACTTATTTCTGTCCGACTGAAGAATGCTAGCGGCTAAACCGTTCAGACGATTTTATCCGAAATCAATACATCGATCTGTCTGAATTCTGACTGAATGTATGAATCCGACTCCTTCCCTCCTTTCTGGCCGAATCTTCTGACCGAATCCGGCCCCTTGAATTTGAAACCCATATTTTCAGTATGAGGGGGAACTTTACATGAATCCCCAGGGACATTAAAAAAATAACAAAAAATGGCTCCAAAGGTTTTGATTAAACTTCGGTATTGGATAGTGTTAAGAGCGTTTAAGAGAATGGCGCAGGTATCATGTTCGTTAAAAACAATACAAAATATTCTACGTATATTTACAAAAATGGAATTAAATGTACTGAAGACATATAAGCAATTTGCAATGTTTCACTATTGTATTCTATTTCTAGCAGAACGAAAAAATGTTTATCATGTTTGTCAATGTAGCTTTTTCCTACGATTTGCTATTGGACAATCAATAAAGTATTTCTTGCTGAACATAGGCCACCTACAGTTTTACTACTATTTCATGTCGTAAAATAAATATTTTCTGAAAAGGGTCCATAATATAAAAATTAAATTATACAATAACTAACCGACATTTCAAAATATGTGGGAACGAATGAGTTAAAAATATTATACAATAATTTCTGTAACGTGGCTGAGAATGGTGACAACAGGGAATCACAACATAATGCTGCCCACCCTTTTTTAAACAGCGTGTATTTACAAAAGATACTATAGTTTTTAATGTGTGTATTGATAAAAAATTCTACTCTGTAAAACATCCATTCTATATAATTTTATAATGTAAACATCAATTAAAGTAATTTTTAGAAAATACTAAATAAATACCGTATTTGAAATTTAAAATGTGAAGAGAAGATTTGTATCGAATGCAATGCGCATCAACGACAGAATAATAGGTACAATATTTCATTTTAATTTATGTAATTCAATGGATTTATCGTACTCATAATTAACATTTTAACTGCTTTTCGTTTTAATAAAGCACCGCAACATGTTCTTCTCTGTTTGCCCTCCGTATCGTAACTAAAACCCGTAAATAGTAGGACAATGATAAATGCAAAGTCGAATTTGAAAACTCTAGTAATCCATTGTGACGTAATAAATGAAAAAAATGAAGTTCCTGGCGTTCTATGAAACGGATTTTTACTCGAATCTAATGCACCCCACGATTTTGAGTACTATAGTTAGTCTAAAAAGATGCGCATTAAATTCGTAAAAAAAACGTAAATTGTTCTTTACAAAAACCACCTTTCTCACGTCACAACTTATGATTGAAGTTGAGTTATAAATCGCCTATTCTCCTGAAAATATCTTTACAATAATAATCATACAAAAAGTATTGTATCAACAAATAGATACAGACATCTTGTGTCATATGTTTTCTGTGGTTTAGTATTTCCTTCGCGAACGAAACGTCGTCGTTGAATCTTGAGGGCAGACGGAACGGCAAAATGTTTTCCGATATGTAGATATTTCTTCTCAAAACGAGGGCTACTTTTTTCGCATTACTCCATGGGGAAAGCAGCTGCTATCGCTCCTAATGTATATTTCTGTACAATGTTCATTTCATTTTCTGCGGAACGCGCAAATGAACGGACTGCCTTCGCTTCGCATCTCCATTCCAAGTGCATTAAAAGTAATGACTTCCCGTCTACCGCGCTGAGCCCTGATCTGTGCGTCTCCAAAATCATGAAAATCTGTTGAGCGGTGAAAGTGTAAACCGCAAAACAGTGTTTTTTCTTAAAACTGCTCTCCAGCCGCCCACAAATTAATCTCGCCTGAGGAGTTCTAGCCAACTACAATCTCTAAAAAGAATTTCTTCTCAAATACACACCAAAGACACCCTAAGAGGCGCAAGCGACAGATAATAGTCGAAGGTAAATACGCAAATCTAGTCTTTACAGCGATTTTGTCCAGGAGGTCGGAGGTTTCGAGTCTCGATGGGGGTGGTCATTAGCTTGGTCTAGATTAAATTTTGGAAATAGCAAGGTTGACTTCTCAGAAGCTTAGAGCTTGTTTCAGTTGGGGCGGGACATCACTACGGAGGAGAAACCTGGAGAAAAAAGTAGCCCACAAGCCGAAGTGCACGACAGCGCGGGAACCCACTTTCCAGCGTAGGAGGAACACCGCCACTTCCTCTGTTGATAATATAGAGAGATGTTTACAAGCAGGAACATGTGTCGTTTCTGAAACTCGAGAAACCAAAGTTTCTTTACCCTCATTTTCCCGCTGGCTCTCAAATACTGATAATTTCGTTTTCTTACAAGCAATGAGTGGTTGCAAAAGCACGCCGGCATTGGTCATGCCCGGAAAAATTAATTTCTGACTGACCAAGAACACTAATCTTGCTGGCTATAAAAATAATTATTCAAACTCTCCGACGCAACTAATTACACATTGATGAACTCTTTCCAGTTTCACTATTATGCTTTACTGGGAAGAATGTGCCATTACGTCCTCATGTTGAGATATGTCTGCTAAATCTCTCTTCAGTTAAAATGCAAACATTGCTGCACCACCATGTGCAGCTGCAGCACAGCAACATATTTTATGAATTTATCATCAGGTTATAAACGTCAAATGTAGAAAATATCCAGAAAACAAGAGATGGAAAATTACGAAAAATGTCCTTGCGACTGTGCCAAATTGTTAGTACCACCTGCTCCATCTATTTTATTGAAGTTTGTTTCCTGCAAATATTCCATAAACTGCAAAAAAAAGTGACTGAAAGAAGTCAGGGATTAATTATCTAATATGTGTCTCAACTGCAAAAATGTTTCGACAATATGATAACCGTTTCTCAAAATGACCTGAAAGGGGAGTTACAAGCTGGAACAAGACAAGATGAAGCCATTGAACCTGTCAATCCAATAGAAGATGCACTGAATATTCATGAAATTAGATAATGCTAATCTAATTTATAATAACAAAAGTTATAGTAATAGAAGAACGCCCATTACATTTGTAGGTAGTAGATATCAATGAAAAGCAAATTTTATAAATCAACACACCTGTGAAGGTGTAGTCAATCGTCTTTAAAAATATTAATTTCCTTGTTCCCATTATCAATTGCAAGCTTTTATTTTTATAATTAACTGATTCACACGGCGCCATGTTTTTTATTTGTACGGAACTTTATTGGATGTAAGTTACATATAAAAGTGAGTGAGAGGGCTTTGAGGGAGTGCCATATTCACTGTAACATCCAGGCATATTTTGCACACTAACAGCAATACCAAAAATCTCAGAAGAACAAATTGTGTGAATTATCTTTCATTCAAAAGCAGATTAATATTTATGAAAAATATCAAGTTGTTAATTTATATTGAGATAAAGTGGAGAAATTCCAGGTCATTTGTGTACTTTTAATTATATTACCAAATTTTGCAGTGCTATCTCCGCTAAATCGTTAATTGGAGAAAAAACGCTTACTGATGAGAAAAATTATACATACGTTATAAGTTACATTTTCATGATATGAGACAAAACGACATAAGTCACTGTTGTTTGTTAATGTTTAGAAGTATGATGTATTTCTCTTGTAGTTTAAGAAAAAACAATGGTGGCAAATTGGAATAAGACAAAAGCCACAGAAACATTTTCATGACTTTTGATGTTTAAAATTGCTGTCATGGAAAATTTTTAAAAAGTGACTTATCACATTTTGCCACCTTAGCACACAATCAACTGTCGATACCCTGAGTGATACAAAGTTACTACATTGTTGGTTCCGTCTACGAGAGGAGTGTCAAAACACCCATCTATTTAATAGCTCGTTTGCCTTTCTCACGTTTAACCCGCGCGGGTTGGGGCGTAAAATGAATCATCTGGAACGCGAGCAAATAAAAATGCACGAGCTTTGATTCGATTACGCAGGACCCACAATACTAGTTTTCTAGAAAAACATTTCCGCTTTCTCTATAGCATTAGAATACTTCCTTTTTATGCTGCGTTTGCTGGTTTGCGGCGACGATGGTGTACAACGATTGTAACGGTTAGCGTACCGGACTGTTATACCCAAGGTCGCGGGTTCACACCCGTGGATTTTTAACGGCGAAAAAATCCTTCGTATGGAGTACCTTCCTTCAGAGAGGAAGTAAAGCCGGCTGTCCCATGTTAGTAGATTTACTTGCTTGTAAAAGATCCTCAAGCCCAAATGACGTGAGCTAAATTCAAATCGCCTGTTTCTCGCCCAAGAAATACCTCCTTTCTCTGCTAGTTGATGAAAGGAGCGTAGCGAAATGTGTGTGATCAGACGGAAGAGCGGGCCTGATGGCCCGAGTCTCGCCACGTAAAATAAGGCAAATTCAATTGAATTCTTATTAGAAAAGTAGCAAGCGAGGAAGTAAAATCTAATCATGTGAGTTATCAAATGCCAAAAACAGAGACCTGAGGGTGCTGGCCTTTCTTTATACGGCCACCTCCATTTCCTCCTCGAATAAGAGAAGACTTTCTTCTTTTCAAAGAAACGCTAGAGAATGTTCCGCCTTGAGGGAGAAGGCAGTGGCTGCAGCGCATGTGGGGAAGCAACTGCAGCAGCACATTCCGCCTCGGAGATCTGGCGCTCCGGGCTGATATCGGAAGACTGGCCGGGCCTCTTCTCATAGCTCAGCTGCTGCCGTCGCCACCGCCTGTGCGCTTTGAAATGGAAAAACTCTCGTAATGAACAATCTACGGAAAGAAGGTCTGCTTCCCTTTTGTGCAAATTGAGGATTTGTATAAATGTTGCTTGTGAAAATTGAATCGAGTTCGAGCTGAATCTTCTTTCAAGTTGGTAAAATTGTATTACCTCCAGGCAACGTATACAGTGAGAGGGGGGGAGGGGAGGGCGAATGCGTGGCGCATTTCCTGTAAGCATTCAGAACTCGCACGGAAGACGCGAAGCTTATTTTGGAAGTGGTTGGTTTATTTCAAAGTGCCTTATCTCCAAGAGTGTTGTATAAAACAATGTAAGGTGAATATCATTCTCATATCTTGCTGCTTTGATTTCTTAGCTTTTGATATTTTTTCATTAATTTAAAATTTTTAATTATTATTATTATTATTATTATTATTATTATTATTATTATTTGCATTCTACATTCTTCTTAAAGATACCTTCTACAACTAAATTCTTATTGTCGTTTTGATATTTTAATAATGTAAATATAATCGTAAAATCACAGAAATTAACTCTGTAAGGGTCTTAAATCAAATGTTAAATTTTCCCTTTTACTTCCTCGTATACGTCGCATAAATGGGGTAATATGCATAGTATGGAGAAATTTATGTCATGCTGCAGAAAACCGACTTCGATATTTCAATGGAAATACACGTTTTGGGGTCCTCAAAAACAAACTTTTTTTTTTTTTAAATTTTAGTAGTTTTTACACAATATCGTGTGCAATATATGCAATATCAATAAATAATAAAAACAAGATTTTCTAAAACACGGCTCGAGTTTTTTTATTTTAACCTTTGATAGCGATAGTGCAAAATATATTTTATGAGATGATATAAACGCATATTACTCTATTCTTTTCTTTTTCTTAAAAAATTACAACGTAAATTTTTTGACAATGTGAGTTTTTTTCAAAATGTTCTGCTAACGTTTCTACTTTTTCCGAAGTCGTTTTTGATTGTTACTTTTTCAGTGTTGTTTACGCAGTATAGAGAAAGTTATGTAACGCAGTGGGGGAAACAGCGAATTTTCTGCAGAAAACTCTTATTGATGTACGGACGCACAAAACATGGATTCTGACTGGACAACGTGTTAGAGGAAGTAATTTACTATATATACGGGCAAGATTTATGCACTCTTTTGCATCCATAGCCCGGAAATCGATTTTATGTCGAAAAACCGTCGTTTTCCCCGCACCATTACAATACTTTCTCTATACTGTACTAAAAATATTCTATACTTAAAATTACATTAAAGTAAAGAAATTCTAAAACCGGCGACAATTGTCGAACTCCTAGAGTGCTATAATCTCATATAACTAAGTATTGAATACGTCATCATACTTTTCATATTAATATTACGAATCTATTTTCCGCTCGCCCAGTTTGGTACAATGTAGAGAAAACGCCCTGGTATTTCACTAACAAACAGCTGTGTAGAGAATGACAATTAAAATGTCTTCAATATTGTTAGAATGTTTTGGAATCCTTATTATACCACTGTCTGTGCGCTATTATTATAGTACCGAAAATTATTGAAAATCAGTGAATAAATAAAATGTACATTTAATGTTTTACAAGCCCAGAATAAATTAATGAAGAACAGACAGAAATAATCTAAAGAAAGAAACAAAATACTTAGGAACATTTTACCCAGAAATGTATGATTTCAATTACTTTTGTACAGAAGTTAAATTATATTAAATTTGCTGATTTCAGGCAAGTCGGCCGACCGTGCAAGTTAAACCTAAGAATATAATTTTTACTTGTTTGACAAACAATAACACTAATATGAATTGACACCTAGTGTCATTAAAATATTGTTTAGCCACGTCACTGAAATTTAACATGTTATCGTAGACATTATTGTTTCATCATCAGACATTATTGTCATGGCGAGGCCGCCTCAATAAATAAAAACTCCAATAACAAATAAACTCGTGGGAAAAATTTGCGTTTCTCGAAATATCTGTATTTGTGCAAGAAATTCCTTCAAAATCCCTCACCTCCGAGACGTGTTCCAAAAGGCTTTGACTTTCAGAATCCAATTCTTCATAACCACAAAAAGGGATACATAAAGATCTTTTACGGTCGACGTTCTAGTGCCACTGCTTTCTGCTTGAATCAAAAGAACTTGCCAAGGAGGTTAGAAACCTGTCACGGACGTCGTGCGTTTCAAACAAAATTCTCGAAGGACCTGGAAGTATTCCGTTCTTCTAAAAGGACGGGAGGATACAATACGTCCGCAGCACCCTGCCCTGCGGTGCCTACGACAAAGTAAAGGAACTCAATACAAGACAGGGTAGAGAAAATACTTTCCACTGACCGAGAGTATTCCCCTAAAATGGGATGGAAACCTATTTCAGAGTACTCACTCATTCACAAGAAAAGAAGCTACTAATTCATGAATTTTGTATCTGCGATGGTTCATTTAATTCAAGTAAGAATTGGTTTTAGAGAATTCACCTACACCTGATGTACAATGACGTTACAATGAAACCGAAATTAACAAATTATTAATTTTGTACTCTTCAAGAGGACTCTACGTCTCGGGAAGTGGACTTTGAAATCTTATAATTGTATATGTGATAATATGTCTTGTTTTATTTAGCTGTCGTCTTTATTGTGATATGTCTTCTTTTATTAAGGTTACCCCTGTTTTTCTTCACACTTTATCAGGATTATTCAGTAAATGTGGAAATCCAAATGTCGATTCATCTTTTCTTCCGTCTGCCTGGGTCGCATTTTCCTGTGCGGTTTGAATCTCTCGCAATCTTAATTGGACTATCCGAACTGAGAACGTGCTCATTCCGTTCTCTTTTTGTTTTTGTAGATTTTACTACGTCTGTAATGCCACACGCATTTCTTTAATCTTGGTTTTTCAATATATCCCATCTTGTTACACCCAATATTGATATTAATGATCTCATCCCTGATGTTCTAAGTACAGTCTTAGTTCTTCTGTTATCGACCCTTGTTTCTGCCCCATATGTAATTCTTTCTGCCTTAAGAAATTTGTTACTCCATGTCACATCTTTCAACTACCCTGATATTCTTGCTCCTTTCATTGCTTGCTGTTTAAATTCATTATACGTATTACGTGTGCTTGAAATTTCAACTCCTAAATATGTGCTTTTCATTACTTGTTTTATTTTATTTTTCTTTATCATCAGTTTACACCGTATAGGCTATTTTGAGATCACCATTGATATTGTTTTGTCAGTCCACATGGATCAATCCAGACGCAACAAATTAAAAAAAAGTATTTTGTTACTTCATATCATACGTAGTCAATCTACTAAATTTAGTGTTTTGTTGTAAAAATGAATTTTTCTTCATTTTTACACAAAGTAGTCTGTCAGACTACGCCTTTCTGCTTCTTTACTTCCAATACTACATCTGCGGTAGTTTTGGACCCCACGCTTTACTGACAATTGGAAGTAGAAAACTTTAATGTGTGCGGTAACATACTGGGTGTAAATAATTGATTTCATGTAAGAATATCTTGTCTAAGTTATTTTCAATAACATAATAAATATAATTTATTCATATTAAATATTTCCTATGAAGCAAATCTCCGCCATACGTAGCCTCCATTGTTGATTCATAATGCTTGAGAAATAGTATTTATAAGAGTTTGTGAAATTTATTTCGTGATAAATCAATTATGAGGCAATCATTTATCGATATCAGACACATTTTTGAAGTACATGACAATATGTTTGAAATGAGGATGGGAAATTGGTACCTTAGGTCAAATAGGTACCATGTAACGAAACAAATGAATAACTCATACAATTTGAAAAAATTGTGAAAATGGTTTTTGACCTGCTTAATATGTGCATGAAAGCATATCTAAAAGACCGCAAATTATCCTGGAAATGGTCAGGAAAATATTAACAAATTAATGATCGTGAGGTCCAAACAGACCCCAGGTATGGTTCGAGGGTAACGCTTGGTACTTGTCGCCTTTGTAATCTAACGTTAAGTTGAGCTTATGTGAACGACGAACGGTGACCGGCGAACTATGACGTTACAATGACCATGATACATGAATGATCATTCACTAAATGGTCATTCCGTATCGTACTATTCGTTTTCCAGAATGAACTAGTTATTTCGCGATCAACACATCCCAGAACAGACTAAACCAGAAACTACACTCTGTTTTCCAGTGTTGTCAGATTCCACATTTTCCGCCATATTGAGGTCCAACCCGCTTTCCACCCCGATAGCCAGAAATTCCGCAATTTTTCCTCGACGTTTTTCTCCGCACTGTGTATAATTGTCGGAGATACTGAACCAATGATCCAATCAAACATTTAACGTTGTTTACTTTCTGTTCATATATTATATTGCTTTATCCAACGATGACGAGGAATGTACTTCATCTAAAAACACGCGATTTGAATTTAGCTCGGAGGCGTCATTTAGGCTTGAGGATCTTCTACATGCAAGTAAATCTACTAACATGGGACAGCCGGCTTTACTTCCCCTCCGAAGGAAGGTACTCCGTATGAAGGATTTTTTCGCCCTTCACGGCTTCGATCGGGTTTGAACCTGCCAACGTGGGTACAACAGTCCGGTACGCCAACAGTTACACCGACGCCGCGCGGTACGCGGGAGACCACGGCGCACTCCCGCGTCGCGCCGGGCACCTCCAGAGCGCGCCAGAGGCTATTCACAGCGGCGCGCCACGGCATGCGGGGGGCGGGGGCGGCGGCCTGGTGCCCGCGCGCCACAAATAAGGATAATCCCGGGCGACTGACCGCCTTTACGGCTTCCTGCTCAGCGGAGCTCAGCCGCCGGGCGCTCTATTGTGGCGGGGGCGCGCGCGCCTCCCCCCTCCCCCTCCCCGCGCGGGTGACAGCACAAAGCGCAGCGCCCGACTCCCCGAGACGCGAGCGGTGGCCGCTTAAACGCCGACGCCGCCCCGCGCTGCCGCGTCCACAGGGCTACTCAGTGGCCTTTTAAGCCCGTGGGCACGGGGCGGTTTCGCGTGGACAAAAACGACTGACCGGGCGACGTGTTTTTTGTTGTTGTTTTTTTGTTTTTTGTTTTTTTGTTTGTTTTTTGTTTTTATGTTTTTTTTTTGTTTTTTTTTTTTTTTTTTTTTTTTTTTACGTGTAAGTCCGACTTCATTTTTTTCGTACTCCGTGGAATTGTATCACTGAGCTTCTAGACGGAGTCGGCAGGAACTTATTACGACGCCGGCTTCGCGAGTTTGTGTTTGAGTTAATATTGAAGATTTAGGTTAACGGCAACTCTTCAGAAGTCCAAGCACATCAACATCACGAATAGTTTTACAGCTAGAAGTTTCAAACAGGATGTAAAACCAATGGTCCACACCACTCACTGGCGTTTAAGCCCGTGGGCACGGGACGATTTCCGACCAATTTCGCGTGAACAAAAACGACTGACTAGTCGACGTTTGTTTTTACTGTATGGCCAACTTCATTTTCCGTACTGGCCTCCGTAGAATTGTATCATTGTACTTCTAGTCGGATTCGGCAGGAGCTTACTACTATAAGTACTAACTTTTCACATCTGAAATATTAATTTAGACATTTGCATGTCGCTTTGCATTCATTTGCCGGATCTTTTATCACAAATTTGTTTTTAGAAGCCAGTTTTTCATTAAATTTCTGCTCTCTCGGCTAGGCAATTATTTTTTTATTATTATATTCTTCCTTGGTGGGGTACATTCCTCGAGAAGATGATAGTTGATAAAGATAGATGATGAAGTTGGCAGGTTCAAGCCCGATCGAAGCCGTGGATTTTTAAGGGTGAAAAAATCCTTCGTACGGAGTACCTTCCTTCGGAGGGGAAGTAAAGCCAGCTGTCCCATGTTAGTAGATTTACTTGCATGTAGAAGATCCTCAAGCTTAAATGACGCCTCTGAGTTAAATTCAAATGCAATATAGAATGCAGAGTGAAGCAATAAACGGCATTTCGTTAACGATTCTTCTTCGCGTATCAGAAGAGAGCACACGTAGGTAAACAATTCAGAATTGATTCTCACAGAAGGAAAACAAAAACCATTTCGGGAATGACAAGTCTTCCTTGCACCTTGTTCAGAAGAGCGCTCTTTTATGTCAACAATTAGTTAGTGGTGTTACAGAATGGCGCAGACTTTCATGTATTAGTTATCTATTTCTTTTGGTGTCAGCTACCTATTCGATATGGCCACATACTCTTCCTAGCTGCTATGTATCGTCTCCCAAATACATGTTTTTGATATTTTCTTAATTTTTCGGCTTCGTAAAAGTAAAACGGAAATATTATTTTGAGAATATTAAAGAACAATAAAAATTTATTTTGAAAAATTTCGAGTCGTTTTTAGGGAAACGGCGCTTAAGCCCAAGAGTAAATTCGAAATTTGAAGCACTTTTTCACAGAAAAATGTTGAGTTTTGGAAACATCTCGTTGAATTAATTTGAAGCACTTTAACTCACAAATACAACAGTGTTTACACGTGTATATTACCGGTGTAAGAGAGATCTACAAAAATTACATGAATAATTTTTTTAATAAAACAAAAACAACAAATAAAAAATACCCGAAATGAACTTTACGTCCTATTAAGAAGCGTAATTATCACCGTCCTTTCGAAAAGATTGAAGAAAAAATTTGGAGCCGTTTTTGAGAAAATGGCGTTTGAGCGTTTCTAAAAACGCGAAAATTTGAGCTCCGGGAATCGAAACCGGACCTCCTTGGTGAAAAGTGAGTGACTTCGCTCTAAGCCACCGAGTTAGTCTATTGTCGCAATAGATGCGAAGGGATATTCATATTTCTCGAAGGGATTCTCATATTTCTGGGAGATCCGAAGAAATATTTTTTTAAATTTTATTTTAAAACGGTTAAAAACTGTGACGTGCTTCTGGGAGAAGTGTATTCTATGCACATTGTCTTAATTCTGGGATCTCTACCTTAAGCCAATAAAGGGGGATTCTGAATATAGAAAAAAAATTTGCGTTTTTGGCAAGAATTGTAAAGAAAATATTCGCTTCATGTAATACAATCTTTTTTTTCAAGGGCAAATCTGCTATAGAGTTGGGCTCTTATCTCTCATCATGTCCTTCATCAAGAAACAACTTTTGCCACGACAACATAGAGAACGATAATTTGAATATTTTCCACAAGTCTAGAAGACGTACACAGAATGAAGTTACATTTATGACCAGAAGCAAAGAAGGGAAATCTCAGCATTTGCTCGAGGGATCGGCGAAACATGACGAAAAGCCGGATCGAGATGGGTACCGTTGATCCAGAAGCGGAGGTACAATAGTTGTTACAGCATGTTTAGAATTGTACAGTCCATAAGGTAAATAATACATAAATATTGTCAAAATAAAGAATAATTTCCTTTCTGATGCTCGGTATAGTCTCTAATCGTGTAGAAATAGTTTACCAATAGCTTAAAATCACAAATCTTATTGGTTGCAAACAAGCAAAGTTGCAGCATCATTTCTTTTAATTTGTAACATAGTTAATTCATGTTTAAATAGATTCGTCCTGGAAATCGTAAAAGGCTAGAACGTGAACTGATAGGGTATTGCGGGGATGCAGTTGTATCTCGTCAACAGCTTACACCTCACGTAGATTCAGCTCGTCACCCTGTTGAGGTGATTCTGCTACTGAGAAGACTGCAAGCAGGGTGTTATCTAGGAAATATACTTTTGAGAATGTTGACTAAAAGTGGTTTGAGAATCGATGTTTGATGATAATCCATTGTTCACTACGTGCAGCGATCGATGCTTACTACGAGTATCTCTATCTCAGATTACTCCACACTGTTGCATATATTATAATTTCGACGTATGAGAGTGATTATGAATCTATAAGACGTTAACACGACTTATAGTCGTGTCATGAAATTAAAACCAAATGTGTTTAACTATTTATACAATATACCCCAATCAAGGCGGTGTATCTCAAAAAGTTTATCGCTTTTTCTATCTGATTTTTCTTACCGCTTCTACCTACTGGCTAATCATAAACTGTGACTCATCGATCTCTTTGTCGATGTCCAATAAACCGCATAAAACCAATAAACTACATACATAATCTCTGATTTGAACGTACGCTTTCAGTTATTTTCAGTATTTGACGCATTTTGGAGCCTTGTTGGACATAATTTCACTCGTGTAATAATCCTTTTAAAATATCACTCGTGATCAGAAAATTCTCCTCGCTTGGCGAGTCGGGAATTTATCGACAATTTCCAAAAGACTCGTGGTATTGCCCATGATAATTTTCAATACTATCATACTAATGCGTTTCAACAGTATAATAAGATTTTTTTAAAGCATTTACTGTCAAGAATTTGCACGCACTCTTCTATTAAGTATCTCAGCATATCCGACCTGCTTACTCGCTCGGAGTTCAAAAGCTATATTGTCTATAAAAAACGTCCGCAAATGTAATATTTTCGGAAGAGTAATATACGTATGAGTTCTTTTTATTCTCATTTTACCAACTTCAAATTTGCAGATGTGTTAAATTCTCATAAACCGATCATCGATGTTCTTCTGAATGTCATTAAAAAAAAGGGTTTTGACGAAGAAATGGAAGAATATGATCGTTATGAAGGGCAGAGCGTCCCTTCCTAACTCGTTCCCCTCGTGTGAACATAGCAGCCAGCGGCTGGGTGTGTTCGACGGAAATACAGGGCGTGTGGCGACGTCTTCTGTCTGCGGGTATAAATACCCGGTGCGCCGCGAGTCGCGGCGAGCAGGACAGGGGTTGGAGTGGAGTGGGAGCGTGGCGGGGCGGGGGCAGGGGAAGAGCTGAAGGCGCCGCTGTGGGTGCCTAGCCACCGGAACAGGTGACAAACGAGGGGGCGGCACGGCGGAATTCGAAGGCGCCGCTGATAAACACGAATAGCTCCCCTCGTACCGGGTGGTCGGAAAGCGGCAAGCCACCGGACGTCCACGTATTTCCATTGTTGCTTCTTCACCGAACTGTCGAGGGTGCAATGGAGAAGAACGGGGAACTAAAGTTGGCGCCGTCCGAGAGAGTTCCTTCTTCAGTATATCTGCACATAGTTATGCTTTGTGTAAAACAATAGATAAATTCGTAGAAAATGTCCAGAATACTAGAGAAAGGGAAAATATCGTCGTGGCAACCGTATAGGTCTTATGCGAAATTTACCTATGATTTTATGAAGAACGAAAAACGTTCTCTACCTGTCCGTCTTGACAATCTCTTTCACAAGTATAAAATCATGGTTAATTTTATTGCCGGTTAATACTACCGTTAAATTTTTAACGTATTTGGTTTTTACGTAAGCTATATTGACTTACGACTATTTGTTAATCAATAATGGTGTTGGCACATGGGCAGCCAAATTAATTCAAATCAGGCGCGACGCTTCGAAATCTCAGTTTCGCTTCTCTTTGAAGGCATTTAAGAAGAAAAGATCGTACATTTCAAACTTCCCGCGTATGAGGTTTGGCCAAAAACTCCGCAAATTCACTCACAATTAACAAAAATTCATTGTTTGTATGAAGTGTTTTGCATTGGAGCTTTAACTGCTTCAAAACGTGACCAAGAGATTGCACCACCTCCTGGGCAGCCGTGACGAAAGATTTACGCATTGTCAAATTTCCCGGAATCCGATATTTCCACATCAGACGCGACGAGCTCGCATTGTTTGAGAATCTGGAGTCTGGATCAACCCTCGTACGTTGGCAGCAAGCAATTACGAGTATCACGTAGTCTCCTTCAACCAGCGCTCTCAGACGCGGCAAGAAGCAGAAAGCATGAATGACGTGAAATTCATATGGAAAACGTTTATTTTCGTCCAGACAGCCACTCTTATCCCAAATAACTAATTATTCAACTCTCTAATAAAGGAAAATTCTGCGCCTTGTTAACAGCATGTGAAATGGGCTATTCTTTTATATCAATTAAAAAACATAGTTACCAAGACAACTGTATTGGTAACGTGAAAAACTACTTCATTCAGGGAAATTTAATGAAGTATCCCTTAGTAACCCTCTGTAAGCTACTGCTATTCCTCGAGAAATTAAGTACCTTAATGCAATACTAAATGAAGACCTTTTCTATATAGATTTATATGATAATTTTTATATAGTTGTAGAAAAAACTGTTCCTATATATCGAGAGTGAAATGTGCGTTTTCTTCATGGTCTTGACCTGTGGTTTCGGCAAACATTTGAACTTCAACGCTGAAAAACGACTATGTCCAGAGATGTCACATATCTTCTGGAAAAAATTCGCCATCGGAGGGATAAAAATCCACCTAATTCCGCCCAACAACCTAATGGTAAAGAAAGGTGAGTGGTGAATAAAGTTGACTCTGACAAAGGAGCTGATAATTTAGAAATAACTACCTTCAAAAACCAGTTTCAAACTAAATACTTTTGTGCATAAAGCCTACCTATTAAGTGTAGTTTTGTGGCTTAAGTATTTATACAATATCTAGAAAACGGTGCAAAATGCATGTCTAAAAATAAAAAAAACGGGCCCTGACATATTTTCGTAACAACTACATATTTACAAGGTGTTCAAAACTAACACACTTGTGCGTAGGCCATTTCTTCAAAAAGACATCAATACTTGGACAATTTGTGGGAAAATGTAAGTATTATTGACGATTTTAGTAATCAAAAAAGCATCCCGCCTAAACTCGTAAACAAAGGATTCCGCCGAACGGACAGGAAACAAAGCGCATTTCTTCCCGCAAGTCGACACTTGTTTCTCACCCAATAGGCGGTATTCCGCCCTATGCGGTATGGCATCCCTGCCTAAGTCACCAAATTAATTAAACTATTTCGTTCCCTTGAATTAGACCAACGGACTAGTTCACTAAAAAAATATTTTATAAAGAAATGTCGACATAAAAGAACGACTTTGCCCATTCCTCTTTTAAACAAAGTTTGAAAAATACATATTTTGTAATTCAAATGTTTAAACGAAAACAGCTTTTTGCCATTGATGTCAGTGTATCCACGTTTTACATAAATATCAACAATAATGCGCGATTCACATTTTAGCCGTAAATAAAATCATTAGTTTGTATTAACACAAACTGCGGCCGTCATCGCTTTCTGTAATCAGTGCAGCATTGCAACTATAGGTTACAAGCAACAATGACAGCTAATTCGTATAGACAAATACAACATTTTTATTTTCATCAAAATTACTCAGGTTTTGCATGCATTACTTTTCATTCTCACATCTTATTAAGCGAAGCGAAATCAACTCTTCCGTTTCCACATTTAACTCAATTAAAGGACTCAATTTAAAATAGTATTAAAAAATTTCCAAAAGATTAATTTTAAAACGTATAACAAAAGCTCGAACAAGAAACAAAGATATATGAAATAATATACACTATATAATTCTAACTTACGTTTCATCCAACTGCTTTAAATTGAAAAAAAAATGATTTTGTTCAATTTTCGAAAATCTAAGAGCTTTAACCAACATGAGACCAGCGCCGTTTTTTTAAACGTTCTTCAGATTTTCAAAAATAAAATTTCATTGTAAACGATGGCGCCATTTTTTTTTAAATTTGGAAATGTCCCAGCGGTTTCATGTAAAGAACCCTGCCAAATTTAAATATCGGTTTCACATGCAAGGAGTCGCGCCATCAGCCAGATCGATTGAGGAATATCAATTTTGGAGAAAATCGGCCGATCGGTTTAGCCGCTAGCGTTGTTCACAGACGAATAGACGGCATGTCAAAAGCTTCTTGTAACAATACAAGATACGAATATTATTAAACGAGGCTGTTAGGTAGAATTATTTGGTGGAGATATTTGCGTATTCACGTTTTTTCAAGTATTTCTTCCGGCAGTATGAATACTTCGTCACGACATACGACACCGTGATACAGTGAAGTAAAATCATCCGTTCTCAGGGTTCATTACGAGAAAAAGTTGCTTATAACTCATTTTAATTGATAGGTTGTTAGCATATTTTATCATCTTTGGAATAATGCATTTATCGCGGCGAAGCTGAGCACTGACGTTTAATGAATAATTTATTGGCGGAATAATAAAATTAGGTCACGCATGATTGTTGCCATTTCGTCGAAGTAAAATAGCAGATATGATTACCTTATTTTTTCGGAATTCCTTAGTTTATATTAGGCGATTTTATTTTGTGTTCTTGTTTAATGTTTCAACTTTTCTCGACGGTACCTCCGGTACCCTCTCTATATGAAATTAACGCAGCGTTTAGTTCATGAGATTTTGTACTAATCAAGAGTGTGCATAATGTTTCATAACTGGTACCTACTAGAATATTTAATTATGTTATAAATAAAGTAATCGCTCGGTGCAAATTGGTGCAGTTTGTGAGTAATTTTAATCCAATATGTAGTGCGCAAAACGCCTTACATCTCATAACAGGCCATATATAATTTCATTATTTTACAAATAATGCAAATTTTCAGTGCATATTTCTAGAATTGAGTTTTTGTGTTAATTCATTTTTAGCGTATGTTCCTTTCTGCGGCACCTTGCATTACTGAAGTTAACAAGTCTTTGTTTATGGGATTTTTTATTGATTGAGAATAAGCATAACGTTTTAAAAGTTATTTCAGTCATTAGGGTATTTCATAAATATAGTAATCATTCGGAGCAAATTGCTGCAGTTTGAGGTTTTGTGAATAATTTACTTTGCGCGTGTGTATCTCATCGCGGTACACTGCGTTACTTCAATGAACGGTGCGTTAGTTGGGGATTTTAATTAAATACGTTGTGCGCATGACAACTTATATCTCGTATAAGGCAATGAAGCATTTCATTATTTTAAAAATAATGCAAATTTTCAGTCATATTTCTGCAGATTTATTTTTTGTGAATAATTTCTTTTAAGCATGTGTACCTCTTCGTGACAACTTGCATTAGTGAAATTAACGGGGCTTTGGGTTACAAGTGGTTTTGTGGAAATAAGGATTGCATATAATGATTTATAACTGATATCGGGCGTAATCGTATTTTATTATTTTATAAATAAAGCATACTTATTTTAAATTTCAGCAGATTGAGATTTTATGAAAAAAATTTGATGGATGTCTCTCTTCGGAGCGATTGTCTTTTTCGGCCGCCATGTTCAGTCATGTTGTTTTGTGTAATTTTTAAATCAGATTTGAAATTAGCAACCTAGAAATCCCCCAAGTAGAACCTGGTATTGAATTCTTTGCTAATTGAGGTTAAACCACGCTAATTGAGGTAATCCACCTTTTCGCCATATGGTCATACCGTTCGTCGTTGCGTCAAATCATATGCAACAATTTTTTTAAAAAATATCTTAAATGCGATAGATCGTATCTCAAACTCTTAGATTGCGTTTCTGCATACAAAAGATTGTAAGTCAACGTTTTAGGTCTCAAAATATATCTCAGTTATTGTAATTAATTCATCAATTTACTAATTTTACAACAGCAAATGGTTTAAAATATAATTAAACAATAAAATTACGAAACTGATTTAAAAACCCCGTAATAAGTCCCAATATTTTAACAGTCAGTGAGACTATATTACGTATAAATGGCAAAATTAGGACTGACAATAATAATCTATTGCCAAGAAACTTTTCAGAGCATTCAAAAACTGGTATATTACTTACGTTTCAATTTTAAATTAATAAGTTAATAGTAGAACCATTAGCACGTGTAAGTCTGACGGATCATTTGAAACTAAAAACTCTTCTTTTGTTTCTAGTGGTAGGAGTAGAGGTAAGGGTGAGGTACTATTTTGTTAGCAATGCAGAAGAATCAAACCTGCAGTTCGCTTACCGTTGCAAATAAGTTTTCTATGACTCGGGAACGAAAATATCTGATTTTTTAAAGGTTGATAATCTCGCGCTTTTTTAAATTTTATTTTTATTTATCTTCAACTTTGACGCATCCTTCAACTATTTATAGTTAAATGATGGGAAGGAATTCTGTAACTCAAGAAAACGTGCGCAGATGATCTTCTCCCCCATACGTCACATACAGTTTTTACTGTGTTTTGACTAAATAAATAAATAAACTATCCAACATTCGACTTCTACAAGTCCCCAAACATTAAGGAAAGGCGATTCATCTTATTGAAAGAATATAGGCGATACGTCCGTCATCTTTCAACCGACTGCAATTGCTGCAGTTCTCTAGATTGATCACACTAGTGTATTAAACTAGTGAAACTTACAGTACATACTTTCTTGCGTTATTGAAAACAGCTATGTAATATTGAAATGTTGCATTTTCTCAGCTCCTAACACCCGAGCTATTACTTGAAAACGTCCAATTCAACCAAGAAAGGAGCAGCGCACTGTTACCAGCGCAGCGTTGTCAAAACTATGTGGGTTCGCTTCGCAAGTAATATCAATTCTTGATGTTCGTAAAGTTAGCATACCCATTTATCACAATATTAAAAAATTGTATCCCATAATTTTGTTCTAATTAAAGACTAATTTATACCCAAATTTAAAATTTTCTACTAATGCCCAACATCGAAATATTCAACCCTTAAAGGTGGGTACGCTACCTTAACGTCAAATTAGCATACCTACACAAGAAAAACGCATGATACATAAAAACTAAATGTACCAGACGTTTGCCCGAATTAAAGATTAATTTATACCCAAATTCGAAACTTTTGAAAATTTGTGCAACATCGAAATTTTCAACACTAAAAGTGATTACGCTAACTTAACGTTAAGTTAGCATACCCACACAAGAAAATCGCATGATACATAAAAACTAAATGTACCAGACGTTTGCACAATGTTTCAGAATTTTTGAATTTGGGTATAAATTAGTCTTTAATTCGGGCAAATGTCTGGTACATTTAGTTTTTATGTATCATGCGTTTTTCTTGTGTGGGTATGCTAACTTAACGTTAAGTTAGCGTACCCACCTTTAGTGTTGAATATTTCGATGTTGGGAATTAGTAGAAAATTTTTAAATTTGGGTATAAATTAGTATTTAATTAGAACAAAATTATGTGAGACAATTTTTCAATATTGTGATAAATGGGTATGCTAACTTTACGGACATCAATTCTTGGCAAAAACGCTATTTCCATCTGTTTTCAGATTTCAACTGGCTTATCGGCTAATCATAGCTAGCACTAATAGGAATTCAGTGTCCAAGTCTTAGCTAAGAACACCATTCACATTCTTTGCTACAAAAACGCTGTTGACCAGTGCAATCAGTCAGGCAAAACTAAAAATTGAATATTGTCTTTCTACTCCCATTGTATAACTCTGTCATTTGAGGTCTGCAACCAGTTGAATATTAATACTCATTACGATACAGATTTTATTGTGGTATAGGTCCTTGACCAATCACAGAGAAGTTTACAAACCAATGATTCACACTTATTAATCATTGAAAATTGTTCTATTAAATGTTTCGTTCGATTATGTACATTCAAATTACATTCAATACATACATACATTATGCTTTTTTGTTTTTAATTCATTTATTATTAGTAATTTTTTACGTGAAATATTATTTAAAATAAGTTGAATCATAATTTCATTTTCACCGTATGAGTGAGTGGTAAACCAAAGCGACCTGCGGCAGAGTAGAGTTGGGAGCTGTCTTCTAGGTGGCGGGGGTTGGAAAGGAAAGGAGGTGTGCGGTTATACCACAATACAGTTTACCCATTTATACATTAGCGCAGCTCCATGTTAAATGCACTATGACGACGTGTTGGTCAGCGACTAGGGATTCACGCGGCGATCAAAGAATACTATACAATTCGTAATAGAACCTCGTTCTGATAAATACAACCAAAATGTAAATGTTTTTATATTTTCTTAATGTCCTTATGCATATAAATTAACTATATCTGGAATAGAAGCTTTCAACAATTTCTAAGGAAAGAAATGATTTAAATCTAATCAATGTTGTCCATTGAAAGTGAATAGTGGAATCATGAGGCAAGTATTTCTATACTGTTTATGATAATATCTAGAAATTTAAGTAATCATAGTAGTAAATAAGGAAGACCTACAAGGTGATAATTCTGTTCGGAGGTAATAACAAATGTTTGTTTTTCCTTTCTAGGTCTACTGGATACGTAAAAAACAACGTAACTCAGGGTTCTTTCCTTCATTATTGCTGCATTTAATTACAGAACAGTGTGATCCTTTCTACATACACATTGTTATTAATGTGACATTTGAGAAAGTATAAGAATTCAGTTGGTGTATATCAAATATGTTCTTATACATGTCAAATGCAATTTTAATCGTTGGTTCCATATACTATTTCGTGTTATTTAATGGCTTTTCCTTGAAATCCTAGGATTATAAAAATCCACGAGGTCAAGAAATAATACGATTTATCTCTTGAGTTTTTTAATTGTGTCTTAATAAACGCAATTTCATAAACATCTGCATGCGTCATTAGCAGCTATCCGAATTTTTACTTGATCTTCACCAGAGTCGCTAGCTATATGCGCGCGAATCCCCCATTTTGAAACTATTGGGGCTTTATGTAAAGCAGTGCGGTGAGTTCGCTCAGATCGATCGGGAAATACCAACTTTGGAGAAACTCAGATAAACGGTTTAGGCACTAGCGTTGACCACAGACACATGGGCGGACAGAGATGTTTTGCCGTCAATCGATTTTTTGCACCAAGGACCCATGAAACATTGTTTCTGACTACTCGCGTCAGAGAAATATTTTACTACATATAGGAATAAGAGTTATCCAGATTTTCGTTATGGCGTCCCAATAAGTCTTTCTGTAAAAAAAAATGCAATTTTCCCATAGCATTATAATACTTTCTCTATTTGGGTTTTTATAACTTCACGTATGAGTGCCTGTCTTCGCGATGGAATATCTCACGGCATTTCGCGTTTTTCTCGGCCGTGCTACTACAGACACATCGCACTGCTTCAGACAGTCGCAATCATGCGACATCTAGCGGCCCGACCGAGAAAGACGCGAAATGCCGTGAGATATTCCATTGCGATGACAGGCATTCATCCGCCAAGTTATAAAAACCCAAGTATATAACTACGTACGCAGTAGGTGAGCACGTAATAACAGTAACGTAGTAATAAATTTTCGCGATTCCCATGCGATCATAGTTTTTAATAGGTTAATCTGATGTTTCTTTTGTGTTCTAATAATTGGAGCCGTAATATATATCTTAGAGAGTGCAGTCCTATTGAGCTTCTGCTTAACGATCACATTTAATTTCCCCCCACACAAAATGAACGAGTCGTGCTACAACCACTCGTACATTCTCGCGATATTGATATTGGATAAGTAATATCATAATATATTTGTCTTACCCTTTAACTACCATTTGAAAAATTCTTAAACACACGAAGCTTGAAAAATTCATTTTTTTTTAAATTCTAAATCTCCAACGAAAACAGTTTTCTACCGTTGAATTCTGTGTATTCACGTTCTACCTAAATGTACCAACGTTGCACGTTGCATATTATTGTCTTCTACATCATTATCGACTTACGTTATCAGTGCGACTTTACAACAATGGATTACAAGCAACAATGACATATAATTCGTATCGTATACACATTTTACAAATTAGCATTTATGACACCGCTAGCAAGAAAAAGAAAATGGATAGAAAAAATATATTTTTTTATTTTCATCAACATTTCTCAGGTTTTGTATGCATTACTCTCCATTCCCACATCTTATTAAGCAAAGCGAAATCAACTATTCGTTTTCACATTTAACTCAATTAAAAGACTCAATTTATAAAAGGGTTTAAATAATTACTAAAACGAATTTTAAAACGTATAAAAAAAGCTTGAATGTATGAATCTAAGAACGAAATATAAAATAATATACAAATTCTAACTTACGTCTCAACCAATGCAAATTTTGCTTTCACCAACTAGCGGAGAAAGGAGACATCTCTTGGGCGACGAAACAGGCGATTTGAATTTAGCTCAGAGGCTTTATTTAGACTTGATCTTTTACGCGCAGTAAATATACAAACATGAGACAGCCGGCTTTACTTCCCGTCCGAAGGATATCTTCGCCCTCAAAAATCCACGGTTTCGATCGGGATTGACCCCGCCAACTTGGGTATAACAGTCCAATACACTAACAGTTACACCGTCGCCGTCGCCGCCACACGTACGTTCACAGTAAATTCGGACTGTCAAGGAAACGGTTTGTTGCCAAATTACTCAAAAAATACTCATATTTTCAAAAAACTCAACATGACAAAGACTCAACAAATTTCGGATTCCTTTTATACAAAATTATTAGGATATTTGTCCTTATTTTTGATCGGAAACTACAACAAAATACATTCTAAAAAATTACACTCATCTATGTTTTATTTAAAGTAACATGTAAATCTGTGGTTTTGGAAATCCTTATTGGGTGGGGGAAATCTTACGGAAATCAGAATTGCGTAGGTGAAAAGAAGTAATTTCCTCTACGATCAATTAATAATATACGTATTCCTGCTGTATATTTAATCGACGAATGACATCAATTACACACGCTGTGGATTCCAGTTCGAGATCCACGGCAACTTGCGTTCCTAGAATTTTCCGAATCCACGAGCAGAATTGCATTCTCTTTGTAATTCGCGCTTTTTTCAATCGCGGTAGACTTCCTAGATTTCGCAGTTTCATCTACGTAACCTAGACACTGTTGAACTCGTACTTCTCGATACATTTTGCGTTCATCATTCAACAGAAAAATAATCTTGGAGCCAGCGATAGCTATAATAACATTTGTACTCCACCTAAAATTCAGGAAATAGCAAATTTGACATCTCACAATTATTGCCAGAAAAATCTAGGAAGTATTATAAACAATCATACATCATTTATGATGTGGAGAAAGAGTATTGGGTAAATTGTTTTAGGGAGGACGTTTTCTTGGATTACTTTACAAAACTTTCTCAACAGTATTTCACCATTAATTTTGTCAGAAAATAAATTCGGATTTAATAAATATCTTATATTACAACACTGTTTGATGTAGCTAATCTTTATACGAGTACTGAAGTTGCAGACACCACAAAACCTATTCAAAATCTATTCTGAAAATTTCAAGGTCGTAGTGAAAGTATAGTCTTCTACTCGCGCATAATGTCTATTATTCACTCGTAGCGTTCGTTGACGAATATACTATTCCACAAAAAATATTGTATTTCGCAAAATTACTTCATAATGTTACAGAATATACAGCAAAGGTGTTTCGATGTCGCTTCCTTCCAATTAGTACTCCCAATCAAAATATTTAAAGGAAACTTAGGTTAAGACTCTCGATCTCACCACAAATTTTAAAATACAGCGTTTTTGAAGCAATGGACAAATAGTAAATAAATTTAAAAAATTCAAATTATAAAATAATAAGTACGACTCCCTCCTACATCCTCAATGACACAACTTATGTTAAACGCAGTCCTTCGCTGTGTATCAGAGATCGACCCCCCTTTCTCCCTCATTTCATTGTGAAATTCTACCAGGGCACAAAATGCTTCGGCAACGATGCAAGCATAACTGCGACGTTTGCCAGGATAGATGGAGTAAGTGTTGTATTTTACGAAATACTTCATATTTCATGATTTCTGAAACGTTATTTACTCTTGCTTCCTTGATATGGAGTAAAAAGAAAGTTATGTTACGCTGCTGGAAAAAAAAAGTTTCGGCAGAAAAACTCGTTTTTACAGGGATCTGGTAACGAAAAACTGGAGAAATGCAGTTGCTAAATTTAAAAAGGAAATCCTCTCTCACGTGGTGTATCCAAAATCCATGTTTTATGGGTCCTTCATACCGAAAAAACGTTTGACGGCAAAACATCCGTCTGTGAACACTGCTAGCGAAAAACCATTAGTGGGTAAACCATTCAGCCAATTTTCTCCAAAATATATTAATTTTCCCACCGATATTTTAATTTTGGGGAATCCTTACATCAAGACCCTAGTGCGGTTTTCAAATAAAAATGGCAGCATCGTTTTTGATTAAATTTTGTTGTTGGATAGTGTGAAGGACGTTTAAAATAATGGCGCAGGTCTGCATGTTCGTTAAAATCCCTGATGATTCGAAAATTGCAAAAGTCAGAATTTTTGCGGAGTCTTCCTACAAACAATATATTAAAGATAGAATTTTTTCTTTGATGAAATCAGTTGTTTAAAAATAGATTTTGAAATAAGGTCATGTACAATCTTTCGACAATTTTAGTACTTTTTGCGTAATTTTGTGTGAGAATACTGGCTCGTACGTGGTGTTTTAGCACTATTAGTTTTTACATTGCATTTTGATTGGGAGCACTGACAATGAGGAAGCATTCTCATTATTCCACGCTAATTATTGCTCTGCCGCGCCGGGTTGAACTCCTCGGGAATCTGCCGCACCGGTAATCGCGATGCGTATCTGCCCTTTTGTAGGAGCGAACCCCCGGCCGTGTTCCATTCTCGCCGAGCAGAGCCGAGCCATTCGACCGAGCCGAAGACACACAGGCTTTACTACAGCGACGAGTATCAGAACTGGCGACGAAAATTTCCTGTCCACAATTAAGCTTTAATTTACGAAATATTAATCATTTTCAACCATAGTACTCCGATGGATGCTAGACTGTTGTGAAATTACGCGAGTTCGTATGGAAGCTTTATACATGAGCAATTACAAAAATTGTGTAACTACTAATCGAACGTGTCGAATTATAAAATATTTGGTATCAACTTTGTTTGTGCCTATTGCAACACGGTTTCAATTTAACGAGGATACTTGTGAACAAACAGCATGTTTTTCCATTTATACCTATGGTTGTCTGATGTCCAGTTTTCTTCCTGTCTATCTGGTCAAGAAAATCTTTGTAAATAGAACAAACGATTATCCGTTTAAAAAAAATCGTGCAATATGGATGCTTTTGTGCAACAAACCTTTTACATCATGGATATGAATGGACTGATGAAAGAAATCGTCTCACCGTAAGAAGTGAATTGGGCGTTTTCTTCAATAAAAATTATAGTTACACTGAATTCGCCCTGTTGAGGCTGCGAAATTTTCGTAGAAATAGTTGGGAGAGCAATTAGTAGAAGCTGCAACGAAACATCGCCTCTACCATCAGTACTTTTTATCAGACAAGAGCGTTCTGGAAAAGAGATGACACACAATTGACAAGGATTGTTACTTGGGGAAAGAATTAATGAGTATTGAAGATATGGTCACAGTTACCTCTGTCTAGACGAAATCAAACGTTTCTTTACAAATTTCGTCGTTTTTACTTCATGTTACGACTGCATCCAAGTGCCTTGCATACCCTGAATCGAACTTGAAAGCGTCCAACATGTTTGTACTAAGTTTTCTGCACTTCGCCTCTGATGACAATGCGAGCTGGCGTCCGAGGTAGAAATCGGGGAGTTCCCCGTATTTTGAAAATGGTAATTTTGGGCTGCCCAGAAGCTGATACGATATTTCAGTGACGCTCCGAACTAACAGGAAGCAGCTGACAATATACGTCAAGGAACTTTGTACTAAAGAAGTGAGTATTTGGTCAACAGAGAAGAAATTCGCACGGCTTTTTAAGTAAAATCTCGAGAGCGCCAAGTTAGAAATGTATGATCCTTTCCTCTGAAACGCCTTCAAAGAACATCAAAGGTGCCCTATTAAAAACCAAGGCGCCAAATTTGAAGTAACTTGGCGGTCAATGTGCCAACACGCTCTGAGAGAGGTCGCAGAATAGCGGCCGAAAGGTTGGCACTTGAGGACGCGGCTCCTCCCCATGTAGCTGCTTCAGTAGCGCGTCATTCGAACAACACGTGTTCCGTCGGCCGCCCGCTCCGCGTCGCTCCGACACGCCCCGCCCCGCTCCTCCCCGTCCGCGGGCGCGTTTCATGTTTTTATTCATGGCCGAAGAATTCCACTCGCATTCAGAAGCGCTTCCCCTCTCGTGCCCCACTGCAATCGGCGGCGGCGATCGGAAAGGGATTCCGGGGGATTCAGCCCCCGCCTACCTTCCCCCCGTGCCCCCAACCGCAGGCGGGAAACGGGGAGTCCCGCACGCACCCGCGGCACTTGCACAGTACAGGACACTGTACTCTCGATTTCAGATGCTGCGGTGTTTGAAGTATCGATGCTCTTTCGTTCGATATTGATGGAATCTGTATTGATAATAACCGACCGGAAGAGGTGGCTCAGAGCATCAACTGATGCCTCTGCAGTGCCTGTGTGACATGGAGGTCGTAGGTTCGGGTCCTGATGGTGTCAGGATTTTCGACACTAACTAGATAGCTAGATCGAATTCAGTCACTGTCTGGAGACGTCCTGCGGCCCGCTGCTCTGATGGGTGGTTTTCCGTGGTTTCTCCAGTCAACATCAGGCGAGTGCCAGAGCAATACCCTGACGAGCAGTTCGCGGACCGCGCGCGATCTTTCCTTCCTCTTCCTTGTCCTATCTTCACCTCTTACGTTAACATTTACACTTTCATACACTACCGCACTTGCAGGGAGACCGCTCGGGAGCTCAGGACTTGCCCCAGCTGGGGCGGTGCCAGGAAGGCGAGATACCTGGTTGGTGAAAACCCCTGTTAGTTGACGGTAAATCACCGCCCCCTTCCGCGATAAAAACATGTACTGCACTTAAAGGATTAATGACCTTAGCAGTGACGCGAGCGGAATCACTAATCAATCAATAACCGACCGGAGTGTTCAAAGCACCCATTTCTTAGAGAAAGTAGATATCCTATCCTTTCTCTACTCTCACACCAGTAAGACAGAAATGAAAACTTATTACTGACGTGAATTATACTGAATGTTAATGATGCAAAATAATGTGAGAGTGTTTTATTATTGAGAAAATTAACAACACGTAATGTTTATACAAATAAATATAATACCTTTTCCTCTACATCGTGGGTATCAGTACACTGCCTGAAACGTCATTAAATTTAATGTACTCTTAGATTAATGTGCGACTGTACTTGAATCTTAATGTACTTTGTTCATTAAAACGGGAATTAATATATTTGTACATTAAATTTAATGTTTCAATCGATATCAATGTATTTGTATGTATTTGATGTACACCGGTACATGAAACTTCATGTACCATTTATATTAAAATAAGATTAATAAATTTGTACCGTAAATTACACTCTTAAATTAAAATCAATGTAGATTTAATGTACAGCAGTACATGAAACTGGATACACGTTTACATTAAGGAGAGATTAATATAATTTGACATTAAATTTAATGTTTGAATTAAAATTCTAGTAAAATTGATATATAATTGTGGAACTAATGTTACATAGATACTTTTATTAAAACATAGAAATATTTTCTTCCACTATTTGAATTAACGTTAATTTATTTGAATTAATGTATATTAACAAGTAATTCTGGGCCAATAAATTAATAAAACTAATGTTATCATCTTTCGCTAATAAATACCATTTGTTACTATTGGAAACAATTCTGTGCGCTTTGACTTCAGTTGGGTATATGGAAATGTTGCTCAAGCGATGTTTACGTATTGAATATCTTAGCGTACCGACACCTTAAGTTGAATATCAAACAGTGTATTATTTACAATATGTGTTTACAGCTGGGCTTTGATGTACAGATTCCTAGATACTACCTTCCTTTAGTTAATTTAACGGGGTCGTTCTATGTGTTGTGCCGTAGCACAAGTTTTCCTCAACTGCCTCGCGCAACCTAGACAGCAAACCGTTCGCGCGCGTTGCAACTCGCTAAATAATGTTGCATTTTTTCATACACCGTCATTGCTCACATTAACGGTCGTAGTTGCGAAATCGCAATACAAATTCATGATTTTATTTTGAAGCGGTATTGTAGTTTGAGCTTTATATTTTATACTGAACAATAATTTATCATATTTTGTAGCAAATCATTTAGATTAATATTGTTTTTGGACGTTCGATATTCGCAGTTGGAAAAAAGTGGACACAAGGTAATTTGTACTTTCTTTTCGCGTTGCGTTTTTGCAACGTTTGCTTGATGTGGAGTCTCGCCTTGTGCCCGGTTCTTTATTTTGGAAAAACATAAGTTACAGATACCCAGTGTGTCATCCACATTCTGACACTTCTTGTAATCGAGTGTTTTTACGTGTTAGAGTAATAACAGACTTGTGCAAACTCTAAAACGTGTGCAAAATCAAAGAATCGCCATAGCTTTCTGATACGAAAGCGTGTGAAATTGTTCTTCACTTCCTGTTCTCATCACAGCAGTTTCCGCGAGCGGTTGGCGGTTAACATTGAGAAAAGCTGAAACGGAGCTGAAGCAATTCAGGCATAAGTCTGATTAATTAGCTAGATTGGACTTTTGGTAAATTATCGCCTATTAGCGTATTAACACTATTTTGACGGGGAGGGAAGCTGATAACTTTACAAAAGCAATTGTTACAGTAAGAACATGTTCAATATATCTGAGTATTATGTACGAATAAGAAGCCTGACGGGTTGAGTTATCAATATTTGTGAGGAAGTTTTTGCAAACGGTAAGCGTCGGTCTTGTGTGTTTCATGTGTGAAACGTTGCTTTTTTGCATACGTATTGTAAATACGTAATGTTACATTTGCCATTTTATCTATCTTTTTGAGTGCGAGTGACTTTCGCAATATTATTTCCGTGAAAAGGGGACCAAATAAATTAAGATAAAATCTAAGTTCAGGAAATGATGAATTGTTTGCTGAATGATACATAGAAAGTCTAAAGTAAATAAGAGTGATCTTGGAACAAAACATTTAATTAAGTAAAGATGTTATTGAAGGAGTAATAATATTATTTTCTAACTATTAAGTTTTTGGATATACCTAATCTGCAAAATTAGAAACAACCCTGGAATTCAAAAGCAACTTGGAGTTATATTCATATTCCCATTCCCATGGAGTTATATTCATATTCCAGCCACTTTAGGCAAAAAATAGGTAAAACCGTTCACATAAATGTGCAAATTGCCTTAGACGTCCTATCTGATGCCCTGAACTACATACTGAATGTCCCTTACTCTCCGAAGGCCGCGTTCTCTATTTTAGGGAAACGGAGTGCCCCCACGTTACATTTGCTTGTATTGGAAGCGAGTAAAAAAATTGTTTTCAAAATTTTTGGCTTGTAAATGTTCTAGGAGTTATGTATTATGAAATTGTGCTAAAAAGTTTTAAATTCTAAGTCGCGGATTCAAGATGGCATATATATTTTTGATAGTTTCTCAATACTTTTTTGTATATTTGTGTGAATTTTTAATTGAAAATTGTTAAATATTATAATTTCTATGTATGCGTAGCGTTTATTTTTTATTTAAATAATTTTTTTTAGTAAATGTGTATACTTTATAATTTATAAAGGTTTACAACACAATACCTTAATCCTGAAAAGAGAGTTACAAAATCTGAATATCGCGTGCAACTAAATAGTGGCTGCAGTAATCCATTACTAAAGATATCTGGAATTAATACCAAGAACGCAGACGTCTTTGCCAACAATGAGTTGACAGCAAATACAAAAAATCTCCTGCAGTCATAAACTTGACGACCGCCCGATCGCTCGAAGGTTAATAACCATGGAAGTTGAAAATTGTGTTAACAGCTGCAAAAACGCTTAAAAATCAAGTAAACAACGTATTGATGAATTGCGTAAATAGTGCAACATCTCGATTTTTTTCACGGCTTCGGCAACATTGATATTGACATCTTTAAGTGAACAATTGAATTAGAAAGAAAATCGCGCTGCAGTTTGATATCAATCGAGAATCAAATTATCATCTCTTAAAAAATAAATTTGCGAAAACCTACGAATAGTATTGCCTTGCAACTTATGAAACGTGCAGAATTTCAAATGAATATGGAGAAAACACGCGCGCGTCGATGGTGTAACGGGTAGCGTGTCGGACTGGTATACCCAAGGGTTCAAACCCGATCGAAGCCGTGGATATTTAAGGGCGAAAAAATCCTTCGGAGGGGAAGTGAAGTTGGCTGTCCCATGTTCGAAGATTCACTTGCATGTAAAAGATCCTCAAGACTAAATGAGGCATCTGAGCTAAATTCAAAATCGCCTATTTCTCGCCCAAGAAATACCTAGTTCCTCTGCGTAGCGAAAATTGGCGAAAGGAGCGTAGCGAAATTTGCGTGGTCGGACGGAAGAGCGGGCCTGCTGGCCCGAGTCTCGACACGTAAAATAAGGCATTAACAAAATTCTGGAGTAATGCTAGAGAATGAATCAACTTCTTATGTTCAAATTCGCACTTTTCCGTTCTTACGTAAATCTGCAAATACCGATTTTCAAATGAGTGTCACCCACAACTTATTCTTATTAAACTTAACTCCTAATTCACATAAACATACAAAATAGTCGCCTTTTAACGTTAAATTCGCATTTAACGCTAGATTCGCATACAAAAAATATTTAATTGCAACAAAAATCAATAGAGCAATTGCAGAATTAGAAGTGAACACAAATTAGACGGAGTTTGTAAAGTTTTAATATCTTTAAAAATTCAAATTGCGCCCACAGTACACGAAACAAACAATATTATTTCCGCGTCAGACAGCAAGGAAAAAGTTCAAATCAAAAATGAGAAACTGAACTACGAATGAAATTAAGTTCCTTACAGCATTTTGACACATGGTAAAGCCAATGTTGTAACTAAGCTATAGGGAATAGGAAATCTTCACATTTGCAGTGTTGGCACATGAAATTATAGAATAAATGAATCAGATGTCTCGAATGTCGTAATTAAATGACTTAGCGGTATTAAAATAATGAGGGTGAGTTTAATTGTTAGAGAAGTTAAAGATTGTGAGAAGGAATTGTAAATAGCCTGTGTTCTGAGTTTTGTTGTTATTATTAATTGTATATTACAAAGCGATGGTTAAATCGTAACGCGATAGTGTGTATAGGACACTCTTCACAGCCAACTGTCAGCCAGTTGGAACGTAGTGATGATGCGACATATTTCACATGTGTTTACGTTTTACCAGACTACATAAATATAATATTACTTTATAACATATATCTTTACTCGAGAATTAAATGTTATGACTCGATGCAGAAAAACCGACAGCTTCAGTTAATCGAAGTGAAAACACATGTTTTTTTTTTTTCGTAAAACATATGTACACTACATTTCACCCTACTTGTTCATAGCCTCATGGATATAAACATTTGATTTTTATAATAATGTTCATGATTAGGGCTCATTAGTATCGATCCTTGGTGGAACAAAGAAACAAGCAATTGCTTGATCAATGAAACTATAGAGGATGAATCAGTGAGTATAAGGGAAGTTTACACCCGGACTTGGAAGAGTGGATAATGGTTAGGCCTCCAAAGCTCCGGTAACAGTCATGGCCTGGATAAAGTTGGAGAACTTTATCGATCAAGCCATCTTGAAAGTGCAGGAGTTATGCCTCCGCAACTCTTCTACCCCGTTTAGACCGGGAGCTGCCGTGAACCGCCCCAATAATCCTACTGCAGTTCGAGCCAAGATCGCCCACGTTTACGCCAGTAATGCCCACAGAGCCATGCGCGTCATCTTGGATAAGGAAGGCACGCGTTGCGATCTCGACCCGGTCTCATTATCGGATCACTTTTCCTTGGAAGCGTTTTCTGTCCGAGGCGTAAAGGATTGCTATCCCGCAACCCAAGGCCCGCCCCACAGTGAAGCATCTTGCCTTTACGCAAAAGTGAGTGAGCGCCTACAGGAAACTGCGAACACTGCTCCGCAAAGATCGGCATCTAGATCAACCCAAAAAAGAGCGACTCCCTGTACATCAGGAATAAATCCTTCCGAGTGAATGGAGGTAGGTTGCACATCCTTAGCAAATCTGACTCCTCCAGATTCTTAGGTAAGCCTGTGGGCTTTGACATCTAGGTCTTGTAGTGGCATTCGAGGATGGGAAACTATTTCTAGCAGCCTCAAAGAGAAGGAAGATTTCCAAATATGCATGTACCTTGGAGGAGACACGAGATATCGCAGGAGTTATTTCTGCGGAAATTGTCTCCATAGTGGTGGGGGCACACGGTGCTTGGGACCCGGCGAATGACAAGCTCTTGAATTAGCTTCTTCATGAAGATCACCTCCCGGTTCTTCGGAAGAGAACTGTCAGAGCTGCCATCCGCGGCTACCACGACATCTATAAGATGCACCTGGGTTAATCCCTTTCAACCTAGCCCTTTTCAGGGCTGTACCGCATCCTAAGTAATCAGCTCTCTTTAGAGATTTGCCTCTCAACTCTACCATACGCTGCCGCCTACTCTCATCTCATTTGCCTCCCTCATTTTGTCATTTCACCAATGCATGCATTCCGCTCTTTCCAGAGTGAAAGATTCTTTTTAGAACATCTAAATCGCTCTTCTCAGAGCAAATAGTTCTTGTTAGGACTACGGTACGCACGAGTGTGTTTTATCTTATCCTTTGTTCACATTCCCTAATACCCCTCCTTCGAACAGAAATGATGAAATGTTCATCGTTGATGATGAAATCACATCTCTCCACTGAAAAGAGCTCCCATTCCTTCCTATAAAACAGTTCTTCGCTAGCGCGCGAAACGCGAATGCATTGCTGTGCAGTGTTGGATTCATAAGAATTGTGTTAGTTTAATATTATACGCACGTTCTCTTATATTTTGGGGTGAGTTGCAATTACATAACCATTTCGAATTAATGAAAACCCAAATGCATTTTGTATGTGTATGTAGTTGGCTTCTTTTTTTAATGCGTTTTGAAAAACCGAAGTTAGAGTGTACGTTTTCTTGTCAAGCGTGAAGAAAAATTTGCTGAAAAGAAACAGCGTTGAACTGACTTCGGTTTTCGTCACACAGCGCAGACGGCAAATTATCTAGATTGTTTTGAGTTTTCAGTAACTTGTACTTTTAGCCTAAAATTTGTACAGCGAGCTTATGGCAAATACTCTATAGTACAAGTGTGAGGGAAAAAGTTTTGAATCATCGTGTACAATAGAACTCGTAACACCCATGGAAGAACTGTTCCGGAAAGTGAGTAGTTACGCGGTAATGAGACTCTAGTAATTAAAATTTCGCAAAGAGTCCTTGTCCAGCGAAATCGAAGCAGGTGTTGTGAAAAGAAATGCGGGCAACTCTCACTGCCCGCATTTCTTTCTTCATATCTCTCTTCATATATACTCTCTGCTCACTGCGAAAGAAAGATACCGTTTAGCATACTATCAGACTCCTTACGATGCTGTGGGTTTAATTATCATTATTTATGTTAATGAATACAATGAATACACATGAAGTGTATGCCTTTCTATATGGGTGTGTGATTGAGAGACAGAAACGGAGAAGGGAGAAAGAAGAGGTCTGTACGTTGCACACACTATTTGCATGACCACGAGCCGCCACTGGTTATTTGTTCTAAGATGGAGTTCTTTGCTAAATAGTCTGGAAATCCTTTGATAGCTCGTGGGTGCGGGTGAAAGGAATGTATCCGGTTTCTCTCGCACCATAAGAATTGCACAATACCAAGTTTACTGTCTGGAGATAAACTTGCTGGCACAAAATGCAGTTCACATAATACATTTCAACGCTTCAATTGTACATAATAAGTTGCACGGTTTACACTATTCAGTTAATCACGGTTCAGAGTTGTCTTCAGAATGAAAATTGAATAACTTTAAAGCTGAATGCTTTGTTAAAATAAGCTTGCGTGAAAGAAAATCTGACAACTTTACTGAATTCGAGACAGCTAGTGACACTATATGCCGATCGATTCAAGACTGCTGAGTTTTGCAACGGCAGTCGGATGCTCGAGAATTTTTCTGGGCATGGATTCAGGGTTGCCAGAATACTATCACGCCTTGTCGCCATTTACAATGCCACATGTCGCCAAAAGTCGCCAAGCATTCGACAGATGTCGCCATTAAACCGCCAAAGTTCAAAACGGTATAAGCTGTTAATAAAAAACACATCTCATTAAAAATGCTATATTTTATTGAAAAAATGGATGAAATGTATTATATTTTAAACATTAATCTATAAAACTCTAAAACAAAACAAACTTTCTTATATGATTAGCATCGAAATCACAATTATACCCCTGCAGTAGATAACAGTCATGCATTAAACTTCGTTGAGTATCGAAAATACGGATTCATCATCTTCGTTGTTTTGGTCCGTCTCTTTTTTCGCGTACATGATTTGATGATTTGATGATGAACTCAAACTCATAGCACGATTACCATCCTCTACTGATGAAATAGCTCAATAATACACTATGAGTGTTATTAAACCCATTCAGTGTTTAATACCAATAGTGGCAGTGTCCAACATAACAGTATTCAAGAACAGTAGTACCAACATAACTAGAATAGAATTACTACATCATTGGTTACATTCAAAAGCTTTGCTTTTTATTATCGCAGGCATATAAATATGAATTGTTTAATTAAAAAAATGAAGTAGCCAAAAAATCGCCAAGTCGCCAAATGTAAATTTTTGTCGCCAATAATTGAGAATAGTCGCCAGTTTGGCGAGAAATCGCCAAATCTGGCAACCCTGCATGGATTCTGGAGGAGGCAGAGAATGGCGATTGTTGTCGCTGTTTGGCGTTTGAATTGTTCGAGGAGCTTCTGGAAGCATCTCGGCGGTTGACGCTCAAACGAATCAACGGATTTTATCTTGCCAAGCGTCTGAAATAAAATGTTTGCATGTATTATTCTGCTTCGATATGGGGGTCCGAACGGAAACTATGCATACTCCCGGTATGTAAATCTACTTTTGTTAGATACCCAGGAACTTGGAATAATCGAAAATAAAATGAGTTAGTGTACAGTGCTGCACAGAGTGACTCTGAACCAGAAAGCCGATAGCACATTTCGACAAAGTGCGACAGAAAGTCACTCAAGAAGACGCCGCTAGCTTGGAGAGGTCGAATATTTCGGAAGCTGAGTTTCTTATTCTACTGCTTGGAAACATTGTAAATAACAACATACACTCAATAAATATGAGAAGTTTTTCTGAGATATATGTAGCACACATTCAATTATTTTTCCCTAATTCAGTAATCGTAGTGGACACGATTATGACCTCTGATCATTCTCTTCCTATTTATCAGTGTTTTCGATTTGAACTATTTAATTTCTATTAGATAATGACCAGATTTAATGTGATAGTTACCAATTCAATTTGGTGGTTATTGATCTCAATTTATGACCGGAAAGGTATAGTAGGGTGAAAACTTCCAAGGATGTTTTTGTTATTGTTAAATTTGTGTTTTGAGGGGACTTTCAAACTGCCACACAGAATAGACGTAACGGTTATTAATAAAGTGTTTGAAATGTAAACACCGGGTTTGGAGCTGTCTCGTGTGGGGCGGGCGTGTTCCAAATCTAATCGAAAGCAGACCGCTGGTCGGCCGTCCCGCTGGGGGTTCGGCCCCGCAATCCCTTGGAATAAATCTCTTAAGGCCGCGGCGGCGCGGTCTGTCCGCGGGGCGCCAAATTCGATCTCGGCCTCTGGAGGGACCAGGGGCTGGGGACGGGCACGCTTCTTCTGCTTCGGCCCGGACCACACGCAGGGTAGCGATTGGCTCAGGGGGCGGGGAGGGCAGAGCGGGCGGATGGTGCCGTTGAATTTAACATGACCCCGGCGCCCCTTCTTCTCCCGCCCACTTATTTGTTGCGACGAGTTCCGCTTCAGATCGGTCCCACAGGATGAAAGCCGCTTCGGGAGAGCCCGGCTGTCGCTCAGTGTGTGTGTGTGTGTGTGTGTGTGTGTGTGTGTGTGTGTGTGTGTGTATGTGGCACATCTATCCGCTGTGACTTATTCGGTTCCAATCCGACAAGCTTGATCGTCTGGTGGGGAGGCTCGTGTTGTAACGGATAGCACATTCACCTTTAACAGCTGGGCTCGGGTTTCATTTCCAGCAAATTCCTGTAGAACAATTCATGTGTCGTCGAGCCACGTTCACGGCAGATTTGCTTCCATCTCCCTGCTTCTCATTTCCCCATTTATATATTATCATTCACCTGGTATTATCTGTCATCATATTAGATCTAAAAGAGACCAATCAACCTTAGCACTTGAAATGGCTCTAAACTCAATAGTTAAATAAACGAATGCAAAAACGAACAAATATTCGTATATCAAAATAAAATAAACATACCTCCTGAGAAGTTCAGCGTGTGACTGAGATGCTGTGCGATCGCCGTTGGCTGAGAGTAGCTGCTCCCAATGTATGCAATTGTTTTGTGACGGGTACTTATAAATATGAATAATGACAGTAATTACTCCTTACTATACTAGGTATCAGGTAAAATATTAATGACGTGTAATTAAAAGGTAAAAAACAAAAAAACAAAACAAAAAAACTCGCAATACTCTGTAGCAGATTCAAATTGACATTCACTGACCTGATTGATGATCAGTACGATTCGCTTTATTTCTAAACATCATAATGTATCGCCCGGTTTCCATATCTATTTCAGAGAATACAAAAGAATTTTATGGAAAGTAAAAGTTCAGGCAAAAATAATGAAAAAATAAGGATATTTTGAAAGCTATTAACAAAACTAAACCAGTGTGGAATGTTATGAAAAATACAATCACATTATCTCGATATTTTCTAGGAAATGTTTTTTTAAATAGTAATAATAAAAGAGGAGAAAGTAATTAGAAAAAAGCTGCGAATCTCATCATCCAACACGGTTCTAGAACTGTGGCTTCTCCCACAAAAGGCGTAAAAACAAAAAAAATTCAACAACGTGCGCTTCCCAAACAAGTTTTCGATACGATGTTTATTTACGAAATATCTTCTAACAAAATCCTCAGAATAATCAATAAACAAAAAATTAATATTCATCTGGTTGGGATGAATTTTCTGAATGATTATTAAAAACCTGTACACCTTTATACATCCGTTAACTCATATTTTCAATACTTCTTTATGCACAGGATTATTTCCAGATATTTTCCAAACAGCAAAAATTAAGCCACATTTTAAAAAAGAGAACAAAAACGAAAATAAAAATTATCGGCCATTTCTCTTGTACCATTTAAAAAAAATTCGGTTTTTCTATATGCGAATGGAAACGTTTTTTCAAGAAAAAGATCACAATACGTTTTAAAAAATCAAAATATAAGGAAACTGCTGTTGTTTTTTTATTTGCTTTAAGATGTTGCTTCTTCAATGGACCAAAATAAAGCACCCATTTGAATATTTTTAGATCTTTTGGAAAGCTTTTGACATTATTGGACATAAAATTCTGCTCTCAAAATTACCTTCATGTGGAATTCGTAGTATTGCCTTAGACTTGATATCCTCGTACTTTAAATATTCATCTCAAAGAGTAGAAATACCGTAGTAGCACGAAAAGACATTATTTTACTTATATTTCCTATTCTCTGCCAATTGATCATGGGGTCCCACAAGGTTCGATGTTAGGTACTATGTTTACTACTTCTGTTTTATGTAAACCGTATGCCCTCGTCTATTAAAAATGGAAGAACAGTTCTATTTGCCAAAATGACACGAATGTTCTTTGAAAAAAAGAAACAATGAATAGTACGATTTCAGAAGTTTTAAATTGGTCCCTTAGTAACGAAATAACAGTTAACAAAGGAAAAACAGTTTCAATGCATTTTTGCATTTCAAATCGGCAATCGCACGCTCCATTGAAAAAGAACAATATGCAATTAGCTGATGTTAAGGTAACAGAATTTCTAAGTATTTCAATTCAATCAAACCTAGAATTAAATACTACATTAACTTAATGGTTACGCAGTCAGAATTCTTTCAAATTCTGTCAGCCTTCGTGCAACTCGTTGCGTGTATTTTGCAAATGTCTATTCCTGAATGTACAAAACTGAATTACTAAACGGTGGGAACATATTTTCATGCAATACTAATATTTATCAGTACAACACACGCCGTGGAAATCACATTCTAGTGTCGGTAACAACAGCTCAATGCAAGAAATCTACTTACAATATATGTACATTCTTTTACAACGCATAGCCAGATGACATTAAACAATTAAAGTCGTGTCGACGTACACAAATTTAAGTCAAAAGTAAAATGTTTTCTGCTGCATATCTGTTTTTATACAATTAGAGACTATACAAACCTGAGTTCGACATATAATACTTTACCTTCTTATTTTACTATTACATGAGGACGTGCAACTATTTACAGAGCCGCAATTCCTGAGCGTTCTGCCTGTTAATAAAAAATCAGATGGTAACTTCTACAAATTATTAAGCCTTTTTACGTTGATAATAAAAACTTAACATGATTTATGACAAATTTAAATTTTTGCCTTTGAGCTCATTAATGACTTGGATTATTTTTACTTTGTACATTCACAAATTCCGTACGCTATTTCTTTCGCATAAGTGTTCGTAATATTACGGAAATCTTCAAGATGCTTTTCGTCCAGATGCCGTCCGTGGGGTGTTCTCGCGGTGCTTCTGCTATCGTCGTAAATATTGGCAGTAGGAGAATTTTTGTAATATTCCCTGAAAATCCTGTTTGATAATATTTTATAATCCAATCTATTCAATCAATTCAGTCCGCTACTCTACCTTCCTGCGCCTCGGATGAAGTGCCTATTCGGGACTGCCTGTCATTTTAACTTAAAACAATTTATAATGTCCAGTTACGAATGTATTCTTCACTACTTCCGCACATACGAACTCTATTTTACATGAACTCCCAAAATCACATATTACAACACTAGCTAAAATGATACCCTAAAATTACAAATTATATAATATACATAAAACAAATCGCCCAATTAACGTAAGTTTCCCGTTTCCTTATCAAACTGTTTCCCACACAAAGTCTGAAAAATATTCCTATCGTTCTAGGCGGTCGCTGCTCAGAGAGTGATTTATTCTACCAAATACTAGCATTACCATTTCCACAGCCCACTCCATATTTGTTCAAAGTCGTGTGTCAAGGGCCTTGCTTCGCGAAAGAATGAGATGTTGAGACCGCCAACCAAAACACACAAAGTTTGTTGACACATTGATCTGACGACGTGTATTTTTTGATCTATACTATTTTAAATGCATCTACTTCTGTCATAATCAAACATTTTATGCATATTTCCCTTTATTAAATCCCATGGAGGGGAGATTCTGGTATGTCAGAACATATAATTCATTAGTTTACATTTGTATTGTATAATTAAAAAAATATCTGATTTAATATGCCGGTAGGAAGTAACGTATTTCAGCTTTTGGGAAAGTGACCCCTATCTCAATCAGGTTTTTGTCCAGTTTCCCTTATCCGTTGAGCAAATGCTGAGATGGCCCAGTGTTTTGCTTCTGATCATAAATGAAGCTTCACTATGCGCACATTACAGTCTCCTGCTTGTAGTGGTAGGGGTAGAGGTAAAGGTAAGGGTGAGTTACTATTTTGTTAGCAATGCCGAAAAATAAAATCTGGAGTTCGTTTGCCACTGCAAATAATTTTTCAATAACTCGGGAACGAAAATATCTAGTTTCTACAAATGTTACTAATCTAGCGCTTTTTAAATTTATTATCATTATTATTATTTATTTTTTAGTTTTTTATTTATCTTTCAACTATTTATAGTTAAAATGTTCGGAAGGGATTTTTGAACTCAAGAAAACGTGCGCAGATGATCTTCTCACCCATATGTCACATATAGTTTTTACTGTTTTTTGTTGTTGTTTTATTGTTTTTGACTAAATAAAATGATTTAGCCCAGAGCCGTCAGTCGTGATAGCTCGCCAGAAATCTACATTATCTATTAATTCTGCGTGCTATATAAACAGATAAGTTCTCAGAAAAGGGAACGGGGTTTAGCAAACTTTATGAGAAAGCTGTGGATGCGACCTGGCAAATACTTGATACTGTCTAAAGCGAAAATCAACAAACGATTAATAACTGTTGTATCGTGAAGGTGAAAGTGCGATTAGGGCGTATTAAAAAAAATGCCTTTGGGTTCTGGTATTTAATCAACGCCACCTACATAGATCGATTGAGCTGACTGTCACTAATTTAGCAGCGCCAAAACAAAAAACACACGTTTTTGGAAATTTATTTAAATCTTCGAGCGGGACCCGATAACAAAGTATCAGTTCCCCATCAGGAGACAGACGCGTCGAAGGACACCTCGTACGTCTCGACTGGTGCACGGGAAGTGGTCTAGCCGCCAATGACGGTCTAGACGGAATGGCGTGTGCACGTCCGCACACTCAAGTGTTTTACTGAAATACTGTATAGTTATAAGTTCCCGTTTTTCATCTACATAATAAATGTTATACATATTTACCAGTAATAAAAGTATTCAAAATGCATGTTTTTTTTATCAATCTTATCTTTTTGTACAAGAACTTATTAGTATACTTCATGTCGAAGGTTTCTGAAGTCCGTTTTTTTGTATGAAACAGTTATGCACCCATTCGAGACCGGTGTTCTCATTTGAAAACCGACGTTATTTTAGGAACAGCTATTGCGACAATGGAGAAAATATTTTTTCCTCATTCACTGGTAATTATTTATATGCGATAATACATGAAATTCACGAAAATTCAAGATATTATAAACTCGGGCAAAAACGGTTAATATCTGTTAGTATTCATGTGAGAAGTCTAAATAACGAAGGCCTTTGTTAACCAATAACATTTGATTTGAATTACTGACAGTTGTTGACGATCGCTTTTTTTCTACTAAACCTGTTCTTTTACTTTTGCTTAAATTCAAGGGAATGAAAGGACCTTACTAACATGTAGGGAAAACGCGTCCCGGCTCTCCAACTTTTAATCGAGAAAAAGGACCTGTGCTCGTGATGTCGTGATTTGTCAATTCAATCTCAATTCTATCAAGAATTCCCATATAATATATTAAATTGTACCCAGAAGACTCCCGCCAACAAATGTTTCGTCTTTTTTATGCTACGCTTTCCTCTAGAAGTCTTAAACCACAGATCTCTTTGTTCTAAAACCAAACCCCAATCGATCAAATAGGTATATGCTGAGAGCGAGTGACTGACGATTGAAACAATTGTGCAGCTTTCGCTGACCTATAAGTACAAGAAATTAGTGAGGTTTTGGTAACAATGGCCAACAAACATAGGTCGCCAGTTTTAAAGACTTTAGTATTTTCACAATGCCAGAATGTTATAAAGAGGGAAGGTTTTAATAGTGTACCAAGGGTGTACACATTCAGGTCGCAGCCCGTACAATCTACGGGCGCCGACAGGTTGCCTTAAATTAAGAGTTCAATCTCGAGTTGGCTACCAGGACGCAGCTCCTAACTGCCTTTACCTGCACGGCTACCGGCCTTCAGACGTTCTTTCGCTATTCATAGGCGATAAAGTAATCCATGCGGAATGAGTCTGCGCGAGCATTTCTCCGAAACACGAACTAAGTGCACCGAACGAAAGGGCAATAAAACAATTGAAGGGCTTCTAGCAAACTCGTAGAGCCTCTCCGCGGGCACTAACCGCCGCACAATGTGTAATTTGGGCAATCTATGCGCCAGAAATTCAAAATTTCAACTTTAGCAAAACGGGTAACATGTTTTGTATTTCGATTCTAGGAAGTCTACGGTAGTAGATTTCATACGTGTTGACTGGTACAGCGCATGGGAGTGTTTAAACATGCTACAACGCGACTCGGTTTGTCGGTGCTATGATTCATTCGGTTCAGTACAGCGAGTTCGCTTATCGGTGTGCATCTATACTTACATTGAAGGTTTCGTTCATTAGCTAAGTGTAATCTGTGATTCTCTTCCTAATATTGCTGCCATTATTGTTAGTTAATGAGCATCTGACGACTTTAAGAAAACCCTTTAAAACGTGAGTAAGTTTTATTCAGCGGAAAAACCTGTTTGAAAGTTTATCGAAGGTTTTAGTTTAGAGTACTACCGAATTCTTTTTTTACAGTTGACCTAGTATTAAAGCTTGCTCTTTTAGGAACTGATATATGAAAAATCATTTTGCAAAATTTGCGAATTCATTTACATTTTTAGACATAAGGAGCGTTTCCTTCATTACAATTCTTCGAGGCTATATGGGGAAGTTATTTTTGAATTTAATAGTGCTCCTCAGTCATAAGAAACTCCAATGAAAGGTCCTGGCCGGCCAGCAAAGTCGTATCATTATTGTGCCCCTTCTACTAAAGACAGAAATTTAAGCACCTTTTCGAGTCTTCGACCGAAGAATTAAGTATGGCCGCAGGGATTCTGGTATAAGATGGAAATAGGGATTCGGCAGCAATTGTGGAAGAACTCTCTACTGTTTCTCCAAATAGGTGGGCAGTTATTAAACGGCCCGCAAGTCCCTGTTGCAGAAGCCAGAGTTATTACCAGAACAAGTCCTTGCATTAATTGTAGACATTAATTTGTCTAGTCACCAATATAAACGACTACGAGAGCAAGCCGTAAACTTGAATTGTAAATTTTATCCCCCCTATTATAAAGATAAGAAATATAAAGAGTTGTGTTATCCGCAAGGTATTGTAATAACAGAAATACCTCTGCAGTCGCTACTTCACCACACAATCACTCGCTTATGCCAAACTGAAGAGGTCAGCAACAAATTGCGTTTATCGAAAAGCAACACATTTCATATAATAAAGGGGAGCGAAGGAGCGGGGCAGAGTCGTTACAATCAGAAGTTTTATGAATAACATTTCAGGGATGAAAATATATCCTGCATATCTATGGTTCCATTGCAAATCAATTCTTCTTTAGACAATTCATCATTTGGAAAAATCCTGTTCCATCGTCTACTAAATACTGTCGCCAAATTAAATTTATGTTCTCTAAAGAATCGGCCAACTTAATTACAACAGAAGTCGACAAGAAAAAGGATAAAATTAAATATCTTGCACCAACAACCATTGTTCTTGACAGTTTGGAAATGACTGTAACCGTTTTGGTATTTTGCATGTAGACAGTAAAGTATGTAATGCTGTGGCAGGGTCTTCTTCTCAGACATGTATACTATGTGGGGCAAAACGGAGTGATATGAACAATTTAAACGTCTTATCAAGGAAAGAAGTTGAAATAGAGTTCCTTTCCTTTGGTATATCACCCCATCACTGGTGGATTAGGCTGCAGTTTTCATGTTTATAGGAAATCATTTTCATATTCGTTGCCCTCCTCGAATATTATGGCAAATACAAGAAGTACAATTATACAAATAGTTAGGTACGTAGAAATATATATTTAAATACGAAATTAAAAGCTCAAGTATATATTTGTTCCGTTTGTCATAGTGCTAGTTCACTTTCCCTCATGCTTTTACGTCTTGTCCTGTCACGAGAGGCAGGAGAGCCCTTCCAATCAGACTACTGCGTTTCCATGCAGTAGGCTGAAATAAGGTCCCATAGCAGAGCTCCTTTCTAGATATGCCATGAAAAGTTTAGCACGAAAAGATATGTTTCTTCTTTGGAAAATATCAGAAATGACACGAAATTTTATTACATCAAAATGGTAGGTAGTAGGATAATGATACATACGCGCACGTTTTCTTGAGCTCTTTCTACACCCATTCCTTTGCCAACATTGGTTGAATGAAGAATAAATGATATAAAATATTTTGCATCGAAAAACGAACTACAAATATTACATAAAATTACTTTTGCCAAAATAACCTAATTTCCTACTCCTCTCGCCACTAGCGAAACGAGCTCAAGAAAACGGCCGCGGATAATTGTGGCCTCTGTGTGAGTAGTAGAGAAGTAAAATATCTTTTTCCCAATATTGCAAAAGACAATCACTAAACTACGAAAATATTACTCTCAATGCTCTAAACTATATTTGTGATCGCAATAAAATTATTGTTACACTGATAATACTGAGACGTTTATGGGAAGATCTTTAGGTTGCGAAGGTCATTTGACACGGCTTACAGAAGCAATATAGCGAGACCCAAATGCTAACCAGCTCCGGTCTCCTCTATTGTACGAAAAGTTTACAGTACGAAACACACTTCAATACGAAAATCCGAAAAAGAGGTGGTTGTCCGACATATATGATATTTTTCTTGTTTTAATGAAATCAAGAGATATGATTAGCTGCATATCGCCTTGAATGAGCAATAAATATTTTTGAAAAATCTTTTTTTATTATCTATTCATTAACTATACTGAGCGGAAACGACATATTCTCAGACCAGACAAATGCACAATCCTTTCAACTAACATTCACAACGCTATGGAAGGGCCTTTATTGTTGCTTCACGCGTGAACAGCGTTGATAATTGCATCCTGGTTTGTCAACGTAGACAAACCTTCCAGTTTCACAGACAAATCTCTTATTACGACGACGAGAATTCGTCTAGCGGGCTCTCGATTCCCGTGAAATTATCGTTTCTCTTTAAAACTACAAACACGGCTGCCATTGTCTCCTACAGAAGCCACAGGCTCGCTTGGAAAATAATTTCATCGTCATTAAATCGCGATTTGGAGATTAAATCGCGGTCTTGAGAACTAGATTTTAACGAGACACAGACATTTCCAATTCATAATTTCTAATATCTCTACCCTTGTTGCATCCATGAACAGAATAGGCAGTATTAGGAACAACTATTCCTTCCTCCTCGCATCATCTTAAATTGGTTGTCTCGAGATTTTCAAAGAAATAACTATTACCATTCAACAGTTCTAAAAATGCAACCAGAGGTTTAGTCAACGATACATAACTAGTGAGTGCGATATGTCCTCCTTACTCGCCCGCAGGAACTGCCACCGATCTCCACATACAGAGTAAGTGAGAAAAGCCTCACATGCCATTTTTCGTTAAAGAAGAGCTCGAGATTCTCGACTTACGGATATTCCCAATTGCTATTCAAACGGTCGCCGACCTTCACTTATAAAGAGCAGATACGCTCGTAATCGTATAACAATTCTACCGTTCGTTGATCTTGGGATTGCGATTCCCGAAACAAAGAAACGAGTCATTCAAGGGTTCAATCCAGCCATTCAAGGGTTCCTGGCCCAAAGAAATTACCCATTCCTAACCCTCAGGGGCACTGTCACCGACCTCTATACAGGGATCTAAAGCCATTTTCGGCTGATGATCTTGATATTCTCGAGTCACAGAAATTCCTCATGCCCAATCAAACGAGGGCGCTTCTGAAACCTGCCACATATACGCCTCACGTATCGTTTATTGGTGAAGACCTCGATTTCCGACACTAGCTAGATCATGTCGACTTCAGCTGCTCTTTGAACGAGACTTCTGATCGATAGTTTTTCGTGGTTTCTCCGATTAATAACAGGCGAATGCCGGAGCAGTACCCTAACAATCGGGCCACTGACATCACGGGATATTTCCTTCTTCCTCTTCCCCCCACACATATCAGGAGCTTAGAGTTTGTCCCGACTGGAGCGGTGCCCTTCTGATGAGATATCTGGTTGGGGAAAATCCCGAAAACTTTCCCGTATATACAGAGTAATATACGTAGTATATGGAAAATTATGTACTGTGGAAAATCAGTTTCGAGATTTAAACAGAATTACTTTTGGAGTTCGCTTCAAACTTTTCGAATGAATAGTGCTAATTACACATTTTTAATATGACGTAAAATGCATTTTTGCGTATTCAATTGTCTTTTTTTCTTCAAAAATTACAGAGATGACTAAATCTCTCAAGCCGTTAGTATGCACATTTCCAGCAATTTGTATACACTATTGTATCTGAGAGTTAAAGTGCTTCCAATGACTTAATATGAAGTTTATCACAAAATTCAAAAATTTCTATTCTTCTTTCGAGTCGACGACAGCTAAATTCTGTTTTGCAGGTAAGCAGAGAGAGTCAAGGCTCTCTGATTTCCTAGGACTAGGTCATCTCGGGATACACCATTAGGGCAGTCCGGGCAGGAAAGGAGATGTTCCATCGTCTCTTCAGGAGCTCATCACTGAGTCATTCTGCGACAAGAATCCTCATTTCTGCAAGTTGTATTTACATTTACCAACACCAGTACGCAGTCGGTTTAGGGATCTCCATATGGTCCACGGTTGTTCGGAACCCCGAGGCAGGGTCTCTGCGGGTTTTATGAGGTGGTCTGATAGGCGGCATTCGTCCATCCACAGGTCAAGCCTTTCCTGCTCAGCTGGTTTCTGGAGAGGGGCACTGGTCTGAAGGAAACTTTTACAAGAACGGAGCCTTCGGTGGGCGGGAGATTGACCAATCAGAGGGTGGCGTTTGTCGTTCACCAAACATTTCTATGAAAAAGAACTTTAAATTTTCAATTTACAGTAGCGCTTAAACGCAGTTTTCTTAAAAACTGTTCCAACTTTTACAACGAAAATTGCAGTTTAGGGCGAGTTTTACTGTTCTTTAAGGTTCTTAAACTAATATTTCCGTTCTAATATTAAGAAACAGAAAAAATAGAAAATTTAAAAAAAATACTTGGAGTGGCATATGATGCCATCTGGGAAGAGTATGTGGCAAGTCCGAATAGCTCGTCGACACCAAAGGAAATAGAAAACTAATACGGGAAAGTTCTGTATCACCACTACTTTTTTAATTAATTTAATTTTAAACGGTATCAACAACTAGGTTATTAGTGACTAAATAAATACAAAACTTGGAGGTTCTTGCCCCACATCAAATTCTCCATTCGCATTCAACAGGTCTGCGCCGCCAGCGCGAGACCAGGTGCTAAACGCCGCCCGGCGCTGGCCTCCTCCGGGGCGATCGCGGCGCCGTAATTGGCGCAGTGGGGCGGGCGAGGGCGGCACCCGCGGCGCGGCAAAAATGGAGTAATTGGCTCTAATGACAGCGGCGCGTCCGCCTCCGTCGCCACCTGCGCCCCGCCACCGAACCTGTCATTATTCGCACCCCCGGTCCCCGCGCGCGGCCGCCGCTGCCGACCAGCAATCCTCGCGAACAAAGGAGGGAAACGATGTTACGGCAGCAGGCACACGGAGCGCCAATTCGCGATGGCTATGAGGAAGCTATTTTGCAAGAAGTGACTTAGAACAATTTGAGGAGAAGTCATAACTTGCCGAAAATATTCATTGCTCTCTGCCTAATTCTTGTAGTCAGGGAACGACTTTGGTTTACTTTTGAGCAAGATGTTTTTTGAGCTGAACAGCCGTGTTCTGATTTGCTTCAATAAAAGAGAAAGCCCATCATTCCCCAAAACGACACTCACTTTGTCGTCGTCAGTGAATGCGTTTATTATTTTATAAAGTTAGTACTGGTATGAATATTTTACGTGAAAAAAGAAAGAATTATACACTCTCAATGGAGTGACATCCAGCATAGTAATGTTATTCGTGACATGTTTCTGTATTTGATTAACTCCCCAAAACAGAATTGCTTTTATGTTCGAAATAGAGAAAAAATAAAACGGCTGTACTGTCTTCAATAAATTAGGCTCCATAGTGCCTTTAGGTAAGTTACGCAAAGTAGAGTGAGCTTGATATCAACGCGGCTGACAACCAACGTCACATTTTTGAAATAAAATTACTTTAATAATAATAATAATAATAATAATAATAATAATAATAATAATAATAATAATAATAATAATACCCCTGTGGTTTTTGTAGAATAGCGCCACGGGATCCCCCCTGTCGTAAGGCGACTAACAGGAGCTGCTGTTCGCTGTCCTACCATCTAAAATTGATCCATCTTTCATTCTACATTCGTTTTTTCGCTGTTCCTTTGCCAAAATGATACCTTGACAGTACCTTACCTGTTTACCCATCGTTTTCAAAATATTTCCAATCTATTTCACCCTTTTTTATGTTCTCCGAAGACCAACCCTACGTGGACCGAAAAACAACTATAGCATATATGGGCAAAGGCGTGTCGGCTGTCAGGGCCATGGCAACCCGCCAAATCGAATGACTGTTTTTTCTGGAAGCTGGAAGGTGACCTATGCTCCTAAATCCCAGGAAAGGGATCGGCGAACCAACTGGCAACTGGGAGATGGGGCAGCATCCGAAATAGCCATGCCTAAATTTTTGCGGGCTGTAGGTGCCTGAGCTTCACCTACAGGTTGGGTGATGGTGCGCAGATGGGGCTCTGGCTCAGAGGTGAGATCCTTTAGAGGCGATGGCAAGTCCTTTAGCGACTCTATTTGAATGGAGTAGGGAATTGTTACATGCGCTGCAGTGCACGTTAAAAGGGAAAAAAAAATCCTTGATCCTGACAAACTCATCCTGATGTGTGGCACAAATATCAAAGAACTTGGGCAAGAGGATACCTATAAATATTTAGGTCTCCAGCAAATTTTGAGCACAAGTGTAACAAAGATGAGGAGTGATGTTAAAAATAAAGTCTTGCAACAGAGTCTCAAAAATCTGTAAACTCTTTTAAATGAAAAAGACCTCGTATCAGCTATCAACACTTGGTCTCAAAACAGCTATCAACACAACCCTATACTACAAATTTAAGCTGGATTCAGTTTTGGAGTCGAAACGGTGTAAGCTCTTGTGGAATGTAGCAGTCACTACTTATCGCAGAGTCGAAGCCAACAGACGTGACATAATATGGATTGATAAGGCCTTACAGAAAGGGATTATAGTCGACATAGCTATCCCTTTAGATCGAAATTTAGTTGCCTCTATTGACGAGGCGAAAATATCAGGCCTTGTCTGTTGATCTGAGCGACATGTGGCGGTTAGTATCTGTTGAAGTAGTCCCTGTGGTCATATCTGCAAATGGACTGGTCTCTGAAAAACTGATTTCATCATCTTATTACACGCATCGTGAGGAAGTTTTTCTTGATATACGTAACTGACCGCCTGAGTTTGCAAGCGAAGGAGGAACCTTGGTTCTCGAAAGGTCCCCGTGTCTGCTGTAGACAATCGCTAAGCGAGAGACTTGAAGGATAATAATAATAATAATAATAATAATAATAATAATAATAATAATAATAATAATAATAATAATAATAATGTCAGTAGGGAGGCGTCCGGTCACATATAGTATTGGCAATGACTGCCAACTCATAGCCATAAAGCCAGCCAGCCAGCCAATACATAGTCATAAAGAAATGAGAAAATCCCAAAGGAATCGCTAATATGTGAAATTCAATTAAGAACTCGTCCCTTTCTCATCCGACCGCTGCTGATTTATATTTTTAATGTACATTTTGTTATCTGCTCATATGTTGCATAAGATTTTTAACCAAAGCTCACATTTTGCAGTACATAGATGTTTTCAAATTTATAAAAATATTTTGTGAAAAAATTCTGCATTTTCTGAAAATTATTTTTCATTTTAAAAATGTCATTCTGATACTAAATTTTCATTATGAGAAATATACGACTGTGAGTAGGATACATTACGTTTGTTATATTAAATCTGATAAACTGCCTTGCAACTCATTTTAATATTAATGAAAAAATCTACAGCACAATTTTAGATACAATGTAAATCAATGGTGTGATTGCCCGTTGGAATTTGGCACCAGGCAGCGGCGGTTCCTAATTAAATTCTGCACGTGCAATGGCTGAGATGACATGTTCATCGGATAACGTCGGTGGATATCGGATCTCTTCGGAAGAAGGGTTTAAAAAATAAGAACGTAAGCCAAGCTACAGCGAACAAATGATTTATGCAACTAGAAGTGGGGGGGAAACGTTTTATGTAGAAGAGGAGAATGATAGGAACGTTTTCCAGGCAACTTTTGAGTCACCATCAAAATGGTTGAGTGAATATTACAAATAGACACTTCTGGATCATAAGTTGAGTTGTAATTCACAATAACTTTAAAGTAGACATCAAATTACAAGGTCAACGAGGATAGGCGGCGATAAGAACAGCAAACATCGGTGCGTGCCGGGCAAGTTGGAATACGCTGCTGGCGGTGAAGCGCCCAGGAGCCCTGTTGCTGCGTCAGCTACCATCACTGAAGGAAAAGCTTTACATACCTTCACTTAAGGACATATAAAGCAGCGTACGACAGTTAAAAATCTGCAACGTATAATTTGAAAGTAAATCCCGAATCTTTTCTTATGCCAACGTAATGCAATGCTTAAGGGATTGTGACAACAACAAATTCTAAGAGTGTACTAAAAGTTTATTCATTTGAAGTGAATGTTTGTAAGGGAGAAAGTTAGTGTGTGAAAAGAATTTAAATAAACATGTAGTAGTGGTGGGCAGATAAGTACCGAGAAATAGCTATTGAGAAGTCAGAATTGGGGAGAAAGAGGGTTAACAATGTGTATTATGAGAAAATGAAACGTGCAAATGATTGTATGTAAATTTTATTATTTGTGAGGCAAAGCTTAAGATTTGAAGGTTATTGTATCTGAAATAGAGTAGGTATATGATTTGAAGTCCGAAGGGAAGAAAACAAGGGGCCATCTCAGCATTTTCTCAAGGACCAGGGAAAGTGGACGAAATCCTGATGGAGATGAGGTCATTGACCCAAAAGCTGAAGTACAATACTTGTTACAGGTTCTTTAGAATTATACAATCCAAATGGTAAATAAAACATTAAATGTCATTGTTAAAATAATATGACTTTCATTTTGGATGCTCGATATAGTCTCTAATTGTATAGAAACAGTTGTGCAGCAGAAAATATTTTACTTGGGACTTAAATGTAAAGGAATCTAATAGCCGAATTCAAGTTAACGATGTGGCGATTCATTTAAACTCATTTAAAGCACTTTTACACACAAATGCAATAATGAATACAAATTGCTGGCAATTAACGACATGAGAGATTTCAAACAAAATTACTATTGTGTAATTGAAAACAAAAGAATACAGCAAAATGAATTTTGTTGTATCTTAAACAATGCAATTAGCACTATCCGTACGAAAACTTTAAGAAAAAATGTGAAGCAGATTTTCAGAAAATGGCGTTTGAATATTTCTGAAAACGCTGGGTTTTGGGCTAGTTTTCAAAGAAAACTTTTGATTTAGCGTGAAAACTTTATTTGACATTTTAAATAACATGTACTAGTAATGCCATAATGTTAAAAAATAGCAGCTAATGAAACATTATAAAAGCAAAAACATTAAAAAAGCGAGAAAGATGTCAAAAAATTACATTTTTATACTTTTTGAAAAAACAAAAGAGTAGAATGGCGTTTATGTCATCATATAGAGTACATGTATTATAACCCCTACCAAAATTTTAAAGTAAAATTCAAGCCGTTTTCAATAAAACCTAGTTTTTGTTATTTTTTTAATACTGCACATATTGTGCGCGATATGTACACGAAAACTACTAAAATGTTCAATTTACCGTACATGACTTTAATAATATAACTATAAAGAAAAAACTTAACTTCAAGGAAAATTCGCTGATCTTCAATTTTGTAATAGTAGGAATTAGCCGAAATTTTTGTTATTGACATTTTCGGACATTCAGTGTGAACAATAAAAACGCACATATGCCATCTTTATAAGTGTTTTACTCCATTGTTTTGAAAAATGTAAAGAAAAATTTGAAGCTGTCTTTTGAAAAAATTTTGAAAATGTCCTTGGGGCTTTATGTAAAGGATATCTAAATTTTAAAGAATGTTTTTCAAAATCGCAGCGCGTCGCGACGAGCCAGCCGAGAATATTCATTTTTGGAAAGAAATCCGACGTATGGTTTAGGCGGTAGTGGTGTTCACAGACGGATGGACGTTTTGAAAAAAACACTTTTTCGGTGTCAGGGGACCCCAAAATGTGTATTTCCTTTGAAACCTCGAAATCGATTTTCCGCAGCATCACATAACTTTCTATACTTCGTATATTACTCCGTATACGAGAACGTAACTAGTGGGGCTACAGAATGGCACGGACTTTCTCGTACTAGTTTTCTGTTTTCTTTGGTCTGGGCTAGCTATTTGGACTTGCTACATACTCAGCCCAGCTGCCATCTAACGCCGTCCAAAGTACATTTTTTAAAAATTTTCTCGATTTTTCGGTTTCCTAATAGTAGAAACGAAATATTACTATACATTTTACATGTTACATTTTTTATAATAGTGGAATTAACTAGGGGTTAAATGGTAATAGGATGTAATGTGCAACAATATTGTTTGTCGGAAATCAATTACACGATAAAGTAGATGCTGTTGAAGTACCCCAGTTTCAACTAAATAACCTTCTGCTCGTTCGAAAAATGGAACAAAAATCATGTAAATTTACTTTAAAAGCCATTGGATGGAAAAGAAGACTCAGTGCAGTTGCTGTTATCTCTGTCTTGATAGATATTGATATTTCTGTACATATATATTACTAGTCTCGCTTTGAGTCAAGTAGGTTCGATCAACCAACCAGACATTTTTCTGGATTTCCTCGGTTCACGGATTTTCTCAAAAGCCACTACTGAATGTGGTCAACTTGAATAAGATTAGTAACCGGTTGTTGCTCTCATAATAAGGACACTAGGACACTCTTGCGGAAATACAGGGATAATTAAGGTCGACTGGTGGACGGGATTCATTCAAATTAATACATTTACCCTTTCATTAGCATTAATAAATTACCGTGTACGATAATCGACGTTCAAGCTATATATTCTTGAGAGGAAGGTGGTTAATGAGGTTAATGATAGGAGCACAATTTCTATAATTAGACGTCTTTATTTAGCTTGTTTTTGGTGTCACTTCTTTCGATACAAAAATGATCTCATACCTCTAGAAACAGAAGATTACAACCCCGTTTTCTAGAATAGTGGTACTCGAACTTTTTCCCTCCGAATCATTCTTCACATTTTCGTTTATTCAAAAATTATTAAATTAGACAATGTTCACTAATCAGCTAACAAGAATTTCAAGAAAATTAGGAATTTAAATTAAAAATTTCAGTATGATTTGCTTTTGACAAGAAAGTTTATCAAATGTATAAATGGTCTCTCGATGTCCTTTATTTACATTTAGCATTAAACGTACTTAGGACTTCATAGCCACCAAAGCTAAGAAACCTATGAACAAGTAAGTTGTTGCAAAAGGAATCAAGGTCTTTATTGCAATTTGGCTCAGCTTTGGATATTCCTTGCTAATATGTTTCCACAATTCAAAGAAAAGCACTTCATTAAATTTACTCTTCAATGATATATCACAAGCGAAATCAGTGCGTTGTTCTGGCTCATTTGTATCTAAAGATGATGATGGTCCAGAAGAATTTTCGAATGGATTTCTAATCCAGTTAAATTTCTCAAAATCGTAGAAATATTCTTCGAAGTTACATTTTAGCATTGCAAGATGATCAAGAAGGCAGCATTTTATATCCATTGAAAGTAATGGATAATCGGTGCCCTGAAACAGTGGCAATAGAATAGGAAACATATAGCGTGTCATTTTCCATCTGATTACGCCTCAGCTCTAATTTCTTCAAGAATGCCTTTTCTTTTTCATTCCAAGATAGTACATTTATCTGATTCCATTGGAGTAAAGTACTCAGAATATTTAGTTTCTCAAAAATATCAGTGAGGTAACCCATTTTCAAGAGAAAATCTTCGTTACTGAACCAATCTGCCAGACAGTGGCCTTTCCCCTGTAAGAAACAGAATACCTCGTTCCGTAGTTCAATCATTCTCTTTAGCACCTAACGTCTTGAAAGCCATTGAACATGACTAAAAAAGAGCAGTTGATTGCGTTCAGCACCCATCTTCATAGCTCACATAACACTTTGAAAAGCCTTGAATTTAATGGATTTGTCTTAATAATATTTACTGTTTGTATATCCGTCTGCAGCACTTCAGGAAGGGGTGGAGCAAGTTCTTTGGCAGCCCGAGCTTCTTGATGCACCATGCATTGCGTCCATATTGCATCAGGATTCACTGATTTAACTTTCAACTGCAATCCGGAAAAATCCCGTAAGCCGACGTATTAGTTGGCGCCGGATCTCACCATCTAGTGGGAGAAAAACCTCTGCCATGAACGTGCACTACACTTGCGGGAACAATAACCATAGCCGATGGCGCACCCGGAAATACGAAATAATCGATCAAAAAACTGCACGGAGGGCGGTTAGTGCTCGGAGACAGCCCACTTTTCAGCACATTGCGCTTCCCTAGCCCCGCCTGCTCGCCAGATTTTGGACCGTGCGTTGTCGTTCTCTTTCTCAGCACAGACCCTCCCTATCTTGTGCATCTCCGGCACACACATCCAATTTAGAAAGCACGCGCCGAGCTAACGTATGCGTCCGCCTCGAAACAAATCTTCGCTCCCCTCCCCCGTGGGTGAATGGGCTCGGTCCCAGGCAAGTCCCTCGCGCACGCGCCAGCGCCTTGAGTAAACATGGCGGCCGACACTCGCCACTTAATGAGCGGCGCGCGTCCTGTCATAACTTTCTGTTTTGGGAGCTAATTGATGAATGGAGCAAGGTACAGCTCCGCCAAGACTTTCTCTGGCGTCATCGAACGTCTTCGGGCACAGTGTGGTTCTGTACAGTCTCCATTGACTTCACCTTCCAAAACGTTGTTGTTTTTTTTCTTTCTCCTCCAGATGTTTTAGCTTGTTGCCTGGTGAGGTTTGATCAATTGCTTTCCATGAATCCCTGATTTTTTTTTTACTCCAGATATTCATAATTTTTGGTACAATTAGATCCAACGCCGCTTCTCGCAATCGTAATTCAGGATTTTGTTCCTCGAACTTCATTCGATTAAACTAAAATAAAATCATAATTTGCTATCGTTTAATCTTTCAACATACGTCGTTGCGAATTCGTGGTGTGAAATAAAAGTTTATAATAAAATTACATTGATTTTGAAATGCGCTACACATTTTTAATATCTTATGGTATGGCTGTATTATTACTAATATTTATGCATATATTGTCCTTTATATATTTTTAAACAGTCAAATTTTTCGAAAAAATTAAAGAAAATTACACATTTTTGTTTCGTGAAAGGATTACCAACAGTTCCGTGAAATTAAAAATTTTCTTATTTTATTTGATATTATTTGTTACGGGTTTCTCTTTTCTCAATGGCTGGGAATCCTTAGATGTTATTTTAATGTTGTGAATATGGCAAACAACACGCAAAAAATTAGTAAAAATAATATATAATCAAAATAAATTATTAAAATATCATTTTAATATATTTCTTCTGTAGTTTTCTTTCCGTTCTCATAATGTTTAAATTGCAAATACTGTCATAAAAAACACGTAAGAATTTTTTCGCATTTTCTCATATTTTGGGTCCTCGAATGCTTGAATTGAAATGAGGTTTCTAAAATAAAAGAAAAATATATTTAAACAATAATTATATATTATTTACAAAAATTCAAATAAAACGTGTAAACGGAGTTTCTGGAAACAATACAAAGTGATATCAAAACTAATATTTTCAAATGTGAATTTTAAGTTAACGAATATATTGGCCTGATAATCGTCATGTAATATGAAAATCTGAAAATACTTCATGCTTTTCTTATTAATTGTCATAAATTAAGTTTTTTTAAAATTAAGACCACGATTAACTAGAGACTGTACAAAAACAGCCGTCTGTTAGCCTCCAAATAGAGAGATTCCTGTAAACTTGTTCTACGTATTTTATATAATTATTGCCTAAGAATTTTCTCCAATATGATCTCTTATTTCTTCTTTCCTCATTGCAGGATTAAGACTTTCCTCGTCCATTTAATTTCTTAAGAATGGTAGGAACGTGATATATTGATTCTATCCCATTGATAATTGTTTTAAAAACATACGAATCACATAAAAACAGATTATCACGAAGAGGTATCTCTTTTTAAATACGTATATAGTCAGTATTATAAAAACGCATCGCTAATTAATGATTCTATATTCTTAGTTTGATAATAGAAATTCATTTTTTTTTGGTTTTGTTCTCATTCTTATAACCCGTCCCGATATCATTCCCTTATTTTTTAATTTTCATTTTTTACTTGCGTCTTCTACCTTACATAAGATAATTAAGATATTTCTAATTTTAAAATACAATCAAAGCAAATTAATTTATGTTATCGTTGTTTTTATATACTACGTTAGTTTTAGGTTTTATATACGTTATTTTTAAAACAATATATTAACAATTACAAATAATGTATCAGCAATTTAAAAACAATAAAAATACATTAAAACAAGATACATGTGAACAATAAAAAATCTGGTTGACATATGTAAATATTTTTTCGTTATTTTTGGTAGTTGCAATTTTAAATTATTTTCACATTAAATTTACTAATAGTAAACTAATTTTAACGCATTTTTCCTTTAACAATAACTCCAATAACCATTTTCAAATGCTACCCCAACCGGCTGACACCGGTTTGATCGGGGAGACAGGTCCACGTCTATGGAATTAGGTGACGTTCTTATATTCTCATATACTCTTACGCCACTCCGTCAGACAAGAAAAGATGGGATGAGCTTGGAAACATAATGCACGGCGGGCAGACGCACCCACAACGCTATGGAGCAAGGGTTAATACGCATTATCAAGCAGGACTCAAACCACTGCACAGTGTGGAATTTCGGCGATCAAGCTTGAAAAAAGTGAATTTTTCTGAGTCCTCAGAACGGTTAACTGGGGTATTTTTAAAAGGTCCATAGTACATGAAATGGGATTTTACTTCCTTCTGAATTCCTTGAAGTGGCAGTAAAACAAGCAATCTTGCGTTGTAACCGGATGGTTCTGTCAGTTGCATTTCACGTGTTGATCATTGTGCATCAACTGGCTCTTATGAATAAGAGCTTTTTCTTAACATTTGAATTTCCAACTAAAAATGTGCTCAAGTTTCTCTCATGATAGATGAATGGCTTTAGACCTTGTGACACGTATTGCCTATATTACAATTGGTGTAATGCTTTTAGCTCTGTCGACTAGAAGACATCCTTAAGTGAACCCTTCAATGCAAGGAAATGTGACCTCTCGGGTGGTTGATGTTATGTCCAACCCTGAGAGACAAGTAGGAGTGCTAACTAAAATCTTTTGTCGAAGCTCGTTCTACGATTCAACTGAAAAAGTGAAGCCAAAATTAGTGCGTCGCCATAAACGCTAATACTCCGGAAGCAGCGTCGTAGAAAATCGCTCACAAACAAATAAACATAAAAGGATTCCGCTTCGTTTGCGAAAAATTCTAAGTAATCCCAATTACGAAGGAAGGCGATGACTTGCCTCGTAGGATTTTATCCCTCGGTTTCAAAGTAAATTTAGAAAATCCCTTGAAATATGCACAACTCTGAAAGATTTTATTTCTCTTTAAATGTGACTAATTGTATTATTGTGCACAATCACGAACAATTTATAACGTAAGGTTCCATTGCATGCATTGTCTTTGAGATCAAATAGTTTTTGTGCAAAGAATCAAATGATAAAATGTGTTTGAACAGAAGAAAGCGGAGGATTCTTTTTTATTGAGAGAGACGGAGGGAGAGAAATTGCATACTACACTTTTCTTCTTTTTGTTTATTAAGACGACTAAAGATTTCAAACCACAGGAATTTTATTATACTATTAAAGTGAGATCTACTGTGTTGTAATGAAAAATGGGGGGGGGGGGGGAGAGACACCGCAAAATTCACCGCAAACCGTAAATCGTTCTTCCAAAGGGAATTTCAGAAGAATTATAAATTTAGTTTTTCAAAGAAATTTATTCTCGTATTTTAAATAAATCTTGCCAACATCAGCCCGTGACAGTCAAACACACCACTTGATTGATGATTTCAGAAATAGAAAGGTTTGTCTTCAAAAGGTTTGTCGAACAAATGTGCAGTGAAGTAGTACTTTATCGTTGACTCAATAGTTCGCATTCTTTTTCCAAGATTTATGTTCATGCATTCAGAAGTGATTAAGATTTGTGTTAATGCATTCATAAAAATATATCAATCATATTCGAGTAACATATACAATTTCATTTACCGTTCATTGCTAATCATTCATCTTCTAGCTTTTGCAACTGCCACAGCATGTAGACCCAGTTTATAAAAAAAATAAGTTTTACATATTTGGATAAAAATAAGGTAGCTTTATCAAAATCTTGAAAATCATAAGATTTAAATCTTAAATTCTTTTCTCGGTAATTTGAAATGCAAATTTGATATTACCTTTTTAAAGACACGTGACTCTTTAAAGACCACAAGTCTAAACTGATAAGTTAAATTATTAATTTTCTTCTGAAGTCAAAACAAAATCAAATAGATTGTCAGCACATGGACATTTTCTTCAAATAATGTCAAATGATTAATTTTTACGTTTTTAAACAAAAACTTCTCCCGATACAGTCTTACTTTCAGCTAATTTTGACTCGAATCAAAGCCTTTGAGAGTAACATTCACAGAAATGACCTTGTTAGTGCAGTAGTCACCCGCGCACCTTTGAAGGAACCGCCAAGAGAGGGTACAAACGCCGTTCAAGAGAGGGCGACGGAAGCAGCCACATAGGCGCTCAGCTAAGCACCGCGAGCGCGTGAGCGTCCGTACGCCAGGGCTAGCCAGCCCCGGCCCCGGCGGGGTATACAGCGGCGCCCAGCGAGCAGAGGGTCAGTCCAAGAAATCACACAAACTATATCAAGCATGCGCAGTCGCAAGGCACCGGACCCCCAATCCTGAAAGAAGCGCTTCCGATCATTAGTTCTGATCTAACACGCCTTTACAACAGCTGCATCACACTACGTTATTTCCCGGAAAGCTGAAAACACGCGAGTATTTCAATGCTCCCGAAACCGGGTAAAGACCTTACCCTCGCGACGAGCCATAGGCCTATCAGCCTGCTCCCAATCATGGGGAAAGTTTTCGAAAGGCTAATCCTTGCGCGACTCGAACCAGCTATCATCTCACAAAACCTTATACGGGATGAGCAATTAGCTTCCGACCGAAACACTCAGCCTCATTGCAGACACTATGTATAGCCCAGCAGATCTCCGCCGCCTCATACTCTCACAGGATGTACCAGTCGTACACCTCGACATGGTACAAGCCTTCGACAAAGTGCCACACAATACACTTCTATCCAAACTAAGACAAAGCCTCCCTAAAGATGTAACGGATATGATTGCATCCTTTCTCACAAACTGCACCATCGTGGTCAAAGTGGGACAAGCGAAATCCTCAAAGCGCGGGATTTTTTCTGGAGTCCCTCAAGGCTCCGTGCTCTCCCCGCTACTGTTCTCGCAATATGTCAATGACATACCACAGATACCACGGATTAGGCTATTCCTGTATGCTGACGACATAGCAGTCCTAGTAAGAGGAATAAACATGGATCACAAACTGAAAACACTACAAAAATAGATGAACCTGACTCTGAAGTGAGCACAAGAAAACCACTTGACTTTCTCAGCTGAAAGTCTCAGGCAATCTGCTTATCTCGCCGCAAACACAAACACACAAAGCGTTTCACGCCGCCCAAGTAAATCAAAATCGGAACGCAAAATCTCAAATGGGCGACTAAGGCAACCTATCTGGGTGTCACTTTCGACCAGAGCATGCGCTGGGGCTTACATGTCAGGCGAATCCGTTAGAAACTTCACCTAAGGGTCCGTCTTCTAAAACATCTCCTTAAGGAACCTTCTCCACCCTTGGATCTTCGCCTGGCACTCTATAAAACGTGCTGCCGGCCTGTGGCCATCTACGCCGCGGCGACGTGGTGGACCACATTTTCAGAGACATGTCCTTACCATAGGGCATAGACGACAAGCTCTCCCCTCAGACATACTAAGGGCATAGAGCGAAACACACTAAAATGACAATCACAAATATGACTCAACAAATCGCCCAACTGGCAAACGACTAAGGTCCGTCGCGAACCTACACAAACAATTTACACCTAGCAGTAAAACGCAAAAGGCGTGTGCATTGCAATTTCGATCAAGTATCTTCTGATCAATACGATCATGATGCGATCGAATCACCACACCGACCTTTCAGCTACGCCGAAAAAAAAGGGTCCATCAGCGCCTCCCGGCAGTAGAGTGTACTACAGCTTTATAGTGATTAGTGACTACGAAGCGGCTAGTGAAACGGACTCTCTCTCTCTCTCCTGGACTTGGAAATCTACGACTACTGCAGTGAATTTTCGACAACATCTTGGTTGACTGCAATTTCGGCTTTTCTCAGTACATCTATTGGAACATTGTTGAACTCGCTCGTTAATGGTTACTCTGGACCTGTGGAAGATTATAATAAACCTGTTTTTATGAAAGTACGTTTTTTCGACATAAGTTACATTGTTTTATTTCTGAATAAAAGCTCTTGCAAAGTACCCTCTTAATTGATTTATTCAATCATTACAAATTTACAAGTTTGCTTTCAATTACTTTTTTTAATTAATTAAGATTAATTAATATTAAAGAACAGTGAAACCTCGTTCTAAATGGAAATTTACATTCAAAAATTTGAAGCACTTTTTAAGAAAATGGCATTTAAGCGCTACTGTAAATTCGAAATTTTATCCTTTTCACAGAAAACTATTGTGGTTTGGAAAACGTCATTTCAAGCACATCCAGTCACAAATGCAATACTGTTTACAAATCAGTGAAAATGTCCATACTCAAGGCGTGAGAGATTTTTCAAAACAATTGCATTTGTGTAATTTTTGAAAAAATAAATGAATACAGAATAATTAACTCTATGTCTATATTCTATTCTAAACAGTGTAATTAGCACTGTCTATTGGAAAAGTTTGAAGAAAACATTTAGAGCAATTTTTGAGAAAAACGCGTTTGAGCGTTTCTGAAAATGCGAAATTTTGATCTCATTTTCACTGAAAACTGTTGAGTTTTTGGGAAACTTTATGTGACATTATTTAAGGCACATGTACTCATAAATACATGAATGTAAAGAAATTGCTGCTATTACAGATGTGAGAGACAAGTCAAACAATTACAATTTTGTAATTTTTGAAAAAAACAAAGGAATAGAGCAAATGGCTTTTATGTCATCTCATAGAGTACATTAGCATTATTTCTATCAAACGTTTAAAGAAAAAATTGAATGTTTTTGAAAAAAATCTTGTTTTTGTATTTTTTTAAAACTTGGAAATATAGCACGCAATAATGCGCGAAAACTACTAAAAGTTTTAAAAAATGTACATGATTTTAAAGAAAGGACTTTCTATGGAGTACAAATTTTATTTAAAGGAAAAAGATCTTTTAAATTTTGTAGTTGTAGAAAGGCTTCCATAAAAGTTTGAAATTTTCAGAAATTAAGAGGTAAACTTGAAAATCGAACCTAAGCCACTATTAAGTGGTTTTTTTCACTATTTTAGAAGAAATTTTAAGAAAAAATTTGGACCGTTTTTGAAAAATGTTCGGGGAACTTCATGTAAAGTACTCCCAAATTTTGAAGATTTTTTTTCTTCAAAATCTCAAAGCTTTGACTCGAGTCAAATGGACTCGAGTCAGTTTCTTGGAAAAAAAAATGTACCCATGGTTTAGGCGCTAGTAGTGTTTATAGGCGGACGTTTTGAAAAGAATTACATTTTTGGTATCAGGAGACTCCGAAACATGGATTTCCGTTGAAATCTAGAAATCGATTTTCCGCAGCATTACATAACTTTCCCTACACTGCGAGGGTTGCCTTTTTATATTTCAGGATTAGAGAACAAAAACAAATATTAATCATCGAAAATCAATTTATTGTTTTTCAAAATATTCCCCATGAAGATCTATACACTTTTGCATGCGTTTGAACCAAGTGTCGAAGCACTTTTGCCACTCTGATTCAGGTATCTCCAAAACATGCATTCTGAATGCAGCAACCGTTCCTTCAGGTGTCGAAAAACGTTGACCTCTCAGTTTGTTTTTTACGTACGGGAATAAAAAGATGTCATTCGGTGCCAAGTCAGGACTATACGGCGGATGACTCATCAAATCGATGTTTTGGGTGCTCAAAAATGCAGTTGTTTGAGCCGATGTGTGAGAGCTCGCATTGTCGTGGCGAAGAGTGATCCGTCTTCGGCGGTTGGTTTTCCTGATTTCTTGGAAGACAGCTGGCAAACAAATCGTTGTGTACCACTCAGAATTTACTGTTCTACGTTGTTCTAGTGGTATGGTTGAGACATGTCCAGTTTTTTCGAAAAAACAGGCGACCATCTGTTTGGAAGTGCTTCGTGCATGAACAACTTTTGTTGGATTTTGCTCATCTTGAAACACTCATACAGTCGACTGCTGTTTACTTTCGGGCTCATAAGCGTAAATCCACGACTCATCACCTGTCACGATTTCATAGTCGTGTTTCGAAGCACCGCGATCGTATTTTTTGAGCATTTCTTTCGAAAAATCAACACGAGCCTTTTTTTGAGCGATTGACAAATTGTGTGGGATCCAACGCGAACCAATTTTTTTGACAGTCAAATGTTCATGCAATATTGAATGTATGCTGGTCCCACTAATGCGTAAGGTTGTCTCAATCTTACGATAGGTTATATGACGATCTTGCAATATCAGTTCACGCACAGCATCAATGGTTTTCGGAACAACTGATTTTGGACGACCTTGGCGAAATTCGTCTTGGAGTGAACTACAACCACGATTGAATTCACCATACCATCGATAAACACTGGTCCTTGATGTAGCTTCACCGCCAAAAATTGAATTAAGTTCATCCATGCACTGTTGCTGAGTTAATCCACGTCGAAAGTTGTAAAAAATAATCGCACGAAAATGTTCACGATTTTATTCCATTTTTGGGTCAAAATGAAACTTTAAGTTACTGTAAACAACACAAATAGCGCTCGTATGTCAAAACGTTCTGAGTACGTATAACCTCAAAACATCCAATGTTACGATAGAGCTCTCAGTTGCCAGATTGCAACACCAGGGTTACCAAATCCCGTAACATAAAAGGCAACCTTCGTACGTATAGTTAGGACGGGAAAATTAAAAGAGCAAAATTTTCAGCAGTTTTTTATAAAATCTGTTTTTACATGCCCTTTATCTCACGCGTCATGTCACGCGAAAACTACATGTATTTTCACTATTTTGTTCATGATATTATTTTAAAGATATCTTTGAAGAACGCATTTCACTTAGAAAGCTATTGGTTCTACAACATCACGCACTTTCTGGCTTCAGTAACACTACGTAATTTTATATCCCAATTTCTGTCCTTAGGAACGAATCTCTGCCATCACTTATAAAACTTTCTAAATCGTAGTGCACCAGGTCCAAAATTTCTTTTCAAGCTATTTTATTAACAAAATATTCTTCCGATTCATCATCTTAACTTACAACATCCATTAAGTTTTTACTATTACAAAATCCAATTTATATTATCTGAATTCAAATAAATGAACGTAAAATGGCTTATGATAAACAAAACGTAACGTGCAAGCCGGGTTTTGTGAAAGTCAAAGAAACTTCTAAAGCTAGAACATGAGTTGGAGTCTTCAGAACTTGAACTAGAGAATGGGTATCTTCTAAGTATTCTCCATATTCTCACTGGTCGACTACGGAAGTCTAGTTCAACTTCATGAGGTTCAACAGTATCTCACAATTTACACGAATTTTTAGAACCTTCTCAAATTTCCTCTAGAATGAAGGTGACAAATACGAATACAACCCCTGATTTTATTTACTACACCTGGGTTCTAGTGAATAAATTAGTGTTCATTAAAAAACCTTCAAGATGCACAAAACGCTAGTTGCATAACTTCCTACAAAGGAATCTTCAAATGATATTTAATATCTATTATTAACGAAGCATTGTAATATTTTAACAGTTAAACTAGTGATTCTTTCTTTCTTTCTACTTTCCAATGTACCCTTAGAGATATCGCAATTGTTAATTTTTTTCGAAGAAAATAGGTACTTAAACTTTTATAAAATTTCACAATACCCAAAAGACAATAATGTATGCAAAACTTTACCATCTCCCTTTGTATTTCGAAAATGCCCCTTTCTAATGAACGTACGTCTTTTTGTGATTAAATTCCTCCAGGTAATATAACACCTCGAAGAATCTACCATCAGCATGTCTAATATACTGTTCGAGTAAATAAATATTTATGCTGCCCGAATAACAAAAACTATTGGAATTCGTCTGTTTGCGTCGAAAATGTTCGTTTTGGAAAACTCATTGGACTTCCCGCGTAAGTCCAATACTCTGTGATACACGAAAACACGCACCGCAGTGCCATGAGTCTGCCCTGAGTGGTCGGCCGCCCCGAGGTTTGTAGTTCGAATCGTCCGGGTTTGCCGCCGCCCCCACGCAGCTTACCTGCAGAGCAGCAGATCTGAGTATTCGTACGGCACGATCGGATGCTGCATAGAAGCCTAGGTAAGGTGAGGACTTTTGTGATGGAAAGTAAAAACTTGCAATTAGAAGAATACGGACAAAAGTTGAATTTAGAAAAAAGACAATAGGGAGTAAAAAATATAAATTAGGAAGAAATGTACTAACGGACAGTTAATGTTTTAATGGACATTATTCTTCATGGTTTACACATGTACTGAGCACTGTTCAGGACCGGCGGAAGAGGTGGGTACGATGGGTAGTACCACCCACGCGAAAACATTCCACGTGGGTAAATATCCACCTGGAATTTTGACAAAATTGGGAATAAATGCAATTTAACACTTTTATTACCGATATCAACCTGGTGGAAAAATTATTTCCGAAATGGACCAAAAACATAATTGAATATTCAAATATTTATTTCCAAGCGTATCGACAAGAGAGCGATAAGAGCATAAGAGTCGAGCATCCACAAAAGAAATTCGCAGAGTTTGCGAGGAATCGTATATATTATTCGCGAAAACGAGTGGTGTATGGGTCTTGTTCCCGAGTTTTTGTACGTTTTGCTTTTGCTTATGATCATTTCATTCTCGTCTTGCTTGAACGAGAGGTTTTCTGTGCTACCGTGTAACCAATTACTTGCGTTCGACGATGCTGCAAAATCGACGAGTGCAATATGGTGATATTGCACTCGAACCCAGAGCTAGTTGAAGATCGATATTGAAACTGATGGATGAATTCACTACGAAAAATTCCAAACGAGTGCCAGTTTTCGCACAGTGACATCGTTCACCGATTAAGCCACAAAAAACTGCCTCTTGCGAACTATTTTAAGGCGAGTTTGCGCGGAACGTTTTCTTATGGCTAATTGCAAAAAAATATTATTTCTAATTTTGCTGTTTCTAAGTTGAATTGTGAAATAATTGGGGAATCCATTGCCCGCAATCATCAAAACCGGTGGTTTTAATTTTTCCCCGATTTTTCATTTTCAATCCTTGTCTCCGTCTCCCCGTCTCTCCCTCCTCTCCCCATCTCTCTGTCACTCTTTCTTTTACGCCCGCCATCTCTTTCTGTCTCAGTCACTCTCTGTATCTCTCCGTCTCTCGCGCGCGTTCATACGGTTCTCCTTGACCTCGCCCTGCGTCACATGGCAACGCTCCGCAACAATGAAGTCCAGGGAAATTGAATTAAAATGAAGCACAATTTGGTCTGCAGCACCATCTAGTAGAGTTACACCAAAATCAACCGCACATAAACATAGGTGAAAAACACGTAGAAGTACCAACGTTCATTGGTGTCGGGATTTACCGCTTTTATGTATACCAACATCAATTTTTGTATATACATAAATGAACAATTCATTCAGTAACATACAATATTGAACATCAATTTATGCTTTTGACATCAGCGTATTGCAAAGGTGAATTGTAAGATTGAAGGAATTATTACATTAAATTCCTTGCTTCTAACATAACATCAGTTATTTAAACGAGATGTGTTTGTAATTTCCTAACGCACTGAGAACTAATAGTTTTTATAAAACTGATATGAAATTTATAGATTCAAAAACAAATTACGTAGTAATGATTATCTTTGAAAATACTCTTTGGGACAGTACAGAATATTTAGTTCATTTATTTATTAGGCATATTTTGTTTTTGAATTTTACGGTATAGTTTATTTTTAATTAGGTCCATATATTTTCCACAATCTCCTTTTGTTTAAATTTTAAGCTCGCATCTCAAGAAACAATTTTACAATGTTTTCTGCCAATTAACTGCTAATAATGTTATTAGCATTTATCTGCCAATTAATAAATACCGTTATTAGCAGTTAACTTGCAGATAAGCACTTGTAATTTTGTTTATTTGTATGTCAGTTTAAAATTTAAGCAACCAAAGGACAGGTGATTGTCGCAAAATATATGGACCTTTCATTGATACAAAGAACCTTAGTATACATATTGCACAGGCAATCACCCAATTACAATTATTAATTTGACTCATATATAAGTACATTAACTAAATCAGTTTAGTAACAAGGGTTTTACATACTTTTTGAATTGATAAGTTGAACAATTTAATTTCTCAAATTTGCCATCTAACGTATCTTTTACAATGGTGCATTATAATGTAACTTTACGCGAATGGAATATTCAATAAAATATCTTGCATAGGAAATGTCCAAGAAGTATGAGAATACAGTTCCATAGAATCTATGTCGTGATTCACAAGGCAACACAACAAAAGTATTTCTTAGTAATCTCTGTGTGATTTCAAGGAACTAATATTCAATATGGTTACGATTTGATAGTAGTTGTGATACAGTAGTAGGCATGCAGAGTTTATAAGCAGCAAATATGAAAAAAACTATGTTGAACCGTGTTTTTCTCCGCCTTGTTTTTGAATAAATATAGGATCAATGTATAAGAACAATTATAAGACCGAGATGCAGGGGTCTGATATATTGGGGACCAAATTTCGGATCCATATAGTACAATAGCTCTAACGTCAGATATATTTTAACAGTTTTTGTTTAAAATATCATATGTTATACGTCTCACTAATCATAAAATCTGGTTAGATTTGTTGACTAAATATACAATATGAAACTTTTATTTCAATTTGTAGTCGAATATCACTCTCAGGTTTCAAATTTCGGAAACAGCTTCCAGCATGCCATAAATAATTTTGTAATTAAATACAATGGATTTCTAGATTTTTGAGTGGAACGTAGATTTAAATTTTCCAATATTTTTCTGAAGTAAAATGCCTTTCTGTTTAATTAAAGATCCTCGCAAATTATTTAACATAAAACTAAAAAAAGTTATTTTATTTTGTGAAATGTTCTAATCAGAATTAGTCCATTGCAACTGTAAGTCTAAACAAAGCCTCGTGTTGCGTACGTGCTGCCTGAATTGCTTGTATCTTTCAAACGAATCTACTTCATAGAGAAATGTTTTAAGCTGGAGCAGCCATATCACCACACCTGAATAAAAACTGACGGATAATTTATTCCTCGTTGTCACGTACTTTCTTTGAGAAACCGGATGTGACCTGGCTTGACGCGGCGCCAAGACACATATAAGTTGATTGTACAATCGTATATAGTATCCAATATGGTATAGTATAGTAATCCAATGCCACATACATAAGAGACACGCCAGATTTTATGTAGTGCTTCTTACCCACTCAAAACCCCAACTGACCCCCAAAAACTCTGCAGGCAATAAATTACAATACCAATTACGATAAAGTAGATTTTGACATAACAATAATAGGGTTTTTTTACTTTCTCGTATATATATATACTACGTGTTTTTTTATTTTATTTTTAAATTATTTTTTGTTGCGTTTTGTAAGGAAGTTTGCTAATTTCTTATTCATGCAGACAGTTAGATCACCCACATCAGTTACTGATTCAATTTCCTCTTGTCATATCTTCAAGTCAGGAATCGACTAATAAAGCTGCCATTTTTTGAAGCAATTTATGAACAAAATTTTAGTTAATCGCTTTTGTTGATAATTCCCCTCCGGCTTACGGGCTTGCCATGGTATACACGCAACAAAACGGGATGCCACATCTACATAGTTTCTGCAAAAGATTTCCCAACCATCTAAGTTATATTTTGCAGGTCCCACAATGATCTCGCGTTTCGGCACTATTGTTGAGGCAGCAAAATATAGCTTATATGGTTCGGAGGGCTTCTGCAGAAACTGTGCCGAGGAAACTGGTATTCGCCTGTCTGCGCTCCAATCACAAGGGAGGATTCTGACACGATCAAAATATCATGACTATTAGCATACCTAGGCGTCAGGATCATTAAATATTGGAGAAATTGTCTGTGTGATCTTTGGCTGGGTGACAGGAAAAAGTTTTCTTTACTGATTCTATTCGTTTTTCGTAGTGTGTATGCGTGGCCCTAGCGCGCTGCAAATCACTGGTGCACGGAAAATTCAATTTCAGTGAGCTTGGCACGCTAGAAACCTTACATTGTACTTCATTTTCATTGCAGTCAATACGCGTGAGTTACTCAGCTTTTACGCTACTGAGACGATCTGCCATGAGACCGCTCGGCTGAAGATTCTCAAACAATCCGACACTTTTGTGGAAAGAGTCGGATTCCGAGAAATTGCGGGCGGTTCAGAAGTCCGTTTCAAAAGTTTCATACGAGAAATAAATTCTTCCTCTTTGTGAGGGAGTTGGCGGCTTTGGGGGAAAATATTATCTCGGGCGCGGCACGTTTGCCCCAAAGAGTTGTTATAAATGATTGTATTCCTAGTACTGCACAAAATTGAAATTATTTGGCCCCCTATGTGACAACACTCATTGAAATTGTTTTAGTCTGTCTTGAGATGAGAACGAACAAAGAGACACATAGAAAAGACTGCATGCATTATTGTATCATGTAAATAATTCATGATCATTTAAAGAGGTATTTTCAAATTACAGATAATATTTTACCTGAAATTTTAAAATTAAATGAAGTACATAATGTTTTGTGATCTTTCATCGAAGATTCGGTGGCGCAGGTGTTTTTAGCAGTGTTCAAGCAGAAGTCTGTATGTCAGAATGAACACCTAGGATTCCGGGGTCGGTATCAATATATACTTGAAGTGCGCGAAATGGGCAGGGAAGGTCGCAATATGACGGACATCTGTACCTAGGACGCGGTTTCCCACACTCTAGGATCCCCGCTTTCTATGAAAAAAAATACAAAAAAGGCACGCCTTTATCTCGCCATTGGTTCGAAATGAGTTAACTTTTTCTTACGTCAATCGATATTTATTTTATTTACATTAAGCACGCAGTACAAGTACATTGAAATCAATTATCATTGACTTTTACTTGTACATTTCTTGTATTTATGTTGTTGTATTCTTTGTGTAACTTTTCTTTTTATATAAACATTTACAGTGAATATTCCACCAGCACTAGAATATTACACCCAAACACACACGAAATAAACATCACGAAAGTTTAGGATTTGTCACGGCCGGGCGGTATCAGGCCTATGGTAGATACCTAGTAGGTAGGGGAAAATCCCTGCCAGTGGACAATGGCCGGCGCCGGATCTCGACATCCAGTCAGCGAAGTTCAGCACCAACTAAAACGTGCACCACACTCACGGCACTGATGACCTTATCAGATGACTCGCCCGGCATCACTAATCAATCGACGAAAGCTTAGGAAACTTTGCGATTGTAACCACGCACAATAAAATTTCGACTAAATAAAATTAAACGCGTAATGTAGTGCTCCGCTTTTATGGCATCTTGCGAAATCAAAATCCCCTTCGACTGATTGCAGAAAGAATTTTCGGCCCGCCTCCAGAACCGGCGAAGGAACTGCCCTCTCTGGCACTCGAGAATTCCGGAGCGGCGCTGATTTCTTTCCGCCCAGATGTGTCTCCGGCCCTGGGGGCTTCCGCGCGGATTCTACATCGCACCGAATCACTTCCCGGCCCGAGGATCCCTCTCACTTAATTTGCCTTACCCCCCCCCCCCCGATCCCCACGCTCTACTCGCCCCCTCTGCGAGCCGGAGAGATAGAGAGGGGTGGGGGGGGAGAAAGGAGGGTTAGAATCGACCTCCCCCCGACGGGCGCCTCGCCCTCTGGGCCTTATGCACTGGATCTCCATTATTCCACTCCACTTAGCGCATCGATACGAAGACGCCAGCGGAAGGGCAGCGGGGGCGGAAGAGGCCTCTTCGGGCCGCACAAGAAGCGCAAGTGTCAAAACCGAGCCCAGGGGCCGCATGTGGCCCATGTTGTTCACGAGCTAGCTGGTTGAGTACAGCGATATAGGTGTTGTGGTGAGTTATCATTGCCAACAATATTATTTATTAAAAGAGCAGCTTTCGATGGCTTAGCCATCATCAGCAGTTTTCTGCTGTACGTAGTCGTTTTTGTGGCTTCCGTACAGCAGAAAACTGATGATGATGGCTAAGCCATCAAATGCTGCTCTTTTAATAAATAATATTGTTGGCAATGACGACGCATATAATTATTTCATGAGTACAGCGAACATTTTGTTTCGCTGTAATAGTTACTACCGCAATAAGACCCATTAAGAGCACTCAATGTGAACGGTTGATATTTGAACCGGTGATTTTAAAAGGGGAATAAGTAATCTTTTTTCGTAAAAAGTGTTGAGATACTGCGGTGTACCAAACTGCAGGTGATTTACGAAGAGAAAACGAAGCTAAATTCAATGAAAATACCGTTTGGTTTCTCACCTTCATCTGCGAGAATTTAAGGCGCGCATTTTGAAGATGTTTGATGATATTGTGATCAAATGTCCATAGAACGATAACCTCCAAACCTAGCAAAAATGTTAATTACTGATCGTCTGCTAGTGTCAGATGAAGTAATTAAGTTAGAAACTAGCATCACTTAAACACCGTCACAAAAGTATTTTGACGATATCTGTCATCAGGAAGCTCAGGAAGTGAAAAATCACTTTTTCCAACACTTCTCCTAGCTTCACGACTATTTACAACGATTAAGGTCTTAATATCGAATTTAAACATCAAATAATCAGAATTGGTTAATGTTTCGAGAAGATAATAATCAATTAATATATGAGGAATAAATTAAACAACAGGAATGTAGTTTCAATACCACTAATCCCACAATTTTTCTACAGATATCAAAACACGTTTTAACTCTTTTCTTTCGAATTCGATAATTTACTACGAATTTTAACGATTAATTTGCATAAAGAAATTCAGGTTTCCTTTTACAGACTTTTAGTAAACTTTGTTACAAACGTATTATTGGCATTTGAAATACAGATGTAGGTGCGTTTGAAGTAACTGAACACTTTTGATTTTGGTCTATTTAAAAATAATATGGAATTCGTTCCTTTACACGCTATGAAAAGTAAACATTTCTCATTTTAATAGACGCCGGTCTTCGTCTTTATCGTATTCGTTGAGGATCTCAGAATTACTTTCAGCAGTTAGATGGGATGCACAATGTTTACACAGACAAGTTATTATAAACAATAAAAGTGCATCATGCTGCTTTTATTAGTTTTTTAAACCAAATTGAAACGACCGATTTTTTGCTTAGTTTAATATTGATTTTGATTTTCACAATGTTTTAACAAATTTGGGGTATTTCAGGCGACTGAATAAGCACCAATGCTGCAAAGAAAACGTTTTCTCTAAAAAAGTAGCGCGCACACTTCTCAACAACGAATAAAGTACTTCCGAATAGCTCTTTATTAAATACTTTTTTTTTTAATCTTCACGAATACTGCTATAACATAGCAGTATGTATATGTAGTGTGGAACAATACTTATTTCCTTACGAAGAATAACAAAAAGTTGCAGTTCCACAACGCAACATGTGAATAGCAAATATTTATTGGTAGACAGCATCTTCCTTAGAACCTTTTAGTCACATGGCGTTAGCGGTGTCGTAAGTCGTAAATCATTTGAGCATTCAGTCGGTTTGCGCAGTATGAGAATAGATGGAATAAAAGAATGAAACAGTTGCATTTTGCTGTCAAAATAGAAACCGTTTACACGCTCACACTTTCATGCAACACTCTACCCACATGTCGGGAGAACAGTCTAGAGCTTAATGCTTGGCCCGGCTGGGTAGGAGCCCAGCTGGTGGGAGATACCTGGTTGGGGACGCCCGGCAATCCTGCGTGAAAATCGGCTCCGGATTTTGCCAACCAGCTGGGGAAGATCACTACCACCTCCCATAATGAAATGCTATACACTTACGGGGATGATGACCACTGCAGTTAACGCTATCAATCAAGCAAAGTAATTGAGAACGACTGTGGTATTATATCTAGCTGGAATGGCTCGCACTGAGTTTAGTAACAGTCACCGGAAGAAGGCCTCCATGATTTGAGAAGTCGAAACGTTGAGAAAGTGATTTTGAAAAAATGCCATTTATCTTGCATCACGATTTATCATCTCCATCTTTTGTCATTTAACTAATGATTTTATATTGTTAAAAACACTGAAAGTGTCACGATAAAAAGCGTCTTGCAAGATTCGTAGAAGAATTACGGCAATTAATTCGTTTTGTCAATAACAGGTTGATGTTGAACTGCAAGCAAAATGGTCGTTTCTAAATTCCGCATATGTATTTAAACAATTAGGGGTCAGGTAGTTCTCATCACCCAACATTTTACACATAGCCGAGGTGCTCTTTGGGACAAATGTTGCAAAATGCCATTCACTAATAAGAATTATTTTAGTAAGGCTCACGGTAATTGTCGCGGCTGTATGCGGCAGTTCAAAAAAACGCGCCTAGACAACGGCGCGAAAGAGCGTCCCCGAAGTTTGTCGGGGCGGCGTACAGAAAAAAGGCAAAGGCACCGGCCTATTGGAAACGAGCGGCCTGCGAGCTTTTTTTCTTCTTTTCCATTTTCATTTTCTCCTCTCCAGGGTAACTGGAGAGGCGGGAATTTATTTACGTTTGGGATACATATTTCCTGCAGCTGGTGAGGCTTTTGCAGATTGCAAGGGCGGTATCTTAAATACACTAATTTGTACTAGCTTAAAACTAATTATATTTCCACTTTGGGAATTGTTTGTTTTGTTTAGTCATATTGATGTTTGGATTAGTCCTCTGTATTGTTCTTGTTTCTTCTTTTCTTTTTGTTCATTTTCACGCGCATTCATTCTTAGGTTATATTTACAATCCCATTCATTCATTCGAAAAGTCCGGAGTGTCTGCGAGAGTCATTGAAGTTTTCGGATACTGGTTGCAACCTGGCATTGTGTTGAGATATTCTACTGGATGTATCTGTCGATTGTGCCACACATTGTACGCCTGTTGGTTTAACGTGAATTTTGGCTTCGTTTGTATATTCTACCGTTTGTAAGGAATCTGTCTGTGGGCTGAATAAAACTTATTGATGTTGTTACATTTTGTTTTCCTGGATACCACAGAAAGAATAATAATTTATTATTATTATTATTGTTATTATTATTATTGTTATTATTATTACTTCTGTTGTATCCTGGAAAACAAAGTGTAACATCACGTTTTATTCAGCCTACATATATAATATTAATAATATAATAATATGTTAATCGCCTTCTACTTCATACGATCGTTAAAGGGACATTGAAAAACTTAGAACTTCTAATTGTTCATGCTTAAAGAAAGAATCTGTGAAATTCAGATAGGGAATCTGTGCAATGTAGTAGCATATTGATTCTTTGCATAATGCTTTAGGGAGAGTCTATCTAAAAAAAAAAACGTTCGGACATTTATTTATTTATTTATTTACTTCACACGATTATCTGTTAGGAGTATCGTAACGAAATGAGTGCTCGTGCGCAAAATGTTTTTCCAGGGCCCCTTTATGAAAGAATATAGAAAACCCAAGCATTAGTACTTTAAATGATAAAAATACAAATTCATATTCATCAATTTATCACATAAGATAGCAATCTTCAAATTTAAACAACAACAATAATTGAAAGACAGTTGACGTATTTATTGTTAATGATAAAGTGATAACGAAAAGCGAAAAATCTGCCTTAATTATTTAATTTTATGAAATTAAGACTATTGTAAAACTTGAATGAATTTCTTACCTTTATTTATTTAGAAAGAGGGTTACATAAGCTTCCGAAGTGGGAAATATCGTTCTTTTGCAATGTGCTGTTTTTTTAACCTTTTAATGCATCAATTATTGCAAAGAATCAAAGAAAGTATCAAGTAATTATTATTTATTACAATCGCATAACCTTCCTAAAAAATGGCCCTCTTTACCTGGGTCTGCTCACATTGAGGGTCTTGCGGGCCGTTTCGCCACTGAATATTCAACGTTTCCTACCATCTAAACCCAAAAGACCACTCTTTTGACCCTATAACAAATTTTTGAATACTCCAGGAAATAAAGGCTACAGGAAGAACGTATTACAAAAATTTGGAAGTTTCAAAAACCTAAAACTCATAGGCTCCAACGAACAATCTCACAGAAAATGCAGCCCATTTTAAAACGTGTCATTGACCGATTTCTACACTCTGGTACTTACTCTCTCCAACTCCCCTTAGAAAATAATCCTCAAATATAAAATCGTTGTGAGTTGCTTTCATCTTATCGCTTTATATTTAAATCCACAATATTTGGGTAGGTTATCTAAATTCACAATACTTCATGTACTTCAATTTACTTAATTTTATTTCGGTGATTTTTTAATAATGTATAATCAGTATACAACATTTGCTTAGTTTCTTAACTGTAGTGCCGATGATGAAAAATTGTTATCAAAACATGACTGGCTCTCTGACATTAAAATATAATTCAAACAAATTGTTGTATCCTTGTTTGCTATGGATTACAACAATACGCTGCTGCCACCACGGAATACATTTTTAACATTTAAGAACTAATGACATATTTAGCTATGAAACATGTATTTAGGAATGTATTACAGGCATTTTCTGCTAGTTTATGCTGCCTATAGCCGTCCATACACCGGCGAACGTGTTATCAGGGCAGGATTTTGTGAACGAACTCTCAATTGTCTCTCTTAAATATCACATGGGAATCATGCAGGGCGATCTGGGTCGCTAAATCATTCGCTCAAATTGTCCAGAATGTTCAACCCAGTCGTGAAAAAATTGTGGCCCGGTCACATGGTACGCTGTCCTCCGTAAAAATTCTTTCATTGTTTAGGAACATGAAGTCCTCGAATGGCTGCAAATGGTCACCAAGTAGCTGAACATAACCATGTCCAGAGTATGATCAGTTCAGTGGGACTAGTTCATTCCAGGTAAAAGCAGCATACCACGACATTAAAGAGACATACCAGCTTCCACGGCGTCTTGTTGACAGCTTGGGTCAATGGCTTCCTGGAGTCTGCGCCACGCTCTAACCCTACCATCAATTCTTTCCAAATGAAATCGTTACTCAACTGACTAAGCCATGGTTTCCCTGTCGTCTAGAAGCCAATCGATATGGTTACGGTCCTTGACTTTACTGGCACCTTCATCGCATGTAGCACATTGATTTCCTTGGTTATTTCATGCAGTGTTGCTCGTCTGTTAGCACTGTTAACTCTTCGCAAACACCACTGCTCTCGACCATTTAATGAAGACCATCCGCCACTGAGTTGCCCACGGTGAGAGGTAATTCCTGAACATTCCGTTAGCGCTCTCTGGACACTGGATTTCGGAATATTGCATACCCTAACGATTTCGGAAATGGAGTGACATACGCGTCTAGCTGCAACTACCATTCTGCGACACAAGTCTTTAATTTCCGTCGTGCAGCCACAATCACGTCAGAAATCTTTTCACATATATTGAATATTTCTGTACTTGCTGTCTTTCCGCGAGAACACAAGCTTTTTTTGCTAGTTAACCTTATACTATGATTCTTTAATAGCACGTCTATCTACACCAACAGAAACTAAATTAAGTTCGCAACGTGTTTATGGGTAGGCTGTAAGAGAACTCCGCAGTTTCTACAAAGCGATTACTCACGGCGGAGGTTCGAGAGTTTCAATTATTATTTGTAAATATCCGAAGTGCTGAGTCGAAGGTTTCAGAAGGATTCAGATTAGCATATTCGTTTTGAAATTCCATTGTGAAAAATTAGCCTCTTTCAATCTGAGGGTGTTGATATCCCTGAAAAGGATTTCCAAGATCGATATGATTGGAATAAAATTGTTTACCGATACGTCAGTAAGGGTTTATTTGTAACAGAAGTTAAGTTCCATCTTCTGAAATGTTGCCTTAGCTTTCCTGTCACGCGTCACGAGTGAATTTCAGCCTTTTACTCAAAATACCCAGGGTTGCCAGATTTGGCGATTTCTCGCCAAACTGGCGACTATTCTCAATTATTGGCGACAAAAATTTACATTTGGCGACTTGGCGATTTTTTGGCTACTTCATTTTTTTAATTAAACAATTCATATTTATATGCCTGCGATAATAAAAAGCAAAGCTTTTGAATGTAACCAATGATGTAGTAATTCTATTCTAGTTATGTTGGTACTTTTACGCATTCGCCTCACTTTACAAGTTAAAGACAACTGTTGTGCGAAATTTTCGCCCTCGAAAGATATGCTCGCAAAATTCACCTCGAAAATCATGTACGCGAAAAAAGAGACGGGCCAAAACAACGAAGATGATGAATCCGTATTTTCGATACTCAACGAAGTTTAATGCATGACTGTTATCTACTGCAGGGGTATAATTGTGATTTCGATGCTAATCATATAAGAAAGTTTGTTTTGTTTTAGAGTTTTATAGATTAATGTTTAAAATATAATACATTTCATCCATTTTTTCAATAAAATATAGCATTTTTAATGAGATGTGTTTTTTATTAACAGCTTATACCGTTTTGAACTTTGGCGGTTTAATGGCGACATGTGGCATTGTAAATGGCGACAAGGCGTGATAGTATTCTGGCAACCCTGAAAATACCTGTCTTGAATACCCATTGCAAAAGCCTCTCTCTCAAGGGAGGAATCGTTCTTTATGTTTGAAAGTTAACTTCCAATTGCACTCAGAAATGTTGGTTTTTTCGTCCATAAGAATGAATATTGTTAGACAACCGAAAGCATCAGTACCTTAATTGTTTTCCTCTCAAATTAGTTTATTATTTTAAGTTAGCATCTGAACCGTGGAATGTGTATTAATTATTTATTGTTGAACACATTCTCGGGAATATATTTTAATCACGACCTCAGTGAAAAATCGAAGATATAAAAATCCAAGCTTATTGCTTGCACTTGCGCAAAGAATATGGGCATAGTACGATGCAAATGTGCGTATGTATGTCGCATATATACGATTTTGTGTGTTTATGTTGCCTCAAGCGCCACCTAAACAGAAGCTCTACGTAACCCTCCGCAACCTCGAGTACTACTCGCGTCTTCGCTGAATATTCTGCCCATCTGAAGTTTCTCCAAGACAGTGTCGTAGCGATTGCATGCACAAACTTGAGGGAGAACGTTTTAACAATAGGATAGTTGATAACCATGACCAAACCCATACTCGCGAGGAAGCCTTTTTTCTATTAAACTTTTTGCAGAGCGCAGCACAAAACGTGATTAACTATTACTTGGACAGTGACGAGTGAAGTGTAATATAATGCAATAGCGAAGCATTTCCGGAATCACTAGAACATAAGAAAGCACGTTAAGAAACGCGACATTCCTCGAATATTATTACATGCATCTACACGATAGCTTGCGTGCATGACGTTGCCCGGGATTTGCATAACGATGCTTCACACTAACACCAAAAATAACACTTTGTTCACAAGTTGAGGGGCAGTATAATGAAATTTACAATTTTTATTGAAAATATGTTAGTGCTCGTATCAAACATAATTGCCACGCGTTGCCCGGATATGTCGCGTGTTGCCTCGGATAATCCCAGTAATCTATTAGACAGGAAAAGGAATTCTTTCTATTCCCATCTTGTTTCGCCTACATCTATCTATTCTAGTGTATTTCTGCACAAAGAGCAAGAGGTTCACTGCTGGGCGGTCGCGGGCAGTTGTGTTCCCTCATAATGCCTAACTGTCATTTTGACTGTTTTAAAGTTTTAGTTGCCTTTTATGTCTATATCCATTGATTTATTATTTATATTTTGTGACTTTCAATATTTGAAGATATTCTATAAAATGCCAAAATATAATTCTTTTAGACAACTTAGTTTTCGAGATAATAGCTAATTCTTCACGGTTTACCTTGAACCACGAGTAGCAGTAAATGTGACTGATATTTTTAAATGAGATTAGTACGACTACAAATGGCACAAGCTTTCACAGTCAAATGTTCATACAGACGCTGGACTTCCAAGTATTTTATAACATCATCGAATTATGTGCAATCGAATTTGCTGAACCTGATGAAGAACGTCCCGCGCCACTGCTATAGGCTTCAAACATTCCAAGTACGCATCTTTATTTTTAAGTTTATTATATTCGCATCAAAAACTGAGGTCATTAGCGACTACTTTAAATAAAAAATTTAACATTAATATGTTAACTATATAGTATATATAAATGTGGAGACAGACATTATATGTGTTTTTTATGCTACAGTATTAAGTTTCCAGTATCCATATGAGAATGCCTGTTTCAATTAGATTTCTTTGATAATATTGCTCTCTTTACAGAATTTTAATATTTTATTCGTTGAATGATATTAATATCGTATTTATTGGACGATAACATCAAGTCAGGTTTTGCTCTCCTTCTAGGTATGCGTGTCTGCTGTACTGAAACACGGAGTTAAAATATGTTGAAAGTTAAGAAGGGTGTCCCAGAGCTGGCAGGTGGGTGGGGAATTTTCAGTTAACAAATGTTGATGACCTATAATAATTTGTTTGTTCATATTTTCTTGCATTACGAAATTGACGATGTCTGAACTGAAGCTGTTCTTGATATAAATAATATTGTTGGCAATGACAACGCCAATAATTAATTCATTTTAAATGTCAACGATAACTCACCGCTAAAGCAGTATAGAAAGAATCCGTCGTCAAGTGTGCTGTTCTGACAGTGAGGCTACATAAATAAGTAAAATTATTTTATAAAAGCCAACGTTTAAAAAACGTTCATTGCAAAGAAAATTTGCTTCCTTGGTTAGTAGATACTTACAAAATGTACTAGTACTGAAAATATAATTCCAGTAAAGGTGGAACAGAGGTTTGATGGCATTGAAATTCGCGAAACTTATCTGTTGTAAAAGCATTCATACTATCCACAAAGACTCCCAGATCAAGTTCAGGGATGTGCAGCATTCCCGCACGTCTTGTACGTTCGCAGTCCCCTCCCATTGTGCTTTTCGCTGACGCGGAAGCCAAAGAGGTTGCGACAGTGAGGAGGCGTACGCGGGTAATACGCTCCCCCCAACGCGCCAGCGGAGATGGGGTGGGCTGCCGGGCGGGCGAACAGGGGCTGCGAAGCCGCCTCACCCCGAGGGGCGGGGAGACAGAAACGCAAACAGTGAGCGAAACTTCAGAAGGACGTAGTGATGGCAAATTTTATCAAGATTAGCGATTTATCGATATTTTGATGCACCTCCGAAAAGGTTTTGATGCCCATGTCGACAAAAACGGCGATATTTAAAAATCGATGTTTTAAATATAAAACAGATGGCATTTTCTCATCCTGGTTCCATTTTTATTTAGAATACTTAAATGAAATGCCTTTTTACTGTACTGTTTGATTATATGTAATATGTTAATAATAATTTTTATCTTATGTAAAGAAGGAAGTGAAAAATGAAGGACGCCGAGTTTATTTATTTGCATTACGTCAAAAACAAGAAAAAACTGTGTGACGTGCTACGGAGAGAACTGTATTCTGAGCAGGTTTTTTTTTTTAATTCTTGGATTCCTAACCTAAGCCATACAAAAGTTGAATTGTGAATACAGAAAGAAATGAGCTTTAATTAGCAAAAGTTGATAAGAAAAAAATCGCTTCGACGTAATAAAATATATTTTCAAGGGTAAATCAGCTATAAGTTTGGGATCTTATCACTCAATGTGTCCTGAAAGAATATACTTACTGCCGCGACATGGAGAACGATCAGTCGAATAACTATATTTCACACTGAACTCTAGAAGATTTGCACAGATAATGAAGTTACATTTATGTCCAGATGCAAAACAAAGAGCCAACTGAGTATTTGCTTAAAGAATCAGAGAAACTGGACAAAAAACCTGATTGAGATGGGGTCTTTGACCCATAAGCTTAGGTAGAGCAGAAGTATATTCCTTCACGAAGGACATTAGAGATAAGAAACCAAATCTTTATTTGATTTGCCTTTCAAAATTATTTTATTACATTGGAGATAATATTTTCTTAACAATTCTTGCCAAAAACGCTCATTTATTTCAGTATTGAGAAACCAACTTGTATGTGATTTACGGTAGGGATACCAGCATTAAGAAAAAGAGCACAAAATACAATTCTCCCCTTAGAACGTCACACAGTTTTTAACTATTTTTGACGAAAAATAAAATTTCAAAGAATTCTACAAAACTATTTTGAAAGTTTTTTTAAAGCTATAATGGGAACTTGTTCAACCGTGCATATCGTAGGTCCTGGTCCCAAAGCGGCCGTGTAAGTGTATTGTTGTAACATTTTTATTCCTATTTACTTACTCTACTTTGCTGTAAATTTACTTTGTACATGTAATACATCCATCCGCGGGTGCCTTCAAATTGTAATCTGTTTTTGTATTAAAATGATTCCCTTTTGAACTTCATTCAAATGCTTTCGGAAAATTTCCCTTTTTGTTATCAAGTTATTTTGCACATGGTGTCAATTAAAATGATTGTTCAGGTATTTAACCCCACAAACCTGACGCAGAGTAAATTGTTTCTAGTCAAGAAAGTTCGTTTATCTTCAAGCATTTTGGCCCAAGAGATCGTAATTAGATTTATGAATATAATAAAAATTACGGTTATTAGAAAAGAATTTACAAGTATCATCTGCCTTAGAAACGAACCTTCGACTACAGAAGCAATTTTGAATGTATACGAATGCATTCTACTAGAGAAGCAAGTTTTGTCCTTCAATTTTTTTTATTTACAAAAGGTTCGTTTTTAGTTCCGTTTGCCTAAGTAAAAGGTTTTGTAGCATTCCTGCCATCGGGATCATATTCTCCCCCAAGGAAATTATACTGATAATATATTTTTGAAGCTAGTGATAAAATCTAACAAATTTTTGGCGTGAGATGTACGCGAAACGGCATACTGTTTGCATCAGTAAAAGTAGATACAAGTGTAATGCCACAACTGAAATACAATCAAATCTTGAAAATCGTACCTAAAAATATTTTCGATGATGAAAATGTCGCTGATGTATGGGACTTAATACAAACTTCTCCAGTGAGTAATGGAAATAAATGCCCTGAAAGAAATTTGTCTGTTTTGTGCACAGACTGGATGTAAATGCTAATTACCTTGTATTTAGTGAAGGTCATGCACTGATATAACCAAGAATTATGGAATGACGAAGTGTAAAGATTATTTTTATTTTTTTAAAAGTTTATTAATGTTATATTTACATCACTCCAGAGTTTGCGTATGTAAAACTTAAGTTAAAGCATATATCACATCTCATTTCACATCTTTTTCTCCTAGCCGTTTAATACTTACATGTACAATAAGCAGTTGCCGCGCTGCATTTTAATTCAATGGAATAATTATACAACATTATTTTCATGATCCTTCTTTGGTTATTTCAAAGTTCTAATAAGAACACAGTTTAGTGTTCTTGTGATATGGTAAGGTAAGATATGGTAATAAATGTGTCATTTTCGAAAAAAATTGATTACACATTACATTAGAAAATAAAAGAATAGCAATATCTCACTAAACTAACGACCTACGAAATGGCATTCAGGAATGAATGCGAAATAAGCGTAACGAGAAATGAACTTCAAAAGTTAGCAATGGCTTAGGTGACTTAGGACATTACCTGATGTCACTGCAGTTTCTCTGACCGGATGCTCCGAGGATTCGAATATCGACGGCGGCAGGATTTTCTACGCTAGCATGAGAGCTAGGTGGAATTAAGCCGGCCGGCTGTTCTGATCGGTAGTGTTTCATGGTTTCTACGATCAAGACCAGGCGAATGCCGGGTCAGTGTCCTAACAAATGGGCCATGAACAGTGCGATCTTTCCTTATTCTTCGTTGTTCTATCCTCACCCTTTGCTTATACACATACACTACATGAACTAAACTGCCACACATGTCTGGAGACCGTCAACGTCTTAAGATCTTGCCCCGACACGTGCTGTGTCCCACTGGTGAGATAACTGGTTGGGAAAACCAGCGTGAAGGTCATCGCCGGATGTCACCACCCAGCGGGAGAAGAACATTGCCACCTCCCTTGATAAAAAACATGCTCTAACAAGGATAAGTGACCATAGCAATTGACGCGCCCGAAACAGTAAATAATCAATAAAAATGTTCTGATCTTTATAAACTGACAATTTCTAGGATTGAAAGCCTAGAAATATTTAAACCGTAAGGCAATGAAAATCAGAGAAATTTTGATGAAAAATCATCGATTTTTGTTTTATGTATTTTTATTTTCTTCACACCGTCTAATTTCATGTTACAAAATAATATTTGGAATTAATGACTTATTCAGGGCGTAACGTACTCATTTAAATATTAGTAAGCGAAATTCCTTCAAGACTTGGGACAATCAGTTCATGAAATATTTGTCTACTGTTCAACGAAGATTTGAAAATTACAGCACGAATGACTGAACATTTACACAAGTCAAACACTGGAAGACAGTTTTAAAGTATGTTGAACCACATTGGAAAGTCAAGAAAGGTACTGTAGTTGAAAATAAAGCCACCCGACAAAGATTTCAAAAAGCTTTCCAGAAAATTCGGCAAATGTCTTTCAATTAATTGTAATTGATTACAATCGCAAGCAATATAATTTCATTTAATCTATTAATTGGTTGAAAAGTAACAATAATCGATTAATTAGTAAGATTTCGAGATAATGCAATAAATTTTTTTTCAATAATTAAAAGCAAAGAAAGTGAAAAGTAATTGCGAATTAACGTTTTAGCTCCAGCAATAAAATATAATTGAAATAAACTAAAATAATGTTCATTAATTATTTTACCCTGTGAATTATTACCCAATATTACATAAATGGTTATGAACTGGAATCTTTAATAATGTAAATGGAAAAGCAGTTTATTTGAAAATTCTACACAAGGCAAAAAGTGAATGGCTCACAGATGCATTGTATGGAGCTTTTTGATCAAGTTATTTAACGTTCAAGAAAATCCTTACAATTTATTGATTGTTAAAAAGAGTTCAAATTTGTAGGTAATATCACAATAGATTTACTAAAGTTCGAGCAATATTCCAAATTAATATGTAAAGAATTGTCAATTTTAGCATTGACAGTAATGCATTGCATTAACGAACAGATAAACGAGAATAACTTCTTGGTCGCATTGCTGCTGAGCGTCATGGTAAGTTTTATGCTGTATATTGGCTGTTCCTAGTGTTCCATAAAACTTAAAATACCAACTATAACCTTTCTCTTACTTGTGATTACTTCAATCATTTGAAATAACAGTAAAATATGTTTGCATTCAAACTACTCGAAAAACTCATTGTCAAACTCGCCCATAAATTGAAACGATTTTAAATTATCAATATTTAATAATGTAATCTTTGCCGATCCGATGGGCGAGATCGCGGGTTCGAGTCCCGCCTCGGGCATGGTGGTTTTGTGTGTGTCACTGTATATTTGTGCGTGTATTTCATAAATCATCATCATCAGTAATTCACTCCATTCCAGGGATAACAACCCTGGGGTATCAAAGTGAAATCAACATTAAAATGCTGATTCCCCCTCCTGTAGAAAAAGTAACGTCCACCTCTCACAATAATCAAGTCGGAGCCTGTGCGGGAGGCACTATTGCGTGGCCCTTTGATGGCCGCATCGCGAAAAGAAAGTAACCTTTGGAAGTTATTATATCAATGTGCTCGACTTTGTGCAAACCAATCTGAAATCGGTTTGCAGTTCTTCACTCTTATATTACTTACTTGGGCCGATATCGCATCCAATACGGAGTAGGTATTGCTGAAAATTTATTATTTTTAAGGACACAATATAGTTTGTCAGCGGAGTCTGTCTGTTAATACCAAGAGTCTGCCTATGTATGCCAAAACTTTGAACTTACATATTATTTATTATATATATATTTATATATATAATTACATATTATTTTAATTAATAATACCATTGAGATATCTGGATGGGTTTAAAAATATATTCACATCACCGTCATAATAGGAATAAATACATAACCCATGCAAAAACACGATCAAAATCACTCACAAAAATTATGCACTTATTATAGAAGTCTCATTAAAACATGTTTTTTACAAAATCAAATATGTATTTAAGAACGGTTTTTAATTTATATTGATTGTTGTGTTACAGGTGCTTCTTGGGCGAATTGCTGCTGAGCGTCATGGTAAGTTCTATGGCTGTCCCTGATGTTCCTTAAATGATAATGGATACATATTTTCCCAATCAAGTAGGTTTACAATAATGATTTACATTGTCGGTTTGTCGATATTGCCTTTTTTACAACTATGTAGAAAAATCCTGCATTAAGAAACATTTTACAGGACATTAAAGTTTCGAACATTCGACTTCGACTATATCTAGAAATGTGTTGGTGTGTTCTGTAATAATTTGTAGAAATGACTTGGAAGCAATTGCAAAATTGCAAACGTTTGAGCTCTGCTGAAAGTTTTTAATATTTTCTAATTACTTTTTAACGAACGTTGCACATTGCACGCACATTGTAAATGGGCTCAGATTCTTATACAAGCAATGGTTTTCTTTTTTGACGGGTTTTCTAGCATTAAAATAAGAATGGATCTGTCCAAATACCTACAAGGGTTTCAACACAAGATTATCTCTTAAATTTTTTCTTTGCTTTTTCAATACATACATTCCAGATTTGACAAGTCATCAAGAACATGGTTACAAGAGGTTTGTTTACTTATTGATATATTTTTTTAAGTGATACGAACAGAGAATGGTGAAAGAAAAAAGAACTAATTTGAAGAGGAGGAATTACAATTGACACTTTGCTTCTAGCTGGCCTTAAGAGTAAATAATAATAATAAATAATAATAATAATAATAATAATAATAATATAAAAACGATAGTCAAAACTAGAAAAAGTTCACGAAGATCAGCACCAAATTTTCCATAAAATGTTTTTTTTTATCAAGCTTCACATTAGTCATTGATATTTGCGAAGTTAATTTTCAGTTTAAGTTAAGTTATCGTTGTACCTCCGGGAAGTGCATTCACTAGAAAGTAGCTTCTGCCCACTGCGAAAGCAAGCGCTTCAGCGCGCGAGGGGAGGGAGGAAGCAAGGAACGTTGCTAATCGCGTCTCGCCTCTGCTGTGCACTTCCTTCACTGCTGGAGGATAATGAGACTTGACCCGCAAGTGCGAAGGCGGTGAGCCATCCGCGTTGCCGGTGTGGGTGGATCTTGCCCACGACAGTATTATACTACAAACTTGACAAGACGTGTAAGTAGCTGGAGTAGTAACGGAATGACAGAATACATTCAAGAACGTGGTAGAATCATTCCCCACGCCCCTGCCAGACCTGCTGAGAAAGCGTTAATGTTATGAACAGGAAATTCGATATCCCGTATTCGATTACGTCCGGGAGTTTGGAGGACACTGATATACGTAAATTTGTTTTTGATACTGCTCTATATTTTTCCCAATTACTATGGCTAATAATATATCAGCTACTTCGAACGAAGGATAATAAAATCACAGGTTATAAACATGCAAAGAAAACATAATAAACAAATATTTCTAAATTTTATTAAGATAGTCTTAATAACACGTTATCTTATATAGTGTACTTAAAACATCTATTGCTGATACAAAATTCAATTGTTATTTTTTTAATTTAGTAATTAATTTAGTAAAATTTCGCGTTTTGGAGATACGAATTTTGCGACTAGTTCGTATTCGTAATCAGTAATCGTACGCAGATTTTATTATTTATTTATTCCTTCACGACCGCATGTAAGATCTCCATGTTTACGTCATTTTGGTTTCGTAACATGTTTTACCTCTCTTCTTATCTTTTACATTTTATTACATTTCATTAAATGGTAAAATTTGATTCTTAGTTACAAAGTTAACCCTTACTGCCCAAATTAATTTTTTACTATACTGTAAACTCTAAGGCGGAAACTTTGTAAGAAGGATACCTGTCGTCGTGGACAAAAACTCGAACCGCAACGATTTTATACGTGAAATGACATCAAAGGAGGAGACCTATCCAATGCGGAAATAGAAAGGTTTTTAGAGAACGAAAAGTGATATTGCCTGGCTAAGACTGACTTATTTTTAAATTTCGTGCATTATATTTGGAATGTTATAGTGCGAAGGGTCACGTCCTGAAAATAGAGAGAATGACCGAGGTTTTCCTCTTATACGAGTATCAGCTGTTGGTGAATCTTTGGTCATCTCTGCGACTGTTTCGCTACGACTCTCTCTTGAGTGTGATTTTCGCGACTTCGTCGCTGTGACTTCTGAATCCGCTTGTTGGTCGTCCACACCCCGTTCAAGTCTTAAAAGCGATCCCATCACCCGACAATATAAGTCCGGAAATTCTATCTTGTCATCTTTGCGTAGCACGTTCTACAAATGCTAAATTTATTAGTAAAATGGGAAATAAATGCGTGTTTTATTCCTATTTTGCTGTTGGTATTTTTTATCTTCGGCAATAATTTCATTCATAAATGATGTGTTATTTTCATTATTTTTTTCACTAGCAGAATTATGTCGAAAATACTGTACTTAAGTTAAATGTTGAATATTTGGCAACCCTGAATTTTTGTCAACCTCCATAAGAAGGGCATTCTTTAAAAGAACCGTCATGTTCCCTCTTAGACACGTTTTACTGTATTATTTTTTTCATTCTAGTTCTGTTGCACCTCTTTGCAACGCAAATGACAAAATTTTATCAATTTATCTTTAGAAACCGTAATTAAGCGTGACTATACATATATGCTGGGTGCTTAGGTATTCATAATTCTATTATAAAAGTATAAGAACGCACAAGTTGTTGCACAATATGTTGCACAAAGGAAACGCAACAAAGTAACTGCATGGACAATGAATGGAAGTCGGTAATGAGAATAATTATATACTAGAAAACTCAATTCTTTGTTTGTACGTACCCATTACATTAAATTTTACAAGTAATATTTGTGACGTTTTAACCTGTTCTTTTTTGGCTAAATATGTTCATTAATTTTATGAAGAATCAAATATTATCATTCTGTTTAGGCATGCGTGCTTTTTAAAGTCCACAACTACCAATTGGAATTCAGAGAAATGATCAAAATCGTTTAATTATGTTTCTATAACACAGATGTAGGCAAGGTATATCCAGCGGGACATGAAACATGAACAAAAATGTACATCACAGATTACGTACATAAAAAACAATCATTGAACGAATAAAACAGAATTATTAACGAATAAGTATTACTACTTCATAGACAACCATGTAAATATTTATAGTACCAAAAGTGAAATTAGAAACTGATATCCATCTCATATTAGGCAATAATCATCTTAACCCACAAGTCGCATTATATTGCACAGATATGTGAACTTCACCTATTCGAACACGACGGCCCAAGCAGTTGTTTTGACAACCTGCTCTTCTTACATAATCAAGTAAACTATTTATAATTTGAAATATCGATAATCTCCTTCACACGTCACGTCTTCAACTTAAAGAAGTATGGCCATACGCATGTAGCTCTGACACTAGCTGACTAATTGAAACCAGTTCTAACTTTATTTACTTTACTTGTAAAAGTTAGAAGTTCACAACTGTGACCTGTTCATAATCAATAGCCAAAAAAATATACCAATTTTTTAAGGATCGTGAATGTTTCTTTTTCGTCCTAGAAAAGGAATTATGTATCAAGAAAATTTCCAAGCATAAATACGTACATTCTTAAACAAACCAAAACAAAAATTACCCTTTGTACAATAAAAAAATCAATACAACAAATTCTCTTGAAGAGAAAAAAATTGACAAATCAGCAAATTCAAATACAATTATACAATTTTAAACACTTTGACAATAATATAAAGGGAGCATCAAGCGCAGTTTGTGAAGTTAGTTACATGCACTTTCTGAGCACTTGTTACAACATTCACTTAAATGGGCTTCTTGCTCTCTGCATTTACTTTTTACTTATGCTTTTTACAATGCTATATACACTTGATTTCATGACACACCACTGCAACTGAACGTACGCATTAAAGGGGTGGCTTGGCACACTACGAAAATATTATCAAAAGCCTCCTACGTCTTAGCGAACTGGGAGAACTTGATGCATCTCGCAGTCATGGAAAGTTTGTGGCGAAATATGAGAAAAATATAGGAAAGACAATTATTACCGACCTCTTCTTGGGGCCTTGCCTCAGTCAACGGCGCGAAGCTTGCAACGGTCAGCGGGCTGGTGTTGCCGAAAATAAGTCTCCGCGCAGATCCGGATTCTTACACGGCCATGTAGTGTAAGAAAATGGACGCCCATAAACCTAGGCGCAGCAGCTTTAGTGTTCGTTTTCTTCTTTCTCACCATCACTCCCCAATAGTACACATTTCGACCTTCCTCTCTCGCGTCTCAAAACCTTCTCTTCTTGCTCCCTACCGCGCAGGTCGGCACAGCACTACAATTCAAATATCTCAGAATATATATAAATAGGGGTTTACAACCACTTGCAGAAGGCACTGCCCGCGCTATTTGAATGTATTTGAATCTATTTGTATTTGAATTGAAGCGTTGGTATCTCAACCACAGATAGGTAAAGGTTACATAATGAAATACCATAAAGTATTTAACATGAACAAATGCGTTACGTGTAAAACCTTAGGCTTTGGCATCTTGCGAATATAAAAAATATAATCGTCAGCTGTACTTAACCACTCTGAAAAGTAAACCAGCAAACTGTCTCTGTCAACTGAATCGTCTTTCTCCCTTTCAACATCAACAATGTTGTTTTCTCATATATGCCTTTACTTTTCGAACGAAGTAATGCTTTCATGGATTTATCCGATTCTTCTAACATTTCACATGGAGTGTATTAAATATTTTCCACTTGCAAACGTTTCTTCTTTCTTATTTCAAACATTATTCTGTAATACTCTAAGGTGGTCTTAAATGTAGACTGCAAGGATTACTAAAATAGGTGTTTTTCAGAACCAATATGACGTCATCAAATACATTCCGCAAATACATGAACCAGTACCGCATTTAGCTCAATATATGCGAACTGCAGATGTTTTTTTCACAGAATTCATCACATCTCCACAGAAGGGGTACGTGCGTACCACAGTACTGGAGACTTTATCTTCCTGGAACGTTCACAGGGGTCTCTTACTTCATGAAGTCCAATAATAAATACTGGCATAAAGAAGACTGAAGAAATATTAATAAATAGGGGACTTAAACAAGGATGCAGTTTATCTCCAACACTATGCAATAAATATATTGAAGACCTTATTAAAAATGGAGATGCATAGCTAGTTCTGGAATACAGTTGAAGCAGAATAAACACCTAAATGTTGAACTTTATGCAGACGACGTAAATATACTGCAAGAAAGTGAAGATGATCTGCAAAAAGTTGTATACACACTGCATCAACTGGGAAGAAATGAGTATAATATCCGAATATCTAAAAAGAAGACTACATTCCTGCCTAATCCTTGAAATGGAGAAGAAGAAGAAGAAGAAGAAGAAGAAGAAGAAGAAGAAGTCTAATAATCCAATTTTTCTTACTCATTTCTGACACTCATTTTCGTTGAATTATGTTCAGAAGCGCAAATAAGCCATGATAAAATTCATAATGAGAATACTGTGCATTTCTACACTTCCACAGTCCATCCTGACCATAAACATTTACACCCTTACATTGTTTATTCTTTGCAATTATATGAGGACGAGGTATTTAAATATTTTTTCTTATGTGCAGGTATTCTTTTCGCTGATATTGACTGGATGTCACAGATCGTAGAACCTACAGCAACTATTATCAATGTTGCTACATACTAGTATTTTAAATTTCCCGATTATGTTTCAATTTCCGTCTTCAGTAATCTATTTTCGGCATCAGTATGAAGCTCACGAAGAGTAAGTGTTCTACCTCCCCCCTTTACCAATCAAAACTGATGGATCGAGGGGAGTAATGTAAACTGTATCTGCTAATGAAAGATCGCATTTCAGGAATGAAATGTCAAGTGCCTCTTGAATTCCTACATCTAGATGTAAAATTCGAGACAATCCACTAAAAATAAAGCAGAATGCTGGTAATTTATTTCAAAGAACTATACTCGTTTTCTTTTGATTTCGATTTTTTTACAGCTCAGCCAGTCCATATGGACATCTTCAAATATTTATCATTCTAAATCAAACACTAGATGTCCAAACGATGTGTTACAATAATATGCCCGTACGTTCACGTTCCTAAATGTGCCATGTAATTAAACTTTAAATATAATTACGATAAATTGAAACCTGACTAACCTTTTACTTTTCTTGTGAAATGTTAGAAGCTCACAACTGTTGAGCTGTTTTTAATCAACTATAATAAAAAAATAGATATATACAGGATCGTAAATTTTTTTAGTCTTAGAAAAGGAATTATGTATATTTAGGAAATTTTCAAATGCAATAAATATATCCTTAAACAACAAAACAAAAAATACCATTTTGTATAATAACAAAGTCAATAGAGAAATAAAGTTTGGGTCTTCTCACTAAAACACAAAATAACAAATGCTTATACAATTTCACAATCTGCACAAACAACCAGAATTAAATATTCTCACTGTCAAGAGTATTTTTGTCTACAACTTCGTAACTACTGTTGCCATAACACTCAGTGAAATTGATCTTTATTGAGATTTACTATCTGAAGAAAAAATAACAATATTTCCCACGTGCCACTTACTATTACAATACAATTAATTTACCAGCTATACCAATTTACAATCGTCTTATTCTATGCTGGTTTAACTACCTTGCCTTTACATACAAAAATGTTGTTCTATCTTAACAATGTCTGTGTCCTATTCCAAGAGAATTGAGAAACAAGAACTCAATATATCAACTCTTTAGATTTCAAACAAGTTACTTTTTCCCTACCCCTCTCTTTCTCTCTTCAACTCCACCTAATTCTGTGACGAGGTTATTTTTCTCTAAGCTACAACAAGCTACCATTACGCCGGTCCGGATGGCCGAGATCGCTAAGGCAGTAGTGTCGTACGCGGGTTTGAGTCCCTCCTCGGGCATGGTTGTACTGTGTTCGTCCTTTCACCCCCATCATCATCATTATCGTGTCATCATCACCGTTACTAGCAATAGTGGTAACTAATGACCTAGTAGTTGATGCGATCTTAAATAAAAATTACCGTTACGTTAGCACAGCGCTCACCTTGATCTTGACCATATTCCCTCCTCGCGGAATTCCAGTCTCCTGCGCGTCGCGAAACGTATTTTTAATCTATTTCCCCTTTAGTGGTTTGACTGAAGAAAATAACGCGGCGGCGATGGTGAACGGTTAGCGTAACGGACTGTTGTACCCAAGTTGGCGGGTTCAAGCCCGATCGAAGCTGTGGATTTTTAAGGGCGAAAAAATCCTTCGTACGCCTTCCTTCGGAGGGGAAGTAAAGCCGGCTGTCCCATGTTAGTAGATTTACTTGCATGTAAAAGATCCTCAAGCCTAAATGACGCCTCTGAGCTAAATTCTAATCGCCTCTTTCTCGCCCAAGAAATACCTCCTTTCTCTGCTAGTTGGTGAAAGGAGCGTAGCGAAATTTGCGTGGTCAGACGGAAAAGCGGGCCTGATGGCCCGAGTCTCGCCTCGTAAAATAAGGCAAATTCAATTCAATAACTACAACGATTGAATAGCAGAGTCCCTCAGGCGCACGTGGAATACCTATCACCCAATTAATTAAGAAATTGCGAATCACTACTGTCCCCGACCCAAGTGCAGACACAAATTCCTTCATAGTGCGTTATATTGTATTATCGCCAGAAATGATTTGATTCTACCTGGGTCTTCTCGGATGTCGGTGCAAGCATTTTCCCACCTCCAGAGTTCCTTATCATCGAGTCTTGTTGTCACCCATGACTCATTTTGTGCGTTGCACCACGTGATGTCCGTTCTCAATGTCGTTTTTCCAATTATTCCCCCTGGGTATGGCCACATGATTTCACCAAATCCACTAAATACCATACATTTAATGTATCAAATTACAGAGGTAATTTTCTGTGTATTTATTATAAATAGAGTAAGTTTTTTTTATAATCTGATGAACTACAATAGAATTTTATTATATTTCTATATTAGTCTTCTTGTGTTATCTCGGAACTTGGCCAATTTTTTGAAGTTTTCATATTGTCTTTGTTCTTCTGGAATATATTGCATCAGTTTCGTTAGGTCATGTAATTTTACTACATTTATTGGAACCATCTTATTGTAAGCTTTTTCTGTAGATAATTCTTAAGCTACATTTTGATTTTTGAGAACCGAAAATCGATTTTCATGAGGCTCCACTCATCATACCACTTCGGTCCTGAACTCATGTGGTTTATGCAAAGGGGCTTAATCTAGCATTCATATTCCCCAAGACTAATACGGAAACTCATATTCTTTATACCTCAGAGAATGTATCAACCACCTAGGAATCAGTTTCTGACCATAACTCAAAAATCGCAAAAAGTTGACTGATATTATTTATGCAACTACCGATTAAAATAGTTTCATTACTTGTGACGTCCATTACCATATTTATTCTTTCCCTTTATATTTCCCTCTCATAATTGACTGTACCTACATACATTCATAAGCTGTATCCATTTTTTTTTACTATACACTTGCAAGTATGATCCAATATTATTCTTCCTCTAGATCACAATCCAACATTGATGGGCACCTACCTCGTTCTCTTTACCTCTTCTGTCTGATCCCATACCGTGTAGGTCGGCACAGACGCTACATTTTAGATTTTCCACCACTTGGAGAGGGTTCTGCCCGCGCGATTTGAATATAGCGTTAGGGTGTCCCGAGTCAACCTTTGATAGGTAAAGGTTACAATATATTGCTACATAACAAACACTCCAAATCGACGTCCCTAATTTTTTAGCACGAAATATTGTCAATTTCAGAACGAGATGACAACTAAATAGTTTGTTGTAAATCGATCAAACAATGCGTGTACAGTCTGAATTTTCTTTTGTATCGTATGTGTTTGAAAACACAAACATAACAAATAATAGCTCCACAAAAATATTGCTGATAATGAGTATCCATGTGGATACGCTGAGAAGTTAAGATGTAAGTTTTTAGGTTCTTAAATGTTAAACTTAAATGGTCAGCACGTAAGTATCCTTGCATACACAATTCTTCTAGGGCATTTAACTACATTTAATTTATTTCTAGTTAGTAAGAGACAATAACTAGCAAACGGCAATGGCGGTGTTTCATTTAATTTTGAATATTATTGACTAATATAATTTATGGAACATTTCAAACGTGTCAAGTTCACAATCTGGCTATAAGAAAAACGACTTCTAAAGTATTTCGAACGTCATAAAAGTTACTTTGGCGTAAACCGATTGCGCATTATCCATTCGAATCACATTTCTCATTCGATATCAACGAGATTCGCCTAGAATATCATGAATTTAGATTCCTCTGACGTCTGGAAGGTCGAAAACATATATTCATAGTTCAGCAATGTAATTAACTTGTTGTACCTGTGGTAGCGTGGTGTTTACAAAATCATATTCTCTCCGATAGTTGCATGATTTTTTGTCACGTTAGTAACTAGTCCAGCATATCTACATACATACTACATATTTATATTCGTAATAATTAAATGAATAAGTTTACATTCTATCTTCGTACACCTTAAAAGTTTCAACCAATATTGAAGAATGAAATTCAACCAACCTGTAAAGCAATGATCACTCTAAACTTTCCCAAGTTAAAAAAAAAAAGTGAAGAAAATGTATAAGATTAATCTAGAAGGTTTTGAACTTCGAGAAACGATTTAGAAAAAAATGCGATATAGAACATAACAAATCTTGAACGGTATTGAACAAGTTTTGCCTCACATAAATGCCTCATTATATGATCGCTAAAAGAGCACTACATCCTCGCTTAACTTGTAACTTTTAAATCTCTCAAAATTTTGTAGTTCCAAAAAAATTGCACCTTTTCCATTTTTTATAAGCAAAATACTGGCTTATGAAAGTAGATAAACAAAGTACTTGTTCTCTTCGAAAAAAAAGTAAACATTTGGAGCCGTTTTGAGAGAATATTTTCAAATACCTTTCTTCAAAGAAACATCACTCATATTTTCAAAAGAATGCGACAATAGCACATACTTTTTTGTAACTCTTATGCAAAAAAATATTGCGATTTCAGCCCTACAAACACTTCAACCTTCATTTGATAAAAGCGCAAACCATCTCAGACGACGTACTTCTAATTTCGTTGCAACTTGAATGTCACCGGAACACTGGGCACATTTCCATGTCTCTAAGCATTGTTAAAGAGTCGGGAGGCCTTTGTCATTTGCGAACAGCGAGTGCAAAGCGACTCAGACGGTCGGCTGACGAAAGGTCTGTACTAGTAATTCATAGACCGCATGCAATACAATCGTAATGTGCATCACAATTCAGTGAACACACAAATATTAGTTTTTTGTTTCTATCAAAAAAAGTAATGTTTCTACATCACTTAAAAATCTCCTCAGCTCTGCGATTCTCTTTGGACACAACCTTCTTGGAGAAGAGAAAAACGATAAGAATCTTTACGAGAGAATTGTATGATATAGTTCTTTTCAGCAAGCTTAATCCTAATATTTGAACCCAGCTTTATCATATATCATTTTTCTACTAAACGTCTATTTATAATCTGTTCATTCATGATAACTATAAGTAAATTTGTTGACGATAATTAACATTGATTGAAGAAGATACTCTTTAGTATCTCCCCATTAATACAGATGATAATACGGAATATAACTACACTTCGAAATCTGTAAGGCAAATCTAAAGGTTTGATTTTTTTAAGATTTGATTGTTGGCCTTATTTCCAAAATGTTATCTAATAAATTTATGGCTAAAATATTTGTATGTCATTCTAATTTTTTAATATATTTACAACTACATTTTCTTTATTTCTTCGTTACCTGTTGCCATATTAAAATCAGAGTGAATTACATCATTTCGAACATACCAGAGGCAATGTTTATATTTTCTTTGAACTGAAATCATTGAACGATTTGGATATTGTTTTTTCTATTATTTAAAAAAATAATACCATAAAATATTAATATAATTTAAAGCATGAGAGTATATAAATTCATTTCTAGTACTACATACCGATCTACGTGATTTTTCCTTTCTGCTCACTTGGTCGTCCGCCAAATCAGTAACGAATAAATTTATAGATGTAGAAGTTGATTACATTTGCTTAGACGTTTTACCACCGAACAGTAGGAGCCTTTGCGCGGGCGGGTGCGGCACTGCAGACAACGCGAGGCGCTTCTTCTGGGGGGAAGCGCCGCCGAACTCCCCCCTCGCAGCCGCCCCCGCGTCGTAACGACTTCAATAAACAGGGCCATAACAGGAAGCCGCGCGCACCCTTGGTCCCTCGTGCCCTCGCGACATCCCGCGTCGTATCAACTTCGGCGCGATCTCCTCGCCATCCCGCCCGCCCTTCGCTCCGCATTAGGCTGCTTGCGTGGGGACCGGCACGGGGGGGGGGGGGCGATCCTGTCGCCGGCGGACTATCGACTCGAACTACTGGTAAGGAGCAGGGCTACTGGTGCTGTTGCATGGCAAGCGAATTCTTTTATTCGTTGTTTTTGTTGTTAAAGTTTCGAAAAACTATGGTAGATTTGAGAGTATTGAAAGCTATGAAAATCTGCGAAAGAAATATATGGTACTGTCCGTCTCATTTTCTTCGAGTAATGTCAAGATTTTATAAAGTACGTACTAAGGACTTGCAAATATGATGTCGTCGCGCGCGCGCGTGTGTGTGTGTAAATTCAAGTCCTGTAAGCCTAGATGATGAGTTCATGGAATACAGGCATCTAGATTCTAAGGCAACAGGCATTTAAGACAGTATGGAAATTACTAGAAACTGATTCGTATAGATATTACCTCAAGAAGACAAAGATGCTGAAGACAATTCAAATAACAATACATATTACAGACATCCTATGGTTTTATTTATATTGGAACATTATAAAGAACATTATTTCTGAAGAAAGTAAACACACATTCTCTTTTTCCCACATATATATTTATCAACATAATTCATTCGAAAATTCGGAAGAAAAGAATAAGACGAAGTGCACACTTGTGAGTAAGGGACGTAAGTGCGTTTTTTACAACTTTCAGCATTTCTTCGACAAATCCATCACAGGCTACTCTGGGTGTCGAGGGGTGACGAGTGGTGACGAGTGGTTTTGGAATTGTAGAACAATAGAATTTCAACAATTAACTACGAAGATACAGCTAAATGTTTATGAAAATGTGAGATATAAGGTTTATATTTACTAATATAACTCATATTATAAACATTTATTGTTGTATTTCCAATTTAGTTGAACGGGGCATGCCTTCTAGTCTGCACTTTTTCAAAGGACTTTATTTTGGAGTTTGGATTTATAAGAAATTTAATTAATTTATATTGATTATTTTCTTCCATTTGGCTGTTTGTTTCACTTTTTGATTAACGTGGCTACGTGTACTTTTGAGAGATTTTTATTTTAGAAATTTTCATAGGTTATCAATATTGTGGCATTGTTGGTCTGGTATTTAAATTAATAGTTGTGTTTGGGATTGGTGGGTCAATAAATATCTTGAATAACTGCTCCATTTATAACTCTTAAAATGATTTATTTATCTTATTTTATCAATTTTAGCTTTACTTGTGAAAATGTATTGTTGAAAAAGATTTAAATTGTATATATTGGGGGACACACTTTTTATTAAAGTTAAAGATAAAATAATTCAAAAGGATACGGTGAGGACGTGGTACACACGGTGCTGAAACTTATTACGGATACCAAAGGCATTTGCACGACACTTATTTCTAAGTACAGGCTCGAGGGCAAGGAATTAAATAGTTAGTTGCATCTTCAAAGAAAGGGCGACCATCCGACCCACTTGCGGCAACGTAGGGCAAGACGCAGTTCCTCCGATCGATTATGACGAAACGCACTAACAATAACGGCGTGGGAGTCGCCAGAAAATTAAAAGGCACGTCTTCGGACATGGACACATCAAGAAACGAGATTGGCCCTTTTCTTAAAAGTGCTGCATTGAAAGCTAGTCAAACAAGTGGCGCTCTTGACACAAGGGTGACACTGGAAACCCAACCTACAGTCAATGGTTACTCAAGAAAAGCTTTTTGTTTAGAACGTAGATCCATAGGAATTTTCACATTCTTTTCGGTTCTAAAAGATAATATACAAAGTTTTAGTCCTCTAGCTTAGGACAAACTCTAGCTCTAACTTAAAGGTGAAGTTTCGCAGAATGTTGAACAAGGTCACTGATGCTGTTGCATCAAAATACATTTTTTTTTATTTTTACAAAATGCATTTTTTTTACTTTTGTTTCCTGGGAGAGCTGAAATGTTTGTTGTCGGCTATTACGGCGAAACCGCCTCGAGTGATTTTGGCCGTTGAAAATGGAACATTTAGGCTGTTATCACACGTCGGCGTTGTATAATCTGATTTCTAACACCAAATATTTCAAGAAAAATATTATGTGTTACCTGTCATGGGAGTTACATTTCCTCAAATATTCACCTGCATCCATAGCTCCATCTCCTCTTTTCCCAGTGTCTCGCTTGCTCACGAAGAAAATATTTTACTGCCAAGGAAGTTTGAGAAAGCACCGAGCGTCAATAAATACTAACATAGCCGAAAATGTCTTCTGCTTCGAGAGCGACGCGATCTGCTGGTTGGGTCCGGCTGTTGATTTAACAATGCGTGCTAATGGCGTCTTAAATGGAAGTTAGCTAATATCCCGCAAAATTATCGACCGCGTCGGCCAAGACAGTGCTGCGCCCTGTCGGCACGCTAAGTAGTTGTTTGGAATTAGTATGTTTTTGTTAGACGCATCCTTCGGGGGTTTGGGGGGAAATTTTATTATCTTGAGCTTGGCATATTGGAAATGATTAGCGATGCGAAGGAGAGCTTGTAAGTGTTTTATTTCAGATTAAGCGCCAAATTTTAATGAATTTCGACGCATATGTGTTAAATGCTATTCACTTTTGAACTCCTTTAAGTAGGAAACTTTTGAGTGTTTATTTCAGCAAACTTGTACTGCCTGCAAGAAAATGATGGAAAATATAAGCGGTTGTTTAATTTGGATTATCACCATGCCATATCCTACACCGATATGTTCAAAGTAAAATAGTTTCAGAACGGTGTGTTTTTACTGGTAATATTAAGCGCATATAAAGAGCATTTTTCAAATTACGAATTCATCTTTTAAAAAAATTGAATTTTTTTAAAATTTTGATGGAAGAATGTTCGGGAGACAAAGTGAATATTTATTTTTGACGGTTTTCTATTGAAAATAAATTTCTTTTTCCCTTTTAGAGTGTCCATTTATTTTCTTATTTATTGTAATACTGTATGCTCCAAAGGTACTTTGTTTACTTTGGGATTTGTAGAGTTCCATTTCTAAGAGGTTCAATAAAATGTATGAACCACTTTTCTTCCAAACAGCAGATTATTGGCATATGAAGTGTTCCGATCTATAACATCTAAACGGAGCTGTGATTTCCTTCTTTTTTTCTACACCAGACTCATAGTAGTATTACGTCTTATAATCTCAGAATGATCCAAAACTTCCGCCTTCCCACTTGCCACGCCGCGAAGCCCAGGCGTGTAATTTCCCGTTCCTCTGCATGAGCTCGGGCGCGCAGCCCGTAATTGCTGCGGTGGGCGAAAGAAGGCGGGCGGGCGGCGGGCGGCTCCGCCCACGCATTGTCTCGCGCGACTTGAGGAGGCGCGACCGCCAAGACGTCGCCGGCTAATTGGTCCTAATGGAGGCTGCTAAGAGCGCGCCGCGCAAAGGGCCAAAGGGCCCGGGGGGCGGAGGCCTCGCGGTTGGGACCAGGCCTGGAGCAGCAGCCCGAGGAGGGGAACGGATGTGAGAGGAGGCGTCGGAGGAGGGTGGTGAAGTTGATACGGCAGTGGTACCGCCCTGGGGGAGTGGACATGATATGAAAAATGTTGGGAGAAATGTAAGCGTTTTCGATTGTACCGATGTTGTGTTTATTTAACGCCAGAACAGTTAAAAACTGCGGGTGACGCACTATGGGGGAAGTGTATTCGTTCAAGTTTACTTTCATTCTGGAACCCCTACCCAAATCCATATACAAGTTGACATCTGAATACACATGGAAACGAGCGTTTGTGCCAAGAATTGATTAAATATTCATTTCCATTTAATAAAAACTATTTGCAAAGGCAAATCGGCTACAGATTTTATCCATTTTCCCTTATCTTGACCTGCTCAAGGAACCGACTTACTACTGTGAGAACATGGAGAACGATGAATTTTAATAACTATATTTTCCACTGAACTCTAGAAAACGTGATCGTGAAGTTACAATTATTACTGTTATGTTGATGTAGGTGTCCAAACCTTTATTCCCAGTAAAAGTTTCGATACGAGTACAAAACATTTCGACTATAATTGAAGATATGGAAGAATCATTATTCATTGAGTATAATAAAAATAAATAAAATATTATACAATAGTAATAGAAATTCAAAATATTTCAATTAGGGTTTTTAATTCCAACTAGTCAATAGGCGACGACGGCATTGCTGGTTGAAGCACAAGAGCTGTATACATGATCCATGGGCTTCTTAGAGCCTGAAGTTGTACTAGTGGAATAATTACGTAAATATTTGCTTAGCGTTAAAAATCAATCTGTCACCAAATTCTCATTTAGTATTGTTCACTAATAAAAAATCTCAAAAATAATTACTAGACAAATTTTCATCACTTTCCTTTCAAATTTAGTTAAAATAGTTTTTTTAAACAACCTGCGCGATTTAAATGCTGGATGCAACCATGTGAGTTCGTAATTTTTTAAGCTTCCTGAAGTTATCGTTTTTCTTGCATATGTATCGTTATGTAACTGATGTACAAAGATGTGGTTGATTACGACAGTCGTATACTATAAGATATTTCACTATACTAGTACTAGTGATCTAATAGATTTATTGAAGCATCAATAGCATTAGGACTCCATTTGTATAAGACTCCTTTTATAAGACAAAATGTCACGGCTGAATAAAACAAATAACATAAAACTAAGACGTTCATGTAAAATTATGATAAAAACCTAACAGTGCTACAACAGCACTTACTTTCCGAAATGATTGAAAAGTCTAATTCAAACGAATCGCGCCGCGTGCATTTAATTCCTTTGTCATGAAGTGTAGCCATTTCTTACTTTTGGAAATGAAACAAATATGAATAAATTTAAATACAGAACATAACACAACAGTCAATCTAATTGCACTGGTCGACAGTGATTTTGTTAAGTAGCTAACTGTAGCTGTTTCTTTTATACCTTGCTACGCTAAAGCAGAAAACCATCACAAAAATTGTCTATCGAGCTCAGTTTTTTTTTGTAATCACGTGTATACTAAACCTACATATTTTTCGTAGATGGCCATATGTCATATATGCTGAAACGATATTTGCTGAAATGCTACTTGCTTGGAGTTTATCACAAGATGTTGGTCGCCAACAAACAAACATTTTTTTTATATATGAGATTTCATTATAAAACAATTAATTTTCAAAATTGTAGTTGTAGGAAGACGCCGAACATAAATTGGAATTTTTGCAGTTTTCGAAAAATGAGAGTTTCCAACTAAAATGAGACATACTTGTATACCATTCTCTCAAACGTCCTTCACACTATCCAACAACAAAATTTAATCAAAAACGATTAATTCATTTTTTTAAAATTTGTATAATCTCCCAGGGGCTTCATGTAAAGTACCCTGTGACATACCGAAAATAATAGGAATATTTGGGGACTCTTATTATATTGGGAAGAGACAATAGATAGATGAACCCTTTAGTAATAGGTATCTATGGGGACGCCGGCGAGGTAAAATAAATAAGATGTCAGAGTAGAAGGGGGCCGTGGAGCAAGCCGTGAAAAATAGCGCCAGTCGGGTCTAAAGAATGAAATGATTATTAATGGTGGAATTTTTGTCTGGGAATCAAGTAAGATTATTAATAGCAACGCGGAATAGTGGAGGAGCAAGGTCTCATATAGCCGGCGTTGGACGTGCGATAGTGATATTAGGGCATTGGAGCGGACCAAATACGAAGCAAAATCTTCGTGGCGACTTCGTGAAATATTACGAATAAAAAAGTATATTTTCAATAATTGTAGAAAATATTAAATGGAAGTCAGGACTGATTTTAAAAAATTACGAGCTCAATTGAGTTGTATAAAATAATTGAAATAAATTACCAATGTTGATTGAAATGCTGATTATTAATAGTTACGCGCAATTCATTAATAGTAGATAAAAAAGGAATTTCCAGGAAAACTTGCCCATTCGTACGAATGGCAAGTCAACCAATTTCAGTGGCGGCGGGGTAAATCAAATTACCTATCCAACCCGCGTGAATTGTGCCAGTGGAGCAAGCAAGACAAAATTTGGAAGAAATTAAGTTTGAAAACATTACAACACCGCAAAATTAAAATATCGGTTTGAAATTCAAGGAGCCGTGGCATCAGCCAGATGAATAGAGAAATATCAATTTTGGAGAAAATCGTCTGAATCCGCTAGCGTTGTTCATAGATGGACAGACGGACGTTTTGCCGCCACTCGACATTTCGGTATCAAGAACCCACAAAACTTGGGTTGTGGCTACACCACGTTTTACACGATATTTTTCTAAATTTGGATGGATTTATCCACTTTTTCATTACCAGGGCAATATGAGTCTTTCTGCAGAAAATTCGAAAAAACAATTTCGCGCAAATTACATAACTTTCTCTTCTTAAGAAGGACCTTTTTAGAGCGAGAAAGTCTGTTGTAGCAGAATGAAGTGCCAAAAAAATTTACTCTAGTTAGAAATGGCAAGGCAAGTTCCAAAGAAGAGCTTCAAATTGCTTTTACTTCTTTACATATTTCATCATTTTATTGTATTCAAAATGCTCCTTGCAATGCATATTTTATTCGTTTTCCTAAGGTCGTAAACTTGCTCGATACACTTTGTTTAGTGGGTAGAGAAATGACTATGTGTAATCATTACCTCTGTTCCAGATAGTTTTCGATGTCGGTCCACTGTGCGATTCTAGTGTAGGTGGCAATAGGCTGAAATTTGGGGGAGAGGCAACATCGATGAACCTGGGAACTTGGTTTCATGTTGTACGAGGAGCCGTCCAGGGCCTTTGAGAGGAGTAGCGAAGAGGGGGGGAGGACCGCGTAGATGAGAAGGCCACAGCATCCCGGGTGCGAAATGGGTACAGGAAGTCTCTAGCGCTCTGTGGTTTCACACCGTACAATGCATGGTGGGTAGGGAAGTGCTTTCAGAATGAGATATTTTCCTAATTAACGTCGTAAATGTAATTAGCTGTTATTTCAATCTTAACACCACTACCGAACTTTAAGCTTTTATATTTTGTTAGCCTCTCTTATAAATATTGTATTAAAAAATAAAAAGTTTAAAATATTTTAGGCTTCAAAAAGAGATGGTTCAATGGAAAGGCAGCATTTTAGGAAAAAGGCTACTTCAAAATATCTAGACGCGTATGGTCACTTTCAATAGGTCCAAAACGCAGATGTTGAGACATAATATATATTTTCTATGCAAATCTCCAGTGTTCTAAGTAAAAGGTTTAATGTAATGTATTACTGTATTTTCTATTGATAATCACTCGTATATTACTTTAATAATAATAATAATAATAATAATAATAATAATAATAATAATAATATAATACTACATGATATCAATGCATATAATATAACAATATTAGTACATTCTATGTTTAAATCTTGAAATGGTGAGGAGGAGGCAGGTTGTAGTCAAGATTTTTTTCTATTTGAACACCAAGTCCTACAGCAGCACCTAATGCATCTAGCAAATTCAGGATGAATGAAACAAATTTTGGTCAGGCATTCTCCTTCTACATCGCAGGACGCGATATGCCAGTTCTTTTTTCTTTGCTTCACATCGAAAAAGTCGAAATGAAACAGAAAGTCAAATGGGATAAGAATTTTTATTTATTTATATTTTTTAAGAGAAGTATTGTTGTGATTTGAATATTCCTTCACACTGTCGAACATTTTATTAAGCAGGAAAGCAGTCAATTTACTTTTAAATGTATGAATTGTATTTATGCCTTTAATATCATTCCCCAATTGTAAAGTGTAATGCCCTCTATTAGAGTACTTTTTTGATGAAGTGTAGTTTCAGAGTGGGGAACATGTACGTTTTTCTTTTGACGCGTGTTGTAGTTGTCTACATCAGAATTTAGAGTAAAAGTGTCTTTGTTTTCCATGAGAATCTTCTTTGTCAATACTACTATTTCAAATATATACATCCATAGTAGAGGAAGAATCCTTAGTTTATTGAACGAGGGTTTGCAAGACTCGAGGTCATTGTTCGCAGTATTCTTTTTTGTACCATAAATGTGCAAGTGCTTTCAGGTGCATTTTCCCAGAATATTAATCCATATTTAAGGTGTAAGTGCACATTTTCAAAATACATTGTTCGAAGTGTCTCAATGTTAGAGCTTCACCTGAGAGTGTACGAGGTCGTAGCAAGATTTGGTGAGCTTATTGTTAAGATTTGAAATATGAGCAATCCATTTTAGGGTTTCTTGAATTGTTAGACCGAGGTAGGTAATTTTATGAGATATCGTTCCAGGATTATCATTAATGAGCAATTGCTGTGAGAGTTTTTCTTTATATCGGGGATTCATGAAATTTAGAGAGCCTGTCTTGCTAATGTTTATGATGAGATTGTTGTCTTGAAACCATTTTACTAGTGCATGCACAGTTTTGTGAGTTCCTTTTTCTAATGATAGTTCTTTTCTAATGATAGTTTTTTGCTTTGATGATTATGCTTGTGTCATCTGCAAACAAAATTATTTTGCTATTCCTGAAGTCCAAAGGCATGCCATTTATGTATATAAGGAATAGTATGGGATCAAGGATGGATTCTTGTGGGACTCCACAATTTATCATCTGAAGGCAGGAGTAGTAAGAGGAATTTTGTTTTCTTTAGTGTGCTGGAGGGCAACTATTTGGCTACGGTTTGTAAATATAATTTGATTTATTGGCCGGCAATGCCCCGTATCCCTAGCACTTCTAGTTTTGTTAAAAGTATGTGATGGTCAATAATGTCAAAGCCTTTTGACAAATCTAAGAAAAGGCCAATGGGAATTTGCTTCTGATTTAGTGTAACAAGTATGTCATTTAAAAAGGAGATGGTTTAATTATTGCCATTTTGAATATATCAGGGAATATGCCTCTTTTTAGAGGGTAATTGCAGATATGAGAGAGTGGTTGCACTATATATGGAGCACTGAGTTTGATAAAAAAATCTGGAATGTTATCTAGGCCTGCTGAGAATTTATTCTCCATTTGTACAATGATTTTAAAAATTTCAGAGGGGTGATTTCATATAAAAATATGTAATTTACGATTTGTGTAACATTAGTGTTTGGTTGGTACGTTTTATTGTTTAGAGTGTTGATAGATTAACTTTTAACCTATCCGTGAAAAGTGTTCATTGAATATATCAGCTATTTCTTGTGGGTCATGTAAATTTTGGTTTTTGTAGTGGAACTCTACACTTTTTCTGTTATTATTAGTTGGTGCTGTAGTTGTTTTAATAATGTGCCACGTACAGTTTGTTTTGTTACGTACATTTGCAATGTACTTATCATGTGTCATAATTTTGGCTTGTTTGGTTACTTTTTTTAGGATCAAATGTGAATCGATAATGTTTTGTAGTATGAAATGAAGTTGGAGTTACATTTGTTATTTGTTAGTTATTTATTCATGTTGAGTTTTCTTTCACATCATACTTTGATGCCTTTGGTAATCCACGATTTGGTTTCCTTATTTTGGATCTTTTTGAGTGCTGAAGTCGATGAATATCGTAATTGTAACCCAACTAGAAAAGCATTTACAGTTCCGGGTACACGCAACTTCCATGAGTTTGTGCCTCGTTCAGACTGTATCATACAATGCAAAAACATAAACACTGAACAAAATTATTCTGTGGTATTTGATTTAACTAACAAAAGAAAAGTAAAATAAAAATTCCGTCAAATATTGTTGATTATATCTAATACATGTCAAAACTAAATAACGTTAATAATAAATAAATTCATTTGAAATGTATTACACATTGTTATACTTTTTTCGCAAATTCGCCAATTTAATTAGTATGGAATAAAATTTTGTGTTTAAAAATGTCACAACGATTTTTCACTTACTTTTCTTTCAGAATCATGTAGTTTTCCGTGATTTCAGCATAGAAATGAGTTATGAAATGAGTAAATAGAAATGGGTATATCTACAACCAATACAACTTCTATAACTAATAAAATTTTAAAAAAAAAGTTTCAGATACTATTCCCCAGAACAAATGTTTAAAATTATGAATCTATATCTAAAAACGAATACTTTTATCGTGGTTTGATAATTTTAAAAATATATGCAATATGAGATTTTGAATTTTGAAAAAAAATTTGACTTGTTTCAAAAATCCGCCATTTTGATCGGCAGAGACTCAAATTTTCATTTGAAAACATCATAGATCGATTCTTCGGTAAATTTCCATACAGAAAACATATATTTTGTGTGAGAAATTGAGTTATAATGTGTAAAACAAGTTAGGTATGTCTAAAATCACACCTTATCCATTAAAAAAATATAGCACTTGTAAAACAGAAAATAATTATCGTAGAGGGCTGAAACTTTGAATATCAATAATAACAATAACAATTTTAAAAAAAGTAATAATAGTTTTTAAAAATCTGAGATGGTCGGGTGTCATGTTGCGCTGAGTTCGCATGGAATTACCCATATATTTATGAATGAATTAAACTTATCATTTGCATCAGTTACCTTATATACTTCATTAAAGTTTTCGAATCTCAGTAAGTTATGAAATTTTATTATGTCTCCTTGGGAATAGTTTCGGATTTCTTTGTAAGTTCTCTGTTCTGCGATTTTTGTTTCTGTTTGAAGTGTGAGAATCTATGCAGTGTGATCACTGAAAACTGTATTAAATATAGCAACAGAAAAACTGGTTATTGGGTCTATTATTATTTGATATCTAGCAGTGCTACTATTTTTGGATGTTCGGGTTGGTGTATTTACGGTTGTTTACAGATTGTATGATTTTAGCAGGTCATTAAGTAGATTTTCATTACTGGATTGTGTGAGGCAGTTTATATTGAAGACACCGCAAAGATTAATTTTATATTGTCTGCATTTTTTAAGTATTGTTAGAATAACTTCCAGATTTTTTTAAAAGATTTTCAAATTCCCAGCAGGGCTGCTATATATGCATGATATCCATGGTTTTCTTGTAGTTAAAACAATGATGGATATTTCAAAGTCGTTCTCTTTTATATGATAAGAGTGACTGGTGCAGGGTACAAAACTAATAGAATCGTTAATAAAAATGCATTTGTTAATATTTGGACATGAGCGTCTGGCTAAAGAGCAACCTAGTATGCCCTTAGTGTTAGCATGGTTGTCCCGAAAATAGTGATACAGTCGAAAAAATTCTAAATATGTGGGTATTATGTCCATTTAACAGAAAAAATTGCCCACCAGTTAAATATGTTACTCCAAAACTGTTTTCGCAACAAAAAGATACAGAAACTTATGAAATAAAAGTGTTGGACGTATAACGTAAATCCATCCTTAAAACTTCATGCTGTACACCAACGAAGATAGCCGCAATGGTTACTCAGTATCGACTGTACAAGTACAAGGACATCTCTCGCTATGTAAGGGCAATACCATATCATTTGAAAATTCTCAGGAAACAGCTATGCAGAATGCTGTTAAATTATTAAATAAATGACCACAATGTTTTTAGATTAATTAGTGGGGCTAAAGAGGCAAGTAATTTCTCGACTTTAGTAATAGTTATGTACTAATATTTATACCACTATTTCTCTCCGAATTAACACATCACAGTCATCATTTTTTTTCAAATTCACTGAAAACTATTTTCAAGCAAATATCAACACAAATTTGACAATTATAATTGCTTTTCATACAGGTAAATCATATCCAAACAATGAGACGTAATACACAAAAAGTAGCTCCCGAGTTCTGGTGCATTCCAATCTAATATTCCCTGAAGGCTAGCAATTTTTACTTCCTCGCGCTTAAGAAGGAACTTCTTAAGAACAGAAAGTCACGTAATGCTGCGCGAAAAAACAGCGAATGTTCGGCAGAAAAACTCTTTGCACAGGGCCTTGATAACGCAAAAGTGGCTAAATCCAGTTGCTAAACTTAAGGGAAAATTCTCTAAAACGTGGTGTAGACAGAATCCTTGTTTTGTGGGATCTTGATACCGAAAAATCAGTTGACGGCAAAACGTCCGTTGGGCGTCTCCGATCGATCTGGCTGATGATACGGCCTCTTGAATTTGATAACGATATTTTAATTTTGGAGGGTATTTTATATGAAGCCCATGGGTATCTTCAAAATTTTCAAAAAAATAGCGCCATCGATTTTGATTAATGGCGACATCGATTTTTGTTGTTGGATAATATAAAGGATGTTAAAGAGAATGGCGCAGGTCTGAGTTTCGTTGAAAAATCCGATTTTTCGTAAATTGCAAACGTTGAAAATATTTTCGGTGTCTTGCTGTAAGAGATTTTTTCCTTACTAAAATATGTACCTTGAAGATAGATTATGAAATACGAGTGTTTTGCATTTACTTTCGCGTAAAATAATGGCAATTTTTAATTCTGTTTAAACAATTATTTTCTCAAAAGCAACTCCACCATTTTTTACTAAATTGTTTTGTTGGATAGTCTGAAGGACGTTTAAGATAATGGTGTATGTCTTATGTTGGTTAAAAACCTTGGTTTTTGGAAAATTAAAAAAAAAAAAACTTTTTTCGGCGTCTTCCTCCAACTACAAATATGACGTACATATTTTAAATAAAATATGTTTACAAAAAACAGATTTTCAAATAAGGTCATGCTCGATTTTTCAAAATTGTGACTATTGTTTGCGTAAATTGGAAAAGAACTTGAAATGGTAAATTAGAATTCTCAGCGCTTCGTTTATGGCGGTGTCAGTCTGTAAAAGTAATTTGAGAACCAGACGCAGCTGATTCTAAAAATCCCTTCTCATTGTTTAACTTAATATTAATTAACTTTCTATTACAAATCATAGAATATTAGTTGCAATGTAAATGCATATTACGTAAACGTTACAAATACTCTATGGAAGAACATGATTTCTCGCAACCATTTTGACGAAGAACAAATGCAGGTAATATGCAGGTTAATAATTTGGAATTCATTTGGGCCTATCATTCAGGAATAGAGATCATCCTAATTTCTAAGAATGTAAGATTTATCTCGATGGATACGGTGTTGACAATTTTATTTTAATTACAATTTACTACCTTCATCTATTTCAAATATATGTTTTATAATTTCTAAAAGATTAGTTTCTAAATGTATAATAAAAGCTTGAATGTAAGAAACGAACAAACATATATGAAATAATGTAAAAATTTGAACTCACGAAGCATCCAACTGCCTGCAATAACGTTCACGAAGAGCAGTAAATTCAGAGCGGGCCGACTTTCACTCGAAATTACACAAAAATACTCATATTTTCAAAAATTTCAACATGACTTTATTTGAAGATGAAGATTAAATACATTTCATTAAGAAAAAATGTATCTTCACAATTGTAGTTGTAGAAAGAATCCGCATTTTTTATATTTCTTACATTTTCAAAAATCAGTCATTTTAACAAACATTAGTAAGCTTAACCCATTAAGGACCAAGCATTGAAATAATATTTTTTTAAATAATAGTATTTATTTTCTTTAATATTACACTAGAAAGGATGAAAAATCCCATTTATAATTTTTTTAAACTAACAGTACAACAAATTGTTGCGTATACACAATTTGGGGACCTTAGGGTATATCAATTCATCTTGACGTGAGACATCTGGAATCAGTATGAATGGAGATAAATGTAACATTTTTTACATTTGTAAACTGAAGTGCTTTTGCGTAATCTGCATCTCCATCTGGCTTTGGTTTCTCCCTTTCTAATCAGGTTGTGGCGTCATATCAGTCGCTTTGCACAAACGTGACAAAATATTAGCCACGTGCATCTCATGCTCATGGACAGCGCTGGCGGGAAGAGACGCCGCGGCACGTCGGGCTGAACAATGGCAAACCTAGGGAGCGGAAGGGAAGGGGTGCCGTGTCGTGGGTGGCCATTAGTTATTTTCGGGTTATTTTCCCCTGTTGGATAGAGATCCGACGCCGACCTACCTGTCGGCTTGCATTTTCCCCGTGCGTGTATCTCCCGCCAGCGGGTCGTCGTCTCAACCAAAACCAGCTCTTGGCTCCTGGCAAGTATGGGAGTGTAGCGCAAGTACAAGTGTAAGTGTAATGGTGCAAGAAACGGGTGAAGATATGACAAAGATGAAGAAATGATCACGTCAGTGGTACTGCAGTGAAAAATGTATATCCTGAGTCACCTATGTCGATATCCGTACATCATCATAACGTACTTCTTTAGGTAGGAAAACGTTTATGAGTCGGCCAAAATGGGATTTTTCAGTCTCCTGTGTATTTATTTATTCATTATTGCATTCTCTTCCTTTTGCACAGACTTCAGATTTCATTAGACATGGCTAAGCAAGAGTAAAATTATTGTTGTGACATCTTTTCTTCAATCGCAATTATATTTCCAATGAGTTAACAATTCCACAGTCAATATTTATTTTCCCTATCTGTCATTTTGGCAAAATTAGGGGGAAAGTGCACACCATCAAACATGTTGGCAGAAATAAGATCAATATCTCCCTACAGAAATATGTTCAGCAGTTGACAGAGTCCATTATTTTCTTAAGCAGAATCAGCGAAATCAGCAGAATTTTTTTAGAAGATATAACCTCTAAGTGATCAAAAGTATCCGGACACGTGGCTGAAAATGACCTACCAGTTCGTGCCCTCCATCGGTTATGCTGGAATTCAATAGGGTGGTGCCCCTCTATTAGCATTGATAAGGGATTCCACTCGCGCAGGCATACTTTCAATCAGGTGCAGCAAGTTTTCTTGGGGAATCGCAGCCCATTATTGACGGAGTACTGCACTGAGGAGAGGTATCGATGAAGTTTGGAGAGGCCTGGCACGAAGTAGGCGTTCCAAAACATCCCAAAGGTGTTCGATAGGATTCAAGTCAGAATTCTGTGCAGGCCAGTCTGGATGTTATTGTCGTGTAACTACTCCACCACAGGTCGTGCAAAATGATCAGCTGTTCGACTGCGTTGAAAGATACAATAGCCATCCCCGAATTGCTCGTCAGCAGTGGGAAGCATGGTGTTTAAAACATCAACGTAGGTTTGTGCCGTGATAGTGCCACGCAAAACAAAGGGTGCAAGCCCCTTCCAAGAAAAACACGACCACACCATAACACCATTTTGGACGTGTCCGGATACTTTTGATTTCGTAGTGTATTTACCTTGAAGCATTGTGTATACAATGATGCAACAATGCATGATAAGACACTATATTCAAGATGAGAAAATTATATCAAGAACGTAAATATGAAACAGTGGTTACATGTCTATTCCTCAACGATTATGGTCTTATTGCATTTATTCTATCATGTTCAGACCATATACCGCGCTAATACCAACATTGCATAACGCAACGTTATTGTAAATTGTCAATAATAAGCTATGTAAGGACTTAAATACATAATACGTATTCTGAAAAATAAAAGAAGGTTCAAGCCAGTTTGTCGAGTAATATATAGTAAAAAATATATTGTTTAATAATTAAAGTAAATATTGAAAATCGGTATTTTCTCCACGTTTTAAAATTAAACGAAGTCAAATTTACGCTTGGATATGAATGAAAAGAGCAAAACCCGATCAAATAGCATTTCTTGGTATTGCGATAGTGATACAGAACCAATTTACATCGAACCGTTTTTCTAAAAAAAAATAAATATTAAATGTTACGTTCACGCAACGTTGGGACTTAATGGGTCAATGAAAATAAAGTTAAGATAGTTTGCCATCAAGTTCTCACACTCAGTTCTTCAATACATCGAAAAAGCTTCATTGACAATGTATTTAATCATACATACTCGCCTCTATCTTTTCACGATTTTATTTCAAATTAAGTGCTTTGAAGATGTAACACCACAAATTTCGTAATGTAATTTTTCTCTTGATGTGAGTATTTGCTTCAGCATTTCTGAGATCACATATCATTCAACAACAAATTAACATGTTAATTATTCTCGCTAATACACCTTGTGCGCTTACTTTCTTCTACAAGATCTGGTCTGCTAATGAGTGAATGTTCATAATGTTGTAAATCATTTCATCTAAAACTACTTTTCAAAATCGCATACATTGTACTTTGAGTCAACTCCAGCTTCCATAATCATAAATAAGACGACGTAAGAACGATCCATAGAGCATAAATTATTTTTTATAATTTCATTTTATTTGTCTTATCTATTTATATCATTTCTCATTTTAATTTTCTATTTATCTTGTAACTTCTTTGTCTCCCAAATCAAATGCTAATTATTTTGTCGGAATTATTCCCTGGAGTTAAAAATGAAACACCTATGCAAGTGTTGTAATTATCCCCATACATTTTTAATTACATATATTGAGTCATTAATGTTTTAATCAAGGACAGTGAAATTTCTAAAAAGTATTTCTGAAGACGCTCGTTTTCTTCCAAGCAACCCAAGAAATGAATAAAGACATCGAAATAACTCGTACCAAGGTTGTTTTTGGACAAATATGTCACCACGGTTGTGTTCTTTCTGAATTTAAAATATACATGTGGAATGAAGCTGCAGGAAAGAATAAATAACTAATGTACAAAGCTCTTAAATACATGAAAAATGCATAATAAATAATCAATAAGATAATGTTGACTACAAACGGAACGTGGACATACTAATTGTAATGAACTATATTTTTCATAATACCTATTAAGGCATTCAAATAGATGAATTATATAAACTGACATTTTAGACACGAAACTGAGCGGTGATTTAAAAGGAATTAGACTTCCCACAGTTTATAACTATGGCGCGATAGAACAAATATACATCTGACAAGCGCCGGAAAACATGAAAGAATATTTAAACTTGTTAAATAGAACAATAAAATGGTATTGTTAAAACGGTTATATAAAATTTACTATAAAATAAATTACTTAGTGTTATTAATCCTTTTTCAAAAATATGTTTCTTGAAAACGACGAGGTAAGATTAGTGTGCAAATAACAAATAAAAAATGCACTGTACGAATAACGATCATTCCAGATTCATCGGGCAAATGTAAAAGATATAAAGAGACGTATTCGTAGTAATCTACTTCCCTTTAATTTATCGCTACTGATTATGCAGTATAGAGAAAGTATTGCAATTCTGCAGGGGGGGGGAGAGAACCGGCGAATTTTCGACACAAAAACTCTTACTGTCGGGCCCTGGTAACAAAAAAAACTAGACAAATCTGGTTCCTATATATAGTGAACTACTTCTTCTAACACATTGAGTCATCAGAATCCATGTTTTGTGGATCCTTATTGCCGAAAAATCGATTGATGGCAAAACGTCTGTCTGTTCGTCTGTAGTCAACGCAAGCACCTGCACCATTCAGCCGATTTTCACCAAAATTGGTATTTCGCAATAGGTCTGACTGATGTCGAAACCCCTGGAATTTGAAACCTATTCTAATTTTGGGGGAAGCGTTACATAAAGTCCCTCAAAACAAGTAAAATTAATAAAAACTGTTGCAGGTAAAGACCAAACTGTATGAGGAGTAGTAGCTCTGAGAGTGATGTAAATGTTCGAGCTGATGACAATATAAGAAGTAAGCGCCATTGATTAAATTACTGTACTTCATGCGCTGAAGTTATAAGCTGTTGGTTTACAGCAGGCTGCTGAAGAACTCCTTAATCATTGGAATTTGTCACATTTGGCAAACAAGATGGCGGAGAACAGTTAGAACAAGGGGGAAACAATAGTCACACTGGCAATGAACGCGCAACGCACGGTAGCTGTATGGGAGGCTTGATCCTCCAGGCCTACGGGCATTATTGCTGCGTATTTCCGGTGACTAAAAGGAGGTACAAAGGATTATAAATAATCTTAAACATATTCTTTCTGATTGTTTAGATACAATTAACGAATTAACTACTATTTGTTTTAAAATTACATTTCTAATAAAATTTGATTTTGTTTGCATAATTAATGTATAAGATAATAACATATTCGCTTTTTGAAAATAAAATCATTAGGAGGTAAAAAGCAGAGGTTTTGCCATTTGAAAGTTTTGTGGGGGGAGAAGTTAGTGTTAGCGCTAATGGAAAACGTTAATTCACGAAATGGTTTGGCATGCCTTCTCGTTTTCGTTTGTGAAAACTGCGAAAATGACGGTAGTTAGTGTGTAAGGGGAAAGGAACGATACATTACGCGTGGTCCGTGATCATTTTGTTAGAGTACTGCGCCAGAAATGGCCTGGTATGCATCGGAAACCCCACGGAAATCTCCATATCAGACCAGCCTAGCGCTAGAACTCTCCTCATGGAATTAGCTGAACTGAACGCTACGACTCCCGGTCAGTGTCTGCAGACACGGCGACCATGCTGAGCTAAACCTAGTCAGTGTGGCGCCTCAGGACCTGTCAAACATGATATGAAAGTCTCCAACGTGCGGCGCTGGTGAAACGGTTAGCGTACCGGACTGTTGTACCCTAGTTGGCCGGTTCAAACCCGAAAGCCGTGAATTTTAAGAGCAAAAAAATCCTTCGTACGCCTTCCTTCGGAGGGGAAGTAAAGCCGGCTGTCCTATGTTAGTAGATTTACTTGCATGTAAAAGATCCTCAAGGACAAATGACGCTTCTGAGCTAAATTGATATCGCCTGTTTCTCGCCCAAGAAATACCTCCTTTCCCTGCTAGTTGGTGAAAGGAGCGTAGCGAAATTTGCGTGGTCAGACGGAAGAGCAGCCCTCCTGGCCTGAGTCTCGCCACGTAAAATAAGGCATCAATTCAATTCAAATTCAAGGTATACCTGGGTGATCAGTAAGCTGATCTGATTCAAGAACACGTTTTCGTAGTTAAAAGTTGTAACGTATGAAAATCTTCGTATCGAAAGTGAGAACTAGGAGAATATCCGACTCCAAAATTTCGGATGTGTTGCTCCATTCGAACTTAAACCGCCACAATTGCTAATCATTCAAATTCAACGTATACCTGGGCGATCAGTAAGCTGATCAGATTCCAGAACACTTTTTGATAGTTAAAAGTTGTAACATATGAAAATCGTCGTATGGAAAGTGAGAACGAGGAGAACAATCGACTCCGAAATTTCGGATGTGTTGCCCCCATTCGAACTTGAACCGCCCCAATTGCTAGTGTTTTGTTATCTCGAACGCGCGCGCACGGAAAACACGCCCGCCGCCTCGGGTGCCGTGATGCCTCGAGAAGTGGCGAGGGCGACATGAAAGGCGCCGCCGCATAGCTGGGCGCGGAGCAGCTGAACGGATTCTGAGCCGCTGAGCGCACGTCGCACGCGATGCTCTTCGAGGAAGCAGACGCGACGCGACCGACGTCGGAAGGCTTCGGCGGCACGGCACGTCAACACGTAGATATGCTGATAATTCATCTTAAAAAGGGGATATAACAATGGGGTCGCTCATGACCATGTAGTTTATGCGACCGTAACAAATGAAGCAACAAAAAAAAGTGTATATAGTATAACCTACATAAGGCAAGTAAGCGGCTGTTTTCTTAAATTTCTTTCCTTAATACAGAAAAATTTTAACTCGTTAAAGTTTATGTACTTATATGTTATATCTTGGCATGTTAATAACTGTAAAATATTCAATGTAACTTTATAGATTTCCTGAAGGTGAGCGAACTTACATGCTCGAAACGTCAATAATAAAGAAAACACAAAACTCAGCACCCATGCATGAATGGTAATATTTATAAACATTGACCATCATAAAATACATTATCGGACAAAATGATTCGATATTTCAAACTAAAGGTCCACAAAGGATATATTGAATAATTTACCTGAAGCGGGGCTAGGATATGTATACATAGTACATATTTCTTTATTCATTCGTTGCGATCACTTTTATAATACGTTCACGAATCAAGCTTTTTAATTTCATACTTATATAAACATATTATAAGTTATTTTAAAATAACTACAATGACCCCTTTTTTGGTTGGCTTATTTACAAAACAATAAAATTTTCACGTTTTATTCCATTCTTCACACTAAAACATAAAACAAAATGTGCAAAAATTGAAAATTTCATTGTTTCAAGAACAAAAGAACAAGAATAAAAACTGTATATTGTAAGTTTATTTTAATAATTTTATTTTGCTACATAGCCCCTTATGAGTGTCCACTCAAATCATTACAAACACAATTATCATTAGCGTAGTAATTCAAACATTTCGTGATCTTATTTGATATATGTGATGAAAGTTCGATCCTAGGCGAATACGGGAGCAGAACCGTAATAAAGGGTAACAGATCACACACATTCTTTTCTTTAAAAAAGTACATAATCTTTTTTAAAGATTTTTTAGAAGAGACTTTATTTAGAAAAAATTCCTATCATCAATTTTCTACTTTTTAACGAAGCGCCTAACCTTTAAACGAAGATTAAACGATTTTGTCTGTCCTATTCTCACCCCTTACTTTCACAAACTTACTCTCAAATGTACTACACTAACAAACTAAACTCCGCTAGCCGAGGAGTAGGCCGGTGCTGAAACTTGCAATCCGTCAGGAGAAGATCACCTAATGGCCTTAAAAGTTGACGCGTCTGGAAACATCAATCAATTAATTGAAAATTGCAAAAGAAAAACTAAAAAAATTACAATAAAAAACCGGTGACTTCATACAACTACAATATTGAAGATACTGATTTTATCTATAATTACATTTGTTAATGGATCTGGAAATAAGATCATGTACAATTTATCGATAATATTAATAGTTGTCGTGAAATTTTGCGTCAAACAAAAGCAATATTAAAACAGTTATTTTCTATAAGAAAAAGAAAAGCTCGAATATTTTTCTTTAATATTTCTCTTCGTTTAAAGGTTAGGCGCTTCGTTAAAAAGTAGAAAATTGATGATAGGATTTTTTTCTAAATAAAGTCTCATCTAAAAAATCTTTAAAAAAGATTATGTACTTTTTTTAAAAAAAAAGTAGTTTTCGTGTAATTCCTGCTTGATGTTAATGCATTTTACAATTTTTTTCCCTAAAAGCGGCTTCAAAATGTCCTTTTTAATTTATTAACAGGTAAGAAAAGGGGCGCTTGTTAGGAAGGCGCAGGTTTCATTTTGTTGATCTCTCTGAATTTTTAAAAACTGCTGTGTTTGAAATAATACAAGAAAATATGGACTATTCTAGCACAATTAGTTGATCTTCAAAATATTTTTTGAATGAGGGCAAAGTAAATTAAGAGCAATTTGCTACCTACGGTATTTTAATTCTTGCGGAATACGTTTCCAAAATCCACTTCATCCACAATCTCCCTTTTCCGCTTCATTAGGTAAAACCTGTGAGATAATTTGATTAAAAGGTCTATCAGTGGCAGATGATGGAAGGAAATTGAAAACATGGCGGTTAAAGGGAAATGTGTCTATCTTTGCGAATCTTAGATTAATCAATCAGATGTTACATATTTTAAAAATAATTTTTATAATTTTTGAATACTAGTGTAAGAAACTCATCACAAGTAATCCGAATGAAAACTATATTAATTTGGAGCAGTGAGACATTCTCAGTGATCCTCCATTATTACTATTTCACTGTTCTCAAATGCAGGTATAATTTCAAACTGGCTTTCTACATTCAGAATCATTGGTCATAGTCATCAAATTCAAATCATTATCTTGTTGAAATTACGAAGTTTTAGGTTACTTATTGAAATTCGGCCAATACTTAATGCCTTACTGAAAGATCAATCCAAAAAGGAAGTAAAAGAATTATTTTCTTACCTTTGAATAATGAAACGTTCCAACAATCAAACTTAATGTTTCGCTCTATGCTACATGTCTCACTGTTCTCACAGCACCCACTTTTCTCCTACCTCGGTATCTGACATACATGCTTCTTAAATACAAAATTGACGCAACAAACTGAACTTAATGCAAAAAATTCTAAATTGTATCCTCTAATCAATTTTAAAACATCTGAGAATATTGTCGATTGCTTATATTGAAATCTATCTCTATCAGGTTTTTATTCAGTTTCTCTGGTTCTCAGAGGAAATACTGAGAGGGCTCTTTTCTCTGCTTCTGTACAGTAAATGTAACATCATTTTCTGCGATCAACAAGATGCGCACAATTGTACTCCTGCACATACATCGTATGGGACTCGACATATACGATTGAAATTGTATATGTGACACAATATATTATTATTATTATTATTATTATTATTATTATTATTATTATTATTATTATGAAATAAATTAGTCTTCACGAACGTAATTCCTGCCCGATCTGATAATGCAACTGAAAGTAAATAAAAATCCAATAATTAATTCAAAATTAATTCTTGTGCCACTGAATGTTCATATACAAGTTTTCAGGCTCTAATGGTCCCAGAGAAAGTGGATCATACTAACTTCATGAAAATCGCCCGCCATTTTAACGACATTGGTTTAGGGACTTTTCGTTGCACCTTAAGTTTAATTAAGGTCCAGTCCAGTTAATTAAGGTCCATTCAAAAACAAATAATGCGATGAGAATATCACACCAAAAATGCCAAATTCATCAAAAAAAAATGTCAATATACTGCCACGCGTTCAAGAGTGCAATTTCCAACATGTTGGTAGAAAATGAAACAAATGAAGAAGATGCCAACCGTCGCTACAAACAAATATTACTATGGCATGTACGCCAACACACGGGGAGTTACAATGAGAGTTGACTCCCCTGAACTCCCCGTGTGTTGGCGTAAATGCTGTAACAATGTCACCTCAACATAGTGGCTAGGTAGCATTGGCAAACACTAGTGGCTAGGTGGCATTGTGCTGAAGCAACAGTCGGGAATCACAACCTCAATATGTTTGGCGGGACGGGAATCACAACCGGGTGAGGCAGAGTCATGTCTATCGCTTTCAAATCGTTTCTTTTACGCCCCGGCGGCGAAAAAGGTGTGAAAAACGAATCGGCTCGTGAATATCGAAGAGAGCAGCTGGCCACATCACTCCCCTCATAGATGTTACGTGATACGGATCCCCTCGCGTGGCTCTCGCGATGGAATCACTTGACACGGCCAACCTCATAACAGCACCCCGACCCCTGCCCGTCCCCAACCCCTGCATCATACCCCGGGGACTCACTCACCCTTCTAGCAGGGTGCGGCCGGCAAATAACGGCCAGCTTTATCAACTTTGCCTTTGTTTCTGATGCACGCAATGAAAAGGCTACAAATTGCCAACAGTTCGTGAAGGCTGCTTTGGATAAGTTGACATGTTGGAATTTATCCCAATGACGGCACGAACTTAAGCGAATCTGTAGCTCGGAAGGGGTGGTATGGCAAACGGTTTCAGGAGCGCAATTCTTAACGCTCAAACCAATCGGAATCGATATCAGTTGCCGTGGTTATCTGTTACTACGGCTAAAACTTGCACAGTTATCATGAAAAACCATTCATCTTGCATTAATTTGAATATATTATTTAATATCCTTTTAATGACAGGTGAGTACAATACTTCATAGCACTTTTTAGCCTATTTTTATCTTACTTTAAAGAACCGGCTTGATTTCCATATTTAACAAAATGTACCCGAAGTTACTGATCAATTGAATTAACTGAGAATTCTGCCAAATAGTACTCCAGAATATCTACTAACTTGTATCCTTTTTCCCACAGAAATCTTTGACTGTAGTGTGAAAATTTTCCATGATTGTACAATCAGGAGAACCTTTATGAAAAGAAAATAGCAAATTAATGGTAGTTTTATGTTAATGATACATGTCTAACATGTCAATTAAGCCTTGTTTCATAAGTCAATCACTGAACAAATTATAGTATTTAAGTATTATTACAACGAATTTACAATTAACTAACCATATCTGTAAGTCACTGATCAATACACCGGCTGTCGGAGTCATAAGATGAACAACGTGAAAATGAAATCGCAATTATAAACACCAGATATCATCTGCAAAACATTGAACAGCACACTTTAATTTGAATCTTCTGAACACGCAAGATCGAAAAGTACCGGCGAATTCCGATAGTTTTTACAAGGCCTACGTGGGAGCTTAGCAGACAATATGATTCTCGTATCTGATGGCTTAATTCAATCAATCGCACATGTTCTCAACAGTATTTCGAAATGTTTTGAATCACTTAGTATAATTTTTCATCATTAATGATACGGAATTAAATGAATTTCTCGTGAAAACTGTTTCTAACCTCCATGCGATCAAAATTACATTTAACAACAAAATTCAGTCAACCGCGGCCAGCTGTTAATGCTACTCAGCTGACTGGTGGAAGAATATTTAGCGGAGAGCAATGCGGTCTTAGGCGACGCTCATCTGTTATAGAAGCAGTCATTATAATCGTTTACTGCCATGAACGCTCTTTACTGTCGGTAGAAGCTGCGCCCTAAACGTAAGAAATGGTAGTTCAACGCTTCCAGCTATCGGTAGAGCCGATGACAATTGCTATCACCACCGACGGAACGGGCTCTAATCGACAGGCTCTAATCCGAGCAGTAGTTGAAAAATCCCGCGTTGCCGGGTATTTATCATAACAATTTTTTTATTAAACAGAAAGATGAATTCCACCTAATCCCACCCTATGGCGGAGCCTACTTCTATCTTTTCTATTGGGTATCCCCTCCGCCCTACCTCACCTCTCTGTCTTGCTCCAATCTGAAAATATCCCGTCTTACGTGCTCACTAAAACACTTTCTCACTAAAAAATAATTAAATATTATTTCTATTGGGGTTCTCGCCCCCGAACATCTTTCACTTCATAACTGAAAATAATAAACCAGTCTACAGTAAACTAAAAAATAAAATGCATGTACTCACGTTTTTTTTCTGGAATTTTATATATTATACGAAACTTTTCATCAATTGCCACATTATAAAACTTACTCTTTTTCATATTTTTTTCTTCCCACTTATTTATAAAGAAAAGTGTGAAATGGATCGACGTTTAAAAATATAACATAGGCACACAAAAGAAAGGTGTCAGTCCCAAAGACTTGACACACGTTTCTCAATGTATTTCGACGTTCTGAATCCAAATCTGAAGCCAGAATTGCACCACCACCTTCCAATTTTTTTCATCGCAAAAAAAAAAAAAAAAAAAAAAAAAAAAAAAAAAAAAAAAAAAAAAAAAAAAAAAAAAAAAAAAAAAAAAGGCATCGTGATATTGTATTTTTTAAGGGTTTCTTTTTAAAGCGGTCAAAGTAATTGACAAGACCGCCGCTATCGAAAAGTCTCCTTCCTGGCGAGAAGTCCACTGTGCCGCCGCCAGGAGCTGCAGCGGAGGCGGGGGAGCGGAGAGATGCGGGCGGCGCTGGCGCGGAGAGGGGGCACTCCGCACCCCCCCCCTACCCTCGTCACAGTGTCAGAGAGGGAAGGGAAGGGGAAGGAGCGACGCAGGCGGCGCGCTTGGCACCCGCGCTTAGACAGTGATTCTTACTGCGAGCGATAACCGAGCCTTTGAGACTACTGAGTATTGTGTAACGAACTAGCTGCAATTTTTGTATTCTCCTGGAATTTTGGATTGTTTGGCACGAATCTGGCACATCTCTCGGTTTTTGGCGACATTGCTTTGTATATGGATTTGACTTAGAAAGTGGTGTCCATTTGTAATAAACTGGCTTACACTTCGTGTTTTTGATTTGTTTCCTGGAACGGAACAGTTGGTAGGCCCAAAGACTTTACTCATGTTTCTCTATGTATGTCGCGCAGAATCCGAATCTGAAGCCAGAATTACGCCACCACCCTTAATTTTTTTTAATCGCAAAAAACTATCGTGAAGTTGAATTTTTGTTTTCGAACGCTGTTGTGAGACCCGAAGATTTGATACATGTTTCTCTATGTATGTGAATGCGCTAAATTCGAAATTGAAGCCAGAATTGCGCCCCCATCCCCCATTTTTTTAATTTCAAAAAACACCCTCAAATTTACAATCTACAATTTCACGGTGGTTTTTCGTGATACAGATACTTTAATTATTAAAGTAATTTTAATTGAATCCGAGTACGTGTTTTAGGATCCTTGATAAATAATGGCTGATGGAGTCATTTACCACTTAGACAATTATAATCTCTTCAAAAGTCCGAGATCATAGTGGCTCGACAACACTTTTCATCAATTTAATCATTCAAACCCCAAAGATACGCTCTCACTCTCCACTATATTAAAACACATCTCTACAAAAATGCATTCATTTCAGCATAACACGTACCGTAAATCATTGAATGAGTTTTCGCTCACACAGTCGCTCGCCCAACTTGCAAATACGTAATAATTATGCTGAATTTACCACAACTAAACATGTTTATTTACCGTTAAATGTCTAAAATAGCAATACGAAAATCATAATCTTGAAACGCATTTTAGTACAATTCATTCGACTTTTCAACCACCCTAAATATGAGACGCTCTTCCAGAGAAAATACATATTGTGGTTCATATATCGGACATTGTACTATGATACAGATGATATACTACATAATGAAATAATAATGCATATGATATATTAATTTAGACACATAAAAATGTCATGTAAACATTTGAAAACATGCGTTATAAAACTTAAATACCAGTTTTGTAATGTAGTTCATACTACTACAATTATTTGAAAATAGGCCTCCTACTACGGCAAATGTGATTAACTGATTTACAGGTAATCAATGATGATGAGGAAATAATCATAAATTCTAGTAATTTTTAACGTGATGCACAGCTTCGTAGATTATAACCCTTCTCGGGATGACTCGTATCCTCCCGCAGTCTAAATCCGTTAAGCGTTAAAGGTTAAACAGAAGAATCGAGCAAACGTCTCCCCCAACTCCCCTCCAACCTCTACCCTACGACTCCCCCCAAGTCCTCACGCCCTCTCGTGATTCCCCTCAGAGGGCGCAGTCAATATTTGCGTTCATCCTCCGACGAGGGCTGGTTTATGCAGTAACGCAATACCCCACCGAGGTTTCCTTTGTTGGACAGCGAAGGAAAATTAACGAATAGACTTTGCTGAAACTGATACCACTTAATTGACACTGCCCAATATGCGTTAGCAAAATATCTTGTTACATCTTGCAATGTTCCAACTGAAAGAGTAAACATCTAGGCGATTACTTATGAGAGCGAGAGAAGTTGGTCAGGGTCCGTCTTGGCAGTTGGACACCATTCAATAATAAGAGAAGCAAAGAATTTTATTAGTAAAATAGTGATAAAGTTTATGAATTTTAAAATGTCTGTTTTAATCGAAACTTCAGATCACAACACAAATTATCTATCGGAATCATAACAATGCATTCATCCAGGACATTGAGTAAGTGAAAAGGCTAATTATATGGCTACATGTTGATGTCTAAGTAAATATCGTTCCACATGAAAAACTTCTACAGAGGTGTAATTCGAACTCAGAATGAGCGATGTAAACAACACAAAAAATGCAATGTATATGATCAAGAGATGTAGGTATCAATGAAGAAATGTTCTCCGCACAAGCATGAAGGATAACCACCATCCTCATCCATCGCTCTATGGAGAGATGGTACTGATTTAATTTAGTGATGATGCGAAGTATTCGAGAACGTGTCAGAAATTACTCATTTCTTCAACAGCACCTAATTTCAGTTGCATTTAGTTTGAACGGTGTAATTTGCGCGAGTCAGCTGTCTAATGCGCAATCTGTCATGTCTTAAAATATTACAAAAATATAATCGTTTATTAAGATATCAACTACCAATCGCATCAATATCGTAAAACCCAGCGAATTAACCTAGTACCGAACATTTACGCTCCCTTCTTAATTGAATAATCCGTAACTTGTAATCAAGCATCTTCGGGTTGTATGTGGCACATCCAGAAAGTATTTTTTTTCTTACGTCTAGCAGAAAGCAGGCCCTCTATTTAGAAATGCTAGTGCGCAGGCGTGAGAGAGTAATAACATGGAACTCGTATGCTTCAGGTGGTTCTGCTTGATTCCTCACAGTAGCACGTGTACAGAGGATGAAGATGGCGGCTATAATTCCATGTCCCGCCGCTTCCGAGGTTTGGTCTGTGGCAAGGTTTTTGAACGCTCGCATGAAACGGATCGGAAGCCATCGTGAACTCCATCAAGTGTATGGGCAGAGGTGGATTTACGCATAGGCACAGTAGGCACGTGCCTACGGCGACAAATTTTCAAGGGCGGCAAATTTTAAAAGGCGCAAAATTTTCTTGATATTTTCTAAAACAAATTTAGGTTCTCTAAAAACTACAACAGCATAAATCATATTTTTATTTTAAAAATATCATATTAATATTTAATACAAGCTATTTATTTGTCTACTTCATTAGAGTATACGTTATGATTTCAGAAGTATATGAATCTGAAACTAAGGCCCGTTGACGAAAGAAAACACGTTGCAATTCTAGTTGTCATGTTTTAGTTTCCTTTTAATGTTAACGTTTCAGTGTTGAAACGTTAATAATGTTGAACGTTACTTGCTATGAAGATACAGTTTATATCCAAAATTAGCTAATCCAACAGTTATTTAATTTATGAAAACAATGTGCAAAATATAAAGTTACTTTTAAAGTTAAAACGTTTAAATTAATGAGGAATTGTAACTGAAACGTTACAATTTGAAATGTAACATTAATTTTAAACAGGGGGCGGCAAATTTGATGTGCCTACAGGCGGCAAAAATATTAATCCGCCCCTGTGTATGGGCCGGGCATCTTGAGCAAGCAGATGCGTCCCTGACGCAAGCAATTCTCAGAAGGTCGTCAAAATGTGCGTGATGCGAAACGAACTGGCGAGCCATCCCTCGTCACAGACAATGTTGTGGAGCAAGTGCATTGCAGAGAATTGTCGTTTTACGATTTCGACACTCACTAGCAATTTCCCGCTCTTTATTGCACGAAGTTGTCAAGAAACAACTATTGCGTAAGAAAGTGTGCACAAGGTGGATGCTATAGCAAATGACACCCGAACACAAAACAACGGAGGCATAGGATAAGAAATGACATTTCGGGAGTGGTTCCACAACGATGATGACGAATTTCTAGATAGGATTGTCACAGGCGATGAATCGTGGGTTCCACACTTCGCCTCAAAAAAACCAAACAGCACTGACTAAACAATGTGTTAGAGAAAGTAATTTACTATATCCAGGAACAAAATTTATCCCTTTTTTCGGTACCAGGGTCCGGCAATAAGAGCTTTGTGTCGAAAATTCACCGATTTTCCCACAGCATTACAATACTTTCTTTATACTGCGTAAGCAGAGAAAGTACAAATTTAATAATATTTGAGAAAATTTTGACCGATATTGAGGCTTTATGTGAAGTAACTTGATGCATCAAAACTAACTGGGCCTTTTCAAACTTGCTGGGCGTTGAATTCGGCCAGATGGTTTGAGGATATCAATTTTGGAAAAAATAATCTGAACATTTTAGGCGCTATTTTCAACCATAGACAGACGATTAGTCGTCAACCACTGTTTTGAGATCAAGAACCCTGAGTTCGAGAATGACTACACAAAGTGTTACACATCCTAATTTACTACATAGAGGAATAAAATTTATCTACTTTTTCGGTACCCCATCCTCACAATAAAAGTTTTTCTTCTAAAAAATCATTTTTTTCGCAGTATCTCAATAATTTCTCTTTAATAGGTAAGTACGTAGTAAGTAGAGAAAATAAAATAAGAACGAAAACAAATTAATTATCTCAGAAATGTAACTTGGGGCGAAATGAAATCCATCAGCGGAGATTATTATGTTCGTCCAAATTCTGGAACGGAGTTCCAAAACCGTTGTTATTTCAAACAAATAAGTGAGTGCCTTCGAACGATGAAGACGAAAAGTGCAAAAAAGCAGGGCAATAGAAACGAACGTGGAAAAATAGTGATAGGCGAATTTGTTGTACGATGAGAAAGACGAAACTACCACTGTTAAAAGTAAATAAAATGTAGTGATGATTATGCAACATGCGGTGCATTCTCAAAGTTACAAACACTTCGTTAAAAAAAACTGAAAAGCTTTTTTGCTGAGCAGGATGATTTTTTCAAACAAACAAATAATGGTGTAATTACGAAAAAAAGGAAATAATTAAACGAAAATGGCTTTAAAATCTCCAGAGTCTTTCCTCAGCGTACGAAGAAATTCACGTTTTGATTTCAATAAATAGGAACAATTCACATACCCACTTAAATACGTCGGTTTTGAAGTTATTGATTTTCATGGAGAGCATGGGAAGAAGTCAATGATCTCTTATTGACTAGTGACGTGCCCCCGAGTGAACTGTTGTTTCAGCGATAAATGGTCACATAAATAAATTAAAAAAAGATAAAGAAATAATGGAAAAAGAAGAAGTAAAGAAGTATTCGAAACAAACCCTTGTACCTATCATTTTCCTTTCCGCAATTTCCTTACATTAATGGCGAGTTCACCGTATTTCCTTTTTCAACTCTACAAAAAGAAGTGTAAAAATTGTTTCAAGGTTCTTGCCGAATGCTGTCTTGTCGCATGCAGAATAAAAATGCAGCGCAATAGCTTAGCATTCTAAACGAGACCAGGTGACTGTCACTATGGCAATCATGGCACTTTCTTCTACTAGATGTATGTCTTCCCTGTACACTTCTCAAAAGCGAGAATACTTTAACGCTATGCATAATGAATTCCATATCCCAGTATCTCCATGGAAAGCGCGGCATTTATATTTCTTTTTCCTCTCGCGAAATCCGTCTCGCAACTCTTCTGTGATGTCCAACAGTACATCCAAAACTTGGGTCCGATAATATTTCATTACTTTGAGGTAAAAATCGTATTCCAGCTTTCTTTCTACCAATAAATACGCTATTTGAAAGACGTACAAGAAAAAAAATGAATCCTGCAATCAAAATATGATAAAAGAACATTGGTCGGAGGTAATAATTTCCCCCCGATGTCTGCGTATGAGTCGCCGCTGTTGTAAACATTCCCATAGGCGCGATACGCCCGTTGCGCAAGCCTCGTCACTGGTGATGAACTGCGGGGACGTGCAAGGTATTTGCCCCGGCGCGGCGCGCCAAATTAATTTCGCGTCTCCCTCGAGGGCCCCGAGCGAGAGACGTCTGCACGCCCCCTCGCGAGGGGCGCCCGAGGGCGACGGGGCGATGGGCGACGGGCCACGGGAGGGGCGAGGGATGACGTCACGGTTGTCTGTTGCCACGCTCGCGCACGCGCGCGGTCGCGTGCTTTTTGAACGGACATGGCGACCTCAGGGTTGCCACACTGAGCAGGGTTGCCACAAAACCGCGATGTTTTTTTTTTTTTTTTTTTTCGTTAGGATTTTGCCTTTCATGAAGATACAACCCCCTTGCGATCGAGCTATTTAATGGTTTATGACGGAGTTGAAGTGTGTTGAGGGCAGTTCATCTCTCAGGTTTTAAAATAACTTTGAGATCACACAGATTTTTTTGATTTTTTATTTATTGTTAATCGCTTCTAATGTAGCGGTTATTGATTGAATTTTGATTCCGTGGCGAAAAAGAGAGTAAGCAGGGGGAAATAAACCCCACCCGATGATCATTGCGAGGTAAACGGTACGCGCGACACCATCACAATATTTTTCATTACTTTCAAGCAGAAATTACGCAAAACTACTAGTTTTTTTAAAAAAGTGTACATGATCTGTTTTAAAGACCTTATTTTGTACAATTTACTGTGTCAATGGCAACAATTTTTCAATTTTGCAGCTTTGAATGGTTTTTGAAAATTTTCCAAGTAATATCTGAAAATGAAACTGGCACCATATTAAGCCAAAAATCTCTATCTCCAATTTTCGAGTTTTAATTTTTTTTCAATTCTCGAAAAATTGTACGTCTTTTGCACTATTCAACAACAAAATTTAATAAAGAAATTTGGAGCCATTTTTTTTTTTAAATTTTGAAAATGTCCTAGGGGCTTCATGCAAAGTATCCCCCCAAAATAAAAATTTCGCTTTCAAATTCCAGAGTCCGCAACATCAGCTAGAACTATCGGAGAATATCAATTTTTGAGAAAATCAGCTGAACGGTGTGTGCGTTGGCGTTGTGCACGGACGGGCAAACAGACAGATGTGTGGTCGTCAATCGAGTTTTCGGTATCAAGGGCCCACAAAACACGAATTCTGGCTACACTACGTGTTAGAGGAATTTTTTTCTATATTTAGCAACTGGTCTTATCCACTTTTTTCTTACCAGGACCCGGCAATAAGAGTGTTTGTGTCGATAATTCGCTGTTTTCCGGCGCACGATTACAATGCTTTCTCTTATGTTTGTAAGTGCGAGAAAATAAAAATGGTAAGATAATACCTTACAGCAAATTAACTTAAACTTATAGATCTTTCAATAGGTCGGATAAAAAATTTCTGGAGTTCTACAAAGGGAAAAATCCGAACAAATTCCCAGTTTATAAAATAAATGCAAAATTTGGTCGAAAAAACTTCGAAGAAAAGTTACATCTCTTCAGTGTTATAGTTACCGGATATTGTTCTGCAATCGACCATGTTTACTTTACCGAATGATCTCAAATTGTTCAAAATCGTCAAAACGCTTATGGCCCACGTGCCATGAGAAGCTAACAAAGCACCGTGAGTTAAGAATACCAAAAATGTTTTCCAAACAGTTTATTGAAGAACCTCTATGGGAGAGAAAAGCTATCATCTTTGCAGATGGCAATCGCTGAAAAATGGAGAGAATAAGGTTTTATTTAGGAAACATCATAGATCAGTAGAAATTGGTAAATAATGGATAGTTCCATATTTCCCAATTAGAAAGGGAAGTTTCAGGCTCCACACATGACAAACTAGGCAGTAGCGTGAAATTACAACGCAAAAGTGTTAGCAAGGGTTCCTATTCGGCAGTGTCTGGTTTCAAATCGGAGTGATGAGATAGTAATTACTTATCGAAGTGGCAGACATATAAGTACATCAGAAGTAATTTTGATAATTCTATCACGCCCGTTTCAAGGGCGATTTGTACCGATAAGATATTTGGATATGCACCGAAAAATGATTTCAACTTGGATCATTTAAAAAGTATACTTGAAATCCCTCCAAATATACAATTCTTATGGCATTTTTTTCTCTTTTGAGTCAACTAATTCATTTGCAAGAACCTTATTTCAGAAACTTTCCTTTCCACTTTTGAGAAGCAAAATACATTTTTACGTAATGAACACTGAATTTTTGATGATTGATATCCAAGGTTTTCCGACACCACGTCGTGGGTCGGATAAATAAAGGGTTCATTTATACTACACACGCCCCAAGTATCAAGAGTGCTGCTGTCTTAGCATGTTGTTGATTGTAGTAAAGGAACCCATGTCGATTGAGCGCCTCAAAACTGTTGTGTCATACATCAAAATTATCATTCTGCATACTTATCCCTTGGTTTATTGGTAAAAGTCAATCACTGGCATGAAACATTCTTAGAAGACAGAGTAAGATGTAATATGAGTATACTAAGAGAACTTTTAAGTATCATGTTGGTTTTCTGGGTTATTTCAAATCATTGAAATTATGGGAAAAACTTGGCAATTCTTTTTCTGAACATTTAGTTTCAAATGTTTTACGTTATTCAGAATTTAATATTACATAATATTTAATATTCGTATGATAAAAAATGCTTTAATCCTTCTGCAAGACGTGGGTTTTTGTGAAGTGGTAAAAAAAATTGGCGAATTTAGGTTACCGTGTTCTCGTGTAATCTAAAATGCAGACTATACAACAAAAATTGGATGAGCGACATTTTAAGAAGCAAATTTTTCTATACCCGATCACAAAAATAATTAAATAATTAGGAGCCATTTATGAGAACATTTTGAAACTGACTCCGAAGCTTCATATGATGTACTTCCAAAAATTTTAATGTCGGCATCAAATTCATTTCAAGATATAATGTTTAGGGCCAAATTTTATTGTGAGGAAACAAATCTTTCTTCCATACTGTAGTTAGAGGAAGACGATTTTTTTGTTAAACTTTTGCAGTTATCGAAAATTCTGATATTTTAACGAAAATGTAAACTGTTCTTTTTTAAGCGTCCTTTACGCTATCAGAGAACAAAGTTTAATAAAAAAAATGTAGACATTGAGAAAAATTTGAAAATGTCCTTGAGGCTTCATGTAAAGTACCCCCAAAAATTAAAACGATAAGGGGTCGCAACATCAGTCTAATCGACTGGGAAACATCAATTTTGTTGAAATTTCAGCTTCCGGTTTACCTAGAATTGTTCATAGACAGTTTGCTGTAAACCAATTTTTCGGTATCAACAGAGCGTGAATTCTCACTACCCAACGTGTTTGAGAGAGCATTACATAACTTACTCTGTACTACATATGTAGTATTTGCGAAAATAAAAATCTAAGATTTAAAATTTTTGTTTTGAACGTTGAAAGGATTTTGATGAGTTTGCATTAATTCCAAACGTTTTTTGTAGTCGAATACATTGAAGCAAATTTTCTAAACCAATAAATTTTGAAAAAATTTCGCTACTGATGAAAAATAATGTTCGGTATCTTCTATAAATATTTTGTATTTTTGTCAAAAAGTACGTTTTTGACATGGAGAGAATGTAAAATTTCTAGTGAATAGGGAAGATAATTCGTCAATTGTTCAATGGATCGGAGAATTGCAAGAAAATTCTGATCGATAAGGAAATCATGGGAAGTTTCCGATATTACAAGAATTTAATACAGTACAGTCCTAGAGATGAAATTAGATAATTTGACTTACGAGACGCATCAATTATGGCTATTACGGAATTAATTAAACAGTTTTCATTCTTTATTCTCAGTAGGGTATGTAATCTGTATTATTAAATGTTGCTAGTAGTGCGAAACCGTGCGATTAAACCACTCGGGGATTTTAAGGGGTAATTCAAGTTAACTTCTCGAGGTACGTGTTTATTGTATTCATCAACTGAATCTGGAAACGGATTCCGTCCACTCCGCCTCGGCGAGGCCTGCCTGTGGTCGAATTCAACAGCTGCGTGTAAGAGAGTTCTTGCGGCCACCTGCCCCAATCCGTAGCTTTCCGTGGTTTCTCCGATCAGCCCTACACGAATGCCGGAGCAGGACCCCAACAAACGGACCTTCCTCTTCCTTATCCCTCCTCACCCTTCACATGCAACCACATACTTACACGTTCTACACACCACACATGTTGGGGAACAAGACGGGAGCAAACTTTCCCGGTTGGTACGCATATCTGGCGGTGGAAATTACCGCAAGCTGAAGTGAAATTATCCCGGTGATCTCGCTTTTGAGTGGGTGAAGCACAACGCTTTCTCCTCGGATCTACAATAACATGGAATACACTTACGGATCTAGAAATCTAAGCAACACTTACGTGCACTACACTATCACACATGTCGGGACACTATCACACACAGTCGGGTGCTTAGATTTATTTTATTCGTTTGTTATAAAATACGCATTTCAGTGTGACTGCAGAAATCTGAACAAGATTTCCAAGCGTATAATTTTCTCCTTTAATGTAAATGCAGAAATGTTGGACGATTTGTCTCCCTAGAATCTTCTAGAATTCGAATTTTCGTGATACACACTCCGAGCTGAATGAAGCTAGCGGATTTTGAATTACGTCGTATTCAAATTGGCTGAAGGCCAATTGAATGCACTGTAAATAAGCCAAGAAGTACTGAGATTTTGTATATGTTTTCGCAAAGGGTGTTGCCTTCAAACACTTCCACTACGAGTTACTATGAATAGTTTTTTTGTTAAGTTTGTAAGGGGAAAAAAACGTATTCCGTTGACTTCTGCATCATTAATACTGCAAATGTGAATTAATGTGATTTGTTGCGAATTATATGAGTGGCATAGCCCCTCCTTACCGTAAATTTACATTTTCTCTCTATATAGAAGGCGATCTAAGATTTTCCTTACGTATCGTAGAGAGAGATATCCCATTCACTATAAGGCAATTGTTACATTCTCGTATACGAAGCGTAAAAAATGTTATATACTACTAAAAAAATCTTGTAATTTGGACGAAAATGTGCATTTGAATTAAGTATAAACTAAAACTATTAATGAGAGAAATGGATTTGTTTGCAGTTGTTCTTTTAGACTGATCGCCTACTAAACATGACTTACTGAACTTCCCAGAATATACAGGAGCGACCAAAGGTGAATGGAAATAGGAAAAGGGTGGACAGACCAGGAGAATAAAAAAATATGTTATTATTACAAATGTTTAAGCGGTATACAATATATTAATTTAATTGTATGTCGCTTTAAAATTATTTTTAACAACTGATAGTGTTTTGTAATTTGGTCACTCATTGCTACTTTGGTAAATTGTTCGAGCTACGCTATCTCTTGATGCAATATGTGCCATACAAAAAGGCATTTTGCGATTGTTAATTCATTTCAGTAGGAACATTAAATTACGAAACCAGTTTTTTTTTTTCGAAACCGTAAATCTTGTTTAGCTGCATGAATGACTCGATCCATCGGGTTGGAAAAAGGCATTTATAATTAGTTTTCTATATTTCAGGAACAGTGTAGCATCTTAAGGTTGTAGTGAACGGACTCATAAAATTATAGAAAACGTTTTGAATATATGGAATAAAATACGACAAATTGAATTAGATAATGATCCTCACTAGTTCATATGTTTCACTTTATATTTTCGTCTTTCAGTTTGAGGGGATTTTCATAGATAAATAGTGTATTTATATCCCACGCGTAACCAAAAATATTATGAATATATTGACGTGAGTGAAGAAAACTTGCGTTGAAACATTGAAGATGTACACAGAGATTAAAAATGGTTGTTGTGAAACTTGGACACTTTATTTTGAGCCAGTGTACAAACGTCAAAGCATGCAGTGAAATCACCCAGAATTGCCTGTGCGTAAGAAATTCAAAACGAAACCATTCTCTAGCAATGCCGTGTAAACTATCTCTGGAGTGCCCATGATTCGATTTTGGATGGTTATTTCGAGAAGCAACACATTATCAACCGCATACTTGTAGAGTACTTAGGCAAGATTGAGAACCAATTGTGGATATCAGAACAAAATGATTGAAGTGAACTTCAACTTGACAAAACAGTAAAAAAAAGTATTGTTTCAGAATTTTTAAACTTCCCTCACTTCATCAGTCTTCGAGAATAATTACCGAACGACAAAAAACAATGATTTTGGGATTATATTTTACGAGAAGCGAATATGTAGAAATTTTATAACTTGTCTGCAGCTTTCTCTTTAGTTAGATGTAATCGCATTGGTTCAGATTGTTTAACTTAATTTTTGAATCTGTCCTAAAACTCTAATATTATTGAAATGTTTATTCCGCAATTAAAGGACGTTATGCAGACCCCAACACACCCACAAAAATGTAAACATTGAGCAATTGCTCTCTCTACAAATATGATCACAATTTAGTTAATTGTCAGTGTTTAGCTGCACAATCTATACTAATAACAGTGAATTCAACGACATGTAATTGACAACGACTCCACAAAAAGGAGTATGCGTAAAGATACGAAATATTTATTGGCTCTTCTTCAGGATATAACGGAGTATCCTTGCAAAGTTTGATGAAGATTAATACAATTCAAATGCGGAATATAAACTATTTAAATAATATGTTGGTAGACGCACCACAATCATTAATTTTTGGCATGTTGCTAAGCGACAGGTTCCTAATATATTCCGTCTGAAGCCAGCAACGGAGCGGTAGAACCACAGTGTGTACCTATTAAAATGTAATGTAATTTTGTGTACACATACAGAGGTGGCCGTGGTGAACGTAACATGAATATACCAGAGTTTTTGACGGAATGTAGTTTTTTACAAACTACTGACGTCAGGGTGGTGAAGCAGTGAATGTAATTGGTGGCATTTCTCCTCTTCACTTTAAATAGACTGTAGAAAGTTCTACTTCCAAAACGTGGTAACAATTTCATTTTCATCTGACAGTGTATCGTACCTTTTTGTTGACTAAGTGTACAATTATACAATTTATTGATTTCCTTATTTTTAAAATTGTCCTGTTCTTTCTAATTTTATTTTATCAATGTGTGTTTCGGCGCTGTAAACATATGTTTTACTACCAATAAAAATACACAATATTTCTACTGCAGTGTACACGTTATTTTGTAGCACATCTCCGTATTAAATGCCCTATTATGACGTGTTGATCAGCGATTCTAGCGATAAAGGAACGAACGAATAACAATCGGCGCGCCGGAGTAGCCCACCATGGACCATCTGGCTTTTCAAACGAAGTGCCAACGTTGAGGTCACGTGGTTCGTGACGCAATCGGGTGCTGCGCAGAACGAGTAACAATCGGCGCGCCGGAGTAGCCCACCATGGTCCATCCTGCCGCGTGCTCTGCGGAGGCCAGGCGCGAGGCCGCCGGCCAAGAGTGACAGCGTCGCCGTAACAGGCGCGTGTAATAGACTCGTCAGAGGCGGCCCGCCGCGGCGCCTGTGAAGTCGCGCCCCGACCGGTTTGAGCTGCCAGGCCCCTCCCGCCCCCTCGCCGTCGCCACCCGGCCGACGCACCTCGCGTCAATGAGCTGCGTGGACGCCAGCGCGCGGGGGAGAGGTGACGAGTGCAAATTGCTCCTTACAAATTGGGGGAGCCGTACCTCACCGTAGTTCACGACACCGAGCCCTTCAAAGTGGGAGCGATACCTAACGAATTTTGACCACTGTCTGACCTATGCCGAAAGAAATAATTTTTCGCTAATGTTCATCTATGTGAAAACCGATAAACTTGAAAAACGTAGGTATGGAAGAGATTTTATGTCAGTATAAGAAAGTTCTAGAAAGAAAGAAATATAATTCCGCTATTTAATAGGTAGTGTGACGTCACGATGAACCCTTCCGCGTTTTCCGTGAGCTAGAAGTTCGCCGCCGTCGCGCTGTAGGCAGAAACTAACAGGTAGTGCTGTTTCGGTAGGAGGTTATTCAGCTCGCGTGTTCTCCAGTGATTTTCCCTGGTTTCGCCGACGCTTTGTGGGTGTTGGGGGGGGGGGGTCGATCTTGTCTCTAACGCCACAGTATTGTGTGTGTGAGTGTGTGTGTGAGTGTGTGTGTGTGTGAGTGTATATATATATATATATATATATATATATATATATATATATATATATATATATATATATATTCTAACCGTCTTACCTATCGTACACACCTTTACCTTCTTTGCACACTCTCAGCATGCACTGTAAGCAAGTCGTTAAGATATTATGCTCGTGAAGCGAGCTTAGAATCTCAGGAAGCAGGATCTTTGGGGTACGAGAAAGGTCTGAACCCTTGACACAATAAAAGTCACACAAATCACACTTAAACGAGCATATAATTCACTCAAAATTCTGTGGCATGAATTGATAACAACGAAAAACAAATCAAACATAGGATTACACTTCCAAAAATGATTAAATAAACACAAATAAGCAACTTTGACAGCCTATTCAACAAATGAACACTTAGTTTTGTTCAGAACTAATTTTCTGAAGTAATTTCTTTATCCAGTACTGGGAATTCCCTTTGAAAATTCACTACGTCTAAATTTAAATTATTCTAATTACAATTGCATGTGAAACTAAACCTAATATACAATCTCTTGCCTTTTCAAAATTTTACATACAATAATTAACCTGTGGGCAAGCTCACTACTCTCAATTTATCTTTAAATTATAAGTGCTGGTAACAGAATAATGGCTGCTACAATAGAATGGTTAAAGGCAAGCAATTACGCATTAAATCTCCCACTCCCAAGCTATAAATCATTAACATCCGTGTCCTCAATTTTTAACACTTCTGAAACTGTTCTTTCCCTGCCGACGTGAACTTGACCTAATTTCGTAGTTTTACAGGTTACCTCGAAACTGTCCGTCTTTCAACCTTGAAACAGCGTGCTGCGTTCCGCACCACGTTGCTCGACTCCGAAGTTCTGCGTTGCTCTCGCCGTCCTCTTGCGTCCTTTTTCTCGGTCGTCGTCTTCTCCCGGTCGACCCGCGTATCCTTCCGTCTCCACTAATCGGTTCCTTCTCCTCCCACGGCTGCTACCGCCTTCGATTACGCCCAATTTGCAGAAAATGTCCCTTGCACTTCCCTAACTGCCAGTGCAAGTACTTCGCTCGTTCCTAACTTTTATTCTGTTAATCAAGAACTTTCAGAGCTTTCCTGAAAACGGGCACACTTTTACTTCCCGCATTAGTTAATAGAAGAATATTTCTCTAATTCCTGACTACTGCGCGGATGACTAGCTAGACGTTTCTCAACGCCGTACACTCCTATTCTAAACAGTCGTTGCGGCAATTTCTAACTAATCTGACGCTCTGATAAATTCTGCTCGCTTGCCGAGCGGTACCTTACATGAAGAACTGCTGACCGACGCGTACTAGCAGAAGAGATGTTGACTCCAGGCGAGATGGCGACCAAAAAGAGAGCTCTCGCTTCCGCGTTTGCGTATTTATTGGCGCAGGCTGGGGAAATTCGGCGTGGTGGGGATTATTTCTCCTACTTGTGCCTTCCACCAGCAAAAACGTGGCCTCATAGTTCGTGGCGACTAGTACGAGCAACGGATACCAGGCTGCGCGTTTTGCTACTCTGGTTTTCGGCCGCTCTTCTCGCTGCTTGTAAACGTTTATGCCGGCGAAACTGTGGTGTTATGGGGTTGTATAATCCCATTTCGCCACAATATATATATATATATATATATATATATATATATATATATATATATATATATATTCATTTTATGACGCTATGTTAGAATGATTATAAATCTCAAGAAATATTTCACTATTTAAAAATTATTTGATTTCAGAAAATACAACAATCCGTTTATTTAGTAATCCAAGTATTTAGATGAGTTTTGTTTTAAAATATTGAAGTCTCTTGTTTTTGAGTTATACCAATTGAATAATTTGCCAGTGCCAGACACACTAAAGATACACCGGAAGTTATAGACCGACGGGGAAAAAAACACCAACGTTTTTTAGACTTAGCTTGCGACACGATGTAGAAGATAAAAGCTCCAAATATAGTAGAAAATTTCTTATCTCAAATAATTCTGATCGAAACTCTTCCCGTTATTCTATTGACTGATTTTTTTAAATATACTAATAAAAGCGACTACAAACGTCTTCAATTCCAAAAGATCTAACTAAAATCGTTCATAATTCACTCTGAAGTTTACAGAAGCGGACCAAATGAAAAAAACAATTTAGTAAAATATGATTGATTCACGGGATTGGTCATTGTGGTTAAAAAAACAATTAGTTCCGCCAACGTTTCGAAATATTTAATTTCTTCATCAGCGCTTACTAATAATCATAAAGGTAAAGTCTCATTTCAAGCCACTTGATGGCCACGACACTTCATGAGGCTTTACCTTTATGATTATTAGTAAGCCCTGATGGAGAAATTAAATATTTCGAAACGCGTGGCGCAACTAATTGTTTCTCTAACTACAATGACCAATCCCGTGAACCAATGTTATTTTATTATTCATCAATTATCGTGATTCTACAAAGGTCAAAACCATTTAACATAATACAATATACGAATGCCCGCTTGGTTCACATCAATTTCCGAGAAAATCTAATTTAAAAACACACTAAAACAGACTTATTAATTTTTGTATTAAAAAACGTTTTGAATCTCAACGTTCCAAACTATATATTTCGGGGTAGTCCGTTGCAAATGTTTTGCGGCGGTCTGGGCATTTATCTGAATACGTTTTCGAATTGAATAATTGTAACTGTTACGTGATATTATAAATACTAGTTCGAACCAAAAAAGTATTTAAAAGACCAATTTTTGAGAGAATTTTGAAAAAGGTATTAGAGATTCATGAAAAATCAAACCTAAAATTAAAATAGTTGCTACAAATTCAAGAAACCTACATCACTCAGACCGATCGAGAAATATGAAATTTGATGAAAATTATGTGCGCGGGTTAGGGGCTAGCACGGTTGATAGACGGATCAAAGCTTCCTACATTACAGGTATCTCTATTTTTTTCAAAAATTCAAAGAAATAATTTTGAGCAATTTTTTAGAAAATTTTGAAAATGTCCCTGGGGCTTTAAAGTACCCTTAAATTTTAAAATATGTATTTCAAAATCGCAAAGCTTCGAGCCGAGCCAAATCTACCGGGGAATATACATTTTGGAAAAACTCCTTCGATTGGTTTAGAGGCTAGTGGTGTTCACAGACGGACGATGGACGTTTCGTCGTCATGTTTAGGTATCAAGGACCCACAAAACATGGATTTTGGCTTCACCATGACTTGTGGGACACTAGTCAGAGGATTTTTTATAAATTATTCTAAATTTAGCACCTCGATTTATCCACTTTTTTGTTACACTCGGTAATAAGAGTTATTCTGCCGAAAATTTGCCGCTTTTTCCAGCATCATTCCAGAACTTTCTTTCTACTGCGTAAGCGGTAGCGCTATGACTTGGAAATGAAAATGTCTAGTTTTTCAAACGTTGCTAATCTCGCGTTTTTATATATTATTTTTATTTATTTATCTTTAACTTCTACTCATCTTCCAACTATTTATAGTTAAAATGATGGGAAGGGATTCTGAAACTCAAGAAATAGTTCGCAGGTGTTCTTTCCCGCCAAACGACACATACAGTTTTTTTCTGTTTTTTAACTAAACAAATCTAAATCTAAAACTAATTACGCAAAAAAGCTGTTGTAACAGCATATTACAACTTTAATGCCCAGTGAGGGAGTTTTGAGAGCAGTTTTACGTTCTAGTCATTTAAAATAGGTTTTATCCTGCTGACAAGTAAACACCGTAATCTTGCAGTCGAACGTTCATCATACTGAGGATCGGATATAAATTGATCGTAAAGGCAATGTCAACTTTTGGAGATTCTACAACTACATTTTGTGTTGTGCGTGTTCCCTTTTTTAGTCAAGATAATGTCACAATGTCCCGTTTTTTTCGTTTTTAAACTCTGGCCATCTTAGCTAGAAAGAAGTGGCAATTGAAATAGAACAGTGTTTGTGATCCATTTTTCTGGATTTTCAATATGCTCAAACAAAGCCCTAATATTCGAAAATCGATAACATTAATTTCTATTGCGCCTAGAATTCACATGGTTCCTTTAGTTAATGGACTAAAATATTCGAAACCTGCGTACTTTCACTGCATCGATATGTTTGATAAATCAATTTTGTTTCTTTGCCTACAGATTCGAGGTATCAATATCCCAGTGAATAGTCAATAATATGCTGCTCTAGATTAAACCCAGAATTTGCTCTGAGATAACAGCAAAATTCTAGAAAAAACATTATGGTCGTGCATTTCCTAGTATGTGCTCACATTCGCTAGACACCAAACACGTGTACAAACACATGTTTATTCTACATGACTTTCTAATGTTTATAATTTGGTCTTTCGAACGCTGCGAATTAAATGATTGTATACTTTACATTGCTTATATGTAACTTTTACAATGGATAGGTCACAACGTGTACAATTGTTGATTGCAGAAATTGAATTGAAATATAATTATACTATTTAGTACTCATAATCTCTGATAGGATAATAAATTAAGGGCGGGTTTCACCACGCCCGCTTAAGATTGTTGAGCGAGGCTTTATTAGCAGAAATAAGCGAGCTTAGGTCAAAATAGCGTTTCACCATGGTTCGTAAGCCTCTCTTAGCATTGAACTACGCTTTGTACATAAGCACTCGCCGGACGATCGATTAAGGGACTATACAAGACCAAAGAAACATGGCGGAGAGGTTATGGGCAATTGCATTCGGTGACGGCGACCAAGTTTATGAAGACAGAATTTCTCCAACTAGACAAACTAAGTGGATCCGAGAGATGGCAAATTTCTTTAAAGGCTGACAAATTGATTTTCGGACTCGCCTTCGCCTTTCGAGGAGATCGACATTATTGGTGTTTGAGCAGATCGAAGAAAAACTAGAATTTACATCTGACAGATATGAAGCGTAGCCTAGTTGTAACTACATAACGGAGAGCTGCAAGCTTACACATTTAATAAACAGTATTTCTCCCGATATATCTTGCAATAGTAAAAAGATAACATTTGTAACTCAAGTTAAGGTTAAAATAGGCTTGTATCAGTATAGTATTTCAATTTTAAATACAGTACGAATTCTAGTCATTACCCTGTTAAATTGATGTTCAGTAGTTACTGACATCCAAAATTGCATTGGCCCACCTAAGATGTTCCCTTCAATTTTCTCCTGAACCGTTGCAGATACTGAGAAGCGGTTTTCACTAAAACTACTATATGCAAGGGGCACATATGGTCATGCATAATATTATTCTATTGCATTTTTTATTGCAGAGATATTGACCCAACGTCTATTTTTTAAATGGAACCCTATAGATTGTTTAGCTCATCATAACAAGCGTGAAGACACGAGTTCATAAATATGCATATCGCCATATGTTACGTGACAAAATTTTCGAGATATTGAGAGTTTTAAAGAAGCACGCCGACTGCTGGTTTCCGTAATCTCAACGAGAAATTCCGGGTGATATGCGGCGTGATGAAACGCGTTTTGTCGGATCATTTCTGAAAGATGGAAGCAGGTGAAATTTTAGTTGTGAATTTCTTGGAACATGTCTTTGGTACTTTGTTTGGAAGAATGCTTCTTAGGATTAGTTAGTCATAGGTTTCAGGGTGAGCTCTGTGGTAGTGGAAGTTTGGTGGGGCCGAACAGAAGACTTGTCATAAATTTTCATTGGGTTTTATTTCCGGGAGTCGTGAGGTGATTTTCTGGTTGGCATAGACTTGGGTGGTGATGAAGGGGTTGTCTACATTGTATTTGGCCTGGATTATGTCAATGGTTGATTTCTGTAGCTCTTGGATTAATTTTTGCCATCAAGGATGTCAGAGGTGGAAATGAATATTGTGCCAATTCTAGGTCTGGACGTCTGGGGAGGTGAAGGGGTACTTGTAGTAGGTTGGAAGGGTGGTGGTTGCAGGCAAAGTTGGATTGTTGAGATTCTTCTTGGAGGGTAAATGGGTTGAAAGGGTTGTTGATGGGGATTGGAACTAAAGTTAGATTTCCTTGGGCTCTTGCGGGCCTTGCTCTTGAGACACCTTCCATTGATATTTTTTGAGAGGGGTGGTGGGGCAGGGATTTTAGGTTTTTGAAGAGGGGGAGAATTCTAGTTGAATACGGGAAGCGGGAGCGCTTGGCCGCGCCTATTTGCTTTAGTTCAGCTTGTTGAAGTTGCTTCTGCTTCCATCTTGTCAGAGGAATACGACCTAAGCAGAAGTCCTCGTTCGCTGGAGTTCCTCTCTTGGTCTCGGCTGGATGCTTCCTCACACGCTTTGGTGAAGATAGTTTGAGGTACCTTCGAAACATCGAAGGGAACCGACAATCTGATGGTTGTAAGAATAATTCGAGCGTATTACCGCCACGTAGCACCAGAAGAAAATTACCGTCTTCTGGCCAAGGATGTTACGGTTGCGTGCAATTATATATTTAGTTCAAAACGTTCAACACAGTGGTGTTCCCAGCTCGGGATAGTAAATACTTGGTCACTGATTTATTGGAATTTATTTTGATTTTTCTTAATTATGAACTGTATTGCGATTAGTAACAATTTAAAATTGTAGGGAGTGCACATCAGGAAAGAAGAGTCGCCTAGATAACGTCTGAATTATACGATGTTAAGGCTTTGAAATCGTCGGCGCAGTTTAAGATTGTCAAGTCATCATTCAATAAGACCCGAAGAAGAAGCGAAAGACAGATTTTGTTTGAGAGTAAATTTTAATATTAACTTAAAGGGAATTATTGAAAGACATGTCTCATTCAGTTATATTCGAGAAAGTTTCATGCACGAATGAATAAACATTACTTTTTGGAAAGTGCTCTTAAATTTAAACTGTTTTAAAGTATAACAAAAACACGAAAAATGTATTAAAGTATATCAGATTCCTATATGTTTAAGTTGCCAACAATATAATGAGAAAAACGAAATGATTTGCATTTGGAAAGATGATACATGCATTGCTGGCATGTCAAATTGTTTTTCTTGATTCCAAGAAATACTGTTAACTGTAAATAATGTTATTGAAGAAAACTGAAGATAATTAATTACATGTGACGTTCATTAGTGTCCAGGTTGAGGTTATGTCTATAATTCTCAACAGAGTTAATAATTATCTTCAGTTTTCTTTTATAGATCAAGGTGAGCAATGTCAATAGATATTACAGTTATTACTCTATTTAACCAATGAGCCATTTTCAATGATCTATTTGTACATGTATAGATGGTAGTTGTACTAGAGCGTGATGTACTTGACAACTGCTAAATAATTTAAAATTATTGAAAATTGTTAACAGTTATTTTAGTCTAACAAACAGATTAGATTGTTTTACTCAAAGTTTACTATCTAAAAAAATTAAGGCGTAGTTAAAAAAAGAGAAGAGAGAGAGAGAAAGAGAGAGAGAGAGAGAGAAAGAGAGAGAGAGAGAGAGAGAGAGAGAGAGAGAGAGAGAGGAAAATTCTGAAACTAAAACTGCACAGGAAATAATGTGTTAGCCCATCTTAAGCAGATTATACAAGATTATCATTTCTAGCGCTAACTTTATCGAAGTCATGCATAGACTTTAATATCTACATCAGTGGACGGTATTCAAGATACAGCATTCTCATATGTCCTTGACTTTCATAAATACGTGTTCATATAATTTCTAAATTGTTTTCAAATACATGCAATGGTGAATGTGAGCCATTGAGAATAACTGATAAGGAATAAAAGACAATGATTAAGAATTTACGTCTTGAATAATAAGTGTTACTCCTTCAAATTTTACAATTGGAAAGAGAAGCTTGATGCCAGCTACATGACTATGACATAATTAAAGTGGCACTACAACTGAACATAATTTTCCGCATCAGTAACAGTAACAAAAAATCGCAATATAGCAATATATGTCCATATATGGACACATCTCAGCGATCACTGCTGTCGTCTTGCGACGTTCCCATTGTTTAATTGCAACGTGATAAGATTCTAGTAAAAAAACTGCGGGAAATTAGAATCTGCCCTTTCTCTATATTTCGTATATGTACGTATGTGTGCATGTACTTGGCGCCCGTGAACGGGCTGAGGCCAACCGACGACGTCCCTGCCACGCGGCCATGGGTTAAGGGGGTACGTGTGATTAGCACTTAGACATCCCCACGCAGTATTCCTGTCTTCTAACTCGAGAAGTGAATTTTCTCATCGTCACACATATATTGGGACATTGCAAGGAAAAGGCACACCATAGTCTTGGCTCGACCGGGAATTGAACACGGGGCCGCGTAGTGGAAAGCGAGCACGCGACCAAGAGCTAACCACGAGCCCGTATTTCGTATATGGGACACTAAAATGAAGAACACATTCAATTTTCGACAACATTCATAAACAGCAATCGTGGTCATGTAAAAAAAGGATGAAGGGAAATATAATTATTTTCGAGTGTTCCGGTATTCCAATAAAGGTCAAAACAAAGCTGCCTATCAAAAATTATGAAAGAAAAGAAATTAATGAAAGACTACTGTGACAGGCGAACTAGCTGGGAGAAGAAAATTAAAATAAAGTAGTGAAAAGGTTTGGAAAGAAGACATATATTAAAAAAATAATTATTACAATTATACATAATTATTAATTTATTAATAATTATGAATAGTGTTGTTTTCCAGGTCACAGAGCGTTTGAAACTTTCAAACAAATCGGATCTTTGCAGTGCGGCCAGTTATTCTAATTTTATTAACCAGTAATCAATGTTCTCTTTTAGAGATGCATTATCTCTTATACACTCATATAATAAGTTCACCGTAATAATAATGTTCATTATTTCCCTTGTATTCAAGAAACTACTTTATTTTGTGAGTATATACTTAAGCTTACCTTTTTTGTCCTTTTTACCACTGTGCGATTTATTCATTATTATTAATGTGATATGTTGTTGTTACCTTCCTATTTTGGAACGTTGGGGATACCTTATCGCCGTAGATTGTCGTTACAATCCCACCCTGCGGAAGTGTGTGTAATAGTCTTACTAATTCTTTGTTCTTCACTTCAAATTCATCGTGATTACGAAATGTTTGATGCAAGCGAGAAAGTTCCGCTGAAGAGACGCCGTCACCGCGTCAATGGTTCCCCACTTCGAGGAGATGAAATGTAGCCATATGCCGTTTGAGAATGTTTTCCGTCGCACTATAAAAACGCTCAACGTTTATTTATTTGCAGCAGGGAGGAGCACGTCGTTCGACAAAAACCTGCCACTACGTGTAAAATCCTACTCCATCGACATTGAGGTTAGCGAGGGAAAAAATACGGACGGGACCTGTCACGCAGCAGCTACCTAAGCCGAGAGCCGCCGTCAATTCCTAGTTTCGTCACTATCGAAATTTTAATAAACATCCCCCTCGGTTACACTCTCTTGTCTAATTTCGAAATATTTCATTGGGTTTCATCCCAAATTTGATGACGACCAATCATTGCTACTCGGACGTTTGAATGATCGGGAGCGATTCACGGAGTGCGAGAAAAAAGGCGCTTGCTGTTGTTGGAGAGCAGAGCAGCAAAGGTTACGAGGCGAACTTAAGAGTAAGCATAAGAGAGCATAAGCATAAGAGAAGCATAATCGCGGGGAATTATACGTGCCGCTCATGGCTTTTTTTTTCTCGCCTTTGCAACAAGCCTGCTAACCCTTTTTGGCTACTGAGCGCATTGGCCTCCGTTAACGTACTGGCTTTTTTTCTTGTGGCGTCGCAGTGCATTTTATCCCTTCGGACAGAGACTCGGCGCCGTTAGTAACCGGGTTTCGTGCACCGTTAGTAACCGAGCAATTAAAATTCTCAGATTTTATTTTTATTCGCGACCACAAATTAATTAGTGATCAGCACATTTAATTGGTTAGTTAAATGACGTAGTTGTGAAATTACAGCGAGCAGGATTTTGTCGCACGATTTCTACATCCGGGAGTCGCGCGATTGTTCTCCATTTTACTTCATATATTCCAGAAACTTCCTCTTCCGCAAAAGAACACACAAATTAATTCAATCCGGCTCCAATTCGGCTTGTTCACTTGACTGCCCTCAACATGGCTACCAAGAAACGATTGAATTTCTACACTACACTAGCGCTATGCGGGGGTCTAGAATACTATTCCAATGTCTTTGGGTGAGCATTGTTGTTTGGTTTTTATTTTCGTCATCGAGCAGATTAAAACTGATCAACGCGTTTAAAGGATAAGTTATTAAAACACGGTGGAAGTCCCACGGCAACAGTTCGTGAATTGCGTGTGATACTCGAACTTACTGCTGCTCCAACTGAATCATCAGTTCGTAAATTGATCCGGAAGGTTGAGACCACGCGTTGGGTCAAACGTGAAGAAAACAGTGCGTAACAGTGTGTCCGTAAGTCCCAGAAAATCGGTTTGGTGACGCGCTCAACAATTGAATTTATCACCAAGTTCACTGCATGAAATTCTTTCAAAAGACTGAAAATCCATGCATACAAGATCCAACATCCACTAGAGTTGACGCCGGCAGATCTCGAAAAGAGACATTGATTCGCTCAATGAGCCTTGGAGCGACGAGCGGAGAATAGGATTTGGGCTAACGAAAATCCGAGAGTGACTGGATGATACGATGCATCCACAACGCATGTTTGCATGATGTAGGTTCTGAGATGGAGGAGTCATCGGCACGGTCTTTTTTAAGATGATGAGGCAGCTACCGTCACTGTAAACAGCGACCCTTACAGCAACATGCTTGCTGATTCATTTTTCCACGTTATGGATGAAATGGAACATGATAATTGTAGTTTAACAAGATGGTATGTCATGTCACATGCCCCATGAAACGATTGCTCTGCTGAATAAAAGGTTTCCTCAAAAAAGTTTCTCTTTACGTGACAACCAGGAATGGCCAGCCAGATCATACGCCTTGTGACTTTTTTGTGAGGATTTGTGAATCAGAAGTGCACACGAACAACGCACAATTTGAAAGATGAAATTAAAAGGCTTATAATGGCATCCCATCAGATGTCATCGTGAACTTCAATGAACGCATTGCAACGTGGCGTTGTACGACCATATGACGGGTACAATTTTTCGTACACAAATTGGAGAAGTTACGTACTGTTTGTAAAAAGAATTACATTTTCAATCAATTTGATATGTTCTCTAGCACTTTGATATTCGTCCCTACTTCCCGGGTATCCTATTCTTGCGAGTTATACACGCAGATTTTGTCGAAGGGATTCAGTACGAAGACCGCGCTTCAATCTATGAATGTTCGTCGAACATTCGAGATTTCGATTCTTTGATGTTATAGAATTTCTGTCATATAATTGTTGTCGCGCGACAAGTGCCTCGGCGCTTGGGACCGACGCTATCACGTGGTCAGGCGGAAGAGCGGGCCTGATGGCCCGAGCCTCGCCATATTAATAAAGGCATATTATTATTATTATTATTATTATTATTATTATTATTATTATTATTATTATCACCACATCGTCTGCCCATTGTGAGAACGAGTCGACAGATGACCGGACTTCGACGACTGACCTGCTGCTGTAAACTCGGAGCAATGACCGCATACTCTACCAACAGATCAAAATGGCGCCAATACTATTTGAACCAACATTACAATATAATTGTATCACAGACACGGTCTATTAAAAGTATTATTTCATCATTTGTTGCAAAGCACGTGAGCCGCCAGCAAATGCCATATCAAATTTGGGTAAACTATAGTTTAAATAGATTAAAGTCAAGATTGTATTCAAGTTATGTTTGACTTAACTTGCGTACGTGCTTTACCCGTTTGTATCGTACACCCATAAGAAAGAGTAGGCCTTACAAAGCCTATTGGAAGCCTTCCCGGCTTGATAAGGGCAGTATTATAGTGCGTAAGAATACACTTCGAATCAGTTATGAGGGGGTGTTGATTTTGCAGTTGTTCGAACCCTTGTTTGAGCTCATATGATCAGCTTGTGTTTGAAGAAAATACCATGTAACAAAAAACAATACAACAAACCAAGGCGACGAAACAAAAAGCTACTGTAAAGCGATAAAACCATGAAAAGTTTGTCCGAAGTTCGAACTCTAAGTATTCAAAGAGCCACATTTCGAAATTCAAAGAGCCAAAATCGTGTTATAATTACTGTTTTCGGTACACATTCTTGATACATAGCAATTTGAGGGTAGGCTAAATCAAATAAAATATTGACAATAATGTATAAACGAATTAGAATTACAAACGGAATATCGGCCAGGGATACTTACAAAGCGACTGACACTGCGTGCCCGCTGTTTCGACGGCTTCTTGTTTACCATGTGATATGGTGATGTGGGCCATAGGCGATCGTCATGTAATACCTTTACGAACAACGGCGTCCAACTCGAGTCGTGATGCGAAAATGTCTGTAGTGGCTAGAGAACGTGAACGTGTAACTGAAAATCCGACTTCTTTTTTGTATTGTAATGCACTGTCTCACACGTGATTGTACATAAGAAACCAGAATGTTCACAACGTTAGAGTAATCTTTCAGAAGTGTATTTGGTTTCTTATTGTTTCTAGAAATGGCTTTGAGGGTAAATTGGTGAGAGGTACGAGTGCAGAAAACTGATTAATCTGCTACTTCGATTTATAATTATCACAATTATATATTAAACGAAAATGAGAGAAACAGTCCTCTTCTGTAATGGGTACATTCACAATAGTTCCTACAACGTTTTTACAAAACCTAGTCTTATCCAACGCTTAGTGACAATGACACTTCATCATAAGTGGATAACGAACAACCACTTGGTGACGATTGGGTGAACATTCTGGCGCGTGGACGTTCCAGAAAAGTACGAAAGATCCGATCTATGAGTAACTAGTACCATTAATTCACCCGGTTGCTAATATGCAAGAAGACGTTCTGCAACCTGCACCAACGTTCAGTGGATAACAACTGACTCACGAGCTTTCCGCGAATATACAACGTTGTAGACATTTGTGTGCTTTTACGTCAAATCTAGCATGTTAAAATCAAATACAGATGACTTCGACTTACCCAGTAATTCCTTGCGTCAAATATAACGAGAGGAGTAACGAAATGCTATTTTACAGTTGTACAAGTATGCAGTGCAAAAACATGAGACTATTATATTTAATTTCCCTATTCTGCATGTTACTTCGTTGAGTGCTAATGGGAGAGCGTTGGGAACACAGTTGACGCTCTTCCTCAAAGATCATAAATTTCTTTTACACCCTCGACAGTAAAGGCGGATCTAGTGTTTTGCTCTTAGGTGATTTGGGCTTACTCTTGTCTACGGCATTGTTTGCAACGTTTTCAATAATGTTTTTTTTTATCTTTATTCGTGGTAGTGATAGGGAAGTCCCATGATCTTGCTTATTAATTCCACTAACTTGGACAAATGCATATCCTGTTGGCACTGTAATATGACGTGCACGATACTAAGAAGTCTTGAATAGCCTGCACGTAAAAACACTTCTTGTCACTATCGTCTCTACTGAGGCTCACAGATAATGCCAGTATTGTGAAGGACCTTTATAGCCGAATTCTTTCACTTGTAAAGCTTCTACCAATAGAACATCGGTCGTTGATACACTCATTAGTCGATTTTTAACAGTGTAAACTTGCAAAGATATCGTTAATTTCCTGTATTTTATTCGTATGGAGAGTTGCAACTATGTGATAATGAACGATGTTATCTGAGGTTGCTTTGAATAATGCACTTTGTTTCCGCCTGCGCAATCCAGAGCGATGCGCTGCTTCCTCAATACGTTCGAAAGTGTATTCAATATTTGTTGCATATCAATATTTATTGTCATTTCAGCAAGGTATATTCCTGTCAGGAGGTTCGCGGTAATTTTTCTCAATTCCATTTATTTCAAAATCAATACCTTGATGCGTAGAAAAAGTGAGGTTGTAGAAATACGTCATCTATTTATTTATTTACGTCAAAAACAGTTAAAAACTGTGTGTGACGTGCTATGGGGCGAAGTTAATTTGAAGTTACATTTATGTCCAGAAGCAAAACAAGGGACCTTCTCAGCATTTGCTGAAGGATCAGGGAAACTGGACGAAAACCTGATCGAGATGGGGGGGTCATTGACCCAGAAGCTGAAGTACAATACTTGTTACAGGCTCTTTAGAATTATACAATCCAAATGAAATATAATACATTAAATGTCATTTTCAAAATGAATATTACTCTCCTTTTGGATGCTCAGTATAGTCTCTAATTGTATAGAAACATAATAAACATCGATAATTATACTTCAACTTGGAATATGACGTACTCTTTGACTAAAACGTTTCACGCTCACATCATATCGGGCTCTTCTGTTTATGGATGCATAAACCCTTGAAGATTATACTCATATACTGAACTTAATAACATAACGAGTCGTTTACACATAGGTTAGTCACTGGTGTGCGTATGGATATGGCAGGTATTGCAGCCACCAACCTAACAAAACGATAAAAAGACGTCCCAAAGGTAAACAATTATCGAACATATATAATGAAAAAAATTTTCTGCTGGCTTAAGATAAAAATGTTAATATTACTCTGAAATCGCATATGAATATTAGTACACTGAGTTTCCATATCTAGTTGTGACTGCTTGCAACAACTGCTGCTTGCGTGATTTGATGAGTCCAAATGTATGAAACACGAAAAATAGAAATTTCATACTTCAAGTTTATGAATTTGGTCTTGCAAAGCCTATTGACAGCGCTATTGTTGCTTCTCGAAAATTCCTAGAAGAAAGTGGCTGAAATGGAAAAAAGTGAAATGCTGTAAGAAAGATCGTGTAAGAAAACTTATTACAGAAAGATGAATTAATGGGGAGAAATGTTTCCTCAGACATAACGCAAATATAGTCATGAAGGTGGACGTTTTAGAAAAATGATTGCACTACAATTTACATTTAATATATTGAAAAATCATACACACAACACTAAAAAAACATTTACATTAGCAACCACAGAATGAAATTATTCAAATTTTCACATTGTCGTACATAAAATCACGGTTGTAATGAATGGAAAAGCTGTGGTTATGATTTTTGATGACACAAGTGACGTAGGTCATCATGAACAGACGTCCATTGCTAATATGTGTTTCAGATTCCGGTCACGTAATTAAATAATTAGGACGAGACTTCGAAGAAACTGGTAACACCTTATGCTGGGTCTCTTTTCAACAAACTGAATGCAATTATTAGAAGTACGGAAATACAAGTGGATAATTTACAGGTATATGCTTCGATGGCGCTTCAATAATATCTGCGAGAATAAACAATGCACAAGCTAAATTCAAGCAAAAAAAGCACAGAAATATTGTTCGTATAAATTCTGGTGCACATTGTTTGAGTCTTGTTCTTGTTGTTACTCAGTTATTAGTTGTTAATCAGTTATTATAACTGATTGTTATAATAAATACAAGAAATGTATTTTCGACTTCTTTAGTATTGATCAACTATTTTACAATTTTATAGAAGGCAGTGCAACATGTTTTTTAAGCACTTCAATTGGTTAATTTTAGATTAAGCAACGTCAAACCATATACTTTTAAATATTTGTGAACTACAATGTGGACTTTTCAAGCTGAAGCTGACTCGACAATTCAGGCAGTTACTTTCGATTGCGAATCTTATTGCAAACACTGTTGATAATACTCTGTCGCTGTGAACATAACTGAAAAGAGAAAGTTTTTCCCAATAAATGTTTTTGACTTCATTTATTTGTGAGTTATGCATCCACTTCTGCAATCAATTCTAATTGTCAGAAAAAAGTTCACAATCCACGATATGGGATGATTGCAGCCAATGATCTCAAAATTTCAATCTCTAGGAGTGAATGGGAACATACGTAAAGCACTATTTGCATCAGATGTTGACAAATGTTAATGTAAATCTAAAAAATACCCATTCCAGCTGCAGAAGAAGAAGAGTTGTACGCCGATTGGACCACCGTCTTGAAATCTCTTTCAGATATACCCAAAGAACACGAAGATACCCAAAGGTTACTTATCTTCCTCTACATGATAGATGCATTGCAGAATTGACTGATCGTTGTTCTTATGATAACTTATACTTATAGACCACATTCGTGGAGACGGAATTCTCGTAGAATTAAAAGCTTCTGAAGATTATTTTCAAGTTATTTAAAAAAAAAATGGTGTCGACGTTTCAGAGCTAATGGCGGAGATTAATCTTCTATAGTGCCCCAATGAAGAGGACCATCCACTAAAAACTGTTTACAAATGGTTAAGACAGGATAAAGTTGACATATACTAATGATTATAATGACGTTTCTGATTTTTACAGATGTTTTCTAGTATCATGTATTTAGATACAAATGTGAACGAGGTTTTTCTAAACTTGTAATTTGTTAAAAATAAGCTTCGATCCGCGAATGATGCAAGAACGCTCCTATTGGATTTTGAAATCAATTAATACGTGTGATATTGTAGATAGATTCACAAACTCGGGAGAAGATTGCAGCTAAAATTATAAATCGCTTATTTGCTTGTTTTCAAATTGCAATAAAATTTGACACGATTCCGGCAATACAGAATATCAATGCACGACGACGATTTCCTCCCTGGCCAGTTTCATAGTGTCATCAACGAAGAAAATATTGCAGTAGTCAACAGCAAAAGGGCAGATCGGAGTTGTGCAGTATGCGATGCAGAGCGCATACTCATTATTCCACGATAGATTGTAATACACTAAAGTATCCGCAAAGCGAGTGAAACATGGACAGTGGATGAATTATGGTGCAAGCAGAATGGATCACAGAGCAAACGAAGAGAATACCACTTCTCCACAACCTGAAACGCTCAGAAACGTCCTAGGAGCAGACAACGTAATGGTAACAGCGTTTGCTGTTCTTTAAGAGTCCCTTACTCTGTCTCTTCATGAGGAAGGAAGGAACTGTCACCTCCGCTGCATATGCTGAAATCGTTTGAACAACTCTGTATAAACGACAAGCCACCTGGACAATTCAGAGGCGTCATTTTATTGCAAGGCGAGCAACCACACACTTTTCTGCACACCGTAGAAACTATTAGATAACTGTGCTTAAAGCAGCTCGAACATCTCCTGAAGGACTTCCAGATTTTGGGCTCTCGAAAGTCACCTGGTAGGACCCTGGATTGCGTCGAACGGTGACGTGATTGAGGCTGTGAAATAGTGGTGCCAACAGCAGCCAAAATATATTTACGGACAAGGAATAAAAGCATTGGTGAACAGGTGCAATACGAGCTTGTTTAACGCCAGTGGAGGGGTAATTTGAGAAATAAAATTACCCTCCTTTGAAAATAATTCTCGTTTTCAAGATATTTTATCTTCGTATATCTTTGGAACACTGGGCGTCGTTTTGAAAAACGGTCTGAAACCTTTTTTGAATTGAACATCGCAGTTTACACAAAATTAGAGTTAATATTAATGTCCAAAGTATACTAATAAATTCGGGGTTACACGTTAAAATAAGTAGAGAAATGTACGAATAAAATATAATAATTCAGTCTAGAAACATAGCAACGATATCGGTTAACTCATTGCATTTTCGAAACCAACTCATAAATTGTCAAATGGCATTTATAAGACAATTTACTAGAATGTATTGCCGCAGTTCAACAAATGAGAGAAGAATAAATACAGAATTGAAAAGATATTCTTTATTATAGGAATTAAGAGAAATGTTTTAAATGCTCAGGAGAAAGAAATACTTTCAATAAAATGTCACCAAAATAAAAACATGTTATGTAGAGCTCTGTAAAAGTCAATGCGTAGTCCCCAGACTACTATTTTCAAGGCGATTAGTATCCTCAACTTCAATCATTGAAGTTTTCCAATCATACTTTCATCAATGATTGATACGATTGATACCGCTTCACAATTCTGGATAGCAGATAACATATTGTAGAAATACGTCACTGCAAAAGCAGCGGGATTACACTGCCACGCTATATGTTGCGTGCGAATCCAACTGACCCGTTGTAGAAATATTTTTTGGTCTGTTATGGATCCCTACTGTGAACACACATCTACAACAATGCATGTTCCATCTGGGGGTATACGTGCCCCGGGGTAGGCATCTGAGCTTTTCGCGTCTATCCGCATCCTCCGGCGCCGCCCATGTACGACAACGGGCGATATCCGGGCCCGGCCGCCACCCGGTTTGCCCTCACGGCAACCTTCCCATTCAATGCCTGGGTCGGGCCACCCTTCTAGCCCAGAGCTCCTAGCTAGTAGTTAGTCCAGGCTAGTACCGGAGCCAATATCGTCGTATGACGGCGCGCCACTCACATGCACCGGGACACCAAAGTCCCTCCATGCCCAGAGTATTGGGCCGCTGCCACGCCGAAGCCGGAGCCTACCTACCCAAACACGAACCCCCTTATGGGGTTGGTCTGTTATGGTCAGTAGGCTATTTTTTTCAGATTCTAAAACAGTTCAGCATCACAGAGAGACTGCATATCTCTCTTAATGTTTTCTTCCACAAGAGAGGCGAGCCGAACGCCAGCTGGGCGTTCTTGAAAGAGTTACGTCAGGGCGCGCAGAGGTTATGGATTGTTTTAACGATTGATTCACATTGTACTTTTATCGCCACTAGAAAGAATATTGTAAGAATTGATGCAAATCGAGACAAAAAGCAAATGAGGATATGTCTGCGTGTGTGAAATGGACAGTCATCAAAGGGATGTAAATGTAAAGGCCATAAATACCGCATTTCAAAGAGCTCACATTGTTTACTTTCATCGAACTTTTAGTCACGGTCACAACAGACTTAATTTTAATCGAAGTATTATACTTAAAATTTTTTTTTTAAGTAAGTTTTAAAGCTTCTCTTACATTGTAGCTACATAAATGCATTGAACGACGAGAACAACAGGAAGTAAAAGGGCTCAAGCATAAGTTAACCAACGTTTGTGAAATGAATGGGTATCATTTCTACGTGTTACTCACCGACAACTCCTCTCCCCCAATTTGGTTTAGAATCTTCTTCTTCTTCTAGAGCTTTTATCCAGCCAATAGCCGGCTATCCCTTACGTCCCGATGGGACATATATTCGACCGTACACTAGTCACCAACACAAATGACCTCTGACCTGAGGTCAGGGGAACGCGAGCCCCTCCGCGTCAACACATACATGAGAGACAAAGGACAAACAACCATGCCTAAGGCGTGACTCGAACTCGTGACCCTTCGGTCTGAAGCGCTGAGTCGGTACATGCTCTTAGCCACCTCGGTCATTGCTTGTAGAATCGATTTGTAAAATAATTGTTGCAGCGAATACAAGAAGACTTCCCACTCTTTTCCTCCCCGCCTTCCCCAGAGGTAATGGGACGACGCTCGCTGTAAACACGCGGCGGACGAAGACGAGCGAGATGGAGGCGAGAGCGGTGGTCGGCTCAAACAGAGGCCGGTGATTTATCAAATGCGGCGGAAAACAAACCGGACGGCTCTGAAGTGCGTCCGATCACGCTCGAGAAGGAAAGGGAGGCAGGGAAGAAACGAAAAATCGAGGGTGATAAATCGGAAGCTCTGAATTGGGCAAGGCATTTGTTGACAATTAAGTGTGGATTGCAATTCTCGAACGACTGGGACGATTTCCGGATAAATATTCAGAGATAAAAGGCTGGGGTTAATTCAAGTAATGTACAAACAACGGAGTTAATGGACACATTACAGTTCCGACTAAAAGAACGGGGGAAGATATATTTTTGCCAGGAGAATACATAATTTCACCATCACAATTAAACGAATGCGAGCAATATGTGTTCATATACTTTAACAACATTCAGGTATCCTTTTCTCTTTTTGAACAATCAAATGTGACAATTCATACGCATTCGTCAAAACAATAATTAATTAATATGTCATAATAGTCCCGGAAACGACATGATTGACGGATCGTGATAAATAAATAAAAAGTTTTTAAATTACAAACATTCATGTAAACATTAAGTCTTAGAAGAAAATAAAAAGAAACAATATTTTCGGGGGAAAATTGAACGAAATAGGCGAAAGTTCATAATGTAAGTAACACTTGTAAAATAAGCCGAGAGGGATTGAAAAGTAATAAAATGCAAGGGAAATAACGAAAAAAATCTGATTTAATTACGGAGAGAAGTGGAATCGAGTACTATCAAATGTAAACGAGAAAAAGAAATAACATTCCATAGTAATTGACGAGCGAAGGCGACGGCAATTGCTTTTGTACTTGGTGGGATGGCATAGCAACAAGAGCACTGACGAATGCTAGACTTTGCGTGGAGCGCATGGTTGATGGGAGCGGAAGACCATATCTTTATTTACCGGTCGAAAATCTTATTTTTGTTTTAATACGTGTAGAGTAAAATGAAAGTGTATATGTTGATTTGTACACACAAGAAAATGGTTATGGAAATCGATTTTAATTTAATAGGATGATCATTTCTGGAGAGCGCGAGTGGCTAACAAAACTGATTATAGTATCCCTATGCCCGTCTGGGACGGCTTCGCAAACTCACACAAAAATAAAATTTACTGAAAATCGGTGAATCAGTTCGAAGCAACGTGAACGATGAATACAAATGTTTGAAAGCGTAGTCATTTTTTGAGGTAAAAATATTAAGAATTGTTTCAATTGGTATTCTCAGCGAAGGGTAAAGAATAAATGTTTTACAAAGTAACAAATTTTCAAAAAACGTTTTATTTTTACATATTCTTAAAGTCGACGTATAGCGAAATAGTTTTAGGCGTCTTCTTACTTTGAACTAGAAAACAAATGATGATATATTTTAGTATGAAATTGTTAAAAATGAAATTCACAGTATTGAGAATAATTTATGAAATACTAGGGTCACATCATACATAATTCACAGTACTTTATATTTTCTCACATGTTTTTTTTGTTGTTGTTGTTGTTAAAGAAAATATATTTACAGTCCTTCAATGTAGACTTCATTCTTCTCATTTACCGAGTCCCAACGAATGGGAATCTTTAAAATTCCATCAAATACCCATTTTTTGCTCATCAGACGAATGGTTCAGGTACCGACTGCAGAAAGCTCGTCAAGGGATAAAAACGACGTCCTCGTAGGGTTTTTTTTTTCTTCAATTTTGGGAATTAGTCATAGTCTGGTAGACTCTGCAGGGTGCATGTTGTTACTCTTCCCACCCACATTCATTGAACTATTCTGTTCGTGTGATGACGAGTGGAGAACGAGTGATCCACAGATGTCGTGTTTCAGTATTTTTTTCCGCTTTTCAGTATTTATCATTTGACATTATTCTAAATATGGACGTTATTTAAATTCCTGTAGCATCAGAATTTTTTTCAAATGTCGCACGACGATCTTTTTCAATAACATCTGCCACAAACGTCACATTTCGTGTATTTGTCGAGCTCCAGGTCTTGCGTCACCGTTTTTTTTAAAATTTATTTTCCTGCCTGTTCGGCATAGTATGCCTTTCAGGGGTTTTAATTTACAGTTTATAATTACAGAATTTTTTGGCCATTCGGCTGACAGTATATGAGGAGGACCATACGGCTACCTCGTCAACAAAGTCTGCAGAGCAGTAATTCAAAGAAATTTATTAATTTATTTATTTATTTTAATTAATGTATTTATTTAATTTTTTAGCAGCGGAATTGATTAATGGGAGGGGATGGAAATTATTCTAATTTAAGGTGGTTTAAGAGAGTCTTTGGGGTATCGAGAGATAATGCGGGTTGTGATGGAAGCATTTTTGCCTAGATCAAATATATGTGCACTTGTACACGACGGAAGAAGGGTGAAAAATCTGTTACTCATCCGTTGAATGTATTCGCTAATGGAAGGAATGTTAAGCTCTCTGTGAATTTGCATATTTGGAATAAACCAAGGGGCTTGCACGGCTTTTCTTAGATACTTGTTTTGAATGATTTGTAGTTTCTTTAGATGTGTGTTTGCTATATTGTTCCAAATTTGACAGGCGTATGTTAATGAGGGGCGTATTATCGTTTTAAAAATTGATAATGCGCAGTCCAGACTAAGCGATGATTTGTTGTTAATTATTGGGTAAAGTTTGTTCATTTTTGCGTAGGTTTTGTTCGTTATTTCTTGAATGTGGTTTTTCCAAGTTAATTTTTGATCCAGAAATACACCCAGATATTTTACGGGCGTTTCATTATTAAGCCAAGGAATTGCAGAATTATTAATTTTGATTTGTAGTGGTTTATGTATTTTTCTTAGTGAGAATATTTTAGGCTGTGATTTGGTAGGGTTTATGGCAATTCTCCATTTCAATGTCCATTCGACAAATTCATTTAAGTCCGACTGGAGATCTTTGCAAGCGTTGGTAATGTTTGAATTTGCATTGAATAATACTGTATCATCTGCATAGAGTGCTATTTCTGAGTAAGTCATTTGTGGATAGTCAGCTATATATATGTTGAACAATAAGGGAGAAAGTGGGGAACCTTACGGCACGCCGGCTTTGATGATATGTGCTCTTGATTTATTGTTGTTTATACTAACTTTGAAATCCCTCTCTGACAGGAAGCTTTTAATGATGTTTTGGAGATAATCGGGGGTTCCCAAGGTTTGCAACTTGTAAAGTAGCCCATGATGCCACACTTTATCAAAGGCATGTGCGATGTCGAGAAAAATTGCAGCTGTGTACTTTCGGTTGTGAAATGCTTCAGCAATGTACTCTGTTACTCTTAATAGTTGATGACTTGTGGAGTGGTTTGGACGGAATCCGAACTGCGTATTTGGAAGTGCATTAGTTTCGGTGAAAAATTTAGATAGTCGGGATTTTATAAGTTTTTCAAACATTTTGGCAAAGGTCGGTAACAAACTAATTGGTCTATAGCTAAGAGGGTCTTGTGGATTTTTGTTCGGCTTGCATACTGGTGTTATAATGGCAGTTTTCCAGGTCTTTGGATAATATCCTAATCTTAAGCAAGCGTTATAGAGCGCTGTTAATGCTGCAATTGCATTGCGAGGTAATTCTTTCATCATTTTATTATTTAATAAGTCGTGTCCTGCTGATTTTCTCGGTTTTAAAGCCTTGATTATTTGATATGTCTCAGACGGGGCTATAAATTTAGTTTTTATTGGGACGGAATATCGCGGTATTGACAAGTTCGTTTCCACTTTTAATTGGAAATCAAAGTCGGTTACCGGGTTAGTTGTAAATATTTTCTCAAAATGTTCCGCTAAAGTTTCAGCTTTTTCGAAATCCGTCGTTGCTAGACCTGAGTTAGAGGATAACTGCGGGATGAAAGATTTTTCCTTTGTAATCATTTTAATTGTGTTCCACATTGTCCTGGAGTTTGGAGGGATGCTGCCTAAAAAATTTTGGAAATGTGTACACCTCACTTTATGTAGTTCTTGTTTAATTTTTACCGATATGTTGTTTAATTTTTGTTTCACTATTTTATTGCGTGAATATTTCCACAATCTACGAAGGTTATGTTTTTCTTTAATTAAATTTAGAAGTGGTTTAGGAAGCGGAATATAATTTTTGGTGAAATTCCTAACTTTAGTAGATGACCTTTTAATAGCATTTTTAATAATGTTTTCGAGAGAGTTGATACAACTGTCGATATCAGATGATGTTTTAAGATTCTCAGGAAACTGACATTCGTTTATTAGTATGTTTCTATACATGTCCCAATTTACTTTACCCTCTATAATTTTTTCGTTTTGATAAGTCTGAAGTTCGGCTTTGAAAGAAATTATTACTGGATTGTGGTCTGAGTCTAATTCTGGTTTTACATTTTGGTAGTCGGAATGTTTAAATTTTGTGTAATAAGTATATCTAGAATATCAGGAACTACATTTGGGTTATAAGGGTAGTATGTGGGCTCTGGAGGAGCTAGTATATTAAGATTTCTTTGCAATGCGAATTTATGAAGAAGTTTTCCATTATATGAAGTAGAATTACAGTTCCAAATTTGGTTTTTACAATTTAGGTCTCCTGCTAAAATTTTTTGTGACCTACCATCAAACAATGTGTTCCGTCCACGACACAAAAGCCCTCGCGCAAGGTGGGTGGTCCTCCCTCCCTCCGGAGGCAGCCGCTCCCGCAGGGTGCGCCCGCCACACACGCCGCCCCCGCGCCGCCGGACCCTCCCCCGAAAGGCGCCCCCTCCCGCTTCCCCGAAGGGCCGCGGCCTTCTGGCTGGCAACACAGCTGGCACTAGTGCGACGAGAGCCTCCGCGAGAGCCACCGTGAGAGGCACAGGCGACACCGCGAATTGCAATCCCAGGCTATCGACAAAGCAGCGACCCATGCATCTCTAGCTCATCTAGCTGATGTAGCTGCCCAAACTCTGACTGATCAGAAGAAACGTCAGCAAGTGTATAGCCTCCTTCTGTACTTTGTTAACCACATACTTTTAAGTATCCAGATGTCTGCTCACCAAGCTGCATCTCCCAGCCATTCCGGCACCATGGACAACGTCTCACTACTGAGCGAGTGTCCATCCACAACAATTACACCCAATGACGACGACGGTGATATCTTTAACTCACCCAGGCTTCAGGCCATTTTCGCACGGGGTATTGTTGTCCAAGAGAACCGGTTATCCAACGACCCTCCAACCGAGTTTTCTCCTGATATTTTCACAGAATCCCTCCTTGCTGACCACCAGCACACTGTTGAAAATTTCAGCAATGACACTGTCCAACGTGACTTTGTCACCAAAGCGATCGCGGAACAGTCACATACTGTCCAATGTATCTATAAACTTGAAAAGAACAAGTTTGTCCCAGTCGTACAACAAATCCAGCGACATTTCCAGAAAGGTACAAAGAAAATTCATTTTCTCAAGCGATCCTTCGAACTTCCTGCCATCAAGCAGGAGTACCTAGATGAGGTGGCAACAGGCCTATCCATCCGCGCTCACGAACGCAGTCTCCGCGCTCACGAACGCATCGTCCTGTTTTGCGCTTCGCGCATGTGAACACGCTGCCCTCTGCACGTGTACCAGTGTGTTGAGTGCGCTGCTCGATCCTCGACGAGCAGCCACTACACAGGTGTACTGACGCCACCTGACTCACACACCTTCGGTTGCCTGCTGGCGAGAGTAAGTGTGTGCCGCGCGCACATTCTTACAGTCACGGCCCACCTAGGGCCCGGTCCGTATTCAAGCTGCGGGACATACTCTCCCCGCCACCAGCGGACTGTGTGGGACGCCTGCATTCCCGCTTCGCCCGGGAGAGGAGCAACCCTGAGGTCCACGCATGCCATAGCCACACATAAGGTATTCGGCAACGCCGTGTGCCCAGGGACAACCGTCACTACCTAACCATCACGGTGAGAAGTAGCAGCCACGTCTCAACATCCATTTGTACATTCATTTCATCTTGTCTATTTACATTTCATCTCCTCATTTCACCTAGCATAATATTTCATTTTAATAAACGGATGTGCAATGAAGGTCTTGTAACTTTGTCATCCTCCACCTCCCTTCTTAACCAGCGCAATCCCTCTCCCCCCCGGGCACCTCACGGCCCGGTGCGGTGTACAAATTACTTTGTATAGAGAAGGGCCTTTCAGTCCGCTAACGCCCCCCTCCCCGTTCCAGGTATTCTTCCCCCTTCTCTGTACACAATGCTTTCAAGAAACTTGACGGAAACTTTTTGTTGGGAGGTTTATATGCAGCAATCAAGGTTATGTTAGAAGAGATCAGTTCGATATTGATAATAATTGTTTCTATTTCATTTGAGGATGGGGATTGTATCAGTGTATGTTTAATTTTTCGATTAATGAGAATTGCTACCCCACCTGATGCTATATGCGAAATTCGATCATTGCGGTATGCTAAATATTTTGGGATCGAAAATTTTTCTACCGGCTTTAAGTGTGTTTCTGAAATACACGCAACATCTATGTCGTGGACTTGTAGAAAGTATCTTAGTTCGTTCTCTTGGCGCTTTATGCCATTTGCATTCCAGTTGAGAATTTTGAAGTTTTCTATTTTATTTTGAGCCATTGAAATGAACAGAAATAAGTTTTTGAACCATTTGTTGCAACTGTGGAATGATTGCAGAAAGAATATTATTTATAATTGTTTGGATTAGGTTTTCGTTTATTACGTTCATATTTTGGAGGACTGGGGGAGAATTCCTGTTATCTGGCCTAGGCGGCTGGCTAGCGCGATAAGCAAAAGAATGCAAGGGCGTTGAATTAAGCGGCAGAGGAGGAAACTCTTGTGGGGCATAGTGATAAGGTTGTGTGTTTTGGTTTAATTGGCGATTTGAGAACTGCCTATTTGGCAGGTTGTAAGCTGAAAATTTATGATTAGCCTGATTTAAATTATATTTTTTAACTGCTTCTTTGTAAGCTTTGCAGCCTTTGTAGTTAGCCGTGTGTTCCCCATTGCAGTTACAACACTTTGGTACATTATTATGTTTAGGTTTGTCACATTTCGAGTAATGATGGCTTTCTAAGCATCTCACACATCTAGGTCTCCTTCCGCAATTTGCCTGTGAATGACCGAAAGTCTGACAATTTTTGCACATTATTGGAGTTTTAGACTTTACGCGCATTTGAACTCTGACAATGCTATATATAAGCTGATTTATTTTTAAAATTGCTTTGTTATTTTCATTATCAGTTAGATCGACCGCAACGGTAGTTAACGGTTTACGTTCTCTTCCGAACAATCTAACAACTTTTAACACTTCAAAGTTTTTCGAAAGTTCATTAAATATTTCCTCTTCTGAATAGGTAATTGGCAGATCTTTTATGACAACTGAAAAAGTTTTTTGGGTAGGATCCCTATATGTGTGATGCTCGATTTTCTCTTTTTCACAGAATTTTCGATATTCTCTATAGTCCTCTATTGAGTTGAATTTAATTTTTATAGTGCCTTTTTCTAATTTAGTAGAAAAATTGTTTTTTGTAATACTTTTTAGTTCACTGATAAATAGGGGATAATCGAGTACTTTATGGACATAAAAGGGGGGTATTTTAATGATGGATTCTTCACTTTCTTCCCTTTCGTTTGGCGAATTTTCTTCGGTCATATTTTGAAGACCTTGGTACCTATTTTTGACGGTCACGTTATACAGTATTCTTTTAGAAGCATTGTTTTCATCTGGTAAATCTACGTGCATGCGTTTTAGATTTTTACTGTTTTCATTACCACTTATTTTACCACTTTTTACCACTGGTTGACTCATTACCACTTTTTTTACCACTGGTTGACTGTTGAATAACTGTTTGTTGCGGGGCAGCACCATACCTGTTATAATAAGCATCTTTAGTGCTTACTGACTGAAGGTTGGTCAGAGTCCCTTCCGGCTCTCCATCCAGCTGCAGGGCAGGCGGTTGTGATGTGTTGAACTGTTCCAAGGGTTGAATATTTTCCATTTGTGGTGGAAATGGAAGCACATCTCCATTCATTGCTGTGAACTGATCTGGTGTGCCACCATTTAAAACGTGGGCTGCAGACACCAATTGGCCCCCAAAAGCGGGGGCACTTGTTGCGAACATACAGCTTTCGCTGCACCACTACACTTTCACTGAATAACACAATATTTCGTTATTAGCAATAAACAATTCTATTGCATAAAAACAATCACTGTTAGAAATATGGGGATCCGCTGGTAGCGGCGCCCGTTTGTACTTGCACTAAACACGAGTTTGAGCGTAACACCGAAGCACAGCGATAAGCGGAGCGATGCGATGCTTACTCCACGACGTCTAGAGCGAGAATGCGTCACCGTTGTTTCTCACACGAGCGAGTTGTTTCTCTCACGAAATCGACGAGTCCAATGTTAAACTGTGTTACAGATCGCGGTAAGCTCACCGCACACTTCACTTGAAGCTTTTTGAATTTCAGTCGGGTTTTTATCCCTTAAAATTTCTATCTTAATATGCGATCTTTGATCCTCAACTGTCACAGACTCGAGACTTGTGCAGGCTCAGTTTCTAAGACTCGTTATGAAATAACGAAACAAGTTATTGTTGAAACAGAAACGTGTGTTTCTTCCTTAAAGTTTGAACTACAAAAGACGCAACAATCAGTATTTTTATTTTTTTATTTTCCATATTGCCAATTTACAACCTGTGCACTTGGAACAATTAATTTCTTAAAGATAAAATACTACTGACAATATAAATACATCAATCATGGTCATCACTCAATAGGCATACTTCTGTAGCGATACCAATTTGATCATACAAAATTTCATAAGGCTGAGGGCAGTTGGGAAATGAACAGACAGCGTTGCACGTGCAACCTCGCTTATCGCGACACTCGTTTGCGCCCCCGGCACATTAAGAAAGTCGTTACAAGGGTCAGTCGTCGAAAGATTCACTGCGAGACGCACGTGGCCGCCCCGGCCAGCTGCGAACCCTCTAGAACCCTCTTGAAATCGACATCCAGGGAATCCCAGAGCAATAAATTCTTTCACGGACAACGCCTGTCTTGTGCAAGCATGTTCTAGAAGGAATAGGAAAATTCTGGACGCTCACAGTGACGCAAAGAGTTGAAACTTACGTGGCTTCCCCGTCGCAATTGGCTGAAATAACATAATGCGCCATTTCCTTTGGCCAATAGTGAAGCGACTATCATAGGAGCTTGAACACACGAAAAATTGGGTGGGGGCAAAAGTTAACCTGATACAATTTCGACTTACAAAATTCAGAAGACGCAGGGCAGTCGGAGGAGAAACTTCTCTGGGGGGGATATTCTTCGGTCAGAGGCAAGTGCGCCTCTGTCGGACTTAGAAAATTTCAGAAGAGCTTGGGCATCAGACGGGGCCAGAAGGGAATTAGACGCAGGGCAGTCGGGAGAGAAACTTCTCCTGGGGAGTAATTGTTTCATCACGGAGAGACCAGTGTGTCTCTGCAAGACTTAGAAAACTTCAGTGCGAGCCTGAGCTTTGGGGCTGATAACAATTGGGAGAGAATTTCTCTGGGGGTATTATTCGTCGGTTAGAGGCAAGTGTTCCTCCAAAAGACTTATTAAAAGGGGCAAGACGCAGCGAGTAGACTGCAGCAGGGAGAGAAAATTCTCTGGGGGGTGTTATTCGTTGAAGAGAGGCGAACGTATCTGAAGGATTTCAAGACTTTCCAAAATTGTATTTGATAAGGACACATAGTTATTTACTCCGTGCCTGAGGTCGGGAGAAAATCCCGACGATCTTCAAGTTCTACCAGAATCTACCAGAATCTACCTGAATCTACCAGAATCTACCAGACAGCGCGGTCAGACTCCGTTGAGCGCCGCAGACGCCGTTGCTCCACTGGTGACGTCACGAGAGGGCCGCTCAGCTGTTGGAGAGGGGTGGCACCGCCACCGCTGCGTTCCTGCCAAGGCCGCAACCGCCCCCCTGGTCTCCGCCGGGTCCGTCCCGGCTGCATAAAAGAACCGTTCCCAAGGCAGTATAAACCCAGGGCATTCACCCCTGTCAGACCTATGTAACGCAGTGCCGCGCTATGGCACACTGATTTGTAATTTTTTTTTATTATTACCATTGTAATGTTAAGGATAATTCTTTCTAGTTTTTTAAGCTTTACTGTGATGTCTAACATCTAATTTTCTTTTCTTTCTAATTAATCTCTTCATTTCTTTTCATTTCTTTTTTTTTATTTTTTCAATTTACAAGTGTAACTTCCCTGGGGCATTTTAAATTATTTTGCCCAGGAATAAAAGTGAATTTTACCAGTGATCAAAGTGTTTGTCTCGTACTGCCTTTGTGTCTTGTCAACAATTCCTTCCATCACCGACTGAGCTACAACCGGCGCCGCTTACCGGGCGTTCTCTCCCGAGACGACCGGGGGTGTTACACTTCATTATCATTAGTCTTTTCCACTTTTATAGCACAAGAAATTGGTAGATGATGAAATGTCCCTCAACAATTT